>CAOKZL010001149.1:1200000-1832383 GCA_948472985.1 Iguana delicatissima
CCTCTGCAGTTGATAAAGCAAGACAAGACTGTTTTTTTAGCCTTCCAGTCGATTGCTACACCACTGTATTTGACAAGAAAACCAGTTGTGCTTTTGCGGTCCACAGTATCCTCAGCGAAATCACTGTCTGATGAACAGACAAGGTTTGGCATCTGATCAGGACAAATGCTTAGGCAATAAGCAAGGGAACCCGTTAGGTACCTGAGTACCCTTTTCACACCCTGCCAATGATACTGGGTTGGCTTAGCACATGCTCTGCCCAGAATGTTGACACTTAAAGCAATATCAGGCTGGCTAGTACCAGCTAAGTACAAAAGGCTCCCAATGACAGACTGATATAGGTGTATATCAGGAAATAATTCCTCACAGGTATTTTTCAAAAAACCTGGCACCATTGGAGTTTGTACCGGTTTGCAGTCAGACATTTGACACAAGTCTAACAATTTTACAATCTTTTGTTTCTGACACAGCAGAATACCTTTTTCAGTTCTCTGTACTTCAATTCCAAGAAAGCTCTGTACTGGGCCTAGGTTTGTCACCTGAAACCTTTTCCCCAGCTCTTTCTCAAACACTTGCACTTGTTTTTGTGTAGCACTGACCAAGCATAGATCATCCACATATGCAAGGAGAATTTCCAAACTCTCCCCTTTCCTTCGAACATATACACAGGGATCAGCAAGGCAAGGATCTTGCAAGAACCCGCGTGCCACTAGGCGCGCTTTATATTTCACATGCCCATCAGCAGTGGGTTTCAACTTGTAGACCCATTTGCTGTCACTTGGCTTCACACCCTTGGGCAAATTACAAAGAGAATACACATCATGCTGAATAATGGAATCCATTTCATTCTGCATTGCATCCCACCAGGGTTCTGCCTGTTGCTCAGGCATTTTCACAACATCAGCAAAGCACTGAGGCTCACAGTTTACAGCGCACACACGAACTGCGAGAGACTCAGGGGAAAAACGTTTAGGTGGAATGCCTTTCGTTTTTCTTTGAGACCGTCTGGGGATGGGAGGAATTGCCACCAGCGTAAAAACGATACCCCTTGCAGTTGGGCTCATAGCCAACAAAACGCATACGCTGGGCCTTAGGCTCCCCCTTCCTTCTTTGCCCCTTGGGGATGTGCACCCAAGCAAAACTCCCAAAGACTCTCAGATGTGCAATGGAAGGTTGTTTACCAAACAAACACTCATAGGGAGTAGTATTAACCACAGAACTCCACAGCCTGTTGTGTATGTAACAGGCAGTCAGAATTGCCTCACCCCAAAAACTCAGAGGCAGATCTGTATCAAGCAGCAAACTATGCATTCGAGTCTGCAGAACTCCTGCATTCCGCTCAGCCACTCCATTCTGATGAGGAGAATAGCCGGCAGTCGCCCTGTGCACTATACCCTGTTTTTTGATCCATTGTTGCAAGTTCTCCGACAGGAATTCCATTCCTCTGTCGGTTTGAAGCTTTTGCAGGGAATAACCAAATTGCCTTTCAACCAAGGAACACCAGTTCTTGAGAACTTGACACACATCAGACTTTTGTTTCACCAAATAGCAGAAAATGAACCTGCTAAAATCGTCTACGAGAATGACGAAATATCTAGCTCCCCCTAGGGAAGGTTTACTCATAGGACCCACAATATCACAGTGTACCAACTGAAATGGGGCGGTTGGTACACAAAACTAACTCTCGGTGCTGGGAGTTGTTTAGATTTAGCTTGCTTGCAAATAGCACAGTCAAGAAAGACATTACAAGGCTTCAAAGTACACCCTTTACAACAACCAGCAAGCCTCTTTAACACAGGAAAGCTTGCATGCGCTGCGCGCCGGTGGAGGAGATGAAGGCACTCATCATGTTGTGGGACATTGCCATACACATTACACACAGTGTGTCGTGGCTCAAGAAAGAACAGCCTCCCTTCTCGTGTAGCCACAGCACATACCACCCCATCTTTGAGGATTTTACCTTGCTTCCCATAGAACTCAACCTTGAACCCTGACTCTGTTAGTTGCCCCACAGAAAGCAAACAGAAATCAGGAGAGGGAACAAACAAAACATTTTTCAAACCCATGTCAAGGGCAGGGACAAAAGCTACACCTTCGCCACAAGCTTTAGCCTTTGTCCCATCAGCTAATGTCACAGAGGAAACACTGGCAGAATCCAAACAGTCAAATAAATCTTCAGAATTGACCAGGTGCTGGGAACAGCCGCTGTCTAGAAGCCAAACGGAATCACCTGCCTCCTCAGAGTCTGAAATAGTGTCCGCAACAGCATCTCCCACGGCAACAGCAACTCTCAGCCGTCCTCTGGCCCGACCTCCTCTGCCTCCTCTGCCACGGCCCCTGGCACCGGCGCCTGTGAAGCTTTGCTCCCCTTGCTTCAGGAGCGGGCAATCACGCTTCAGATGAGAAGCAGACCCACAGCGAAAGCACCTTCGCAGAGCATGGGCTCTCACCAGCCCCTCCTGCCTCGCCTCAGCAGCCGGAGAACTTTTTCTCCCAGCACAGGCCTCTGCAGCTGGAGCCGGCTGTGTGGGAGTCTCTGCATTCCTTGCGCGCTTTTCCTCTTCTTCCAGCAGACGAGCAGAAACCAAAGGAACGGTTAACTCCCTCTCTGGCATGGATTGAAGAGAGGACACCACCAGATTCCAGGAACTATCAAGAGAATTCAAGATGCAAAATACCTTGTCACTTTCAGGCAACACTTTGCCTCTCTCCCGAAGTGACGAAAACAGCTCCAACATCTCAGTCAAATGCTGCCTCACCGGGACACCGGGGCCAGTTTCATCCCATATAAACGGGCGCACAGGGCGTACTTGGCGGCCGCTGATTGACTCAAAAACAACTCCCGCAGCCTCGCCCAGGCTTCTCGAGGGGTGGCAAGATCCCTAATATGCGTGAGCTGGTCATCCTCCACAGCCAGAAAGAGGACAGACATGGCACGCCTCGTTGCCGCTGCTATCTCCGCAGCAGTCCCCTGCAGAGTCGGGGGAGCTGTGAAAGCACCCCACAGCCCCTCAGCTTGCAAATACTTTTCCATGCGAGCTGACCATGCCAAGTAATTAGTTGCATTTAGCTTAACGAGAGGCAGGCCCCCAGGCACCACATGAGCCATCGTAAAAACACCTCAAAAAACACCTCTCAAAACCATCCTCTGCTACCATGTTGAAAAACCTGCCAGAGGCATTACCATCAATAGGAAAAACATCACAGCCAACACGAGGCAGCAGGCTAACAGTCTTTATTGCGGGCAATAGATCAAGTAGCAGACTATTAAGTTACAGCGCAGCGAGCCATCTCCTCGTCCAGAGCAGAAAGGAAAGGAAACAAGAAAAAGGCACAGCCTGTTCGAAAAGCCGTGTTTTTAAGTATACATATTCAATAACAAGGCGTTCCCTTAACCATAACAATGTTGCGGCTACAGGCAGCAGAAGACCTTGAATACGTTTAGGTTTCACATGGGAAGCGTTCACAGAAAGCTAGACAAAACAACTACAAGCAGCTTTGCGTTCTCACCCTCTAGTGGTGGGAAAATATGAAGCCAGGAGTAACAACAGGTCCCATCATGCTTCTCAACCTGTGACAGTACTGTTATTCCACTTTCAACATCCTGGAGTTTGCAGTTTAGGAATGACATTTAGAATTCTCAGCCAGAGAGCTCTTTGGCCTCCATAAACTACAAACCTCAGAATTTCACAGGATATTGAAAATGGAATTATAGCACTATAACAGTGTAGTGTAGAAATGGCCTTAAATGAAAACGGGGTTCCTGTACTTTTAATAGTCACATCACACTCAAAAATTCTGTCAAGTGTACTGGCTCCATACATGTGGAGTTTGTGTAATAAACAGTTTCCACATATCACATGTTGGAGCATTCTTCTAATGGTTTATTCACATACAAAACATTTTCTGCAAACAACATTATGTTGTTATAATATCGGATTTTTAGAACATGTCACTTGAGAGTTATTATTAAAATATATGTAGATTTTATGTGTAAACTAGGAAAGACAAAAACTCATCCTTGTTTATCTCAGGAGCAGAACACAAAAGGCAAACATGAACTCACAACCTAAGCAATTTTCTGTCACTCATTCTAAGTCTGTAACAGCAAGCTGACATTGTGTTCACTGGCAGTTTTCCAAGATCCAGTGCAGTGCAGGAAGGGGCTACTACCTTGAAAGCTGATGACAACAATATATCCTCTGACAGACTAGGAGGCAGTTTGGAAGTCACAGGTATTTCAGTACGCTTGTTTTAATCCAAAATGCCATTTTTGCAGTTACAAAGACAGGATCATTTTGCAGACCCATCTTCAGGGCTCCAAATCCCTACCTGCACAGTGCTGCAGTTACACTGGGCATCATGGCATTTCAGGTATATGTACCGATTTCCCTAAGTCTAACTGCTCATCCCAATAGATGCTAGAGATCACCCATCAAATCAATTGCTGAATGGTAGGTCAATATTAATACAAATCCATTGGCTGGATAAGCCTACTCAAGCTAGAACTAGCAATTTAATTTAGGTTATAAATTCCCTTGAATTAGATTTTAAACTCCCTCCCTTCTCATCATCATCACTACTCAGAGCTGGCCATGTGAAGTAGAAAATGAGGTGACAATCTTAGGCAGCACATGCTAAGGGAGGAATCTTTTAGTCATGCACATTTATATGCACATAATTCAAAAGAGAGTGACTGAAATGATAAAGAGTCTTGAAACCAAGCACTATGAGGACTGGCTGAAGGACTTGGGTATGTTGAGCCTGGAAAAGGAAAGATTGTGAGGAAGTGTAATAGACATCTTCAAATATTTGAAAGTCTGTCATAGAGGTTGCAGAGCAAAATTTGTTGTTGTTATTGCTGCTGCTCCAGAGGATAATGGCTGATCCAATAGATACAGATGACAAGAAAACAGATTTTCAGCAAATATCAGGAAAAAATGTCCTGATGGTAAGAGCTTTTTGACCATGCAGCAGACTAGTATGAAGTAGACTTTCCTTTTCTGGAGAATTAGCTAGTCATCTGACAGGGAAGCTTTAGCTGTGATTTCCTATATTTTCCTCCAACTTTAAATTCTAACACTCTGAAATTCTAACACTCTGAAAAAAGAATTTGATGTTTATTATGTCCATACACTGACAGGAAACCATAAAATAGATACTTCCTTTCTTTAATAGTCTCACATATCATGAATTTGATTGTGCACAACTCTTGCTTAAATAAATCTTTTTTCATCCTCAGTTGATACAAGAAAATACTGCTTGCCTAGTATTTATTCTCCCATTTTATTGTGCATATTCACTACTCTCCCATGACCTGCTTTTTTTAAAAAAAAAAAACAACTTTTAATATGTTTTCTTAACTGGAATACTTGGTTGGATTAAAGTGCTATTTAAGAGCAAAGGTGGGAAAATGTTGGGGACTAGGAGACCTGAAGGCCCTGAACCTGTAAGACCTGAGCAAGGCTGCTGATATCAGGTTTCTCATTCATAGGGTTTCCATAAATTGAAGCTGACTTGACAGCAGTTAACAACAATGAATTCTACGCAGCATTTTCCCCTTAAATAAATAAAATTGTGAATTTATAACTTAAGTCTATACTGTGATGTTATTCTTTTATTGTTTTAATATCTTTTTTAAGAATATGATTATTCTACCTTAATATTATAATGTTTTATCATATTGTAGACTAATCTAATCTGAACTGAATTGAATTTATGTATGCTTTATTCATTTGGTGCCTCTATTCTAGCTGAGAACCAATAACTGGATTTAGTCCTTAGCTGGATATCTACTTAGCCATCAGCAAGACACTCTGATAACCTGTTCACTTCATGTTAGGTTAACTAATGATAAAAGACAGAGAGACAATTGCAAGTGTGGAATATCTGGTGACTTATCCTGGAGAGATGGCAGTGGCAAAAAATTACTTAATTATGAAAATCCCAAAACTGACTTTTAACAGAAGGCCCCAACTCCATAAATGGTTAGTGGAAGAGAATAGAGGAATAGATGGAACATTGTAAATATCTTGAGTATATGTTTATTCATCTGGGCTCTTGAGCAGTGCAATCAATCATTGCTAAATAGAAACTTGAAAAAAAAACTACTTATGTTCGCTTCAAATTCTATAGAATGGTAGGAGAGTGCTTGATTTCTGTGTTTTGGGAAAATTTTAGAATGAAACTTCTTTCATAGGTATTACAGGAAGCTGAAATTTGGGGAACTGGTTTCAAGCAACCTGTCCAAAATAAATTTGCCCATTTATTTTGGCTGTTTCTCCATCCAAAGGCTTAGTTAGGCTTCTTAAATCTCCCTCTGAGCTTCAGAGGAATAATCATTTGGGGAGTGAAGACTGAGAGAGAACTTCTCAGAGCAAAGTTAAATCCGGTTTGAGAACAGTATTGTCCATGGGGTGAAGACATCACTTGATTTTTTTTGGGGGGGGGCAGCACAAAGGCCCAGGCAACCTTCCATCATTTCTGCTACACAGACACTTGGGAATGCTCACAAATGCTTGAAAATCAAGGGCTTTTTCAAGGAGGCCACCATCTTGAAACAGAAAGACGCACCAAAATGCAGTTGGATCTAATACAATGTCACTTCTAATTGTCTCTAATGGGATCTTTGACAACATGTTGAGGCCCTCTGGAGCTCCAGACAGTAGAGCATGCCCAACACAGAATTAAAACCAGAAACAAGAAAGGGGATAAAACAGTCCTGACATATCCAGATGTTAAACTACAGCTCCCATCATTCTACAACACTGACTACATTGATGTGGGTTGAAACGAGTTGTAAACCAGTGAAAACCAAAGATTCCTCACCTCTTATCCAACTCATAAAGAAATGTTTATTCCTTTCAGTGCTGAGTATTCAGAAGTTAAATGATATTAGAGTTTTCTTTCCCAGCTCTCTCTGTCTATCACTATTCATCCTTTCAGTTTGGATGAAAGACATTGTAATTGGGACAATCCCAATGTCTGAATTTCAGCTATGTTATGTTTTTGCTTGTTCTAGTTTAATTTCTTCCATCAGGTTTCTGAGTGATGTCTGTTTGGTAACTGCCCCCCCCCCTTGATTGGAAAAGAATGGCATTAATCTGGCTCATATATATAACAGTGTCCTGCTCACTTCAGAACAAGTTATTTTCAGGTTATTTCAACACCAGCATAGGAACAGAATGGAATGTTTGTGGATTAAAGGCACTAATAAGTCTTTCAGACGCTCAAATTTGTTAAAATTTCATTTTTCATTTCTCCTCTCCCAGTAGTCTGATTGTAAGGATACTGTCAATTTTGAGATGAATCGTTAGTAATTAAGTTATGTTTAAGAACTATGAATCTGACACAAGATTTCCAATGAAACTATACAACCTTGATGTTTCTGGAGCTTTGCTTCTGAAATAGTCTAACCTTAATTGGTTATGTTCTTATTTATTTGGGGCACTTTTACCAGGGTTGAATAACTTATTATCCTCCAGATGTTTTGGACTGGACCTTCCCTCAGTTCCACCAGTATGGTAAGTCACAGCAGGTAATGATTGGCATCCTGTTACCTACTCCAAAATAGATTAAGCCTGTTTAATCAATTTTGAATGGTAAGTCAGCACAAAGGAAAAACTCATTTAATCTTTGGACTTACACTAGGCCCTTTTCATACAGTGTTTTTGAAGCAAAGGGCCCCTTGAGCATCGCGTAAATGTGAGGAGTGGTGTGCATGACGCACTCACATTTGCACGATGCTCAAGGGCCTGACCTAGACCGCGCACGGATTTTTTCATTTTCGGCTCAAAGCTGAAAATGGTGCACGGTCGTGCATCGCTCCGGGGCCCCACACACACTTACCTGGCGTGTGGAGCCTCGGGAGCCGGGCCAGTCACGCATCCTCTCCTCAGGTCCCAGGCTGCACTGTGAATGAAAGAGACGGGGCTTTCATGCAACGAGGAAAGAGCTGCAGAGCTGGAGGAGGGATGTGACAGCATTCCTCCCAAGCCTTCTCGTGCAAGAACCCCAACCAAGCAGCATGAAGAGGTAAGGTGAAAAAAGGACCTAGTCAGAACTAACAACAGGATTTAGGCCAATGGGAATTTAAACTCAAAAAAACCTGAAGAGCAATAGGTTCTCCACCCCTGTCTTAAATCTGGTGCCGTTCCACATTAAACAATTATAGTGCTAAAATCTGCTTTAACTGTTCTGGCAACTTCCTATGGGATCCTAAGATTTGTGGTTTAGGGAGATGCTATTGGAGCTCTCTCCCTTAGCTGAAAACCCCATGATTCCATAGGATGGAATCCATGGCATGGGATTATGGCAGTTAAAGTGCAATAATAATGCTGTAACTGCGTGGTGTGAATAAGCATAATTTCTCAATAGGATTTACAGTACCTTTAAAATATAAATAAATAGACAACAGTTACTGGGAAAAGGCAAAAGATTTATGCAAGATTCCCCACCCCACCCCACCCCAATCTCAGATACACAACAAGTGCTTTGCTTCTGAATCTCCAGGCCATGGCAGGCTTCAATGGTTTTATGTTAATCCTCACATCTAGTCTGCAGTTGCTGATTTTCTTGATGTTTTAGCTCCTAGTGGAAGACACAAAAGCCATACAGAGAACCAAAATATTGTTTTTAAGTCTCTCCATTTCTTAAATAGTTCAAGATTTAAAAGCTTTGGAAGTACTAGCTTTAGTGCTCATTGTTAATGCACAGTTTAGAAAGTGGCATTTCTTGAAGGCAATTATTATTTTGGTGCATATTTCTTTTTTATTATATGTGCACAACACCTGCTTACATTGTAGAGATGTAAACATTCAACTATTTCCTCCTTGAAAGTGAGAATGAATAATTTCCACAGTTTTTCCCCCACTAAGGAAATAATATGGAGTGCATTCTTTCTATTCAGATAGTCCTGAGTTCAGTCTCCTTTCATTCCCACTTGGAGCAGCTTGATAGCAGATTATGCGAAAAATATCTGCCTGAGAGCCTGAAAAAACTACAAAATCAGAGAAGAGACAACTAGTCTATATGGATGAGTATTTTGATCTGGACCATAAGGCATCTTTGTGCCTGCACTGGGGATGGAAAAGATTTTAGTCATAATTAAGATTCTGCACAACAAAGATAGTTAAGATTCTCAAAATCATTATCTATTTCATATCTCCCAAGACTCATTGCAAGGCAAATTACAACTTGGCTCAGAAATCTGCATGTTCATGAGGCTTACAATACATTTTGGAGAAATAAAAGAGATACAAAACCATGTGTACCTCTTAGAAATGTGAATGGCTATAAATGCATATAATTATACAATATGCACAGATATGCTTTTGTCAGTGGGGATAAAAAAAACCCCAAAAAACAGAAGCTAATAAAGTATAGAAATATATAGCCAACCGCCCCACCCATAGTTAAGGACATGTATGAAAACATGAATTAATTTCCATTTAGGAAAAAAAATGATACAAAGGATTGGAAGATAATGCAGATGAAAGCTGGAGAAGTACAACGAAATCAAGATCCCCACACCACCACAATTTTCTTCAGGTTCCCAAGGACAAATGGGAAATCTCAGAGAGATTTAAAGCAAGCACCATTTTCTGGAACTGCTGCTTAAGACAATACAGTTTACATTAATATTCAAAATAATTTTTTAAAAAAAGCCCTAATATTTTCTATTCTAGAGTAGATTCCCAGTTATGTTTCCTAGTCATCTGCCATCATCACACAGATATTTACTATTTATTGATTCAACATTGTAAAGCAATCCTTCCTTTTATAGATATCAAGGTAGCACACACAAATATGATGAAAATAATTGTAAGCACCCACCCAAAATCATACCAAACAACAACAATAAAAATGGATAGATACAAGAAAATGGATAGCGTTAGTCAATGAAAATGTCTGAGTAAATAAATATATTTTGTGCAGGCACAAAATAAGTATCAGTGTCAGCTTGACTTCTGGTCCAGCAGATATAAATCTGTTATAGAAATAGAGCAATTAATAATAGACACTATACATGCATAGATAGGTCACTAGAAGATCCAGTGCACTGCTAGTGTTTGAATGTGGGAGTAGGACTTTGGGAGAGTAGGGCCATTTCCACACTAGACTGTTATAGTGCTAATATAGTGTTTAATCTGACTTCTAGCAGATACAGTCCTTAGCTGGATTTCAAAAAAGGTAAATTGATCTATAAGGGAAATAATGTATCCCTTCAAAAAGCAGTTACTCATTGCAGCATATGAAGATATAAGAAAAGAATAAGGCCATTTCTACAATACACTGTTCTAGTGCTGTTATTCCACTTTCAACATCCTCTGGAATCCTGGGGTTTGCAGTTTAAGGAGGGGCTTCAAAGGCCCCTGTTGGAAGTGGATAATAGCACTATAATAGTCTAGTACGGAAATGGTCTAGGCCCTTTTCACACGGCATTTGCACTGCGAAAGGGCCCCTCAAGTGTCACATGAGTGTGAAGAGCAGTGCACACAACACACTTGCAATCGCACGATGCTCCAGGGCCTGGCAGGCACCGACCGTGCACTTTTTCATTTTCAGCTGTGAGCCGAAAATGGTGCGTGATCGTGCATCGCTTTGGGGCCCTGTGCACACTTGCTGTGCTTGCGGAGCTCCGGAACTGCAGCATTTGTGTTTCCTGCCCCAGCACAGCCTGGGAAACTCCCAGGCTGCACTGTGGAAGGAAGAGGCGAGGCTCTTGCGCAAGCAGGCAGCAGCTGAAGAGCTGAAGGAATTGGGACACAAGAGCCTCTCGCTAGAGGCTGCTTGCACAATCCCCGCACCCCAGCTCCACGAAAAGGTGCGTTGCGGAAAGGACCTATAGTTTGGATACCCATTTGGCCATGAAAACCCATTGGGTGATGTTGGTCAAGTCATCCCCTCTCAGCCTGAGAGGAGAGAGAGCAAAAGAGAGAGAGAAATTATTATAAGCGATTTAACAATGTGAAAGTATGCTCCTATTTGATATATTTTTAATGTGTTGGTAATGGGTGGTTTAAAAAGGAATTATTTATTTACTTATTTCACTCAGTTGATCTCTTTTAACCCTTCAGACCTAAACAGACTTCTGGCTTTTTCCAATCTGTCTCAGATGAAACAGGTCATGCATCTCCAGTTTTGTTCTCCCTGATAGTGCAAATTCAGTGAACAAGTGCCAACTTGCAGGGTCCAACCATGAAAAACTATTGTAAAACATATCCCCTATTTAGTTCATGAAGCTGTTGTTGTGTAGTTTTTATTGACCCCCACTCAAAAATTTATTTGACAATTCCTATTTAATTCATTACATTTATTTAAAAAATCCCATATTCATAATTGTTCTTTGATGTCAGTTTTGTGCTACTGTCTGGATTGTGCCTAGAGCTCATAGCTCATTCTATTTACGGTAAAGATTTCTTTCTGTTCCTCACTCTTCTCTGCATTCACCACCTTAATTAGAAGGAAACAGTGCGAGCAAGCAGAGACAGAAGAGTGTCAGACAGATGGATTCATTTGCCAACCCTTTTTCTGCTATGCAACCCATTGTGTGAATTGGTGACAATTTAAAACCTAAATAACTAAGTATTACCTTGGTTTCAAAAGCAGGATTGGCATTTCATCACTTACCCATTTCAAATGGATGCATCACACAGTGATTGTTGTTTTTGCCAACAGAATTATTTGACATGACAGAATGATGAAATGGCAGCTTTCCAATTTAGAAGTTTCAAGCAATGTACAGTCTTTACTTTGCAGAGGGAGGGAAAAAACAGTATAGTTCTATAAGCTTGATGGTTATAACAGCTTCTTCACCCTAAGAATCTAATCCCATTATATATAATGGATGCTATGCATGCATACGAAGGGGGAAATAGTCCACTATTCATGCATTTGCAGTAATTTGGGCATTTGTACTTATCCTCAATAGCCACATGTCTGTTTTCAATAGGAAACAAAATCATCCACAATTTGTGCCATTAGGGGTTTATTTCTTACTGTTCATGCCTTCCTTGCCATTCTGAAAGCAAGGTGTCCTCACCCCCAGACAACCAACAAATTTGACAAATGGAGCAATTGGTTTGTGATGCTTTACAACTTTGCAGCCCAATCTTTCTTGTTTCAAAGGTCTTTAATTCAATAAATTCACCCTGGGCCTCTGAATTGGGAAGGAGCTAATCTCAAGGAAACAGGGTACCTTTCTTTTTTTAAGGAAGGTAGCACAGATAACTTCATAAGTGAAGGAAATAAAAGAGGATTGGAATCCAGAAGATCATAAAAATAGATTATTATCGATAAAAGCCATGTGTGTGGGTCAGACTACACTGTTATAGTGCTGTTATTCCACTTTCAACATCCTGTGGAATTCTGAGGTTTGTAGAGGCAAAAGAGCTCTCTGGGTGAGAATTCTAAGTGTTCCTCCCTAAACTGCATACCCCAGGATGTTGAAAGTGGAATAATAGCACTGTTACCCTGTAAACTGGGTGTCCCGGGAGGGGTGCCCAAATAAACAACCAACAACAAGCAAGATGGGGAAAATTAGCTGGAGCACTCTCTTGGCTAACGAGAGGCAGGGCAACACAGCAAGATCTTTTATCCTATGTATACCGGTTCAGGGCAGTGAGGAGTCAAGCAGTTTAAAATACTAACAGTTTTTATTAAGCAAAAGAAAATAATAAAACTCAAGCACATCTAACTAGAGAGGAAAGAAGGAGAGTTTTGGAGAAATTAGCTATACGCCACCTGTCTGAAGTCCTGGAGACACCAATTAGAGAGAAGTAAGGAAACCCAGCATGGAGACCGAGGGGAATCTGTAGAACCAAGTGGCAGCAAGGCAAGGAAGAAGATCCTAAAGGAACTTCAAGTGATTTCAGCAAGTGATTTCAGCTAGTGATTTCAGCTAGGTCCAACAAGAGTTTCGAAGAGTTCTCAAAACGGGGCATCTTTTATAGGGAAAGAACGACCGCAGGCTAGTCTGGTCTTTACAGGAGAACAATGAGTTTTGGTCTGGGGACAAAGGCTCCGAAAGGTCGGAATTTGCATGATTGAATTATGAACGAATTGACAATAGTATAGCTGGTATGTAGATGCAGCTAGCTCGGCTGTTAAGTGCCTGGCTTGCCAGGGTGTTTTCACAGACAAAGAGTCCTCTTTGTCTTGCAATCAAGGTGTTTGTGTAGGGTGGCTTCCCCCTGAAGTGGAACTGGCTATATCTGGTACTTTACAACTATCACCCATGCCTAGTGTCATGCTTGTTCGGTGGAGCCTTACAAACACTTAGCTGGTGGCAGGAAAAAGGGCCGAATTATGATATCAAAAATGATATCTTAGTTCACCAAAGACCAGACCAGTTTGCCGTGGTAACAGCACTATAACAGTGTAGTGTGGAAATGGCCTGAGTTACACACTCAGGACAACAGCAATGAGAAATACTGGCCTGTAACAGCATGAAATAACTTAAGTTACCCTCGCCTCCCAAAAAGTTTGTTTGTTCTTATACCAAATGTGATCTAAATCTCTAAATATTTCTCTTTTAAGGCATAATAATCTGACAAGATCTGACACTTTTTCCTCCATCCTCAGCTCATAAGCAAAGAAAAGAGGACTTATCTAGGCAAGCCAACCAGGAATACTTGCTGATCCCACTGACTACCCTTGCAGTCCTTTTTCCAAGTGAGAGAGAAAGCAATGAGGAAATCTAAGTAAATCCAGCCTCCCTCCTCTCTCCCTAGGTGAGAATGCACATGGTGTGATGAACAGGCCAAATCAACACAAAGTTTGACAGAGAGGTATTGAAAGAAAGCCTTATTCTAAAGTATGAAGCTTTAAATCAAGTTTTTAGGTTATCATACGGTTTGGACTCCTATCCCCAGGCAATTGCTTAAGAGATTGCAGATATACTATAACAGCTTACCAGTATTTACTTAGAAAAAACAACAAAGTTGCTGACGCTCCTAGATAAAATGGTACCCTGCTATTTACTCAAAAAATCAACATTCTTGCCTCAGGTTTTGTAACATCTAGGAAAGCTAGGAGTCTGATCATTTTATGATCAGCTTTTACTAGATCTTCCAAATGCTTGTGCCAGCACTCAAAACCAGAATGAGAGAATAATAGCAATAAAAATCTTTCCTTGTTTTTCTAACACAGATCCACAAAGTATCCAGACTTTTTAACAACTTTCTGACACCCATGAATTTATTTTTTATTTTTTAGCTAGTTATTTCTATACCGCCTATCAACTAGCGTTATCTAAGCGGTTTACAATGTATTTTTTAGCTAATTGCCCCAACAAGCTGGGTACTCATTTTACCAACCTGCGAAAGGATGGAAGGCTGAGTCAACCTTGGAGCCTGGCAGGATCGAACTCACAACCTTGTGGTTGCAGTACTAGCATTTAACCACTGCGCCACCAGGGATCGTTGGTTGGCAAAAGATTATCTCCCCATATCTTACATAACTGAGCCACACTAAGTGGTAAATTAACCTCTTATTAACTATAGGTAGCTTGGGCCCTTTTCGCATGGCGTTTTTGAAGCAAAAGGGCCCCTTGAGCATCGCATAAATGTGAGGAGTGGTCTGCATGATGCACTCAAGGGCCTGATGCGGACTGCGCATGCATCTTGTCATTTTCAGCTCAAAGCCGAAAATGGTGCGCAGTCGCACAATACTCCCGGGCCCCATGTGCACTTATCTGGCATGCGGTGCCTCGGGAGCTGGGCCAGTCACGTGTCCTCTCCTCAGTGTAGCCTGTGAGGTCCCAGGCTGCATTGTGAATGGAAGAGGCAGGGCGCTCATGCGAGAAGGAAGGAGCTGCAGAGCCGAAGCAGCAGGGAAGCGGCAGCGTTCTTTCCAAGGCTTCTTGTGCGAGGACCCCAACCCAGCAGCGCAAAAAGGTAAGGTGCGAAAAGGACCTTGGTTCAAAGTAATGGGATAATGCACAGAGTTTATTATTATAGGAATAAGATACAATAAGGTATAGTAAAATGATTAGATCATGCCACTATACATTACAAGGTACAGCAAAGCTTTACTGTTATTTATACTGCATTTAAACAGAAGTGCTATTAGGAGAATAAGGCCTGTAGCAAGTAATTTTTACACTCTGTTTGAAGGCCTGCACAGAAACGAGACATAGATCAGTGGGAAGGGAGTCCTGCTGCCATGAGACTGCTCCCAAGAAGACCTGGCCTTTTGTGTCCCACAACCTATTTGATATTATTGCCAAGGCCTCTGGAGTGACTCTTAAAATAATCAAGCCTTCTTTCCAATGAGCCCTTTTTAACCCCTTTTTGGAATTTCCAGTTTTCATCTTCTGTGAGACATATAATCCCTTAAATATTAAGAATATTTGGAACACCCGCAACATTTAGAATAAAATATGAGGAGAAAGAAAAAGTGATTAAGTGATTTGTCTGATCTGAGGCTTTGGAAGCCTTTTCCAAATAGTCTGTTGTTCTAGCTAAGTGGAAAACTAGGACTAAAAACAGATTTATTAAACAGAATTTCGTTTGTTTAGATATGTTGGGAAAATGAAGCCGGAATGAGATTGGTGCCTTGTCTGGAGATGTGGGGAAGTTTGTTTGATCCAACTTCTCAATAATAAGAGTAGGAATGGTATGTCTGCATCTGTGAAGCCTGCTTCAGGTGAGATTCACACACTTACACTGCTTCATCAGCTTCACAAAGTTGGCTGCGAGGTTAGGAGCACACTGTGTGGTCTCTATGCAGGTTCTGGGAGTGTCAGTTTTTCTGTATAGCTAAATTTGAGATTAGGTCACCCTCAATTTTCTCTTTGGCAGTGTTACCTCTGGGGGCTTATCTGCAGCAGGTTTTGGTGACATGGGTACCATGCAACACCCTACTAGGAGAGACTGCAGTACAGTTCCCTATGAGGCCGTTGCTTATGGGAAACAGACACTCCCCATCATTTGTTACATTTGTTACAGGCCACTAGGGACAAAATATTATACAGTGAATGTCTTCACTTTTCTTTAGCATGATTTGGAGAAGGATAACCAGGAGTTGGATGAAAAAGAAAAGGAAAAGCTGAGGAGGTGTAAGGTGGATAGGATCTGGGGAAACTGGTTGTCTAATATTTTCATCTACACTGGAGTTATTGTGACAGCACAGCCATGGTGGGATTTTTTGCTTATCTAATAAATGGATATCATTTATAGAGTCTACAACATTTTTTCCAGGGACTGGCTTCTTTATGATAAGGTTTTTCATATGGGGCAGCAATTAATCCCACTTCCATATGTGACCAGATGCAACAACCATTCTGGCTGGAAATTATGATATCCGCTTGACCAGCACAAAGTGAGAGTTTACACAATGGCCATATTGTCCAGAAGGCAATTAAAAACTTTCTTTGTTTCCAAAGTTTTTGGAATGTAAGTTTAATATTGTTTTATTGTATATATATTGTTGTATATTTTGATTACATGTATTTGTCAGTTTTCTTTATATTATATTGCTTTTTTATATTTTATCTGGATAACTTGTATTGTTTTATATTTCACTATTTCTTCCTTCCCTCTATGTCTGTATGTGTGTTTACATATATTTTAGACTAGATACCTTTGGCAGGCCCAAGCTGAGGTGGGTAACAAGCTGCAGGGTCAGCAACATAGGTTGTTGTGTTGGGATACAGAGTTCTTATGCATACTGGCCTTGCAAATCCCACCAGGAGTTTTCTGTGTGTGAAGATTTACATTCCTTTCAGAATTGCCAAAAGGAAAAGTGGAACATGGGAATATTAATCAACAGTCTGGTAAGAGGGAACCAGGGTACCCTTCTATCTTCAAAAGGGAACCAAATCAATAAAATTAGATAGGTTGGAGATTCCTTTAAAGCTTTATCCAAGTTGCAGCCCCTTATTTGAGGGATGGGTTTAGGGAAGGATTTCTAATTCAGTTTCAAAGAATCACATGCCCTTTCCAATCTAACAATTTACATTATGTGGTTATTTTTGAAAGTGTTGTTAGGGATAAGATCTATAAAGAAGTGGCATAGAGGAGGGTTGTAGGCTCCTTTTTTTCTCTTCTTATGTCCAAATTGAGGATATCACCCTTGGGGGGGTCCCAAGAAGCCTGATGAATATAAGCTTATTCATCATTTGTCTCATCCCTGGAGTGAATCTGTCAATGATGCCATTCCAACAGAGCTTTGGACTGTGTATTATACTTCTTTTCCTTTGGCAGTGCAGGAGGTCTACAAGAATGTAATGGGTGGTGAACTGACTAAACATGACATTTAGTATGTGATTTATCTTTTGCCAATTCATCCATGGGATTTGAGTTAATAGGCTTTTCTTTTGACAGCATTTTTTAATGTGAACTGGATCCTTCCTATGGGCTGCTCAGTACCATGTGGCACATTTGAAAAGTTCTGAACATTTCTGGAACGGGTTTTAAAACTTAAGTCCAGACAAAGAAATGGTTATTAATTGTCTGGATGATTTTTTTTGGTTCACAGGACAATGTGCCCTCCTGATAAGACATCAGAACTAGCTGTACCACTAGCGTATAAGAAAATGGAGGACCCAGTCAATGTTTATTTTTTCTTAGTACGAACATTAATGCTGTGGAACATCACTAGAGGCTCCTGGGAAGAAGCTTAAGGATTTGAAGGAGAATTAATTGGGCATAGCAAGGGCTATGCTAAATGAATTTGAGGAGCTCACTGGTCATTAAAACTTTGTGTGTTAGGGCTGTGGCACCTGGTAGGGACTTTTAAAAGTGTTTGTGTGATGCTATTTGTGGAGTGTGTAAATTCCATCACTGGATTAGGATCATGCAAGGGATCAGGGAAGACTTGGGGGTTTGACAGACATGTCTTGCTTCCTTCAATGAGATTTCTTTCTGGAAAAGTGAGCTGAGGATCTGGGATGCCTTAAAGGTATCTTCAGATATAGCAGGGTCCATTGTTTTGGGGGCATATTTTTTATGGTCATTGATGTGCCCCAGGTGTGGTCTGATGAGTGAGCTGAAGGAAGTTTGTTCTAAGATTTGTTGGGGGTTAGGGTTTCCCAGGCTGTTAGCCCTTTGGACAACTCTATGAAAGCTAAAGCTGTAAGGAATTAGCCTTCTTTTAACAGAGTTGCAGAAAAACCAAGTCCCAATCTCTGTGTGTCTTCCCTGAACTGTTAAGCTGATGTTAGGATCTGAGTTGAGGAGCTGATTAACTCTTCTGTCCATTTCTGATGTGGTAATATGGCCACATTTCAGGTTATAAATTCCATGTCTTTCAGGCCTCCTTGAGTCAGGGCCTTTTCATTTCAGTGTCTTCATCATAAAATACTTTCCACGGTGCATTACAGTGGGGTTGCCAACACTCTCTCCCACCAACAAATGACTGCTTCAGACAACTGGCTATGGATTCAGAGGATAATCCAGACTTGATGCCAGCAGACCTGTGGAGATTAGAAGGGGTCAGAGCACATAGTCTATCTTTAGCTCCCAATACCAGGAGAAGTTATAGGAAGGCTGAATTGGAGCAGTTTAGGTAAGGGAAGAGGCTTCAGGCTCTTTGGGCAATCTGTGTTTACCATATTCTACAATTCTGTTTCCATCTGAGGTGTAAGGGTTTAGCTCTACTATCCATTAATTGGCCTTTGCCTTCAGGGCGAAGGGGTAGCAGGACAATACAAGCAACTTCAGAATTCACTAGGTGCTGGATGATTGGTTTCAGGGGTGGGGCAGAATGCCTGACAGGCAAGAACAACTATTTCCTGATGTCCTTAAGTGTATGGGGAGAATTTAGGCAGTCATTTCCACATCAGATTATGAACCCATTTTATTCGTTTCAGAATCTTTGACTGCCTGTTTTGGTGGCATGCAAGTTAGGGGTCTGTTTCTGGGCAGCAAGCTGTATTGGGATATCTAAGATGGATCAGAGGGAGGTAGAGGTGAAGGTGACATTGAGTCTATGTCACAGTCTGGCCTTATGCCCTTTTTGCGTGCTACAGAGTTATGTAAGGATTAGAATACCTAGGTAAGGTCCCATATTTTGCCATGCTGAGTTTTCACCCCTTACCAAATGCCAATTTTGGACTGTCATTTATTTACACTGCTCTGGTCTGCAAGGGGTTAAATTTGAGACCCATTCCTTTGTTATTGAGACTGTTTCTTATGTCTTTTGCCATGGATCTGAGTGCATGATCAATATAAATTACTTTTACAAGTTTTCTGCATTCTTTCTTGGCCAATAAAAGTATTCTTTTTTTTTTCTTGTGAATTTTGGATTTTTTAAAATTCTGCTGCATGTTCAACATGGTTTACCCAAATACTCACTCACTTAATTATATTTAATTCTTTAAATACTGTGCATTGTTGCATTTTCAACAGCTGTGAGGAGGAAATGGATGGAAGATCAGAACCATAACAAATACAGAAAGGAGGGGTCTCAACTGCTTTTTGCTCTTTGGAAGAAATTAAAAAGAGAATTGTAAATAAATAGAGAAACAGCTTCTATATTTGTAAAGAGTTACATCCTACCCTTGACATATTTTTATAAGAGCTGTTCATCTGAAGACTTCTTCAGTATGTCACCCACAGTTCTTGGGAATTGTGGTATTAGGTCTTCCAAAAAAAAAAGAAAAGGACCACGTTGTCTCTCAATTTGTACTCTTCTTTTCCAATTTTAACACCTTTCCAATTTTGCTCAATCTATTTGGTCAAATGATAGGGTTAAGAGTCAATAAATCAAAAACTAAAATTATAACTAAAAACACCAAGAATCATGAAAAGACCCAGCTGGAAGAAATATTAAGATTTCAATGTGTTAGCAAAGTTAAATATTTAGGTATTTTTGTTATGAATAACAATACCCAACTGTTCAAAAATAACTAGCTACCAGCCTGGCAATAAATTAAGGTTAAATTGGAAGGATGGAACATTTGGAACTTTCTCTGTTGGGAAAGATCTCCTTAATAAAAATGAGTGTTCTCCCAAGGAGGCTATTTTTACTACAAACGATACCAGTCCAGATATCCAAAAAGTGTCTTGATAACTGTAAAAAAGATTCAGTAAAATTCTATGGAATGATACAAAACCTAAAGTCAAACTAAAGCCTATGACAGACTCCTGAGAAAGGGATGGGTTTGCTTTTCTGGACATCACCTTATACTATGCTGCTGCTTGCCTTGTTTAGGTAAAACCATGGGTATTACTGGATGATAGAAAACTTCTGACATTAGAAGGACATGATCTTTATTTTGAATGGCATGCCTACCTATGCTACAGCAAAGCAGAAGTTCAAAAAATATTCAAAAACTATATTATCCGAAAATCCCTGTATAGAATCTGGGTTAAATATAAGTCTGTATTATGTTCAAAATTACCATCCTGGATATCAACAGCAGAAGCATTATCTATCAGTAGTCTCAGGAGGCATGGTGAGTGGATCAGTTACAAGATTTGTTATATAAAGTTGGAGATCAGTTAAAAATATGGGACCAATTACAGTTAAATCACAGAGGGATTAAAATGCAATGGTTCCCTCTCTTGCAGATAAAAGAAAGATTCAAAAAAGATATGAATGAGGGGGGCATAGACTTAGAGACCAGAGAATCTGAAAATTTTCTTAGGAAATGCGACAAACACTTGCTCTCTAGGCTCTACAAATTACTATTGAAAGATGAATTAGCTGATGAAACTGTTAAGGATTATATGCTAAAATGGGCAAGAGATGTTGGACATGAGATTGATTTAGATGAACGGGAAAAGGTTTGGAGAAATAATGATAAGTTTATGAAGTCATTCATCCTGCAGGAAAATGCACTAAAAATACTGTACAGATGATGTTTATCACCCGTTATAATAGCTGAAATGTTTAACAACGCTAACTGATATTGGAAATGTGAAATAGAGGTGGGACCTTTTTTTCACCAATAGTGGGGATGTAACAGGGTTAAAAAATTTTGGTTTATGATAAGATATAAAATGCAAAGGATTCTTGGTACAGTGATAGAATTAAAACCAACTTTTTTTTCTTCTGGGCATTCCCAACCTGGTAGATAAAAAACAGGAAAACACCTATGAACGTTTGATATGGCATATGTTAACAGTGGCAAGGATTGTGTGCACAAGGCATTGGAAGAAAACTTCCATCCCAACAGAGGAGATATGGATAGAAAAATTAATAGAACTAGCAGTCATAGATAAACTCACTCATATGTTAGAAAACAAAAAAGAATAGCAAGTTTCTTACAAGATGGAAATCATTGGTTGACTATTTACAAAATTTAACGGCTAATATCAATGGGCTCAAATGGTAAAATGTTTATTAGCTTGGTTAGTAAGTCTCTAAGAGTTGATACCAGATGTATTTATTGAAATTTAAAGTTGATCTTTTTATTAGAAAGGAAAAATGGGTGCCTTGATGATAGATTGGAACCACAGTAGTGATTTTTTCTCTAAAATTGTGAAATGTTAGTATGATGTATCAGGCAATACTATAAGAACTTTATAAAACAGAAGTTATTAATTTTCATTTGAATTGGACACTATTTTAAACCTGATCTTTGGGAAAGAAATTTATTATTGAAAAGTTAAGGTTAGGGGCTGAACTATACAAAATAGGTATTGGTATTATCTAAGTAGAAATTTTGTAAAGAAGTTAAGAAATAGAGAGATTTTATATTTCTCAAGGTAGATATACTGCCTATACTTTAGAATCCAACTGCCTTTTTTTTTTTTTTTGGAAATACTATATTTACTTTAAAACTCCTAGGAAGCTTTTTTTCACAAGATGAAACGGAAGTATGCAATAAGAGATTGTTACACATGAAGCTGTTTCCCTTCCAGAGGGGGAATTCTTTGTTTGTTTTTGTTTAACTTTGTTTGCCAGTTTTTTCCTCATCCTATGCTGGTTTTGAATAGTAAAAATGGTAATCAATTAAGTAAAGATTGTGAATTAGGATCATTAGACTTTGTACGAAAAGAAATATAAATATATACACTTAATTTATGTTTGTATAAATGTATGCACATATGATATGGGTTATGGGTTATGTGCTGTGTTTTAGTAAAACAATAAAAATAAACAAAAAAAAAATTGTCAGCCAGAGTTTCAGGGTGAGTATAATAGATATTGCCTGTCATGATTATGAACTTATCTTTGTATACCAATAACCATCATTTAATCCACTTCAAAGAGTCCTTCCATTTTGTTTTAACATCTGTATGGCAGGACAAGGAAATTTTTGAATCATCATTTTGATAGACAGCAGATCAGGGACAAATATAAAAGTGTCAACTACTGGCAGGAGTAGAGGTCTAGGAAATTTATTTTCATCCAAAACCAGGTAAATGTCTTTCTCAATGGGAACTATACAACATAAGGCAAAACAGCTGCTTGTGGTTTTGTCAAGATCATTACCAGACTTTATTAGACAAACTTCCACATCATTCAAACTTCCCTGCCAGGCAGCAGCCTTCCAGAGATTTCAGGTGTGAATCTTTTCTGGTCCTTCTAAACCAGTGGTTCTCAACCTGTGGGTCCCCAGATGTTTGTGGACTTCAGCTCCCAGAAGCGCCAGCCACTATGGTCAATGCTCAGGGCTTCTGGGAGCTGAAGTCCACAAACATCTGGGGACCCACAGGTTGAGAACCACTGTTCTAAACCTAGAACCCTCAATGTAAAAAGCATATGTTCTACTACTGACCAATTATATCTCTCTTTCTCTCCCTTTAAGTACACTGAATGCCTTGTTTTCCTCTATCATGAAGTGAATTGGTGTTATCATTTGCCAGTCGCATATTTGCATTTTTTTAAAAAATGTATTTATGACGGTTCATACTTGTTTCTTCTGGGGCATATTTTGGGTTTCCCTCTGAAAAAGTAGGATGGATGGATCACAGTAATGATAATTTTAAAAATTTTCCAGAAGCATTTATCTGAGGGCCAAATTATACACAACACAAATTACACATGCCAAGAAAGAAAATCTAAAATCCACTTGATACCTGAGAAGCATTGCTAGGAGGATAAAATTGGAGAAATGGTGTGTGGGTGGGGGTTACAAAGAGAAAAAGGAAAGGACTCTGAATCCTTCTCCTGCCCTTCATTTTCTAATGAAATTGGTCCTTAGAGTGCCCCTTTTTCCAGTCTGAGATACATATTTGCCCTTCAAAACATGAATCTGTATCATTGAAGAGGTAGAAACATCTAGGACAGTGGTTCTCAACCTGTGGGTCCCCAGATGTTTTTGGACTTCAGCTGCCAGAAGCCCTGAGCGTTGACCATAGTGGCTGGGGCTTCTGGGAGCTGAAGTCCACAAACATCTGGGGACCCACAGGTTGAAAACCACTGATCTAGGAGATGAGAAAGGCATTGTGACAGAAAAAGGATAGGTAGGAAAACACTGAGTCTCTCTTGCCCCCACAGTTTCTTCATTAATCCCCACCCCCAGCAACTATTTTCACCAAAGAAGCCGGTATCTTTCCAGCTCCACAAGCACTTCTGTTGCTTTAGACAAATGATGGGCTTCTCCATACTGGCAATTTATCCTATGCTGCCCTGCACCATTCCATGTCACAGCTTGATGCTTCTTTTCTTTTCTTTTCTTTTCTTTTCTTTTCTTTTCTTTTCTTTTCTTTTCTTTTCTTTTCTTTTCTTTTCTTTTCTGATTCCCTGTCCAAACACCCTTACCTCCATGCTTCTTTTTTATTCTTTTAGCTCTCTAAATCCTGTTTGGATTATTGTAATACACATTATATGGGGCTGCCTATTCAGAAAATTCAGCAGGTTCAATATGCTGCAGCCAAAAAAGCTGACCGAGGCTATTTATAGGGAGCATTGGCTACCAATCCATTTCCTCCAGGCTTCAAAGTTCTGATTATGACCTATATAAGCTGCATAAATCTATACAACTTAGGTCCAGCCCATCTGAAAGACCCTATACTAGCCTACTGAAGTTTCAAGATGTTCAGGAGAAGGTTCTCTCTGCCCTACCACTTTCACAGATCTAGCTGGTGAGGACCCAGGAGATCTTCTCATTGGCTGATTCCAGGTTATGGAGCTCTCTGCCCAAGATAGGCTCATTAGGCCTATTTTCTGCACTTCTTCTTCTGCTGGCAAGGCAAGACCTTCCTATTCAGTTTTTAATCTGGTTGGAGTAGAGAAAAAGGTAGGTTTTTTTATTATTATTATTTTTATTAAAAGAGTTTCAAACATTAAAATAAGCATCAGCAGATCTATTACAAAAACAAAACTCATGAATACACTATACAACTTAGACTAAGGCAACATAAACAAAAAAAAGAAAAAAAAATCCACTTGATTAGACTTGTTGATATTACAATATTTTATATTCAGAATCTGGATCCCAACTTCTGTATCTATTAATCAATATGGCGTTAATTCTTTTTGTCTCAAAAGATACAAATTTTATCAATGAGAGTAGGTTAAACATGTGTGTGTGTGTGTGTGTGTGTGTATATATGCATATCTATTAGGTTCCGTATCACAATCCCACTCATCTTTCTGCAAATATTTCTCCTTTCCATTTCTCTTTAAAAAAAAAAAAAGATATTAACGGTTCCCAAGTTTTATTAAATTCCCCTATATTTTTTATTATTAAGAGACAGAGTTATTTTATCCATAATCATCATATCCCACAGGGCTTTTTCCCATTCTTCTTCCATAGGGATTTCATGAGATTTCCAATATCTCGCAAATACGATTCTGGCACATAGTATCATATAAAACATAATCCTTCCATGCTTCTTTTCCATTACATCTTCCAAGATATTCAATAGATATGTTTCTGGGATCATCCTATATTTAACTCCTAATGTCTATTTCCCAGTCCAATGTTTGAGGGTCCATCTCAATCAAATTTGCTAACACTGGAATTAGAATCTTTCTAAGATCTTCAGAACTTTGCTCTTCTAATCCGCGTATCTTCAGCGAGTTCTCTAGCATCTTAAGCTCCAGTAATGCTCTCTCATCTATATCCTTTTCGTGTTCCCATGTTAATGTTGCACACTTCTCCTGGATCAATTTCAGTTCTTCCTCCAACTTCTCCACTCTTCCTGTAGTTCCCTTAATCTCCTCGGAAAGGGTGCTAATTGTTTCCTTTATTTCTTTAAATTCTTTCTTGAAATCTGACTTTATCTCGCTGCGTAAATCTCTCATATCTTTTCTCCATTCTGTTTTCATTTCCGACTGTTCCACTCTCATTTGTGTCTGCTCAGTTCGCATCAATCTAATCTCTTCCAAAATTAAATTCTGTTCTGTTTGTTTAGGTGTTGTAGTTATTGCTAGTGTTAATTGTCTAGAGTCAAGCGGTGTGCCCTTTGTTTTGCCATCTTTGATTTAGATCTCGTGTCCATACAGATAAATCAAATGGTCGTATCTTCTTCCCTTTCCTAATGCCACCTCCCTAATTTACAAGCTTAAATTCATGTCCATTATCCTATTCATTTTTTTATGTTAAAAAAAATAAAAAAAATGAGGTTATACCCAGAAATCTAATTATTCATATAAAGATATACAATCAGTCCCTATTTGATTTTGTACTATTCATTAATTCATTCAAATCTCCTCCCCCATGTAATTCATCATTTCATCATTTCACTTCAATTCAGTTTCAATTCATTTCCTCAATTTAATTCAACTCAGTTAAATCAATTCAAATCAATTTAACCCCAATCAAATCATTTCCTTTTTAAATCAGATCAATCCAATTCTATTCACAATAGTCTATACAAAACTCTACAGTACAGCGAGCCCCAATTCCTTAACTTATCTGATTTTCCAAACATCTATTAATTTTAGAAATCAATAACTATAGCAATTTATTCCAGAAACACCATCTTCAAAAATAGTTAATTCCGATACTGTATTCTATTATTCTCTATCAGTTTCCACTCCATACGTGCAATTTAATGCTCTATTTGACTGCTAAGGGATCTAATACACTCTTACAACTTTCTTTCTTATTCCCTTCTATACTAGTACCTATAAAGCTATATAAACTCTGTCCTCCTTTCTTCCCACTTCCCTCGCCAATTTACACCGTGCACCGGCCTGTGCGCCGACTCCTCTCCACACACCATCCTCCACTCTGATTCCTCTCCGTGCACCGGCCTGTACGCCGAATCCACCCCACTAATTCACATGTCAAACTTCGTTTTCCCCCACTCAAATCTCCAGATCATTCGTCTCACCTTCTCTATATCCTTCTATGCATCCTCCTCGCCACTTTCTCCAGCTAAATCCTTCTCCACTCCGGAGCAGGGTCTGATCTCGCTGCTAGCCGCTTGCACCAGTCTGTGTGTCTGCACCCTCCTGTCTCTCAGCCAGCACTTCAAAGCACCACTGCCACCATTTCCTCCACACGTCCCGAATCTCGCCTGCCAATCGCTTCTCTCAAATATTCTTCCTGCTGTTGCCACTCCAAATCGCGATCAGCACCTTAAAGTTTATTTAAAATATTTTCCCCTCTCTTTAAAGAAGACAAAAAAAGGTGAGGTGAAAAAAAAAAGGCTTCTGTTTGAGCTGAGCGTTTAACCTCTTCTGTTTATACTCTCCGTCTCTTCTGAACTCCGGTGGCCATCTTAGCACCACTCAGTTCCCATACATTAAAAATTAATTTTAGAAGAAGATCTTCTTTCTTAACAAAATAATCCAATAAAGCAGAGGGAAAAAAGGAGACAAAAAAGAGGCTTTCTCCCACTTAATGTCCAAATCACAAGAATACTAATCCCATTCTCGCAAACCACAAGGAAGAGAAGAAGAAGAAGAAGAAGAAGAAGAAGAAGAAGAAGAAGAAGAAGAAGAAGAATAATCAGCTGTTGATTTCAGAGTTTAGTTAACTACTCTCTGTCTCATTAAACCCAATACAGATCCACTCTTATTTACAGATTATGATAGTCAGTTTTAGAAAAGAGGAATGAAAGTTCAAATATCACCTTATTTGCAGAGCTAGCAATGCCTCTCTCTACAGTGATCAGATCACCCCGGCACCAGTCCAATCAAGTGGTTTTAAAAAATCCGCGACAAAGACATGCTGAGATCAAGCTCAGCTACTTTTCACCATGATGGCTGCCATCCGACTCCCTCTCCCCTGCTCAAGCGGATCTGATGAATTCCTCACACTTGAGCAAGGAAGGAAACGAGTCTCTGTGGCCCCATTCGAGATCTCTTCTCACCGGAGAACTTTTTGAGGTGTCTGCTTTCTTGCAGACACCTATCAGTCATGAAATGCGATGAGTTCTCTCCAGAACTGGAGAGGATTCACCTTCTCTTCACCATTGCGGAACCAGAACCGAAAAAGGTAGGTTTTAATGTGCTTTTAATTATTTTAAACTAAAATTTTGTTTAAGATCATCTATCTATTTTTCTATCCATCTAGATTTTAGCTGCATTGTTTTAATGTATGATGTGAACCACTTTGGGTCACATATGGGAAAAAAGCAGGATATACATTAAATAAAGAACTGCTAGCCCTTGTGGCTTCTTGAGATTGCTCCTTCCACCAACTTGACAAGGCACTGCAGTGCATTCAAGTCCTAGGAGGGAGGATTGATATCAAAAGATAGAGGGAAGAAGATTGGGAGGTAAGCAGCAGTCACTTCTCATATCCCTTCCTTTCACAACCTGGGCAAGACTGTTGTGTGTGCATAGTGCTCAAGAACTTAATATATACTTTGAGAGTATTAAAAAGGGAAGATTGCTGTGGCAGGTGAAGTGATTGATAGTCCAGCACTTTTCTAGTAGGCAATGATGTAACTAATGGGACAGGGAATGAAGGAATTGAGCCCCTCATAAGAATTCTGCCTTCCCTAGATTAAACTTTCCTTCAGTCTCCAAATTTCTAGCATTGCAAAGACTGAGTCATAGAAAGCTATTCACACACAAACATTTCCACATGACAATGCTTTCCCATGTCATCTTGTTACACTCCCAGCAACACCTTTGCCATGAAGGGAGCATGATGGGAATGACCCCTTTGTACCCAGCCAGCTCCCTGTGGAAGGGAGCACGAGTGGCACATGCCTGCTTTCCATAGTGCAGCCTGGCTTTTTCCCATGTTGCACTGGGGAAGGAAATGTCTCCATTGCTCTTCCTGCCCACATGCTTTCTACCCTTCCACATAGTAGGTAAGGATGGGAGTATCATATGATTTTAGACACTAAACAATTTTTTTTCCATTTAGCAGATGTCTTGTGATCGCAACGCATGGGGACAGGGTGACATTGTGTGAAAGCACGACCTGTGGACCACTGCCATTCTGTCTCCATAGCAGGACTGCAATACCATGTAGAAATGGCTTCCGACTCTTACATTTGCTGTGGTTACATTCCCTTGATAACATTCTCTGCCCCTTTTAATTGGATGCCTCAACTCTATGCTCAACCGATGTTTTTAAGTTACTGCAATGTTAGCAAGTTGGAGAGCTGAAGGAAATTTTCATTGCGGTTGGAGTTTTGGTTTGGGGGAACAACACCCTCCTTTTTGCCCCCACCCACTCCTGCATAAGACTTTCAGAGAAAGATTAGAAAAAGAATAAAAGGAAGAAACCATGTGACAAATAAATGTGCTGTTTATTAATTTACTTTTCTCCAGTCACTGTTCAGGTAGGAACAAAAAAAAATCCCAGAAAAGGTGGGAGAAGCACCAGACACCCTGTTATCAGGAAAATGTCACCAAGATAGAAACGCTAAATAAAGCAAGAAACAGCACCATGTTCCAACACATTTGTCCCATCTGGCAGAGGCTGCAATCTAATAATAAAAATCTTAAACTCATAATTCCTCCCTCAACAGTTAAATGAGTTGTTGTTTCTGTATCAAAACCTTTCTGGCTAGATAAACAACAGAAGCAGTAGCAACCGCTGTAACAAGTTTTTCCAGTTTTCTAAAGCAATACCTAATTTTGTAGGTTTGCAGTTCAAGGCTTCCAGTTACATTTCCACAATTCAGTGCCCCCTGATGTTGCATGCTCAAGACCTTCAGACCAAAATTCATGATCACTCATCTGATAAGTTTATTTTTCACCCATTCTTCCTTCCCCACTGCCTTTTTTCTACTTTACTGGCCAGCTAGAGAGAGAAAGTGATTTTTTATTTTTATTTTGTTTTTTTGTGCCAATAGCAGGCAGCCTTCTGGTTTACTCCATCACTGAAGCAATCACTGAAGGTTGATAGCAAAGTGTTTCCCTTTATTTGATAAAAGAAAGAAAGTCAAGGTTGGCTTTTTTCCCAACCTTTCAAATTGCTTTCTCATTTGAATAACAATAAATACAGGCACTGGTTAGGAATGGAAGGAGCTCTGAGGAAAACTGCTTCCTTACTTTTATTCAATAGTGAAACAGGCCATGAAAATAAAGATATATAGGTTTCTTTTTTTAGAGCTGAAATTAAAAAAGAAAAGGAAGGTTTCTGATATATTTTTTTTTATTGTACTTGTGTGCCACCTTTCCACTAAGAAGAATACTCAAAGTTGTGTATGATTTTACTAAATAAATAAATAGGAAAAAAGTTACAATGGGCAAATATTGGGGACCTAAGGTTTCTTTTTTTAAAATATTCTTAACATAAGCAAAATGCTCCTGATACAATACTTATCCAGACCTGCATGGCGATAGTTGTTGTTGGGGAGGATAAAATTTTGATGGTCTCTATGGAAAAGACCACGGTGTGACCATGATTGATGTGATGTCAGATCGTAACATGAGCTGGGGCAGAGCTCGTGCTATTTGAAGCTAGCCACCCTTGCTCTTGTCTACTTGGCTCTGATGATCAACACAGCACAGGAGTCCAAGAAATTTCTAGCTGAGGATCTGGAAGGCTTTGTGTGTTGGTTGACACACAGAAGCAGTTTCAGTGTTTGAAATCCATGCTGCTCATGTTAACCACCTGTTGGGGGAATTGATCATTGTTATTTTGCCAGGCCCATATCAACCACTTGGCCATGTGCACAGTTTGAGACCTATTGGGCCATTTGAGACCTACAAGACTTTTGTTGGTGTGCGGCCTGCTCAGCCTGTTTGTGTCAAGGCCAGAGAGCTGGGCAGTGAGCCAGCCCAGAGAAGGGAGTGTGAGAGCCAGCAGAGTCCAGCCAGGAGGAGACAAGCAAGCACTTTACGCAAGGGGGTTCATTTACCAGAGCGTCAAGTGAAAGCTGTAGTCAGAGTTCCAAAAGCCAAGGGTCAAGAGATCAATTCAAGGTAGCAGGTGCTGGGAGCAAGGAACAGGCAAGAAGAGAGCTTGAAAGAAGTTTGCCACAAGCAAAGGAAAGCTTCCAGGCAGGCAGTTATATAGCCCAAGACCCAGGTGTGGCTAGTCACTGCTTTTTGAACTTAATCAAGGAAGCCTCCCTTTGCTCAGGTCTCTTTAGTCTCCGCTAGGTCTACTTTCTGCTAGTGGTAGAGGATTTTTTCTCTGCCTTATTGGATGATGATGATGATGATGATGATGATGATTTTGGGTTTTCCAACAGGGTCTTGTTCCCCCCACCCCCAGCTAGGCCTCCATTTAGTTGAGTTGGTTAACAGACCTAGGATTAATATCTAGGGTCCTTTCCACAACTTACCTTACGTGGTCTTCCATGAGGCTCTTGCGTTCCCTCTGCTTCTGCTCTGCAGGAATGGCCGGCAGGCAACATGAGGGCTCCACCTCTTCCTTCCGCAGCACAGTCAGATATTTTCCCAGGCTGCGCTGGGGGAGGAAGCAAGAGGGCCGCAGCTTTGGAGGCTGCACAAGTACAGTAAGTGCATTTGGGACCCCAGAGCAATGCACAATCGTGCATCATTTTCAACTAAAAGCCGAAAATGTTATAGTGTGCGGTCGGTGCCTGCTGATCCTGGCAGCATTGTGCAATTGTGAGCACACCATCTGAAACACTCCTCGCAATCATGCAACACGCCTCACAATCATGCAACACTCTGGAGGCCTTTTCGCATGACAAATGCCATGCAAAAAGGGCCTAGGTCTTAATACCTACAGTTATATAGTCTTTATACCGATATCTTGTTTTACTGTCTTCTTGATTCCTTTAAGATTTGAGTGATGACAGGTTAGTGGTGCCAGAAATAAATAGAACACTAACAACAAGTTGGTTAGAAGGCCTGGGATTAATTTCTAGGCCTTGATACCTACAGTTACAGTCTTTATACTGATATTTTGTTTTACTGCGTTCTTGATTCCTTTAAGTTTTAAGAGGTGGCAGGTTCATGGTGCTAGAAATAATTAGAGAAATAACAACAATGCTAACAACAACAATCACATTGATGTCACAGTGGAAGCATCATCGGCAGTTTAGTGGGATTTGGCAGGTGTATGTGTGTTTACGATGTAGACATGTGTGTAGACTACTACCATTTCTAAGCTTATTGATTTAAATAGCAACAATAAGGTCACAATGGTAGCATCAGTGGTGCTTTAGTGGGGTTTATGCAGGCATGTATGTGCATACATTTGTGTGCAAGCATGTAGACTTGACTACCTTATTGATTTGATTTAAACAGCAGCAACAATGTTGCAGTGTTAGCCTCAGTGGCAGTTTAGTGGAGTTTGTGCAGATGTGTGTGTGTTCACACATGCATGTAGATTTTACTACCTTATTGATTTTTACATTATTGATTTAAAGCAACAACAATGTTGTGGTAGTATCATTGGCAGTTTACTGGAGTTTGTGCAGGGAGGGGTTTATCTGTGTGCGTGCATGTATGTAGAACTTCACAGATTATTGATTTCTACCACCACCTAACTTACAAGATATCAACTACACAAGGAGTAAGATATCTGCTCTGCCGGTTATCAGACCGTGAGTGAATAATGTTTCTATCAGGTTTTGGGGAGTTGGGCCAGGATAGGTTAAGTAAGCTTAATTAAGTAACTAACGTAGAACACTGTCCAATATTATTACAATAGATTTAAACCAGTTATAATATTAAAACACAATTTAATGAAAATATTTTTTAAAAAATATGTCAACTTTAAAGGGGGAGGAGGAGCAGTGAGGTGGAGCCGGAAGCAAAATTTTTCCAGCACTCATCTATTATACACCCTATTTTTTTTTGCCCCAGTTGCTTCCACAGCCTCCAATTAGAAAGATCTTTCTCAGCAGTGGTGTAAGGGCAGGCACAAGGCCACCTTATTCTCTGTTGGAAGGGAGTTCTACAGCTGGCAGCAGTCAGACATCATGACTGTATAAGCCTGTTCCTTGGTATTTGTATCATTTGACATTTGTACCATATTTTATTTTCTGTTTTTATGTACATGAAATATATTTAGATAATTACCTAAGGTGGCAGGCTACACTGCAAAAGGAAGAGGTGGGGCTCTCGCGCGAGCAGGAAGCTCATGTGGAGGTGAAGGACCCCAGATGCGAGAGCCTCTCTCTGGAGGCTGCTTGCGTGAGCTCTGCACCCCAGCACCGCAATAAGGTAAGGTGCAAAAAGGCGACCTCATGATGATCATTTTAAAAGAAAGAGCAAGGAAGGTTGCATGCATGTATATCTCATTTATCCATTAATAGTATAATCAAGAGACTTTTAGGTCATTTCCACACAGAGTAATAAAAATGGTGCAGTGCTTCCTCCTTGGAGGATGTCTGCACCTTGGAGTGGACTGGGTCCGGACTACTTACTGTAGATCCACACCTCAGTCCCCACCAGAACGACCCCAAGTGGTCCTCCAGCGTGCTTTTGAAAGACCTGATTCTTCTGGTCTTTGAACAGCACAGAGCGCTCCACTGCGAGCCTGCTCCCTTGTGCAGATTCACAGGCTCACACCAATGTGAGCCTGTGATCTGCCGGGGGCGGGCTTTAGGCTGGCGAGCTTCAGCGGTTGGTCGAGACCCATGACCAACTGGAAGCTGCCATTTTGGATGCTGGAGCAGTGCGGATCGACGACCACACACTGCTCAAGAGCCGCCTGGACCGGACCAGGGAGCCAGAAGATCCAGTAAGTAGCAGTGCAGGGCGATTCCCTCACACGTGCGGAAATGGCCTTAGGTTGCAATCTTAAGCACACTTAGGGGCTTTCTGCCCTACACTGTTATAGTGCTATTATTCCACTTTCAACATCCTGTGGAATCCTGGGGTGTGACATTTAGGGAAGAGCATTTAGAATTCTCAGCCAGAGAGCTCTTTGGCATCAGTAAACTACAAACCCCAAAATTCCACAGGATGTTGAAAGTGGAATAATAGCACTATAACAGTGTAGTGTGATAATGCCTTTAGTCATAAACACATCAATGGTCCTTACTTTTGAGTAGGTATATATGAATCCCATCCTGAAACCTAAGTATTTAACTTCAGCATCATCATGTTCAGAATTATATCACTTCTGATTTAATGCTCCGGTTACCACAAACACACTGATTATGTTAAAAGACACAGCAGTCATTTTTTTCACACTGAGAAGCAGATTCCTGTCTTCTCACGAGGCTGAATATTTTCTGGCCTGTGTTACTATTTGAGCTCTCCAACTGCTGGAAACTTGCAGTAGTGTTATTTTTTGAGAAAGAAAAGAAAATCTTGACAAAATTTCTGTTAGGCAAGGAAAGTGTCCAGGAGTAAATTGCATTCAATTCAGTAACCTGAAGGTCTGGATCGTACTGGCAGATAACTGACAGGTGCTGGGTTAGCATTTTCTGGTCTTGCTGATCATTAAACACCTCACTGACCTAGCCACTGCATTTAGTGAATAAGTCATCTTAATAATCTATACACTAATAATCTATATGCTAACTATACACAGAATAATAATCTATACACTAATTATCCTGGCAGGCTTTCTTTTATGCCACTTTGATGCTGGGTGTTTGCCCTGATGGTTTGCCTACAAAGCTGGCTGATCCTTTTATGACTAGAGTTAAAGAAATGAAGTTTGCCTTATCACTCCTCCCCATTCTTTTCACAGCAAATGTATCATTAGGAAAGATAAGCTTTCTTAAGTGAGAGTCTGCTATTAAAGTTATGAGAAGGTGATTATCCATACTAGGACAATGGCAGTATGCCTAAATACTGTTAATCAGGGAAACATAAGTCTTTGTAGTATGGGATAAGATCTAGGTCCAAACTCCTTCAGTATAATTAGTTTATAGATTAAGGTGGCTGATTGTTCATTAAATATGGTGGCTGGGTCAGTGTAACCTTTAGTGATCAGTAAAAGCTCCAGGTGCAGATGAAGCCAGAGTGTGGGGTGGGTGGGTGGCTTAAACAGATCAGGTCCCAATTGGAGTTAAGACTTCCAGATTTCTCCATTCCATCCACCAGTTGAAAGGCTAGTTTCTTATTGGCTGGCATTCCTACTCCTTTCCAAACCCCGTGAGACATGCATGGACCTCTGGGAAGTAGAAGCACAACAATTAAACCAGTCAATTTCTTTGTAACGAACACATTTTCTCCATGGAAACATACTGAATGCTGGTATGCTTTTTTTGTTTGTTTTTGGTCTCTCTTACTTCACTTTCTGGAAATTGGATTGTCACAGATCCTCCTCCAGAGTTTACTGTTCAAGATCAAGAGGATACTTTTTAAAAAAATACAATTTAATTTTTTCCATCTCTTATTAGTATTCCACTGTCATCGGATCCTAAAGTTGTTGTTTTTTTCTTCTTTGACAAACCATATAATAGACAGGCCAAATACACAGCAACTTTTATTAAACAACACATAAAAATAAGAAGTTGTCTAAAATCATGTTAAAATAAGATGGAAGTTACTATTTCTCATTCTTTATGATTCAACAGACCACCTCATATATTATCTCCCTCTGAATGAGTTCTTGCTCAATATCTACCCAGAAGAACCACCTTCACATACTAATCTTCACTCTCCACCTTTTCCTCACTCTCCTTCACCAGGTTCTTCTTGTAGGTAGGAACAAATAATTTCATCTGTGAGGAACTCTTTGGAATCTACTATTTTTGAAAGCTATTCACAATTCAGCACTTATTCTGCAGAAAATGTTTTGCCCAGAAAAACATTTTCTCCACAGGAAACAGCACTTCTGTGTAAAAAATATTTGAATGCAGAAAACTATGTTTCATGCATGAAATGCTTTCTGTGCAAATCAGCCATGTGCAAACTTTACATAGAACAACTTCCCAATCACAGCTTTTTTTTTCTGTGTAGAAAACAACATATTTCTGTGTTAAAATATTATTTTCGATGCAGAAAATGCTGTTTTCTGTGTAAAAAATGATTTTTTCTATCCAGATAAGCCATCTGCAAATTTTACACAGACCAAATCCATAATTACAGCTTTTTTTCAGCATAAAAGAACAAATTTCTACATTTGAATATTATTTTACATGCAGAAAATCCTGCTTCTTGCATGTAAAATTCTGGTTTTTGCAGGAAACAGAAAGGAAAGGATAAGAATGATGGATTTTGAGAGCAAATGGTATAAATTTGAAATAGTATGTTCAGGGGTAGTTTTGGCATTTGTACATATCAGCCCATTTTTGGCCAATTGAGGGTGACTCAACAGTGGTAAGTGAGGCACCATTTCATACTCAGATCATAAGCCACTGGTGTATTTAGAGAGTTCCTTTACACAAATGAATGGGAAGGAACTCATAAGAGGAACAAAAATGATTTAGATTCTGTCACAGCAAAAAATAACAGCAATATTTAAAAACACTTTTGGCTTCTTTTGTATATTCATGCTAAAGACAGCACATGATTCTATGTTTGATTTTACAATTGTGTGGTTGCTTCATAATTACAGACAAGGTTTAATGTGCTGCAAATGTGTTTTATAAATGCAACACTACCCCTCCAAAAATCCCTAAAGCCACATTATTGCAATGCAATTAAAGCTCAAGAAAATTAGCACATTCCTTTGGATGTCATTAGAAAGAAGAATGAGGAGGTTTGTATCTGACTTTTTGCAGAGTTATTAGAGAAGGAAAAAAATGTTTAATGTTGCATGAACAAATGAGGAGGAAAAATTAGCAAGCTCAAATTCAGTAATCATAAGCTTTATTTTCTAAAGAGATTGTGGAATATTATTGCCATTAATAGGATGCTCACTTAATATTAGTGTTTCTCAAAAGACCTTCCTGTATCACAGCAGGAAATGGGAAGCAGAGATAAATCTGTGGATCCCCTTGTTATCCAGCTATTTCTGGCTACTGGGATGGACATTTGACAAATTCAATAGCCAAAATCTCAGAGCACAGCCAGATGTCAGTCAGGAAAAATACAGGCAATAATAGCCTGATCCAGCTATATGTGCGCTTCAGATCAACTCTGCCAAAGAGATGGATAGGAACAATTTCTGTGAGCATCATCCAATGTCAAATGAGTTAACTCATTGCCAACTACAGCTGACCTGGCTAAAAGCTGTCTAGTCTTAGCAGGGTAATGATCTTCTCAGCTGTGATCAGTGGGACAGACTTATTAGAACAGAAAGAATGAAGATAACTGGTCTACTCTATACCAAATGGAACCCCTCCTTCGTCTATCTTATTGTAAATGGTACAACGGGTCATAACAGATTTTTTTTTTCTTGGCCTTCCTAAGAGATGCTGGGGATAGAAGCTGGGACATTTTGCAGGCAAACAAAAATGTACTCTACCACTTGTCTGTAAGTCTCTCCCTACATACCAGAGGAATAGCTGCAACATGGTTTCAAATGTATAAGTAGAGTTCCATACATATAAGAGACTATGTACAGACTTAGTAGTCCCAACCGGAGTAAACATACTGAATCCATTGACAAATAGTGCCCCGACATTTACTTAAAGCACACTGATTCATGTGGTCTACTTTTGGTGGGATTACTGTAGAATTCAAGATATGAGTTTTCTTATGAACTTTTATAAACCAACTGTAAGCATGATATGGCACGATACAACTTCCTCTTTTCCTTTGATCATGCTTCAGATGAACATCATTTAATTTCCCCTAAGCTCAGAAGCACTAATTTATCCAGCTTCCTGGTTTTTTAAAAAAATCAGTTATCATTTCATGGGAGGACTTGTCTTCTTATCTCAGGTTGCTTGCTTATACATTGCTTTCCATGACATGTATGTCCACAACACATCTCTATTGAGCTATTTGGACTTCTTCCAGTATTAACAGCGATAATGATGAAACATTAAACTGGTAAGGTCCATTGTTTCTTTAAAGAACTGTAGTCTTTAGAAGTCCTGAGTAAATAAAAATACCATCATATAACACAGAATAGATTGTAGAGAAGGTAACAGGAGATGAGCCACTCATCTCACTTTTGTACAGCAGGGAAACACAGAAGAAAAGCTAGGAATGGGATCTTAAAATTCAGGTGGATAATATGGAAGAAGACAGTTGTTTGGGTAACCTGACCATAGGCTATTGAAAGCAGCACTTTAAATAAGGCCTAGATATGGACCACAAGGTACTTTAGCTGGTAACATGCTGACATATAACCAAATTGTTGAATCTCAGTTAATAATCTCCTAGATCTCTTTTGAAACAACTGCAGTTTCCTGACTACTTTAAAAGACACCCCCAATTATCTAAAGGGGAGACTACCAGATCATGTCATCAAACAACTTAATCTTGGTAATGTGACACCTGTCAAGTCAAGCAAAATTGATAAAGGCAAATGACAGAGGCTACTCAATGTCCTTAATAACCGTGCTGGATTTCAAAGCACATCATACTTTAAGCCTGATATTTACAGTGCAACATCTCTCAGGCCCTTTTTACATGGTATTTGCCATGCAAAAGAGGGCCTGGAGCATCACACGATTGTTAGGAGCAATCTGCATGATGCACTCACAATCGCGCAGTACTCCAGGGGCCAGCAGGGGCCAATTGCACACCTTTTCATTTTTGGCTAGAAGTCGAAAATGGTGCATGATCGCACATTGCTCCCAGGCCCCACATGCACTTACCTGGCATGCGGAGCCTCTGGAGCTGGGCCGGTCGTGCTTCCTGCCTCAGTGCAGCCTGGGAAGGTTCCAGGCTGCACTGCAGAGGAAGAGACGGGGCTCTCACGCAAGCAGACAGCTTGTACAGAGCTGAAGCAGCAGGGAAGGGAGAGCCTCTCGGCAGAGGCTGCTCATGCGATCCCTGTACCCCAGCACCGGATCAAGGTAAGGTGCGGAAAGGGCCTCAGAACAGATTGAACATCATGCAGTCAGATGAATGAAAACAAACACCAAGGTATCTTTATTTTCTCTAAACTTAACATAAATTGCTTTACCTTATGTAGTCTATCACCATGCTTAAGCCTCGATTTGCCATTTACTGGAAAAGATAAATGGAGTTTGGTGTCATCCACATAGAGATGACACTTTGGTCCAGACGTCCAAGGCCCCAAAATGGAACTGCCAAGCGACTGAACCATTATTTCCCAGTATCACTTTCTAGAATTGGCCCTCCAGAACAGAACCAATACCAGGCAGTGTCTCCCACTTCCTAATGGAGGGCATTCATGAGGTTTTCATGGTTGGAAACTATTGCAAAATGCTGAGAGGTCCAAGAAACTTGTCCTCAGAAAAGGAAGTCCAGAGTCCCAAAGCAAGGTCTCAAGCCTGACTAGGGAAGGAAAGAACATTTGAAAATATTCATAATATGAAAAAGCATGTTTTCCCTGATAAGAGGAATCCTGGACTGGTGATAATCTTTGCAGTTCAGGATATATTCAGGAAAACACACACACACACAGAGAGAGAGAGAGAGAGAGAGAGAGGAATATAAATTCCTATGCAGAAAATTCTGTTTTCTGCTCAGAAAGTTATCCTATGCTCCAGTCAACAAGTGTCTCAGGAATCAAGTGATTGGAATGCAAGGACTGTCAAGTAGTTAATCTGGTCTGGATCAGTCACAGATTATGCAGAATGATGAAAAAAGAAGCAAGAATGAAATTATCGGATGGTCCAGATGTCGTACAGCAGTCCAAAGAAACAAAGCCTTTAATGAGTAAAACAAAGTTCTAAATAGTAGTCTCTACAAGGTTAAGACAATACACATGACAAAGAGTTACTGTCAGGCATGAAGATAGATAGTTGTAAGCAATCAAGTTACTAGAGAATTGCTGGGAGATTTGTAGGCAGCTGTCTCAAGGTACCAAGTGCTCAATAACCAGTTTCTCCACTTCAACAGCTGTTGGGTTCAGCTCCTTCTCTCTTGGCAAATAATGGTAATGTATTCTCAGTTTGCTGTCTTCTGTGGGGAGTAGAGACCCTGTCTCCCTCAGCCCACAGAATTTCAGACTCAGAGGTACCAAAATCGTCCAGAGTTATAGATTCCTCTTCCAGCTCTAAAGGGTGAATTGTGGCATAAATGCTGTTATTAGGGATTTATTCTGTGTAAAACAGAAAACAGAATTTCCTGCACAAAATAGAGAATTTTCTGTGTAAGAATTAATATTCATGCATTAAAATTTTATTGTCTGGACAGAAAATGCTAAAACTGGGGATGTATTCTGCAAAAAACAAACAAAAAAAAGCTTGATTTGCATTGAAAAAAGCATTTCTACATGAAAAATAGCAAAACATTTTAGCCGTAGTTGCTATTTCTGCATTGAAATTTTATTTTCCAAACACAAAATGCTGTTTTCTGTGCAGAAAATATTATTTTTTGTGCAGAAAATATTGTTTTCTGCAAAAAAGGGGTGAATTTTCTACAGAATAAGTTCTGAATTCTGAATAGCCTTTAAGAACTGTGTGATTTTCTTTCTTACAGCAGGAAGCAAATTGTTGAAATTATTCATTGCTACATTCAAGAAGAAATTTAGTGAAGAATTACATCCCTAAACCTTACTGAAATTGATGTAGACAACCACTTCCATCCAAGAGTATCTGAAGTAAGCTAACTTTTAGGCTCTTGAGGTTGGAAAAGGATGTAACCCACTGATTTACAATTTTTTGCATTTCTCAGGTCTGACCTAGAGGCTCTTTCAGGCCACACAACTATAGAACTATTATTCCCCTTTAATGGTTGTGGTTCCATCTTATGGAATCTTGGGAGCAACAGATTATGCAGGGGCAGTTTGAAATCTCAGTCAAATCACTCCAGTCCCTCACCAAACTACAAACCTTAGGATTCTATTGGATGAAAGCATGACCATTAAAGTGAAGCAATAGCTGTATAATTGTATGGCATGAATAGCCCCCTAAATTACATTGGCAGGAATCACTTCTATCAGTGAAGGCATTTACAACCTTCTGAAGCTGGCTGGACCTATTCTCTGCTGCATTTAATAAATCATGAGAGCTACAGACCAAGCACAAAAACAATTGGCTAGACTCAGTGAAGAGCCTAAGCAGGGTGTGAGAACCAGAGCTCCTAAGCTTTAATTCTGTGTAGGAAATCAGGTTGTGAAGGCTATGCTTTGTCAAGCAGTCCTACAGAAACTAAAATTCAAATTTTATATAAATACAGAATTTATATATGTACATATATACATATATAAATTACATATATGTACATATATATAACTTATGTATGTATATATATAAATTTATATGTATGTACATGTGATAATGGGGCTTCCCATTATCTAGGCTTATCAAAGAGAGATACTTCCCTCTTCAGGTAAACCAAGGGTTAATGAGATGTTAGGATTACATCAAGGGTCACAGGGTGAGAGTTGACCAACCAAAAAGGAAGGGTCAGCATCACAGGTCACAAGGTGAGAATTGACCAACCAAAAAGGAAAGAGGCGGGCATCTTGGAGAGACTTCCAGATCCTTCCAAGGAGGAAAATAAAACTTCTGAGAGGCCATGTGGCCAGAGAGAGACACACACAGAGATGAGAACTATGTCAGTCGTAGGCAGGTAGGCATGTCTGGCCTCCTGGCTTCTTTCTTCTAAGAACATTTGTGAGTAACTAGAAATAAGTAGTTAGCCGCGTTAGGGCTAATGTTATTATTTTGGGAAATTGGCTGATCTTAAGAATGTATCTGTGCTGTTATATCTGTTTTGTAAATTCTTGTAACTAAGTGTACCTGGGAGAGGGGGTCTCCCAAGTGTGATATTGTTTATTTGCATGCCTTGATTAAGACACTTCTATAAACCTCCATTTCTCTCCATTTCCACGCCAGGGTTGGCACACGCTACACAGGACCTCTCACTCAGGGCAAGGGGGAGGTAGAAGTTCCTTACGCTTAGGGATTAGGCAGAGTCCCTCCTGTTCTGTCTAAGTAATTCATAATTCAGGGGGGGGGTGGCAGCAGCATATGAACTGGGAGATTGCCAGTGTTCCATGCATGGAAGTCAGCTTTGGAAGGCTGGCAAGAACCCTAGTAAAAACACTGGGAGGGAATTTCCAGTCTTGCAAGGCTAGAAGTCTCTTAAGAGACTGGAAATAAACCTACAGTGTCACAGTACAGCATTGTCCTGGGCAGGTCTGCTGCTGAAGTTGTCAATTAAATCTGTTGGGTAAATATGTGTGTGCTGGAAAATTTCTGTTCTTAGCAACATCTATTATTTTCCTTGTGGAGAAACTATCCCATATTTATACCTCATAAATAAACCTGACTCTTGCAAAGTCCCACAAGCTCTAATGTGAGGAATTTAAAAAAATTCCTCCAAACATCAACATGCTTAACTTCAACTGGATTGGGCCTTCAAGTGGCCATGGAACCTGCACAGTAAGCTACATTAGACCTTTCTTTCCTAAGTAGGATACTGACAGTTAATGATGGCTTCCTCCTTAGCTTTCTTTATCACATTTGCAGTTAAAAAATTTTTTTTCTCTCCCCTGGTAGCTTAGTATTATGCACATTGTGTATGGAATGATTTTTTTTCTTGAAGTTTAATAATAAGCAGAAAGAACAAATGATGGAAGCAAAAGTGTCATAACAGATGTGCTATTTCATTGGAGATTTACATGCAGCATATTTTAATTATTTCTTGTTTTTCAGAATAATTAATTGCTTTGAAACCCCAACAGGATCTGTCTAATCACTTTCTGTCTTTTGTCCTCATTAATTCTCCAATGTTTCTAAATATAAGAAAGTCTGCCTCGACACCCATGGTAGAGAAAGACAGCTGGTGTTATTATTTAGAAGCCTATTAAAAAGGTCTCAGAAAAGATTCTGAACTAAAGTCTCCTACACAACTACCTTTTGTACAAGTTTGGAGAAATTATTGCTCATTAACATCTTGATGAGAAATTCAGTCATCACCAACAAAAACCTAAAGGGGGCTATGTCTTCACCCATCACCATTTCACGAAAAAGGTACTCAATTGCAACATGTGTATGTGTTTAAAAATAAAAGTCTGTGGGCTTGTGTATCTATTTTCTTCTTTAATTTCAGCTGAGCAACCTTCCACTCATTTTCAGACTGACCAGATGTAGCCAGTATCTACTCCAGAATTAATTGGGCAGACAATGAACCCTTCAATACCTCCAGAGTACATTTCAGTATTAATTTACCATTTTTGGTTGTCTGAATTCTGGTGATGAATGTACTAGAATCTTTTCAGTGACAGTACCTCTAGGTGCTTCTGTCTGATAAAGTGGAATATCAGTATGCTGCCTGCTACTTATTACAACACTGCAATGACACTACACTACAACACTTATTAGACTCCACATAAAATGTTGGATGTAGGGCTGCACAATATGACTAGAACTATCCTATCCTAGTATAACAGGAAATATTTAAACACTATGGAAGATGACTTATGAGCAAGACAGTGGGCAAATTAGTGTATTTATCCCATGGGATTGGGACAGATAATTTGATTGGGGGTTGACAAAACTAAAACAAAATAATTAAGTATTTCAGTGCATATATTTTCATGGATAGACTGAATTTCATCTCATTTACATGATTGAATTGGACTTTAATGAGCTGAGAAGGTCTAAGTGTTATCTCTTTGATGATGATAAGATCAACTATCTGTGTTTGGCTAGGTGCAGGAAGAACTGAACTATTAATTCTGTAACTGTTGGATTTAATGAAAGATGGAATATTGCCAGTAACTCTCTCAGGACTTTTTATAAAAAATGAGTGATAGAGGAGCTATGTTTCTTGAGAGAAGAGGGACTTCCTAAGTTGAACAAGAATTTGATAGAGAACCTGAGAAATGAAATCAAGAGATCAAGGCAGAACTATGGAGAAATGTAACAGAAGCTGGAGAGAGAATTGTGAGGCTCGCATGGAAGGGAAGGAGTCTGAAAATCAAATTCAAGTTGAACTAATGGAGGACTTAGCTATCAAATTGAAGAAGATGAAGATTCAGGAAGTTCTGGTTTGTAAAATGGAGAATACAGCCCAAGGGAGAGAAATAGGAAGCAAATCTGAAAATGAACTGTAATGAATTTACACTGAAGGTCAAATGAAACCAAGTTGATTTAATGAAAAGATTAGCTGACATGACTGAGGGGGTGAGGAAAGAAAGGAAAAAGAAAAGTACTTTGTCTCAGGACAAATACTTTGAAACCACAAATGGGAAGAAATTGGAAATATTATTAAAAGGTAAGGAAAGGAATCTGAGAAGTTTGGGGAAGAAATTCATGGACAGGGTGGATGCAAAAGAAGAGGAAAGTCAGCTTTAAAATGAAATGGAGAAAAGAGTGGTGGTGATTGAAACTAATTCATGAAATGATTATTATATTGTTATTGTATGGTAATGAATACTGGATTTAGTAATAAACTATACAAAAGATCCTACAGTATGAAATGGCATAGAAACACTTGGATTTAGTGATATCGCATAACATGTAAAAGATTTACAGTTTTAAGTAGCAAAGATTAATACCATGTAATTAAGTCATCAAATAGTTTTTAATATTAAGATCGGAAAACATAATGTTATTTATCACACAAATGCAACATGCAATCAGTTGTAATATTGATATACCATGCCAGCTAAGTTAACCTTTGATAGAAGAATGTTCATTTTTCTTTTTCTTTGTTTCTTTCTTTTGGTTGTTGTGACATATGAAGAGGGGAAGGAGGAAAAGAATCATCGGATATTATCCTCAAGCATCTCCTTGAAACAATTTTACTGTTGTACATAATTTAGAGGAAGAATTGAAGTCAACTCTTTTTTTTCTTTTTCTTTTCTTTTTCCTTTCTTCTTTAATTTCTAATTCTAACGCCTCATGCTGTCATGATCTTTTTTTATTATTATTGTTTCCTATGCACTTGTAGAATTTTAGTGTTTTTGAAAATTAGCAATAAAAATCTTGTAAGAAATATGTAACCGTTTGGGAAGATATAATGTCATAGGCCCTTTTTGCATGCCATTTCTCATGTGAAAGGACCTCTGGAGCTTCACACGATTGCGAGGACCATTCCACATGGCGTACTTGCAATTGCACAACACTGCCGGGGCCAGCAGGCACTGATCACACAATATATCATTTTTGACTTCTTACTGAAAATGATGCACAATTGCATGTTGTTCCGGGGCCCGACATGCACTTACCTTGAGTACGAAACCTCCAGAGATGTGTCCTTCATGCTTCCTCTCCCAGTGCAGCCTGAGAAACTACCCAGCTGCACTGCAGAAGGAAGAGGTGAATCCCTCACACTTCCTCCTGGCCAGCAGGTAGCTGCTGCAGAGAAGAAGAAGAGGGGACGCAAGTGCCTCTCACAAGAGGCTGCTCACGTGATCCCCGTGTGCCCACACTTGAATCAGGTAAGCTGCAGAAAGGGCCATACATATTGGTACAAACATTCAATTAACAAAGCCATAGTGATACAGTGGTGCCACATTTCTCTCCACAGTGTGTTTGATTTATAGCAGAGAGCTTACTTTCTTGGTCAACAGCCCTAATATGCCCCACAAAGGGTTGAAGTCCATCCCACATTGGGAATGAGTCCCATTAAGTTCTTTTGTAGACAGTGTCAGAAGGAGAGGGACCGCCAGTGTTATGACATAATGATCAGAGCATTGAATTTCCACCTGAGAGGTAGCTTCTAATCTTCATTCAGCCATACAAAACTATGAAACTGAAACTGACATTGAAACAAGCACAAAACTGCACCAAAATGCTGTAAAAGCACACAACTGCAAAAAGATGTAAGATGTAAACCAACACAATTGAGAAAAGCAATCAATAAGCAAAAACCCAACGCCACAACATATGCAAAACACAGAAATGAATAGAGAGGCTTGAACATAAAGAGATAAACTGGCAACAAAAAACTAATCACTGTATTTTGAAAACATGCTGTAGAATGCTAAACTAAACATGTGGGCACCACAGTGAAACTGCAGAGGTCAACCAACAAGATGTATGCAGAACTTCTAAATTGGATCTTGCTTCAGATATTCTTGTTCAACACTCTTATCTATACTGCCAAAATATACAAACATAATTACAAGAACAGTTAAAAAGTCAAAACAGAAATATAGTTATAAGATAAATATTTTTTTAAAAAAACTGTATTAAAACTTCAGATAAATCATTCTCCCTCATCTGACCCACTTCAGAGTGTTCTTCTGAAGATTAATTGAGGGAAAAGAACATAACTTTGATTTCATTAGAGGACGGGTGGAATGTGAACTATGAATGGTGGCTTCCATGCTCGTGGGATAAGTAATCTGCCCCAGAGATTAGTTTGAACTCTAAAGAAATTATCCAACGTGCTGATCTCTATCAAAATCAGCTTTCTGGATGTTTAGTCTAATACCCATTGAGGAACAAGAGTGGCAGATGAGGCCAGCATCTCTTAGATGGTGTGTGCTAATTGAAGAGAAAAAAAAATACTCTTCTTCCTTTGTGCAAGACTGAAGGAGTGAGATGAAAGCTGAATGTTCTCCAGTCATTTTTTGGAACTGTCACCTAGCTTACTGAATGTCTACTTTCATTGCAGTTCTTCCATAGAAAGATGCTGAATTCTACTTGGAGTGAATTTGGGCACAATCTATCAAAAAGATGTGCTTAGAAATATGAAAGAAGTATCTTTTCTGATTTCCGCAACAGTATGTGAGCTGAATGCCAACTGTTACTAACTCAAATGAGATGACTCCAATATGTTGACATAACACTATATTCCCAGTTTCCTAGTAGCTAATTTTAGGGAAAATAGAAATCAGCTTCTTCTTGGAGGAAGCATTTGTATTAATTAAAAGCAATGTTCACAGAAGGAATGCAGCTTAAGCTTGAATAGTAATCATTGTAGAATTGTGGAAAGCAACCATCTGTGGTTACTGAATTCTAGATGAGGGTGTTTGTAATTCTCCCCTTTGGAATTTATTAGACTTGTACATGCACAATAACTGCTCTAGTTTAAAAGAGGGTCCTATTAAACCTTACCCTTGACACCCATCAAATTCCCACAACTCCAATCTCAGCACTTTAAGTAAAAACATAGCTCAGTCTTCCTGAAAGCCAAACTAGGGCAGAGGATGTCTGCTATTTCTCTTTAATTCCAAGCATTTAAAAATTCTGCCTACAGTTCTGGCAGCATCTATTTATTATGGACCAGATTGAATGAGATATATATATATATATATATTCACTCATTTCTTCAGTGCTTTGGTCATCATGGAGAAATTGGCCATTTCTCTCATCTTTTCTTTTTTTTAAAAGGCACATAGCAGTTTAAGAGATAAAAAAAAAGTATTTTTCTGGGTTCAAAATTTTCAATGAAAGTATCCAGTTTGCACCTCAAGAGATTCATTGTAAGACAAAATAAGAACAAAAATCAAAGGGAAAATGGAAAGTAGAATAATTAGCAGAAAAGAACTTAATAGGGAGTTAAGACAGGTAAAATGAAATTATAGAATCATAGAACTGGAAGGAACATCTAGTCCATTCCTGACATGCAAGAATACAAACTAAAGAAACCTCTTCAGAATAGAAATCCTGAATGATTACCATCCAACCTCCAATAAAGAAGAGACTTCCATCCTTTGAGGCAGATTATTCTACTACCACTCCAAGCTATAAGAATAGTATGCATTACCACTTACAACGTAGGGGAAAAAAAACCCTGAAATCTGTACACTACTTATATTTTACCTACAAGATCTTCTTTAGCATTTGCATGCAAAATGACATAGGCAATAATTATATCAGTGGAAAACATGATTTAATATTTGAAAGGATGTCACATAGAAGATAAAGCCAGTTTGTTTTCTATAGCGCCAGAGGACTCAAATTACAAGAAAGCATACAACTAAGCCTTAGTAAGCACTTCCTGCTACTCAACTGTGGAATAGATGGCCTTAGAGAAGGGTGGACTTTGTTTCATTGCAGTTTTTTAAAACAGAGATTAAATGGCCACTTTTTAGAAATGCGTTAGCAGCCAGTTCCTATACCAGCAGAGGGTTGAACAAGATGGCTATTGGATACCTTCCAACTACATGATTGTATGAACACGTTAGCAATATAAAGTCTTCAAATTTTGCATCTCTGTGTGGAATACCTCAGTTTTAGATGGCTGGCAAGCAGGCCAAAGAATCTGGTGCAAAGGCAAGGATAAGGCAGATTATTTGTGAAGGACCTTACTCTCAGTTGGGGAAGCCTGTCACAAGGATTTGGCTTTGATCAAAACCAGGAAAATGAGTACCAAAATAAATATATGAAAATGCACAAAGTCTGTTAATGCTTTTTTTAAAAAAATTCAAAAATATTATATAAAAGTTCCCTTCTGAACAGACAAGAATTAAACAGGTACTAGTGAAATATATTCTATTCTATCCTCTATCCTATTTATTCATTGAGGAGCATTACTTATGATGACTAAATGCGACTCCATGCAAAACCAATTTCTTGCTGAATATGAAGTGTTTTTTCAGTTAGATATTTCACAAATCTGAGAAAAAGCTGTGGTTATATTTATTGTTGTTGTTCTCCAGAAGTGTTCTGTAGTGTTCTTCATGGCCTCTTTACATCCATGTAATTTTCATATAGAGCCATTTTCTTTTTGCATTAAGGCATTCAAAATAAAGAGAAGTCAAGGCTAAAGCTGATGACTTGTCCTTGTCTCTTTACTAAAGTGTGCATATTCCACCTTCCTAGAATACAAATGGTAGAAATCTCAGTTTAAAACCATGTATTTGCAGACATGTTTGGGGCAATGAGCAATCAAACAATATAATAGTAAAGTATTGCTATATGCTGAGAGACATCATGGGGTAGGATTTTCAGTATGACACTGGAGACTAGGGTTGAATTCCCTGCTCACCCATGAAAAACCACTTGGAGACTTTGGGGAAGTCTCATGCAAACTCAGCCCCAGAATACCCTACTATAAGTTCACCTTAGGGTTGCCAGAAGTGGGAACTGACTTGAAGGCACAAAACAGCAACAACCACTGTCCATCCCCAGAATGCTATGTTTTCAAAATAATTGTTTCTTTTGAAAGGAGGAGGAAACAAACTAAATCTGATCAGAGAGATTCCTGCACAGTCATTTTGCTGTCTGAGGTAGAATAGAAAATGTTGTCCTATCTTAGTGTCAAGGCATCTAAGCTTAACAATTTATTTAGGCCAGCCCTGGAGGGGGAAACAAACAAACAAACATAGAAGCATACCTCTCCTTAATAGCTGGAAGTAAAGTAGATAACTAACAATTTGCTGCCTCTTTCCTGACTCCCCAAATCAGTTATCTGAGGTGGCTGCCTCACTTCGCCTTCTGATAGAGCCCTGTTCTCTTTAACAGAAGTTCCAGGGATCTGCCTTGCAAGCAGAGGAATTCTGGGAAGCAAAGTGAACAGAAGACAGATTTGGATCTAACAGTAGGTCTTTAGTGGTTTGCCATAGATCCACGAAAAGTCCAGGCTGTCTGCTATCCGTGGTGGCAGGTGGCTTCCATATCAACGAGGCGGCCAATCTATTCCATATTTTAGTCCAGACTTTAAAGGAACTATGCAAACTGTTGAATTCTATATCTAAAATATTTTCAGTGCACTGGACAGTTATTTTAGAGTTCAGACATAATCCCAGAGAAGATACACTATCTCAATGACATGGAAGTCAGCAACTAACTAAAATGACCTACCACCATCACAACATTAGGTTGTTAAAATGAGAGAAAATCCTGATGAGACACCCAGGTTTCCACCTAAACTCAGCTCTGATGCTAAGACTAATGCAGGCCACACCAGTAGCAAATGAATAAAAGATGGGGAGAATATTCCAAAAGGCCTGTTTGCTGGTGATTTGATCAAATTTTCTATTGGTCTCCATTCAAGAATGGTTGATCTCCTTACAACTGTTACCAGATCATTGCTTATCACTGTCACTCATCAGTGTGCTCACTAGCTAGTTATTGAGCTCTGTGATGTTTCACACACGCAAGTTATCAGCTGAAGGGCAAAATTGGGCTAATGCAAGTGTGAGTTCAGATATTCTGCTCAATTATTTTGAGAATTCCGTGAAAATTTAAGTTCCTTAAAAAGGAAGAAAGAAGAGGGAGTAAAAAATGAATGTGACCGCATCAACTGATTTTTATTTTAGTATCAGCTTTCCTGGATATAAACCCACTTGTCATGGACCGAGATTTTTGGTACGTTTGACCCAGAGAGAAATTCAGCTACCTTAGACTATAGGATTCCCAACAAAAGACACACAGGAAACCAGATCTGGGTTTAAACACTATGCATGTAACATTTATTAAGACATTAGATACAAAAATCACATTTCCGTATCAAGAGCTCTTTTCACCCACTCAATCACACAACATACTCACGGAAACCAGTCCTTCGCCGAACATTGATCAGGTGTCCTCAAAGGTATGGATGGCCCCCTTCTGCAGCCAAGGGTCATGAAAATGAGCTGAAAATCTTCCCCTCCTTATAGTCATGTCCTCACTTCTTGAGAAAAGGACATGTTTTGCTGGTTGCCAGGGTTCCAGGACTTTCATTGTGTAAAGGCAATCAAACAATTAAAAGAATAGTTCATATCATTTTGTGCCTTACTAATAAAAGGTTGCTTGCAGAAGAATTGGTCATATATCATGTTGTCAGGAAATGTACTATACATCAGATCTTATGTATCAAATGCCTCGGTGCTTCTTGGTCATGCAGGGTAGGGTAGAGTCAGAAAAACAGTCTGAAAGTGTGCCAAACCAGGCTTTCATGGCTCCTCGTTTCTTCTGCCTTTACACATAAGTACTTCACTGTTTTCTTAATAAGGGTATTGATCACCGTTGAATATCGTGAGTTCGTGAAGGTGGGCTAAACATAAAGGCAATCAAAGAGGGTAAGCATTGTAAGCAACATCAAATATCAATTAATCAAGCCACACTTCTGGGTCGGTGCAGCTCAGGAGTACGCCCTGTTTGTGCCAAGTCCTTCTTCTGCAGCCAAATTGGCATTCTGTGCATTCTCAATTTCACAGTTCAAAGAATCCTCGCCTCACAATCCAAATCCCTCCTTACCACAATGCACTGCGCGCGGTCATTTCAGTTTGGTTCAGGACCGTACTTTTCGATCTGGAATCCATTCATTCATCTCACACTTCTTCAGCTGTAGTACAGAATGATATTTAAATCTCAAGTTATAAAGATATAAAGTTATGAAGCATATTTATACAGTTGTGAGAGTGGGATAGAATGTAATGGGATCCAGAAAGATTCAAATCATGTTCCATGCCCTAAATTTTTAAAAGAGTGGGTTAAGTGAGGGAAGTCTTTCAGAACTTCACAGTGTCGAATTAGTGTTGATGAGCGAGGATAACAAATCTACTTACCAAAAGTCAATTTACCTGTGTACAAAACTCTATCTGTAAAGGTTCCTGTTATTACATGTACAGTAAAGGAATCTTCTCAAACACAGGTAGTAGGACTAAGCATATCAGGCTGGGGATCAAGCTGGCTAATTATTGGTGAGATGAAAAATTTCTAAGCTGTACCACCAGACTGTATGCAACTGAGGGTTCATCTAATACTTGTTTCAGTATTCATATATCTGTACATATCAAATGTTTTCTCCGTGTAGAGTTGATGTAAGGAAGGAGGTTTACATTCCTGCTTTTTAGCCACTTTTATAATTTTCTGTGCAGGATGGGGATTTTCCTGAGGCAAGTATTTTACTATAGTCTCCACCAGCAGTCTGCAGTGGTACAGATTTATCACCTGATTGACAAGTCGTCTAAAAATTTATCCTTAAATCAATTACTTGCTTTTAAAGCAGTTTTTGGATCTGATCCTTCATAATAATAATAATAATTCACTGTGTTGTTACAGTTTTCATACAGGAATGACAGAAAACTTCACTAGATTAAAAAGCTGAACAATAAACCACTAACCATTATTTAAAGAAATATTTACAAGTGCCTGAGAAACTGATACCTGTTGAGGTGAAAATAGTATAAGAGTTTCTTTCTTTTAAGGCTGATAGGGAACAAAATCTCCTCATGTCCCTGTGTACTCAATAGATATTTTTACCTGTTGACCTTGCTGCTAAATCAAAAGTCAACAGTAACAAAGCTGAAGAGCATAGAGTGTGGGGCATGCTGATATTTCTTTTGTCCAAACAGCAGTCCTAGACTTTAATAATGTGAGAATTATCTCTTCTAACCTGGTCAGCCAAACTCTGAAGAAGAATGGATCTATGTCACCGCACACATGTGTGTATGTTCACATGTGCACATATACACGCATATTTCTCTCAATGTATCCTCTGATAAGTTGTTATGATGGCAATACTGGTAATGACTATAACATCTCTATAAACTGCAGGTAGCTAAGTGGTATAGTTGAGAAAGAATGGGTGTGTAAAAAGAGGGAGAAGGAAGAATTTTCAGTACAAACTGAGAAATGATAGCTGCTCTACACGGTATGAAGAAAATAACATGAGTAAGTGAAACTGTTTAACTTTCATTATACTTTCCACTGAAATTCTGGGCAAATTTAGACTGAACAGGTGTTGGGAACGATCACAGCAGTTATGGTGTGAGGATGAGTAAATTTTATTTCATGCTCCCCATGAGCCTTTTGCTGTTTTTTTTTAAAAGGTCTTGTTCTTCACTTCATCTTCTTTAAAAAAACAAAGACCTGTTTAAAAGAGGTGAGTGTTTGGTTGAAAGAACCAATCCACTGTACCGTTTTTGGGAATACCTAAATAATGCTTCAGAGATTCCTTACAGTCCAATAGCTATGATTAGTTATTACCTTTGAAGCCCTACATGGTTTGGGTCCAAGTTACCTGCAGGATCACCTTCTTCCATCCAATCTGCCCGTACACTCAGGTCCCTTGGAGACCGTTTACTGAAACTGGCCAGGATTAGACTGGCAATGGTCACCCAGAGGACCTTCTCAGCAGCTGCCCCTAGATTTTGAAATGACCTGCCAGAAGAGATACAACAGCAAAATATGCTGTCCAAATTCAAACAAAGACCTATCTCTTCCTGTAGGCCTACCCAGTCTATTTTTAATTATACTTTTAACTGTACTTCTACTTTTAATTGTACTTTTACTTATGATGAATTTTAATTGTGGTATATTTATATTTGAATGGTGTATTTTAACCATGGTTTGTTTTTGGTTATGTCTATGGTGTGCTTAGCCTCGAGCCGTGGCAGGTAACAAATAAAAGTATGTATGTATGTACGTATGACTTTATGCATTTATTTATTATTAACCTAATCCAGGTTTTTCCCTTTCCCCCTAATAAATGTGGCTTAGCCATATCTCGTCCATCCCTGGAATGAAATTGATCATAGTCTATGCAAAGAAGGAAGAGATCTGACGTTACTCTCTGCGCAAAATCCTATATGACCCAATACATTCCCCTAGAACTCAGGAGGAGTCTATTAGGGAGTAAATGCTGTGAATGTCCATTTTCTGTTCACCTTGTCCATATGAATAAAGAGGGATGTGAGTTCTCCTTCTCCTAATTTCATTGTGTATCTTTGAATCCCACCAGCATATTTTTCCTTTCCTTATTACATATAGGGCTTTGAGACGTAGGTCTTTTTTTTTCTTTCTATGCAGATATATATGCACTTCTAAAATGTAGTTTCCATAGTTCCACATTTTTGCACAATTTGCATTGTTTTAGGGATTCGCTCACGAAACAACCTTATCAGTTTGATTGCCCAAGCCAGACTTAACATTTGGTAGAGTGAAATGGCTATATCAGACAGCTGATGTTGGTTTAAGAGTGGAAAGATTATTCAAAAGTCTTTGAAAAATTGGGTAAAAAAACCACATTTCTTAAATGTTAGGGAACCATAGCAAAATAAATCTCGTGCAGACACGAGTCATTGCAAAATGTGCACATGGTTCTTTAGCACAGAAAAACAGCATATTCCTACAAAGAAAGCAATTCCCTTCCTTCCAGGTTCTTTCAGATTTATTCTGTTATGTCCTTTTTTGCATAGAAATACCACACACGAATTTTGAGCAGAATAAGTGCCCAACTGTGAATAGTTTTTCAAAACCATTCAGTTTTCAAAGACTTTTATTGTTAAGAAAGACATGAAAATTGTGAGTTATGTAATTTATACTAGCTATAGTCTTACCTAGCTTTGCTTGGGCAAATAATTAACCTTCATCAGTTATTGTTCAGTTTCCACTATTCTAGATGATGAGTGCCTAATTCTTTGTGTGCTCAGTGTGATGCCTTGTTCCTCGGCCTTGTTTGCATTTGAGAGAACATTTATCTTCAAATCACCTCTCAAATGCAATATTCTATATGGATTTTAAAAAATATGTATTTGGGATTCGTTCAGGCTGCCAAAGGAAATTTGGTATAAACCACACAAGCTGTATTTCAACTCACACCATCCCAAAATTATTCTCCAAATTTTGTAAAATACAATTATCTGAATGCCCTTCAGGCCTTCTACAAGAATATTTATATGTAACATAGCCTATATGTTGAACCAGACCATCTCAAACATTCCATCTAGTTTTTGTGAAAATCCAGCTAGCCATTTTGGTAGGAAACAAACAGACATAAATCTATTTTTATCATTTTTTTTTAAGCACCAGGGAAAAGAATTTAATTTGACTGCTTTTTCTTCTTGTGCACCAAATTAAATTTATCTATTATGTTTTAAGGGGGGCAGAAAGGAATACTGTTTCTCTGTTCCTTGTGCTGATATATATTGCTTATCCATGTTGTGTTGTGCTGGTGGTAACCTAATGATCATTGGATTATCTGTAGCTGCCCTTGGAGAAGATCCAGACTCAGAGATCTGAAAAGATTGATATTCTAATCTAACAGGCATTGAGTTCACATTTCCATTCAGAAATAAGTAACCTTGTAGAACCAAGGCAAAGGTTTCAGTTTGTCTTCTTGAAATAATTCCAAGCACTGACAATTTTGCTCTTTTGATTCAATATCAGTTCACATTTCTTTATGTATTTAAGGTCCAATCTAAGGCTCAGTTGGTAGGAAATCTTGACTGTCATGGTACATGATCTGGCATAAAAATATTTTTTAGAAAGTTTCTCTTTCTAAACAACTTGTTTGACAACTAAAATAATTGTCAAACTTTCCATGCACTGTCTAAAGAATGGCCAAAAATAACACATCGTTCCAAACACTGGAGACACTCTTTCCAGACCATTCCAGACAGACTGTAGATTTGTTCACAAGTTACAAATAGGTTATCCTGAACTTATTATATCTCATGATGTTTCTGAAAGTGAGAATGGCAAGCTGAGACAGAATCTCTCTTTGCTGTGTTTTAAGAAAAGCCTGGGCTATCTAGTTTTCTTTTTAACCATGTTCCTAACTGTAACAGTTACAAACAGCAATAGCTTCCAGAAACTAATGACTTCAGTTTCTGCCTAATGGGTCTAAAGTATATTATTTAATCTTCCTACTCCTTGCCATCAAAGTAATGAAGGCTCTATAGTGGTGGTTCCCAATCTTAATTTCCTAGATGTTGTTGGATTACAACTCCAAGAATCCTTAGCCCAGTGGCCATGGATTCTAGGAACTGGAGTTCCACAATACCAAGAAGCCTAAATATGAAAGACCAGTCTATAGATAAAGTCATGTGCAAAGAGAGATATTCATTTTTATATGTCTAATTAATCATCCCCAGCATGTGCACAGACATACTCATGCAGACATGTGCACATGCACTGAGCAATTGCAATTTAATCTGAAAAGATTTCTCATTTGAGTTGTTATACAGTTAAAACCATTACTAAATCCCAAAAGTGTCTGTTTGGTGAATCCAAATGCCTTTATGAATCTCAAGGTTTAAATACAGTGCAATATGAATCTAAACACATCAGCACCCAGGTCCAAAGTTTTGTGCCTGGAGCAGCCATACACATACATACATAGTACAATTGTGGAATTGTTACCCTGTTAACTGGAGGTCCCGGGAGGGGTGCCCAAATAACCAAAACACAATAACGCAAGATGGGGAAATTAACTGGAGCACTTGTTTAAGCTAATGAGAGGCAGGGTAACTTAGCAGGGATCATGTAACCCAGTGTCTACGGGGTCAGGTCAATCAAGCAGTCAGACAGTTTTAAACTAGCAAAAATGATGTTTTATTAAAAACAGACAAACACTTAAGACAACACACCCATACAGCTAACTAAGAAATAAGAGTTTTTCAGGGGAAATGGGTGATACGACACCTTTCTCGTAGTCCTGAAGAAGTTGCAGATGGAGAGAAGAAGCTCAGTGTGGTTCGCTGAGGGGCGCTCCCCAGGTAAAATGGTAGCAAGATGATCTGGAACTCGGGAGCGATTTGAGGAAGCTCTCAGAACTAGGGGTTCTTATAGGAGAAATATGACCGTGGGCTAGTCTGGACTTGGGAGAGAACAATGAGGTTTGGGCATGAGACAATGTCTCCAAAAGGTCAGAATTTACCATGATGGGATTAAGTCTGAATCGACAATGGAATGGCCAGTATGCAGATACAGCGTACTTGACAGTCAAGCATCTAGCTCGGCAAGTTACCTGCTCGGGGCAGGGGGCTCTTTGTAGTAGCGTGCATTGTTAATGAGGTGTTTGTCTAGGGAAGTCTCCTAAAGCAAGATCTGGCTGAGTCTGGCTTGCCTAGGTGGAGAAAGGAATGTTCAGCAATTAAGGGCCATGCCTAGCTCTGTGGTTGTTCAGGGGCCTCACAAACACTTGGTCGAGGGTGGCAAAATGAGACCGAATTATGATATCGGAACGATATCTAATATCTTCCAAAGCCAGGCCAGTTCACGGTGATAACAGAATACTATTATTCCAGAGTAGGCAAGAATACTGTTTTCTGGGCAGAAAAATAAAGCTGTTTCCTTTGCAGAACATGTTGCTTTCTGTGCAAAACAACATGCACGATTTGTGCAGCAAAATATCTTATAGGTACCAGATCTTGTTTGATCTTGGAAGTTAAGCAGGGTCAGCCCTGATTAGTACTTGGATGGGAGACCACCAAGGAATATCAAGTGCTGTAGGTTATACTGCAGCAGAAGGAACTGGGAAAACCACCTCTCAGTATTTCTTGCATAAGGAAACCCTATGAAATTCATTGGGTCTCCATAAGTCAACAGGCAACTTGAAGGAATGTATACCCTCACAAGTCCCAAACTGCAGAGATTATCATTAATCCAAGACTGTTATCATCAGGAATTCTCAACACTCAAGATTTTTTTAAATTTTTTTTGAATATTATTCCTACCTCTTCATTAGACTGCACTGCCTCTTGAAAGGATCTTAGCCTCGGTCATACCTCCAGTAGACCAGACATGTAGAAAGTGCACCCCCATGACCTCATCTGACACTGCTGGTTTGTACTCCACTGACTCCTCCCCATTATTTCTCAAATTGTTTGACTCCAAGCACTCCCACATCCCCTAAGCAATTCCACCATGTTTTAGACTCCATCATTTTTCTTAGGCCCTGAAAATGACTTTGTTTAACCAAAAGCTGAGTACTATTAAAGTAAAGACCTTAAACAGCCCAGGAAGAGCAAAAACATAGAAATATAGACCCTTATCTCTAGGGGGTGTTTTCAATAAAAAAGAGTGATAAATATTAAACATCTGAAGTGTGTGTGTCAGAAAGGTGAGGACAGTGTGTTTCTCCAGGGTCCTGTAAGGGACAAACATACCCATCCCCAATCCTGGACAGTTACTCACCCTTGCTGTGGATGCACTTGAATCTATGAGACTTAAGCACATTAAAAGTAAGCTAGGTGTAGTTGATTTGAGTATGTGTGCTGAATACTTTGAAGCTGAACCCCATCCAGGACATGCAGCTGACTTGCTGTATTTCTGCCTCCCTCCCAATAAAAGAATGTTCTCACATAAATAAACAAGTTAGGGATCTATTTGGTCCATTTATTTTCAGTCTATTCTGGATGTGCTCCATATAGGTAGGTACACCCTGTTTCCCTTGAGGGAGGCGACAGTATTATAGCAGCACTAAATTTTAATAGGTCATTTCCAGTACAAGGAGAGCACAATTCATCTGAAAGCCAGTCCCACGTGTGTACAAATGGTAAAGTGTTCTCCTCACTGCACAGGTACAGTTCTTCTTACCCCATGAGATAGCAACAGTCCAAAAGAAACTCTACGCGTAAAAGCCTTAGAGGTGACTTATGAAAGGGCAAAGAAATTCATCAAGATTGAGTGAAAGTGTTCTGTACACTCCTTTCTATTTTTCCTGGAGAAAAGTGAAATCTTGCATGACAAATTTAGCCTGCTTTATTCAGTGCAATTGAAGAGAGCTGCTCAAGTGGAACTCAGCTAAAAGGGCACATCATGTGGGTCACAGGAGAAAAGGGAAGGAAAGGAATGGTACAAATAGTGGGTTCTCACTATAAATTCATAGTTGTATGCTTTGAAGGTGAACCAGTTCAGAATGTTCTGAACATGAGTGAGCTTGCATAGATCAGGCTGTAAATATCTTATATGTCAGTAATATATGCTCATGCCATTAGCACAGAAGAATCTGAATCCTGCTTTGGCATTTCTGAAGGTGGGTTACTTTACCTTGAGTTAACCTCACTTTGTGCTAGGCCCGATATTGATTTATAAGAGAAAAAGATAGCTGTAACTGAAATCCTATAATTAAGCTGGGAAGTGCAAGTGTGCCAGTTATTGGGGTGGGGCTTCTCCTTTTTTTAGTCAGAAGCTCTCAGGTACAGCTCCAACCCCAGCTACTAATTGGTCATGTAGCTGGGAAGTAATTATTCTTGCATATCTGGGAAAGAGAAAGAAGCATACACATTTAGGAAAGGATGAAATCTGATTTTTTGGTCCCAAGTGTGGAGGGCTGTCAGGCCATTTCCGCACCGGGCTTTTAAAATGGTGCAGAGCGATCTCTGACAGAGGACTTCTATACTGTAGAGTGAACTGGGTCAGACTACTTTTTGTAGTTCTGTACCTCAGTCTGGTTCTGCGTGACCAGAACTGGTCGTGCAGCGTGCTTTGAAAAAAACTCTTTTTAGAGGTTTTTAAAAAGCACGGAGCGCGCGACTCCATCTCCGCGCTCCGGAGCAGATTTGCAGGTATGTGCAAGTGTGTGCCTGCAGATATTCCAGGGGCGGGCTTTTGGCTGGCGAGCTTCTCCAGTTGGTGGAGAGTCTCCACCAACCAGAAGCCACCATTTTGAATGCCGGAGGAGTGCGGAGCAACGAGTTCGCACTCCTCCTCGTCCCAACGGGCTCAATCGGACAGAGAAGGAATCTGGTGAGTCCCGTTTTTGCCTGGTTCTTTTCTGACATGCAGAAAGGGCCTCAGACTCACTCCTGCAACCACTCAGTGTGTAAGGGGTTGGAGGAGAGATTTTGAGTTTCTGTTTTAGGGGTTTTTGGACGTTGAGGGTTGGAATTATATTTTGCTTTTCTTATTTTAGGAAACACCCTTAATATTTTCCTTCATTCCACTTATCCTTCTTTCTTTTATTTTCATGGCAGATTTAAAAGAAATTTTCAGGCATAGGTATTCCCTCTGAGGGATAACACCTGCTAAATTTCCAGTAGATATCTGCAGATTTCCTTTTTCCCATAGTCACATTTGTTTTGTCCTGCCCTCTGCAACCAGGAAGAATGTGTGAGTAGTGGTGGATAAATATATCAAGCTGTATTTCATTCAGTTCCTTATTTTCGCACAGTTACCTTTGTCTTATCCTTTTTCTTTTTCTGGGGTGGAGGTGCCATCAAATTGTCTATTATTATTTTTAATGTTAATGGGTAGTGTTCAGGCACTTCTTTCAATAAATATATTTTTGTACACAGTTTTAAATGTACACAGTTTTCCATTTTAGTGACTTTTTTTTTCAAATTGCACACAGGTTTTTTCCCCAGTTTTATATGTGTGTGTCTTGTATGTAGATGACCAACCATAAATAATGAGACCAGACATAGAAATATGGATTAAAAAGGGATCACTTTATTTGACCTGAACCTATTTACATTGTATTGAATCTGGAAAGGAGTGAGAAGGAGAGCAACCTGATGTGGCTTCAGCTGAGGCCATGTATCACTCCTTGAGTACCTCCTCAATCACACCTTTGACAAAACATTGAAGCCAGAAGGCAATCCAATACTTAGGTTCTGCCTGCCTGGCCATCTACTAAAGAGGAAGTTCCAGAGCTCTACCTTACACAAACAGAGTGCCAAAAGTGTACACCAAAATCTTAAATTCTCACCGTCCCCACTACATGTCATGGACAAGGGACAAACATCTGCTTAGTCCCTTTCCCCCACCAAACCAGACAACATGACTTTCACTCTCTGTTGCAAAGCCCCCACGAGCAACATGTTATTCTCTCATTCCAACAAATGAATTCCATCATCCCTGTAGAGCTCTGGCCATCAGAAGATTGTGGTGGGGTGTGAGAGAAAGTGGCCCAACCCCGTACCCAGGATGTTCCTGACTTTCATATTTTCCCTCTGACAGGCAAAGCCAAGCCATCAGGAATCACCCTCACCGTGCCATACTTGGCCTGGCAAAATAGCAGGCCAAACAGAGTTACACCAGGCCAATGACTCTGAATAAAACAAAAATTATTGAGAGCCTGCAAAATGAGGGTCTTGCTCTTCAGTGAGCTCAAGCCAATCCCATCAAGGTGAGTGACTAAAACATGAACAGAAGGCCCCATGACCTTCTCAAACAAAAGAGGCAATGAACCATTCCATACCTCTTCTCTCAAGCCATTCCACAGAGGCTAAACCACTCAACCCCTGTTAAGCCCCAAAGTGGTAACTTTGGGCCTGGCTTACTGCCCAGTAAACTACACTATGTCTGCAACTCAGGAGCTGTTGTCTTGCCAAATGGCAACTAGGAAATAACAGAAACAGAAAACAACACTGGTATATAACAGTACCATCCAAAATTTAAGAGGACAAGCATATCTTTGTGGCAGAAGATCTCCAGTGCCCACTTTGTTGGATAGATTGCAGGCTCAGGAGTATTGCAAAAGCTGTAGAGGCAGCCTCATAGCATTTTTGCACCTTATCTTTTTGCGGTGCTGGGGTGCGGGGCTCACACGAGCAGCCTCCAGAGAGAAGCTGTCGCTTCCCTGCTTCTTCAGCTCCGCACAAGCTTCCTGCTCGTGCAAGAGTCCTGCCTCTTCCTTTTGCAGTGCAGCCTGGGACTTCCCAGGCTGCACTGAGATAGGAAGCGAGACCGGCCCAGCTCCCAAGGCTCCGCACACAAGGTAAGTGCACATGGGGCCCCAGAACGATGTGCAACCATGCAGCATTTTCAGCTTCAAGCTGAAAATGAAAAAATGTGTGCGTGGTCCACGTTAGGCCCTTGAGCGTCACACAAATGTGAGTATGTAGACCGCTCCTCACATGTGCGCGATGCTCAAGGGGCCCTTTCGCATCAGAAATGCCTGATACATAATTTTTCTGAACTTTCTTCCATCTTAGAGTAATACATCCAGCGCGGTATCTCAACATTACTTTCTATTACATACCATTACATATTAGATTTACGTGAAAAATGCCATTACATGATAAATGGCATGAATAAATATTATGTACTACTCCTGACTAGATTACCTACTAATTTCACAAGCTGAATCTTTAGATCTATTACACTTTATCATAGATCTAAATATTTCTAAACCACTCTGCACTGTAAAATCCTCTACAACATTTATTAAGCCAATTTAAATTTCATCATCTTGTTATTTCATTTTGATTTAACTCCCCACCTCACTTGCAACTCTCCTATTTTAGAGTTTGCTCTCTCCAAACTTCTCAGTTTCACTATTTCAGATATCTTCCCACTTGGTATATTAAAACAATTGTCCTGAAACAGCAACCCCCTTTTTATCACCTTTTTCTCCTCCCCTTCATGGTTTGTTTTCATTCAACTGTCAAAGCAATTTAACTACAAATCAATTTCAGATTAGCTTCTTCCTTCTTCTTCTCTTGGGCTGTAAATCTTCTTAATGAAATCAAAGCTTCCTGGTCATATGTGTTTCCTAACTCAATAACTTCCTTCATTATCTCAACTTGAATTTGTCTCTCCATATAATTTTCATCCTCCTTTACTTCCATGGTGCTAGCTTCTGTGTCCCCTTCTTGTCTTACATCTTCCCATTGTTTCTTGATCTCAGTACTCAGGGCCTCTACCATATTCCTCTTAAAGTTTAAAAGTTCCATACGTAGCTCCTTTACCATTCTGAAATTCCTGGGAAGGTTTCATTTTTCATTCACTCCAGCAATTTCAGAATTAAGAAGTTGCTTCTTTCTTGTCTAGCCAGAAGCTCTGAGCAAGCCAGCTTTATCAACATCAAATAGACAACATCCAACATCCATACTTTCTTGTGTTGTAGCTTCTCTCACACTGTTAAAATCCAAGTTTGTCTTGGAGATAAAAGCAATTCAATTGATTCACTAATATACATTTGAAGCCTGAAGAGTCTGTTTTGAAGACATCAGCCTCCAGTATTCTACTTTATTTGTCTCACTCCTGTGGGGTAAAACACAATTACTCAGCTTTTAATTGAAGAAAGAAGGTAGCTGTGTAGGCTTTATCATTCCATTTTAATAAGAAATTTTTTTCACTTTTATAACTCCATGGGTTTAATTAAGAGGGTTTTTTTTTCCTGGCATATTGCTATCAGATTCTCAGATCTAAACAGCTGCATTTCATGGCAAAAGCACAATGTCACTCCCTCAGTCCTTCCCACTCACAGTGCGTTTACACATGAATAAATGCAAATAACAGGCATTTTGGAGCCTAATGGGTGATCTTCCACTCCCACTTTAATCCAGGGGGAATTTCTTCAGGCAGAGATTCCTTTAGATGGCACGTTTACTGTGAAAGCTCTCCTCATTGCAGAGCTGCAGCAAAGAGCATGTGCCAGGCTAGACTGCCAGATGTCAAATCACACTGTCTAGCTTTTTAAATATATTAAATATACATGATCTGCTATTTTCCAACTAGACACAGATACAATTGGCATTGGAGATTCATACAGTACTGGACTTCTGATGCATCTCACAAATCAAAATAAAAAGGGGATCAATTTGCACAATATGCACGCATTTGAAAAAATGCACAAAACCAACTGTGTTCATATATACAATGCACACAAATGTTTGTGGAGACACATTCATTAATACAACCATTAATGCATCCATTTGAAAATTTTCACAGAAATATGTACTCTTGTTATCTAATAAGAATCCAAACTTAACTTGCATAAAATGGGCTGTGTGGTGGAAAATGAAGGACTCTTGTGAAAAATGACTTGGAGAAGGCACCAGATCTTGTGTGATCTTGGAAGCTAAGTAGAGTCAGCTGTGGTTAGTACTTGATGGGAGACCACCAATGAATACTGGATGTTGTAGGCTATATTTCAGAGGAAGGAAGAAAGTAGCAAAACCACCTCTGAGGATTCCTTGCCTAAGAAAACCATGGTGTTACCATGTGTTGACAAGCAACTTGAAGGTACATGCACACGCGTTATGGGATACAAAACTATGTCTTAACTAAATGTGTAGTTATTACTTCACAATCTAACTTAAGACTATCAAAACTTACAGTTATAGGCTTGCCAGCATTATCCATCCACCTGTTTTATCCAATTATCAAAAGAAGCTAAGAGGATCCATTAACTATTCATTGAAACAAAGTCAGGAAAAAGGTAGCTCTTCAGAATTTGCGGCAGGGCAATGCTCACCAGTCCTAACTGACCTTGAAAATGGTGAGAATGCTTGGAATTGCAGTCCACTCCTGCATTAAAAGGTAGCTGCGAATGCCAGCTTCCAAGAGATTTCCTCCTCTTTTTCCATTTCCTATATTCCAAGTACCTCAAATATGATTACTGCATTATCTTGCTAATTTTCCTTCTTGCAGCCCATAACAATTCTTCATTTGTTTGTTTAATGCCTTAATTGTTGTTGGGTTGCCAATTATACACCGTGCAAAATTCTTCATATAGAAAACTCAGAATGATGATTACTTGTTTGTTACTTTGAATTATGTAATATGGTCTGGTGTATAATGACAACAAATCAAACATGAATAGAGAAATGATCCTCTTCTCTTAAATGAGATTGTTAATAGCTGAGATATCAAAAGCCAAGTACATGAAACCATCCATGGATTTCTGGCCAGCTTGGCTGCTCTTACAATTTCAGTAATCAGCTGTTTTGCAAAGGAAATAGGTTTGTCCATCATTTGGTTGGACTAGAAGGTTGCAGTAATGCATATTGGCTAGTGAAACTCTTCCTGTGGGATATCAATGTGATAAACCATAGATCGCATATGGTTCTCTGTGTAAAGGATCAGAACACATACCTTCAAATTATGGTATGATTCCCACCTTCAAAAACAAACAACGAAAAAACTTTTTACTCAGTAGACATCAATTGCATATTGATAAGAGAAAAATACATACAAACACAATTCTTGGAGGCAGAGTCCAATAGAGGGAAAATATATACTGCTTCTCATAACAATTTACCGCATTGTGGAGATCTTAGAGAGTTACATTGCTGTGATAGTGGAAGAACTGAATTAGATGTTCACAGAATCTGTTATCAGAAAGCTTAGCTTCTTAACTGGGCAAAAATAATAATAATAATAATAATTGGTCACCCTCTTTCCCCTCAAACCCCAAAACACTGGGGTGCTTACTGCCCAGATTAAATTAAATGTCCAGATATCTGAGCAATTTTAGCAGTTTTCAAAGCCTGTTTACAATTTTGTGCAGGCAATGCTGTTCCCTAGGCAAAAAATGCTGTTTTCTGTACAAAACAACCACCTGCAATTTTTTGCTCAGAATTAGTAATTGCAGCATTTTCTGTCTAGGAAACAATATTGCATGCGGGGGGGGGACAATATTTCTGTGCTCAAAATGCTGTTACTTTTGCTGAAAGTTTTGTTTTCTATGCAAAATAACCATGTGCAAAATTTTCACAGAATAAGTCCTGAAGTGTGAAGAGTCTCATCAGTCCAGGATTATTATCATGAGCATTTCTCAACAACATGATTTTGACCATTTTAAAAAGTATTTTCAAATATTGCTCCCACTGCCCCCTCTCTTTCTGTCTGTCTGTCTGTCTGTCTCTCTCTCTCTCTCTGTGTCCACTGTCTGTCTGTCTGTCTCTCTCTCTGTGTGTGTGTGTGTCCACATGCTTGTGTTTATTAAGTGGGACACATGTGATCAGTTCTGATGGGATTGTTTTCTTTGGTGGCCATGCTACCCAGTTACTTGATTCTGTCAAATTATCTCTCAGCCCTCCTATGCACCTTCCTGAATGTGTGTGTTCTTTAGCCGATATTTATTCACTATGTAGAATGATCTCCTGTATATTATATTTCAATCCTGAATTCACGTAAGAGAAGACTGACTGGGTGATCTTGGACCAGCCTCAACCTTTCAGTCTGAATTGCCTTATGTATTTATTACTATGATAAAAATGGAAGAGAACAGAAGAATATGTTCTGCATTGAGCTTCTTGGAAGAGAACAGGGATAAAAATATAATAAATACAAAACAAATTGGCATCTCCATCTACTGATTCCTTTAAAAATTAAGATAATGATCAACAACTGTTGTGGTCTGGGGAGCTGCAGTAACCCTCCATGTGATCTTTATTGTGCTTCCACAACAAAGTGTTATATATATATATATATATATATATAGCCAAACATGGTCTGCTATACCCCAGGGGCATAGGAGTGTGACACTAATTTCAATTTCCTTGGGCTCTTTTAGGCTCCAAATAAGACTTTTTAAAAAAACAAAAACAAAAACAGGAAGTCAATATAGGAGACAGAAATATGCCAGAATTGCCTTCTGTACTCTTGAGATGCTGGGAGGCTCAGAAATGGGCTGGGAGGGACTGTATGTGGCTCTGGTCCACATGTTTCCACCTCAACTCTTAGAGAGGTAAGGAATAGCAAATTAGCTCCTGGTAATCGAAAATAATGTAATAATTTTGGCTTAACACTCAAATTCATACCCCAGCTTCCCCCTCAAGAAAACAATATTTATGTCATTTGAGATAATATTATGCTTGTTTAACACAGTTGTCAAATTAGATAACAGTTTTATTAACTTAGCATCCCAAGTGCCTCCATTCCAGAAGTCAGTGGGCAACTGTCCATTATTTTCAGGAAACGGAGAAATCAATCTGTGAGATTTCTATTGGCTGTTCATGTCTTATGGAAAGAGATAGTAGCATGCCTAGTGATTGGTAGTGGTAACAAGTCCTGGCATTTTCAGAACTATGTAACCTGAAAAAAGTTTAATTTTTTTAAAAAAATCAGAAACCATTATACTGTGAAAACATGCCTGTCACTGGTGCTGACCTTTCAGCTCTGCTTCTTCACTTAAGGATTAATTACACCATTGCCTGAATTCCCAGACTAAGTTATACTCTTATGGTGATCATCAGAATGAGTGTGGATAACCACTTCATTTTTGCAGGCTAAATTAAGTTGTATTCAGGAAGAAATACTTGGAATTTCAACAGGATTTTTTTTCCAAACCTATCGTTTCTCTGAGTATCACAGATTAAATTTAATATTTAATTCACAAAAATAAGTCAGAGTGGCTAATTAATAGAGTAAGTGCTTAATAGAATAATTTCTCTATTAATAGGAAATAGCCTGCAGTAATTTAGTAATACTTCTTGGAGAGTTCTTGGAAAATTTGGACTGTTATAGAAGATGATTTTACTACAATGAACAATTTCTGTTTGGCAGATTGTTGTAGGACAATAAGAGGAAAATCCTATAATTCATTTGAATTCTTTTTAAAAAAAATACCTTTATTCTGCACACAAAAACAGAAAAGAAACTGGCAAATATAAAAACAAGATTCATAGTTAGAGTAATGCTCCATTCTGTTTAAATGAGAGAGGGGGTTGAGAGGAGAGAGCAGCATCAGGGATCATTATCATTCGTATTACATGGTACAAATATCATGTTTTATCATTTATGCATATTCAATTACAACATTCTTACATCTTTACAGATACATAGTTAGCTGATATATCTTTCCAAAATTCTGGATGGTGTTTTGGAGGAGGACATAAAGGATGTCCAGCATTTATAAATGAAATAAAAGGAGACAACTTTCTTTGAAATGATGTATTATGTCTCTCTCCTTTCACATATTTTAATTTACTTGTCAGTTTTTCGGATGAGGTTGTTTTCTAAATTTTATTTTTTATGTGTGATCTTTCTGTAGGTAAACTGTGGAACATTTTACTGAAGAAACCTGTATCAGTTTTTGAAACAGCCAAATAAATGTGGGTCTTATACAGCTTAGCAGCAAAACTGGGCTTCCAAACTCATAGTTTCAGAGACTGGGATTTGAGTGTCATTTCTCTCCATGGAGGTGTCCATAATCATGTATGAGGTCCACGGCTGCAGTGTAATCATTTATTAATTAGGAATATGGACAATAATAGGGATAGCTGATATATATATAATAGGTATACACTAGGTATATCTGTGGCTTTCAATTTTTTGTATGTAAGTTATAGTTATGCATTTGAAGCATAATCACTGTCAGCTGGTAACCCCCTACATCAGCATGATGCGTAATCACTCCAGCTTTTAGTCTGAACTTAAAAGTGCTGAAACTTAGCCCTGAAATAATTTTCGCACTTTGGATATCTCCTTTAAAATTTAGAATAAAACCTGGACTGAATTCATTTCCCCACTGACATGGGAACTACTGCCTGTCCCTGGTACAGATGACAGTTCTCAGTGTGTTTTGGAGCAACCACTACTTTTTTACTAAAGGATCAAGACCAAAACACAAGTCAGGAAGAGAGGAAGAATGGCTAATACTCTTGCCTTATCAGTCACAGCCTCACAGCCTGTGCTTGCATGGAAATATGTAAACCTGGCAGTGTTCTTCGTGTTGAGTTTTTCAGTTTCTCGCTGATATTTTTGCTCCCATCTTTATCTCATCTTAGATGTTGATCCTCCCCCCCCAGAAATTTGTACATATTTTCAAGCCATTTTTAAAAAATCCTGTCTTTGCCAAGATCCTATCTGAGTGCTGGCAGAACACATAAATCTTTTCCAGCTACAAGGTTGGTTTGGAAGGCAACAACACTGTCCTCTTCACTGAGTGCACAAGAGTACCTGGATGGCTCCTGAGAGCAGTTCCTCACCTCTTTCAGGACACTGATTGACTGTGGGAGTATAGCTGAGCACAAAGTAGGGGCCATTTCACACTAGAGAGCTGTAGTACTAGAAGTGTCATGGCTGCATTCTGTAGGATCATGGCATTTGCAATTTGGTTAGAGGGACTAGAATTGCCCCCTGGTTGTGAATTCTAAATTCCTTTCCCTTAATTGCATCTTATAATTCTGTAGGAAGCAACGAGGTCCGTTAAAGTGAAATCATAGTACTTTAACTGAGTAATGTGAAAGGCCCAGGCACTGTTGCAAATCCAGGACAGAATAAAGTTACACCGGGGTAAATTACCAATGGATTTCTGGCCCTTTTGTGCATTTTTTCATTGTAAACATTATTGTATGCATATCTACTCACTAAAGTATTTTTCAATTATTTATACTCTCAGTCATGTACAATTGCAGATGCATATACAGAAAATGGCTGAGATCCAACAATAACATGGTACATAATAAAGCCCTGCACTGAGCTTCCCATATAGTGGCACATCCTGAAAACCAATTACTGGCTGAGGAGGCAGGGAGACTCCCAGGAACCTTCAAGCTACAACTGGCGGGGGGGGGGGACATTATCATCTTCATTGACTTCATTGACTACTGGAAGATGCCCCTTTTTCCTTGGGCTACCTAATTGCCTGGATATCTCACCATCACTTTGATCTATGTTTGGCTATGGGAATGAAGCTCAGTGCTGGGAAGGGTTGTTGCACAATGTAATAGCAAATATCTCCTTTTCAATATCCATTAAAGTACATATGCCAGTGTAACTTTTAGTGTGTCACCGATGGATTTCACAGGATTCCACCACTGGATTCTAGATGATTTATTTTCTTTAAAATGCATCAGATGTTTTAACAATAAATATTTTTCCAAACCAAGATGAGTTTGACTTCATTGGCTGTCTCAGGAGGTGCAAAATAGTCACTTGAACATGGAAACATGACTCCAATTGATCCTTTATCTAACTCTATCAATAGCCATTTAAGCAAATCTTTGAGAAGGAATCAGGATTAGTGATAGCAAACTGGCTAACATTTAGATGGGAAACAACAATGCACCAAAGCAATCTGGTTGGCATTTGAGGGTAGTAAGGGAACAAACCAGTCTGAAAATCCTGCTCTTGTATAAGTCATGGTTGAATATCTCCGACATGTAGTTATAATTTTTATTGAGGCAGAAATATATGTGGGAATGAGAGTGAAGATTATACATGTCTATAGCCTTAATTTGCATCTTAAGAAGCCATTATATGTAGACCTCATGTCAAAATGCTGCCAGTTTTCCCTCATTTACAAGTTACAAATTTGTAAAGAAAAGATTTTTTTATTATTAAGGGTCTGTCTCTGTATGCTATATATTTCTCTGTCTTGCAAGTTTTTTAAAAAAATAATGCCTAAAGTACATTTCTACAGCTGGGTTAAATCTTTTCAAAACTGTGATCGATGTCACAGTTGAAGGCCCCTGAACAAAATAGCTGCTTGCTGTATTTTTCTGCCATTACTTACCAGAAAACATCCCTTGTAGCCTGAGCCTTGGCATTCAGGATCAAAGTCTGTCAAGGAAAGTCAAATTTGTAAATCCCCTAAAACAAATGGATTTGACAATCATCCAGCCAAAGAAACTGGGCATTCAAATGAAAAGAATTTCTTTCACCATGCAGAAGGTTTGGAATTAAACTTGGGGTACACACCAATGCACCCACATACATGCCATCATTTTAATAGAGGGAGTCCTTGAACCTCTCTAAAAATGATAACATTAGAGAACAAGTAACAAGAGAATCAAAAAGAATTCTATATTTATTTACCTCATAATCCACAACACTTGCATGATAACATCAAGGTCTGTGCCCTTACATTTCAAGGGATTTTATCATTCTGCTCCTTGCTCTCTCTCATGTGGCATCTTCTCTCATTTCAATTTTACTAATTTCTTTTTTTCTCTCTCTAATGCTCCCTGTTATATACAACTAGCAAAATGCCCATCAGGCTCTGTGTGTCTAGGGATGCAGAATTCAGATCCTGCAATGACTGCTGCAAGGGTGGAGCCCATCCTTGAATGTTCTGTACAAAGAAACACCAAAACTCTTTGGGATAGCAGCATAGAGAGACAAGTTTCTCCCCTGCCACCTTAACCCTGAAGCCTGTTCATGGATTTAAGAGGGTTTCAATGAGTATATTCAGACTGTAACATAATTCTATGAATAGTTTTCAGCCTGTCATACAGAAATAATAGGAATCCAATTCCAGTTCAAAGTTGGAGGTTCTGGTTTCAGTCTGTAATTCCCAAGCCATCTGCACTCTATGTTGATGGATGGCTAAGAAAGCTGTTACCCTAAGAGGTGGGGGACATTGGGGTCTGCCCACAATGCCAGTGTCTCCTTAGAATTTGGGAAAATTATAGCTCAAAGGAGGCCTATGAGAGGAGAGTAATAGTAGGATCTTTTCACCTATGTATACCAGTACTAATTGTAGAGAGGACTCCAGTTAAAATTTAAAGGTTAAAAACTACTATATAAATTATCAACAGAGTAATAACATCTCGTTTCTTTTTTTACAGTTTTTTACAGTTCATTATAATCTTTGTGTTATTTGTTTTTTTTATAAAAATAAAATTAAAAAAAAGTTAAAGAGAGTATTTTATTTGGATCAACAAACACTCAAGAAATCAGACACTCTCAAGAACCACACAAGGCTACTGGAAAGCGAGGCAGGATTGGTCAGATAGAGAGATTGGGTGGAAATGTTACCAGTCCTGAAGCAGAAGGTCAAAGTGAAGAGGCTCAGACAACATCTGAGGGCAGCATGGATGAACAGCAGTCTGGGCACTACATATTGCATCTATCGTACTACAATTTGCTGGAGCTGAAGCTATTTTCTACCTGGAAAGGGGTTCATAAGCAAAGCAATATTGGCCTTCTCACTGGATTGACAAAGGACTCTGGAATGGTCTGATTGACTTAACTCTAGGTGACAAAACATTGATGGGAGTAATGACAATCTCTGAATGTTTTTGGCTGGTAGGGGATAAAGGGAAGATCTTCATAGTTCAGGATCAAGGGATGGTCACTGATTCTTCACCTGGGCAGTTCACCCTCCATTGTATTTGAGAATGCATGGGGGCTGAACTGTTGAATGGATTAGCATAAACCCATTAGCATTGAGATTTCCAGCCTAATCTTCCTTGAACTTATGACCTGACCATGTCTTGGGTCAGCTTGGACTGGCAACACACTTTCCAGTTAGTGTGCCTTTGATCATGTTTTTCAGCCATATATATGTCCAGTCATGGAAACAGCATATCCCACATGCAGGGAGTGTAGGTCTGGTAATGAAGTATATATAATATGTGCGCATTTGAAATGTACACCCATAAAAATGTACAAGTAAAGAGTTGCATGCCATCTCTTTACATAAGAATAGCAGCTTTAGATACGGGCAAGACATGAATAGAGAGGACTCTGTAGTCCTCTACAGACTGTAGATATGGCCTGTAGATGTGCAGATATGCATATCCTTAGACTGCATAATGACTACAGAGCCAAATCACTGTGTTGTTGTCTGCTGTGAAAGAAATTGCTGACCAAACAGAATAACAGAAGCAGCAACCCTCTTTGATATTGATGGATGCTGATTAATATGTACAGTGTCATTTCAAGCCTCAAGCAGAACTAGATAATGTATTTTGTTTTACCTTCAGGCAGGAATTAATACAACACCTGTGCTTATTCAAGTTCAGTCATTTCAAAACAGTGGACAAAGTAACATTGGGAATAAACCTGATTAGAACATTCCCTACTCTCCCTGGTTTTGTTTGCCATTTGTGCGTGTCTAATAGGTATGTTAATCTTTATAAGCCTTGTTTTTGCATGCAGTAATTAATAATTTAATGGATTTTCTCCCTGCTAAAGGGAATTTGTTCTTGTGTGTTCTCACATTGTTTCTGACTTATAGTGACCCTAAGGTGAAGTTATCACAGGGTTTTCCGAGGCTGAGAGTGTGTGACACATCCAAGGTCACCCACCACATTTCCATGGCTGAGGAGGGAATCAAACCCAGGTCTCCTGGTTAAAAGTCCAACTCTCAAAATACTGCACTATGCTGCCTCAAAAGGAAGCTAGAAAGTTATTTTCCAGGCTTTTCTAAAACTGACTTTGGAACTTTTTTTGTGAAAAATTGCATGAAGAATTAGAGTTTTGTGGAAAGCCATTTTTTTTTTTTTGGCACAATCTTTTTTTTCTAAAGAAAGCGTGCATTTTGTGGTTTGCTCAAAGTATGCTAAAATGTTTTTGTACAATTTCTTTTTTTACAAGGCTCTTTTTTGTGCAAAAGCCTTTTTTTTTCTTAAATTATTTTGTTACCCAAATGTTTGGCATAAACACAAGCAGAGATGTTTTTCAAAGATAATATTAGCTACCTCACTATAGGAAGCCTCTTTTTTGGGAAAAATGGGCCAAAATGGAGATGGCTGTTTTATGATGACCTTTTGTATATTGAACAAGACAGCTGGGACTTTAAATAACTTTAAAGGATAAGTCAGTTCATTTTTTTAAAAGATTGATTTATCCTTTTTTTGAACAATAAGACATATAACAATGCAATAATATATGCTTGATAATAATTCTAGTGGGCCTGTAATGGTAGAATATATTTTTTTCTTTTTCTTTTTTTTCACTACAGTTTGGCTTTTGTGTTTAAGTAAGTTAAGTGTTACATGTTTTAGTAAGTTAGTGATTAGTGTTTTAATTTACCTTTTTAGTATTGCATTTTAGTTTTAATTTAATTTTAATTCTTATTTGTGAATAGAGAGCTTGGGTTTGTGTTTAAATTAATAAATAAATAATTTAGACAACAAAAAAAAAACGTTGTTGAGGCAAAATACTAATTTTTTAAAAATGATTTTTTCATCAAGGAAAGAAAATCCACAAATGTAAACACAACAGCAATAACAATAACCCTCTCAGAGTAGTAGAATTTTATTGACAGAATCTCTGAAATACATTTTTCCCACTGAGGATGAGAAAATATTGTATTTTTTATATTCCAGTATGCTACCACATGTTAATATATATCACTGTATTGCAACAAAAATCTAAGTTCTCTCTCTTGCCTAGGCCAACACTTTTTCTCAAATTGCACAAAGAGCATGCTTTCCAATTTCAGGAATGAATGTAAAAATGCTTACCTGGACCTGCACGGTAAACAACTCTGCAAGAGAGGATAACTGTTTGATGGGCTCAATGACAGAGATCAGACTGATAGGCAACAGCACCACAGCATGTGACTGGGTGAGGACGGAAGCTATTTAAACTTTACTGCCCTTTCATATGCTCTCACAAACAGGAGATCAGCCATGGGTAGAATATCTATCACCACTCAGGTCTCCTTTGGCACTAAAATGTCATGTGCTGTTTCTGTGAAAAATTCCACACCACCATAGACTGTACTTCTCAGTGGTGAATAAACAGAACTATTCCTTGGGTACACTAACACAATTCAACAGAAAATGGATTATGTACTTAGAAAGAAAGTCCCAACAGAATCATCTGCAAGAGATGGGGACACCGGATCGCCCTTCCCGTCTGCCTGTTTTAAAAAAGATGAGAAATTTGTCCACCTGCCATTCAACCACCTACTGTTTGACCAGCTAGCGGAGTGGCAGAGTATCAGACTGAAGGATGCTTTACATTTTTAAAGATGTAGGACTATTCCCATAAGCCATTTGCTTTTCTTCAAAGCTGTGTAAATGTCTACCTAAATGAATAATATATACATTTGGCTGTCAACCAGCACTTGGAGCAGCAATGTTCTCGTAGATTTTCAGCTGTTTGCAGCTCTTGCAGGGAGCTGGTCACTTGTATTACTCATTCAGACAAGACTTCGACATGTATCTTCTCACATACAAGAGAGGCTGTCAGTGGCTTTTTATAATTTACATGGAAAATGGGAGAAAATAGCCCGGACATTGTAATTATTGTAATAATCTAGAAATTATTCAAAGCTGCCTCACAATGTCAAAATCTTATTACCTTTTGCTAAGGACTTCCATAGTTAGTGTTTTAAAGAAGACAAGAGGCCTGTTACTCCCAACTAGAGTGGGCCCATTCATTCAAAAGAAACGCTTGAGAACTTAAGTTCCTGTTGATTTCATAGATCTACTCTTGTTTCGGCAGAAATGTGGATTTTCACCAGGTTCTTTAATTTTGGTTGGGAAGATCTTTATCAGGTCCTGTAAACCATTAGTTACAAATAATTAAGTACATTTAATTAATTCATCCCACTCCAAGATAAAGGTATAGTTCCTTTTACTTTCTGACCGCAACAGAATGAAGCGTAACTTCAGTCATTTGGCAGCACAACTGTGAGATGTCAGTTATTTTTATAGTTGTAGCCATGTTGCCTCACTAAATGGGGTTAGAATGAATATCACAGGGTTCAACTACTTAGCTTATGCTGTTCTTTCATCTTCTGTTGGGGTTGTTGAGGTGATGACAAGGTCAACAGGAGTACACTGTGTTTTGTGGCACCAACACCTTATACCATTTATATATGTGTGTCTGTGTTTGTTTTTACAAAAAAAAATTTAGTAACTAGAAGTGATTAGTTTAGTTACTTTTGAAATAAGTTATTTTTGAAAGCTAAAGTCATTTTTAACTGCAACTATAACTAAGTTTGGAACCTTTGAATTTTGATTATGACTAATTACTTTTAAAAATAAATTTCCAGTAAATTGAATTCATTCAAATCCCCTCCCTGACACTGAGATCAGGGAAACTTCTTTCAAGATTTCTTTGTGTAACGCTACAATGTAAAATACATAAATATTACAATTTCATACATATATTTGTAGAGTTACATCTACATATATTTGTTGACTTTTCCTTCTTAAGAAACAAAGACAACTGGACCTGCTCACATATATTTTGAAGAGGAAACAAATGTTTGCATGCATGTATACACACACAAACACACACACACACACACATACATATGATATTTCAGTTGTTTATTTTTTATTAGGAGATTGATTCCAGACTGGGGAAAAAAACTTTCATAAAATATCCTTACATTTTGTGAATTCACATCAATTCATATACTAATTTGTCTTTGGATATTCTGCAAAGTAGCAAAGGGTAGACATTTTAAGGGAATGTGGTTGGTAAAAATTCAAAGCTATCAAAATATTCATTTTTCTCTCCTGAAAATAGGAATAAGAGTGATCTTATTCCCTGAGTTGTCTGCTGAAGGTTAGATGATGGGGTCAACTGAAGGTTTGCCCTGATGGAATTAGCTACAAATAATGCAACACATTTTCTTCAGCCTGCCTTTGTGTGGTGTTGAACCTGAATGGAACATTATTTAACAGGACTCCCTTTTATCAGAATTTATGAAAAATAAATGAGATGCCATGTTCTAAATTTTCTCAGTTAAATTGGCCTATATTGTTCTTGCATTTGAAAGCTTGGTTAAGTGGGGATCATCCATAGCTGACCTGTGTGAATTTGGCATGAGCATCAAGCAGGATTTCTAATTAAACGTATCCATAAAATATAATGTATAAATAACCAGGAGGGATCACCTTTGGCTAAAGACTTTTTGAATTCATAATAGTGTTGTGATCATTCAGTGTTTTGTATGATCTTGAGAAGCTGAAAGAAAGCAAAAAAAAGTATTAAGAATTCATGACCAGATTTAGATCGAGGGGGAGGAGGATTTGATTTCTCTTTTAACCATTCATAGCATGTGAGATATGTTTAAGATCCAAAGAGGCACCCAGAGAGTATGTGGAGATATGGATGTGTCATCCACCCAATTTTCTATAATAAAACAAAACAAAGTTGACACAATATCATCTATCGCTTTCTTAAGAAGTTGCAGCCCAAGGGGCTGAATACACCATCTTCATCCCCCTTGAGAGCAACTGATTCACTGAGAGAACCTCTACCCCTTTCTTGATTGCTCAGGTGGACTGATATTTAGAGGTCACTTTTGGCTTCTGTTTGGATGGAATAATAAATTCATTTGGTTGAAGAAGGTGTCCAAAGTGCTGAACCTATTTTGAGCCTGGAGTTCAGCATCTTGGAAGGCTACTTTGAAATTCGGACTACAAGCCAGAGCAGATTCACTGCCACAAGCTAGCAGGGCTTTTGTAACACAAACAATCAGAATCCATAAAAAAAAAGCATTCTTCTTTTTAAACAGATTTGTAGCCCTTCCTCCATGTTTAGCAAAAAATGCTTCCACCCTGCGTTCCTCTAATTCAGACACAGACATCACAGGGAAACTTCAGTGGTCTTTCTGTCATCTTCCTTAGGTAAATCTTGAATTTCTTGCTACTTTTTTCCATCCCTTCTGAAAAATGCTGTTGTCACACTATTGTTCTCCCTAATGCACACCAGAAAATAATATTTCTGAGTATAAGAAAAATGCCTTTTCACCACATCCAGACAGAAGCTCCTGCAAAAAATAGATCTTAAGTACTTCTTATGTTGCATCAGCTCACTTTGTATACAGTGCCCCCCACCAGAAAAAAAGGAGAGGAAGAAAGCTTCACTCCCCTCTAAAAAGAAACTCACCCCTGTACTCTTTGTGGGGAATGAAGTGGAATGATGTTAAAAGGAAGGAATGTTCATAGAGCTGTCTTTGAACCACAGCATCACAACATCACTTTGACTTTTGCTATTACCAAGTTGCTTAAATAAATGTAGAATTTCCACATCTCTTTTCTGCCCCTCTATCTCCTTTGACTCAGTGGGATTAATCTTTTTTTGATCAGGAGTGAGTTCTATATGTATATGAACTGTAGACCCTTCAAGGTTGGAAGTTAAATTCCCTGCATTTTAACAGGAATGTATCAGGCACAGAATTTGTCCAGTATGAGGATGCAATGATGGGAGAAAGACTTTTTGTTTAACTTTCTGCTTATCAGTTTCAGCTGCAAAGTTCCTTTAATGAATGGAGAAGGGAGGAAAAGGTGATAGCACTATTATAGTGGTTGAGAAATGTGGTCTGTGGGAGTTTATATAAGGAGGGAGGAGTACAAGATATCTTTTCCATTGGTTGAAAATTTGGGCATCACTCCCATACAAATCCTGCCCGACTAAATTTAAAGAATGTACCCTCAAATCAATTCATAGGTGGTATCTTACACCTGTTCAATTGAGTCACATCACAAAAACCATATCACCCAACTGTTGGAGGGGATGTAGCTTCAAGGGCACCTACCTTCATATGTGGTTATCCTGCCCTGTTGTAGCCCAATTTTGGTCTGAGGTTTTAAAACTGTCGGTACCATTACAAAGCAAACAGTTGATCCTTGTCCTACCCTTCAATTGCTTTCAATATATGATTCACAATGTAAACCATTGAATCACAAGGACCTCGTTAATATTTACCTTATAAACTCAAGATTGGAAATTGCTTCCAATTGGAAAACAGGCAATTTTTCCATTGAAAGATGGTGGAAAAGGATCTAGGACACATGGCTAATGGAAAAGCATTCACACAGTGAGAGTATAACAAAATATACCACATAAGACAATTTTGGGGGAAAAATGGCTTCCTTTTATTGATTACACCAATGATGCACTTCACCACCATCAGAGCTCCCAACATGCCATTCAGGATTCTGGCTGAATGCTTTCCTGGGAGTGGATTTTTGTTCTTGATATATTTGATTTTTCCTTTCTGCTCTGCTCTTTGCTCTTAAGTTGTAGATGAATAATTTTTTTTAAAAAAAGGATATATTTTCCATATTAGAAAACTCCAGGAGGTACACAGTCATTGAGGCATTTAACTAAATATTAACAAATGTGAACCTTTTACAGTTTTTTTTAAATGACTTTCATATATGTTACAAAGACTGCACTAACCTGCAGTTCACCCAGAGGTTGTGTTCTGGATATCTCAAATGTTACTAGTGACCTGTAAGTATTCATAGTTATTTTGCAATCATCCACTGTGTCTTTCTTGTTGAATAGTTGTTTTTCTTTGCAGTTTCTTCCAGAAGTTCATTTCAAGTCTTCTTTAATAAATGAAATCTACGTGTTTTCCAAGTCTGAAATATACTCCATCAGAAGGAGTATGTGATCCACATACTTCCTTTCATTGATAAATTCAATAGATGAGTACTGTATTTTTCCCCAAAGATGTATTCATTTCCTGTATTTAGTTCTGCTGTTTTGTAAGTTTTACCTCAAGCCTCAGCTAAAGTGAGTCCTCAGACCTCCAGTTCATGGAGGGGATTTGACTGTCCCACAAGGTTGTGTGATGTTTTCAGCTGCCCTTAGGCAGTTCTAAAAATTCTCTATGGTCAGAAGACAAAACTGTCCAGGGAACTAAATACTTTAATGAATTGTTTCTGCCCTTTGACCTCAGAAAGTCAAATCTTACAAAAACAACTGAAGAAGAGGTGATGGCTGCTTTCTTCAAAATTCCTCACACTTTCCAAGACAAATAAATGTGTTTAATAAAGAAAAGTCAGCTAACAAAGGGAATGTTTGATTCAGTCCCTCAAGAAACCAACTTTTAAAAAGAGTTATGAATGTTCCTTGACTCTTGGACCAGTTAGGGAACAATGAACACAGTCTATTTTAGAGTAGAATTGGGCAGCTCATGGACAACTGCTGATATCTCTGATATCCCTGAGACTCCCAACATCCACAAATGGAAAAAAAAATGATTCTATCCTGTAGGCCATTTTATGCCCATGAGAAGCCTTTTTTAAACAGAAAGTGAGCTGCAAAGGCATTATAATATCGTGTCTGTGTGTGTGTGTGCGTGTGTGTGTGCGCGCACGCGTGTGCATGTGTGTCTCAATAGCTGAATTGATTCTGTCTTTGCTTATATATTGTTAGTGAATAGCACATGAAACAATAGTTTTAATTTTGATAGTACAGTACATATTTAAAATAGAAATGGAAAAGAGAAGGAGACTTAAGTATTGCAATTCATTTTACGGTCATTTAATTATACACTTGCATTTCTTTAACAGGAGTTAATAGAAACTGCAGTCTACTCTGTATCAAACCAAAGAAGATTTCAAGCCTACATTTAAAAAGTAATATGGAAAAAAGTAAGACAGCTAGAACTAGCCCAGGAACTATTCAGATCCATCTTACAATAGAACTTTCTGATTTTACATAGCTTAGAAAAAGACAGTTTATATTTATCCCCACAATCTAACACATTTGTACAGAAAATTGACCACAGAATTTACAGGCTTAATTCATGCACAAAAGGAACTAGCTGCTATCATACTCTAATGGAAACCATTATTTTGCTCACCCCAATGTTTCTGCAATTATGCTGTTTGCTGGGAAACAATTATTAATGATACATTGAGAAGGAACATGTTGGCTTCAAGAGGAGGCAAACTGATTTGTTTCAGAAAGGTACACATAACGTGTTCCACCACTAGTTAAGGTAAGCTGAAGTTTTAATGGACATCCCCCACATATACACAGACATGCACACACACAAAAAGATCCTGAGATTTTGTTCTTGTCTGTTTTCTCACATTTTTGTTAAAAAAAAGTTTTCTTTTTTTAAGCAAAAAGTCATAAACCAAAACTTTTGGCTTCACATAAATTAGGCACACTATATATTGCAGCACACTTGACCTAAAATGTTTTATGTTCATACCATTCAGAGGTGGCTACTGCCCTACAATTGTCATGCAATTTTAAGGGAAAAAACTGCCAGAACCTGTACAGTTCTGGATGTCACATAATAAAAACCAAGCCTCAGTGAAGAAAAATATTCTCTACACTTCAGCTGTAATAAATTTCCCCAAGTAATCCATTAAATCTGTTGTGATTTTTTTTTCTTTCTTTTACTTCAGGAAAGGCATACATACAGAAGGCTTCTGACACTATTGCCCAAGGTATCGGGAAAGAAATATAGTCACTTAATAAAATGAATGCTCTTGGAGTGAACAGAATTTTAAAGTTCAAATTTATATTTTAAGAAATGGATATAGTGCTAAAGGCTTTTACATTTCCCCACAAAGTCTACTTCTTGCAACCAAATGAAAACAGAAGGTGCTGGGTGGAAACCTCTGTGAGAATCATTGACTCCAACTCCTGGTAGGTCGTTTACTTTATATCAGGCTATAAAGAGATATGTTTTCTGAAAATGATGAGCCACTGTATGATAAACTATTTGCTTGATATAAAATCTCCTTTGTATTCCTGAAGCACATACACAGAAGTATTCCTTAAGGATGGTAATAGGAGTCATAATCCTCTGACCTCCATGTGTCAGATTGCATCTGATTACTCCCAAAAACATCTAGGCCACATTTAGACCTTTTGCATCAGATCTGGGAATTTCTTTCTGCAAAGTGTAGTAGAGGATGGAACAATCTGCAGCAAACAGGAAGGGTTTTAAACGCTCTTCCACCAGGAGTTTTACCTTCCCATAATTACAGATACATCTCCATCATCATAGCTGGTAGAAAGCTTTGCTCCTCAGGAAAAGTATCCAGTTGGTGGAAGATTAAACTTCCACTTCTCTTAACACCTTGAAACATAGACCATTTCTGCACTACACTGTTATAGTGCTATTATTCCACTTGCAACATCCTGTGGATTTCTGGTATTTGCAATTTACTCAGGCCAAAGAGCTCTCTGGCTGAAAATTCTAAATGTCCCTCCATAAACTGCAAACCCCAGGATTCCATAGGATATTGAAAGTGGTGTTATAATGTTGTAGTGAGGAAAGGCCTTTTGTTTCTTTTCTATATCCCCTTTATTGGATGTGACCAGTTCTCATTGTTTTCTGTCCTTGACTAGGTCACATTACAGATTCACAGGTACTCATGATAAGAAGACCTAAGTAAAACAGCATTACAGCATTCACGGAAATATGAAATCTCTTGGTTAACTACGTATGTTCAAACTTTCATACTTGTCTGAGAGATGAAGCTCAAAAACTCAGAACATTTTGTAAGGGAATGTGCAAAGCCTGAATCCCTTAAGCACCCCTGTTCTAGATAGCTGACTCCCCCTTCCATGTGAGAAATAACTCTGTTGCTGCTGTTAGGTTCTTCATGGGTGCGAAAACTAAAGATATAATTTGGCCCCATTTATTGTGAGAGCAGGAGTGGGCAATTGAGGATGGAAGTGAAGGGGATAATATTTGCCCTGGTTTTCATTATCAGTTTTCAACATTATTATTGTAATTACAATTTTATTCATTTATATCCCACTTTTCATTCAATACTGGGACCCAAGGTGCTAACAACATAGTTAAAAACAATACAAATTAAAAATTATACAAAGGCATCCTTTAAAAAAGAGTTATTTTTTTTAAAAAGCAATTAAACAATTTTAAAGTTAAAGTCTTCAACACAAAAAATATTAAAATTCATGAAAACATTATATATAAATCTTATATATAGCACTGCATAACATTAAAACCCCACCTCAGTGCATTTCTAAAAGCCTGATGGCATAGCGATATTTTGACTTGCTGACGGGGAGACAGGGTGTCTCTAGGGAGAGAATTCCAAAGTTTGGGACCAGCCACCAAGAATGTGCTCTCCCTTTTTTCCACAAAGTGAGATTAAGAAGGTAAAGAGGCAGAGAGAAGGGCCTTTGCAGAAGATCTTAGAGCTTTAATATCCTCATAAAGAGGTAATCTCTGTGAAAACCCATGGGTCTGCCCAGCCTGACAACTCTTTACGTCCAGGTCTGAACAGCCAGGGAGATCTCTGGATCAAGCCAGGGCTATGACACTCAGGTCTGGTCCTATTCTCCCTTCCTAGAGAATGCAGCCCCTTCTCACTTTTTGTCCCCCACTGGCTTCTCCTCCCCAGTTATCTCTCTCTACTGATTTCCCTAAATTCTCACTATTCTCAGATACAAGGACAAGCAGAGATTTATCTCTCCAATGACTGTGGTACTGATGGTAGAAAGTGTAACCCAGTACAGTGTATATAGACACTCTCTTGAGGCAGCTCTTTATAAAAATATAAGCAAATCTTTATTAACACACTGTCAAAGTAAAAGGCACACTCTCTCAGATGGATCTTTCACTCTCTCTCATCTCCAAGCTCTTTCTCTGACTAGAACCTCAACTCTCTTCATCAACTGTCAACTCTGTTCTTCATCTCTCCGTTTTCAGTTAAATTTCTGTTGCTCACTCTTTCCATCTAACCCCTTTCTCTGGCTAGCCTGGGGTTCTTTCTGCACCAGCAAATCTATTTGAGCCTTCTGGGTTGCTAGGATGCCTCTGTTGCTAAGTATCCCTAAGGGTTTGTCACAACCTCTCCATCCCTCCCCCGCCAGGTTTTTGGAGTAAGTAGTAGTTGGCGATGTTTGTAAGCAATCCACTACTTCTAGGACCTCTTAGAGTGTCAGTCCACCAACTTAGTAAAAATCAGTTGACACCCAATTGGAAAGGGATAGGGGATGAAAAAAATCTTGTGGTGGATACATGTGGCCCACCAGCCAGAAGTTGCCCACCCCAGTCTAAAGAACCAGGGTCTGTTATGTTAGGAAGAACAGTATAGCTGAAAGTGAGCATCAGTTTATCAAGCCCATTTGGTTCGTTTAATTTTTAGTTAAGTCCTCTCCATTGCTCTCTATGAGGCAATGAAAAATGTTACTGCTATGCTGTCTACTCAGAAAACAAGTAAGGACAAGTGTTTCAGTTCTGTCACATTGTTAATTAAATATTGATTTGTTGGAGGATGAACTGTGCCATCGGTGGATTTTTTTCATAATTAGAATAATTACTTTTCCACCTGCTCTATATAAAAATAATTTAGGGAAGAGAAATGTTAAATAAATCTAAATTATTTAGCATATTGCTATTCACTTATCATTAACAAGTTAGAAATAGCTGAATAGCTTTGGGCAAATATCTTTAAGAACCCTGTGCTTCATTGTTTCAGAGTGTTTTTCTATGCCACTCTAAATAGTTGGGTATAATCTTTAATATTTAATTATAAGTCTTCTTGTTACCCTATGGCAGTTATGGCATAGTAAAAACTTTTTTTTAATTGACTGAATGGCTGGATAGAGAAAGTTGATACACATAACAATCTTTTAATAAAGCTAACATTTATCGTAATGAGCGTACCTGGAGTATTTAAAACTCAAGTTTCTTTTTGTGGTATTTGAACTATCCTGCATTATCACAAAGATAACTCTTTCAGTTGAAGCCATTCAATTATTACGAACAACCTGGTTCACATGAAGGTATGCATGAATTAACAGGTGAATTCACAGATATGGGGCCTTTCTGCCCTACACTGTTATAGTGCTATTATTCCATTTTCAACATCTTGTGGAATTCTGGGGTTTATAATTTGGGGAGGGGCATTTAGAATTCTCAGCCAGAGAGCTGTTTGGCCTCAATAAACTACAAATCCCAGAATCCATGGGATGTTGAAAGTGGCATAATAGCACTGTAACAGTGGCCCTTTTCGCACTGCATTTTCGATATGAAAGAGCCTCTTGAGCATCGTGCAAATGTGAGGAGCAGTCCACACGACACACTCACATTTGTGCAACGCTTCAGGGCCTAACATGGACCGCACATGCATTTTTTTATTTTTGGCTTGAAGCCAAAAATGCTGCGTGGTCGCACATTACTCCAGGGCCCCGCGCGCACTTACCTTGCGTGCAGAGCCTTGGGACCCAGGCTGGTCATGCTTCCTGTCTCAGTGCAGCCTGGGAAGGTCCCAGGCTGCACTGCGAAAGGAAGAGGCAGGGCTCTCAAGCGAGCGGGAAGCTTGTGCGGAGCCAAAGAAGCAGGGAAGCAAGAGCCTTTCTCCGGAGGCTGCTCATGCAAGCACTGCACCCCATCGCCGAAAATGAGTGAGTTGTAGAAAGGGTCAGTGTAGGGAAGAAAGGCCCACAGTCACAGATACCTTACTACTTGGGCTAACTGATCCATTTAGGTTTTTGATGGTATAATTCTGTACACCTCTGAATTAAAGTAAGTTTTTTTTATTTCAATGGACTTACTCCTGGGGTTAGCAGATATATGATGTGGGGGATATGAAGAATATTTGCGAAATTTCCCATTCTTGATGAAAGGTTGGTTTGACACATTAAGACAGCCTGCTGAAAAATCACCAGTCCCTGTAAGAGTTCTCACCTCTATTATTTTGATGCTTCCACTTTTTAGAAACCGTGCAACAGTGCAGCAGCTTTCATAGTCTTGTATACAATGTGCACAATTTATGTTATTTGTGTTAAAATTTATGTTCAAAAATGTAAACATTCTCTTGAGATAGAAAGAAAATAGATCACCTGTTGGGAAAGCAGAGGGTGGTGTTCGTCTGGTTGTTTCTTCTTTGTACATGCAAGGATTTAGACCTAAAACTGCAATACTATAAAGGCTTACCTGCCTGTATGCTCCACTGAACTCAGTGGGGGAATTTGCAAACCATCCTTGTATAGCTTCTATCAACTTACTTCCTTCTACTTTGAAATGGAACTCAGGCAAGGAGGGGAACATCAGACTACAGATAATCTTTATAATTATTAGATAAGAAAGCAGTTGTTAAATAAAGTGTGGACTTTTGAACTAGACAAGATTCTTTCCTTTGCATGTCCTCTCTTCATGGCAACATTAAAAGACATACAGATATTCTTTCTTCCTATATATCTTGCCACCTATTTCACTATAATGTCCTCTCTTTGATCTCCTAATAATCTAGCAATAATTCACAACTCTAGTAATAAATGAATCAAATATAATCTTTTTTCTTTTAATTTATTTTGCACAATTTGTATACTTCAGTTCACTTTATTGATCTGGATTATTGTGCATTTCACTGATGGGTTTTCAGCTGCCATCTTCCAGATCTTTAATGAAACCAGGAGGGATCTTCCTAGGGAAAACACTAATTAAAGCAGTGTTCCTGAGACCGAGTTTCTCAATTGTCTTTCCATCTCTTCCTGTCCATCTCAACTTAGAATGTCGCTACTCTTTTTCATCAACCAGACAAGGCCCCTTCAATTTATATTTGGTTCTTCCCTTTCATTTGTCATCCATATTCCGTCTGTTTGCAAGGAACAGCAAAACAGCTCCAAGCTGGAAACACTTCCTTATGCAGACAGGGCAAATATAGCCTGCAGAGACCATAGCTAATCTGGGAAAGGAATCTAGAAAGATTTTTGGGGTGAGTGGGTACCATGCCTTCCCTTCTGTGTTTTCTAAAAAAGGAAATGTTTTGTGAAGATCACGCTAGAGATTTGCACAAAATACACTGGTTTTGCACACATGCAAATGAGTTCTGGGAACAAAGATCTTTGCTCTTTTTGTGGAAAATGTGATATAGAATCATAAAATCATAGAAATGTAGAGTTGCAAGAGACAACACGGGCCATCCAGTCCAAACCCCTGCTATGCAGGAACACCCTCAAAGCACTCCCGACACATGACCATCCAGCCTCTGCTTAAAAACCTCCAAAGAAGGAGATTCCACTACACTCCGAGGCAGCATATTCCACTGCCGGACAGCCCTGACCCTCAGGAAGTTCTTCATGAGGTTCAGGTGGAATCTCATTTCCTGCAGCTTGAATCCATTGCTCCTTGTCCTGCTCTCTGGAGCAGCAGAAAACAAGCCCCTCTCCCTCCTCAGCATGACATCCCTTCAAATATTTAAACATGGCTATCATGTCCCCTCTTAACCTTCTCTTCTGCAGACAAAACATACCCAGCAATCTAAGTCTATCCTCATAGGGCAGTGGTTCTCAACCTGTGGGTCCCCAGATGTTTTTGGACTTCAGCTCCCAGAAGCCCTGAGCATTGACCATAGTGGCTGGGGCTTCTGGGAGCTGAAGCCCACAAACATCTGGGGACCCACAGGTTGAGAACCACTGTCATAGGGCATGGCTTCCAGGCCCCTTACCATTTTGGTCGCCCTCCTCTGGACTTGCTCCAGCTTGACCATGTCCTTCTTGAATTGAGGTGCCCAGAACTGGACGCAGTATTCAAGATGAGGTCTAACCAAAGCAGAGTAGAGCGGTACCAGTACCTCCCTCGATCTAGACACCATGCTCCTATTGATGCAGCCGAGAATTGCATTGGCTTTCTTGGCTGTCACATCACACTGCTGACTCATGTTCAGCTTGTGGCCTACGTAGACTCCTAGATCCCTTTCACACATACTGCTATCCAGCCACGTTTCCCCCATCCTATATTTCTGTATTCCAATTTTTCTACCTAAGTGTAGGACCTTACATTTCTCACTGTTGAATTTCATTTTGTTAGCCTTGGCCCAGCTCTCCAATCTATCCTGGTAATTTTGAATGTTGATCCTATTCTCCAGCATATTAGCAACCCCTCCCAGTTTGGTGTCATCTGCAAATTTGATGAGCATGCCCTCTATTCCTTCATTCAAGTCGTTGATAAAAATATTGAACAGCACTGGGCCCAGGACAGAGCCCTGTGGCACCCCACTAGTCACTTCTCTCCAGAATGAAAAGCAGCCATTAGTGATCACCCATTAGGTTTGATCAGTCAACCAATTATAAATCCAACTAGCCCTGTCCATCCTGCATTTTACTAGCTTCTTTGCAAGAATGTCATGGGGGACTTTGTCAAAGGTTTTACTGAAATCGAGATATGCTACATCAACAACATTCCCTTCATCTTTCAAGCTAGTAACTCTACCCTAAAAAAATATAAGATTGGTCTGGCATGACTTATTTTGGAGAAATCCATGTTGACTTCTCGTGATTACCGCATTGCTTTCTAAGTGATTAGAAACTGACTGTTTAATGATCTGCTCCAGGATCATTCTGGGTACTGATGTCAGGCTGAATTGGCAATAATTATTTGGGTCCTCTTTTTTCCGTTCTTGAAGATGGGGACAATATTTGCCCTCTTCCAGTCTGCTGGAACTTCTGTCCTCCAAGATTTCTCAAAGATTATAGCAAGCGGTTCCGAAATGACCTCTACAAGCTCTTTTAATATCCTAGGATGCAATTCATCTGGCCCTGGAGACTTGAATTCATCCAGCGTGGCCAAGTATTCCTGTACCACCTCTATACCTATTATGTGCCTCATTTCCCCTGCTTCCTCACCTGCTCCCCAACCGCCAGGTTGAGTGCTTGTATCCTTCTGGGAAAAAACTGAGACAAAGGCCCTTTCCTCATGGGGGGGGGAAACGGGGCTGCGCACACAGGGGCGGAGCTTACCCGCGAGCGGGTTGCTCCATCCCTCCGAAGAGCATGGATCCACCGTTCCAAACACCACCAAATTTCGGCGGTGCTTGGCGGCGCTCGGCGGCGCCCGGCAGCGCCCAAAATGGCGGCCGGCGGCTTCCGGCGGCGCTCCACCAATTAGGACAGCACGCCAGCCGGAAGCCCGCCCCCGGGCAGATCTGCAGGGACACACTACCGCGTCTCTGCAGTTCTTGACCGGGGGCTGCTCAGGGCAGTGCGGGTAAGTTTTATAAAAACCACTTTTGAAGGTGGTTTTTATAAAACTCACAGCGCCACCCCCGGGGCTGCGCTAGAGCAGTTTGAGGTCTAGAATCTCACTTTTTTTAACTGCTCTAGCACAGACCCCGGTGAAGAAGACCTCCTGGAGAGGTCACTCTAGCGTGGGCAATATGCCCATGTGGAAATGGCCAAAGAAGGTGTTAAGCAGTTTTGCCTTTTCTCTTCCCCCTGTTAGTAATTCACCGTCTTCTCTGCTCAGCAACCCTATTGTCTCCTTTTTTCCCCTTTTTGCTGCAGACATATTTAATAAAGCCCTTTTTATTGTTTTAAATGTCTCTGGCCAGCCTAAGTTCATTCTGTACTTTAGCCTTTCTGACCTCCTCCCTATATCTCCTGGCTACTTACTTAAATTCTTCTTTGGTGGTTTCCCCCTTCGTCCATTTCCTGTACATGTTTCTTTTAACACTGAGCTCAGCTGAGAGTTCTTTAGTCAACCATTCTGGTTTCTTCAGATGCCTTCCCTTTTTCCTCCTTATTGGCACAGTTTTAGACTGTGCCTTCAGTATCTCCCTTTTAAGGAACTCCCATGCCTCCTGAACTCCTTTCCCTTTCACTATTCTTGACCACAGAATTCCAGCCAGCATCTCCTTAAGTTTATAGAAGTCCGCTTTTTTAAAATCTAAGATGAGTGTCTGGCTACACTTATCTTCTCCTTCCCACTGAATGCCAAATTCCAATAGGGCATGGTCACTCCCCACTAAAGATCCAAGCACTTCTACCTCATTAACAAGGTCATCCCTGTCGGTCAGGATCAGATCTAGAATATTTGATCCCCTTGTTGCCTCTTCCACCTTCTGGACCATGAAATTGTCTGCAAGAGAAGCAAGAAACTTGCTGGACCTTGCTGTCGTGGCAGAATTTGATTGTCAACGTATATCCGGGTAATTGAAATCTCCTGTTATTACTGTATCTCTCCTTTTTGAATGTGCAGCTCCATTTGGTTGAGGAAAGCATCATTAAAGTCCTCAGTCTGGGTTGGAGGTCTGCAGGAAACCCCCACCAGAATATCCCTATTGTTTCTCGCTCCCTTAATTCTTACCCAGATCCTCTTGACCTGGCTTTCTGGGTTTAAGTCACAGATCTCTTCGCAGATGAAAACATCCTTGACATACAAGGCTACTCCTCCTCCTTTCTTGTTAGGTCTATTTTTACAAAATAGGTTATACCCCTTTATTCCTACATTCCAATCATGAGACTCATCCCACCAGGTCTCAGTGATGCCTATCAAATTGCATTTGTTTTGTTGTACCAGGAGTTCAAGTTCATCTTGCTTGTTTCCCATACCCCGTGCATTAGTGTAGAGACACTTAAGTCCCCGGGCCCTTCCTGCAAGACCTGTACTATAGTTTCTACTCCTCCCACCATTGGCCGCTTGTACTACTTGTCCTATATCATTTGGGCCTTTCCCCCCTGCACTCGCTGAGTCCTTGCCCTAAAAATATTGTCCCCCTCCCCAGCGGAACTTAGTTTAAAGACCTCTTAATCCTCCTTGCGAGACTGTTTGCAAAAACATTCCTGCCAAGTTTCGTGAGGTACAGCCCATCCCTTGCCAGAAGCCCACGTTCTTGGAAATTCTTGTTCCAAAAACCCAAACTGTTGCCGGTGGCACCATGTGTGGAGCCAGTTGTAGACCTCTCCTACTGCCCTTTCCCTACATGCACCATATCCTTGAACAGGGAGGAGAGATGAAATGACCACCTGTGCACCAAGATCCTTAAACTTCATCCCCATAAGCTTGTAGTCCTTTGCAATGTGGTAAAAGCTGCTCCTCACAGTATCATTGGTACCAAAATGAACCAAAATGAGGGGCTTATGGTCAGTGGGCTTGACCAGCCTGGTTAGTCTCTCTGTAATGTGGTTGATCTTGGCCTCAGAAAGACAGAAGACCTCTCGATTGAGCTTGTCTGGTTTGCAAATTGCTGATTCGGTTCCTCTGAGCAAAGAGTCCCCAACAACCAGAACTCGCCTCCTCTGAGGCTTGTCCAGGGCTCCTTGATGAGCATGTTCTTCTAGGACTCCCTGGGCATTCTGTTTAGGCTGGGAGCATTGATCTAGTTCCTGTTGCCGAAGTTGGATTCCCTCTCGTTGACATTCTGTTCCCTCCTCCTGGTGCTCCTCATCATTCCTAAGGCCAAGAACTTTGAAGCGATTGTGTAGGTTGAGAGTCTCTGTTACTTACTGGACCTTCTGCTCTTCTGTGTGACATTTCTCCAAGCCTCGGTTTACTGGCACAGTGTGCTGACTTCCTGATCTGGCAGCTCCTCCGCACATCCGGTCCTCTGGAAGGTCTTCTTGGCCCTATCCAAAAACTCCTCACCTTCCCTAATAAGATGAAGATTAGAAACTTGTGCCTCCAGCTGGCGAACCTTCTCCTCGAAGAAGGAGGAGCAGGTGCAGGTTTACCCGACAACATCTTGTGGCAAGAAAAGTAACATCCCACAAGTGCTACAGGTGACCGCAGCAGCTCCCTCACCTTCCATCCTTGATACTACAGAGAGTAGTACAGGGAGTAGTTCTAGAAAGAATAACTGGGTTTTCTTTCTCAAATTCAGCTGTATAAGCTACGCCTGCTCTACTGATTGCCAAGGGTCTAACTTGAAGGATTGAAGTAGAGGACTTCAACTGCGTGTGCTGAAGGCATGCACCGCTGGGAGCTCCTAATAAGACTCCTCCCCCGAGCTGGCTCCTCCTCCTCATTAGTCAGACTGTGTGATCAGGGAGAGCACACGGCCAGCACAAGGAGACTAAACAAAAACAAGCAAACAAACAGACAAACAAGCACAGCCCCACAAGCCTGTAAACACACCTGGTCGAGGATGCTTTCACAGACCAAGCTCCCCCTCTGCTCTCTCCTCTGGGGAAAAAAATATTTTATGCAAAACATTTTTTTGTGTGTGTGTGTACGTGCATAAAAAGTGTTTATGTACATTTTCTGAAAAAATATCCTGACATATTTTTTAAAAAAATGAACAAAAATGCTTATAATCTTATCCAATCATGAGAAACTTTTGAAATTCTTTAATCTTGCCTGTTAGAGTGAAATAAACAAATATCTAGCTCCATAACATGTATGTGATTCCTCACCAATACCATCTCTCATCTCTCAATCTTCTAGGAAGATTAGGAAAATCAAAAATTAACACTGCAGTTCTTTGCAACTCTAATAAGAAATAATTCCCATAAAGTTCAGTGAAACTTACTTCCAAGTGTGTTTGCTGATGAAACAGTAAAATGCTTGATTGAAATAAAATTGTGGATAGGGACATTTTATGAAACTATTTGTCCTTGTATTAACGTATTAGTTTTTATAAATTTTTTATTGGAACACTCTTTCTTTAATTAAAAAAAATCTTCTCTGAGACAGGATTGTTTTCAAATGAATGTATTTCAAATTTATATTAAGTATGTATTCCTTTTTGCATAGTGGTGCAGTTAGGTAGTGATGTCTTATTTCTGTACCTGCCATGAATAACAGACCAGCTTTTCCCTTATATTCCATCACAGTTTGTAAGACTGACCACAGGCACCTTTTGGGGATGTACTTATTTTTAAACCAGAGAGCTGTTCTTGATGAATGGCCTGGAATAATGGATCTTCTTTCCCTTGGAGCCTTGCATGTATTATACACCATTTTATTTAATCTGGCATTTGGGGGCTAGGGTTAAGTCAGTAGAGAACTGAGGTTTTAATGCTGTTATGCTTTTAACTGTTGAATTAGACTTCAATTAATTTTAATAGAATTTTAATGAGACAGACAAGCTAATTAGTAAATACAGTTTGTATTCTCCTTCTTGGCAGCCCCTAGAAGCCTTCTTCTACTGTTGTCTGTGTTGCTGAGGTGTATAAAGCTGAACTCATTATAACCTCTTAAATATGCCACATTTCTATCAGATTTGTGGTTGCCATAGGAAATTCTTTCCCTCCTCCCTACCAAGATGGCAGGCTTTAGTCAGAGCAAAAGAAAGTGTAGTCCTGCAATGGAACTAGCAGAAGGAGAAGGTAGACTATCTCATAAGGCTTCTGAAGGTCATGAGGAAAATACAGGGGCACTTCATTTTGTAGAGCATCTTAGCTGAAAACACTGCTTTCAAAGAGACGGGAAAACCTTGATCTTCTTTAAAAGAAAACTGCTTAGCTAATTAGGTCACTTGGGGTGATTTAGCACTAGCTCAGCCAAGGACATTTTGTTCCTGCAACAATCAGACTCCCTTTGTGGCTTTGTTTGATGAGCCTAGCTTTGTTAAACTCTGAACTTCACCTAATACCTTGGATTATTTTTTTTCTGGTTTCTCTTTTGACCCTGTTCAGGATTCCTTTTCATATTTAGACATTGGTCTGCTTGGCCCATATGTCTGTGTCCACTGCCATCTTGGGTTTGATGGGTGACTAGTCTGGTTTCTCCATTGTAGGTTTCCATGGACAGCTGGTGTATTTATTTGGTCCCTGCTGGCTTTAAATAGGACACCTACTGGTAATGCATGTGAAAAGGAAGTCTCAGCTATCCATCAAAGATTTAAATTCATGGAAGTGAGACTGATGGATTTCAAATTCTCAGTGAAATAATCAGTTTTCTACCTCCTCAGACTCTTTGTGAGTCAGAGTTAATCTTTAACCAAAATGAGCAGATGGGGGGGGGGGGGGATTGAACTACAATTCCAGAGTTTCCTGCCAGCATGCTGGCTGGAGAATTCTGGGAATTCCAGTTGGAAAAGGTAACTTTCTCAGACTTTGAAAGTAAATACATCAGTGAAGTTTATGTGATGTTTTGAAGAAATAAAATGTGCCCAAAACTAAATCTATATTTTTAAAAATGTAAATAGTTAAATTGTCTACAACTGGAGGAAAAACTGTAATTACAAACAAACAAACAAAACACATGAGAACTGAGTACATTAAACCATATACAACAATGTGTACATTTTTTTTAAGGATTCCTTCTAAGAATGAAAATAACATTTGTCATTATTTGTTTCTTGGATGAAAAGTGGGTTTGCCAGCACTTCCCAACCTGCTCAGAAAGAATAACAAAGTTATGACAATTGTGCTCAGTTTTCACCTAATATTGGTACATCCTGTAGTTTTTCTGAGAAATTTTGCAGCACAGAAATATTTGTGGGTTCTTTACATGACAATTGTGAATGTCTGTGCAGAAAAAGCATTGGCCTGAATTCTATTGCCAATACTGCCTAGAACAGAACTTTTAAATCATTAGGATATTTCCTTTGCGTTCACTTGTTATTCAGCCACTGATTCAATGGGTCATCTCTAGTTGGGACTAGCTAACAGAATCCACCACACATATTGGCAGAAAAGGACCCACTAATTCCAGATTGTCATATGTTGAATTTTTGACACAATTTTTGTGCAAAACTGCTGGGCTTTGCAAAAAATATTTGTGTGTAAAAAGAGAAATGTATTTTTTTATATAAAAGACTAGCATATTTACCCAGCATTGCCTGGGATTTTACTTTCCTCTTAAGAACTCACCAAAAGTGTATTCTCCAGTACCTGTAACTTTTCCCCATATTTCCCAATGCAAACTGTATTCAGAGTTATTTACATACATAGGCCTTTTCTGCACTTTGTTTTTAGAACGGTGCAGAGCGTCCTCCAGCGAGGATGTTTCCACTTGGGAGAGGACTGGGTCCGGACTACTTTGTGTAGTTCCAGACTTCAACCCACTCCGGAGCAACCAAAAGTGGTCGTTCTCCGTGCTATTGAAAGACTGCTTAAAACAGGTCTTTCAACAGCACGGAGTGTGTCACTCCATGGCCGCGCTCCAGTGCAGATTTGCAGGATCGCACCAGCGCGAGCCTGCAGATCTTCCAGGGGTGGGCTTAGGTTGGCGAGCTTCACTGGTTGGTGGAGAGCCTCCACCATACGGAAGCTGCCATTTTCGTCCCTGGAGCAGTGTGTAGCATGGCCAGGCACTGCTCCAGACCAGCCTGGATCTGCCGAGGGAGCACTCCAGTCTGGTGAGTACCAGAACAGGGCAATTTCTTCTCCAAGTGCAAAAAAGGCCATAGTTTGGCTTCCTGAGGGAATACGCTGTCCTCCTCCTTGCTGCTAGGCATCATCTGCACAGCCACTGGCCTATTCCAGTACCTGTAACTTTCCCCCATAGTTCTCTGGTGAAGTTGATGTACTGGCTTTTGATTTTTTGATTTTGATTTTGATTTTTTTTTGTTTTTGTTTTTGTTTTTTTGCTTTTGCTTTTGTTTTGCTTTCTGCTGAATTTGTGCAATGGCTTCATGTTTTTCTGGAAGCATTTTTTTGTTTTGAATTTCAACTTTGAAGAGTCCTCACAAATGGGACACCATACAATCTACTGTGTAAGGAGAGAAGATCTTGTAACTATGTTATATATGTCACTTTAATTTCTCTCACATATGCCTCCTAAATGTTTTCTGGCATCCTTATTGATGGTAGGCCTCTTCTCCATAGCAACCAGCCTGAGGCCCAAGAGCTCTCGACTAAGAATACTAAAGGTCCCTCCCTAAACTGCCAACCACAGGATTCCATAGAATCTTCACAGCCAGCCCATCATATGTGGTCTTCTTGCTTCACACCCAATCGTGTGAAGTCTTCGCCTGCCTGGTGCAGGTAAACAGACAAACACACAGACAAAAACTTTGACTTTTATATAGTAGATTAATGTGGAGAGTTTGCACCAAAACCAATCTGGCACCATTTTTTTTTTTTTAGCTACATGGCTTTTTTCAGCAAGATCTTTTTTTAAAAATGTACAAAAAGCATACATGGCTATCAGGAAACTTTTTAATATTTATTTATTTATTTATGCCAAAAAAAGCCACAATTCTCATGCAAAATAAATAAATAATTTCTCTTTTTTTTTTCTTGTTGTTGCCAATTGCAGTCAGGTTGACTTTGACTTATGATGACGCTATGAATGAGAGATCTCCAAGTCACCCTATCCTCAACAGCCCTGCTCATATCTTGCAGACTCAGGGCTGTGACTTCCTCAACTGAGTCCATCCATCTGTTATGTAGTCTTCCTCGTTTCCTACTATCCTCTATCTTACCAAGCTTTGCTGTCTTTTCTAGCAAGTCATGTTCTTCTCATGATATAGCCAAAATATGACAGAGTCACCTTAGTCATCTTGGTTTCTACAGAGAGTTCTGGCTTGATTGTTATCATTTGTATGTTTTGTTTGTTTTGTTTTTTTGGTGTCAACAGTATCCACAGAACCCTTATCCAACACCATATGTCAAATGAGTTGATTTTCTTCCCATTAGCTTTCTTCACAACCATACAGAGAAACAAGAAATACAATGGCATGAGCACTCCTAATTTTAACATTCAATGATATATCTTTACACTTCAGGATCTTGTCTAGTTCCTTCATAGCTGCTCTTCCAAATCCTGGCCTCCTCCTGATTTCTCAACTCCAGTTTCCATTCTGAGCCAAGACAGAGAAAATCTTGTGCTATTTTCATCTACTGAAAAGTTATGAAAATCACCTTTGGTCATTATTTCTGTTTCCTTAATGTTTAACTGTAAACCTGGCTTTGCACTTTTTCCTTTGACTTTTCACAGTAATTGGCCCAACTTTTTTTTATTGTTTTCTGCGCTAGTAGTATGGTGTTATCTGCATATCTTAAATTGTTGATGCTTCTTCCTCCAATTTTCATAATTCCTTCCTCCAAGCCAAATCCTGCTTTGCTTATTTCTATACAAGATAATTTCCAAAAATATTTTCAGATGTGTGAACACCACATGGGAATTGTGCAGAAGTAATTGTTTTCTCTGCAGTGGGGAGAAAACTGATACTGTTATCTGCCTTTGCTTGAAAGGATTAAATCTTTAATTCTCTCATGCAAAGAAAAAAAAAGGTTTTCATAACCTAACATGAAGCATAGACAAGAAAATAATATAGAAGGGATGTGGAGAAACACAGTGAAATCAAGACTGAGAGACTACCACACCTCTACTTTGTTATCTGCCAAAATGGCCATTGCTGTTTTGAGGCTGACTGCAGGTTTCTTTCTGTGACAGCTGGTGGTTTCCATGTCAATGGGCAGTGAATCTGTTCAAGTTTAATCTGAATTTTAAAGGAGCTATGCAAAGGGTTAAATGTATTTGAGGTACTTTTTTCTTCTCTGCTGTTACTTGATTTAAACCCTGCCTAAAGCTGAGACTCAAAGGGATTGAGTTCAAACCAAAATGTGGCATCTGTTCAATGCTCCAACTGACATGAAAGCTGCTAAGCTGCATGCAGGTTTTGGGAAGAAACATTTTTCCATGTCCCCCATTTAGTAATCCTGCATCTTCAACTGTGCATATATACAATCTTTGCTTGTTATCAGTTTCTGAGGTAGTCTAGCCAGCTTGACAGTTGAGGGAGTGAGTCTGTCAGTCAGTAGAGATCAAGTATTTTTTTATTTATTTATCTGGGGCACAATGCAATCAGTTTAAGTCTTCTGAAGAGACTTACATCAAGCACTGTTTATCCCAGAGATCACTTAGCAAACACACTGCATAGCATCCCAGGCTTAACCTTGGCAATGTTTCCGGATACGCTCAGGTCAATATAAATAGCATCTGAGAGCTTTGGATAAAGTCGCCCTGCCAACGACTCCAAGCTAATCACTTTATTGCAGTGGAGCACTGCTCTTCATTCCAAATGGGAAATTAGATTTACCCTTTTGAAGTTTATTAATATCTTTAATCAAAGTCAGTCAGAATTGTTGCAAAGAGACAAATGTTTTCATTATTGCCAAAGCTCAATTAAACAAAACTGTTGTGCTGCCTTGGAGAGAACAGCTTCCTGACTCCTGCCAGGCACGATATTGTGCCGTATCAGTGTGAAATTTACAGGAAGGATGGTTTTGATAGCAACAGCTGAATGATCAATGCAGGGAATAAGCAGAATTTTCATTTATGATGAGATCATATTACATTTCTATTAGAAGAACCAAGGCCATTCAGGGTGGGCTATTACAAAGGAGGAAAGGGCTCTTGTCCTTTAATTCAGACATGTTTTAATGTAGGAAACTACTCCCAAAGGCAGAATGTGGTCCCAGCAACTTTTCTGGGCCCCCCCAGCTCTTCACAAAACACCCCACAGATCACCCAAATTGCCACAGCAACACACCCAAAACTAAGACTTTGCTTTTCATGCACCAGATGGGGGAATGGCCGTAAATGGGTCAAAAATAAAGCTGCATAAAATCTGGATGAGCTGGAAATAAAGCTAAATCGAGAAATGAGAAAACCATCAAGGTGGTATAGAGATAAAATTTGCTCCTCGCTACTGGAGCAGTTGTCCAAGTTTATTTTGATGGTTGGGTATTTAAAAAAAAAAAAACCCTGCAAGATATTACATATTCCCTTATCACTTCCACAAGTAGTTATAACCGAAAAGCACACAATAATTTTAAATTATAATTATAATGATGATGATATCATCCCATGAAAGGTGCACCTTAACTCCAGTGGGACTTCCTTCTTAATAAGCATGTATATGATTAGACTGTCTCTGATCTCCCAGATGTTTTGGCCTAAAACTCCCATCAGCTCCAGTCAGTATGGTCAGTGGTGTCACCCCAGTTCCTGGCCCAAGCTTAAGGATGTTAGATATCATTTTGATATCAATAATTCGGCTCTCTTCTACCATCCCTCTCCATGTGCTTGCAAGGCCCCTGGACAAGCACACAAACAGGCTCGGTCACTAATTGCTGTAATATTTCAAAACAAATACAGGTTGGCCAGAAATAGCCACATTACCGCTTCAGGAGACCTCAAGGCAAGTACCCTCATTACGTATGCACGCCACGTACAAAGAACTCCCTGCGGAGAGAAGGCAGCTTCATTAGAAGAGTCTTCACCTGTCAAGCACTCTGTGTTTGCATACTGTCTATTCCATTGTCAATTCGGGACTAACTCAATCATGCTAAATTCTGATCTTTCGGAGGCTTTGTCTCCTGCCCGAAACTCATTGTTTTCCCCAAGCATGGACTAGCCTGTGGCTACATTTTCCTTTATAAAACCCCCTGATTTTGTGAGCTTCCTTGGATTGCTCCAAACTTCCATCCCAACTTGCTGCCGCTGTGTTTGGTGAGCCTTCTCCTCAGTTCCACGTACTGAGACTACGCACCTTCGAACTTTTGCAGTGATATATCTGGGCTTCAGGACAGGTGTAGTATCACCTAAATCAACTATCCCTCTTGAAATTCCCTCTGTCCCACTCCAACCTTTATTTTGATAGTTATCTGTGTGAGTGTGTTGCATACATCTTTTGTTTGTATTTTTAATAAAGATCACCATTTTTAATTCCACATCTGTTTGCTCCTTGACTCAGCCTGACCCCGTAGACATTGGGTGAAAGATCTCTCTCCATTGCCCTGCCTCTCGCATTGCTAGCTTGTGCTTTTGGCTAATTTCCCCAACCTGTATAATTGAGAGCGTATTTAGGTGTCCCTCCCGGGACCCCCAGAAAACAGGGTAACAGTGGTAAAAGAATATAAGAACTATAGTTCAAAAAATCTAAAAGACCAAAGATTTAAAGTGTCTAAACCTTAGCAGATCTCCCTTTGCCTAAATGGTCCCTTCAGATAAAATTCTTTGCCCTGTGTTTTTTTTAAAGATAAATTATAAAACACTTGTTTGAGAGGCGTGGAAAATGCCAGTAGCACTGAACATAGAAAGATAGTGTTGCTGTGACACAAAATTTCTAATTTCAGTTGAGTTGGTATTAAGGCTGGTTGATATTTCTAGCAGCTAAACAATGGTGTGCTCTATGAGGCTGCCAGTTCAAGTGTCCAGTTACAGATTTTACCCCTTCCTAGGACTGGTTCCTTTTGTGTCTTCAGTTTACTAGAAAGGAGTGGTGGTGGTTGTGAATACTGCTCTTGCCAAAATCATTCTCGAAGAGCTCTTTTCAGCAAAATGGAGGCCCAGCCCAGATTGTAGCTGTTATATTAATCTTTCCCTCTTTTTCTAATCTTGTTTCCTTTCTTTCCTTTAGTCTCTGTATTACAAAAGTCACAACAGCTTAAAGATGATAGTCCTTCACATGTTACACTGAAGTTGTTCAGCTTCTTCAATATAAATATTTAACAAGAGCTTTTGCCACCTTCTGCTGTTGACACAAGAAATGCTAAAACCCAATACTTCCCACCATAATTGCATATTGCAATGTGTTTGTTGTAGTCGGAACTACACTTATTAAACACAAGCAACACCAAATATGAGTCATTTGAACTATACTAAAAAAGAAGGTCTAACTGTGCACAGGGCTATGATACCAGTCTGTCAATTGTATGTGTCCACGTTATCCATGCTTACCTGACTTACATGCTTACATGACATATACATGACTAATGAGATTGTGCTATAGTGTTCATTTGGGTGGAAGTTAAAATGAAGAAGTGCTTGATTGTGTCCATGATTTGACTTGATGATTGTCCATGTCAAATCATGAACTATGATTAATGTGTCATAATTTGAATAATTACTGACCTGTAGTCTCACTTTCCTTGCTTTAGGAATTATAGATCTACCCACTGGTTCTTACCCTGTGGTCCTAAGGTATCTCAAGGGGGGTGCATTATCCTCACAAGAGTCTGCAAAGGGTTGAAGAAATGCTATGAGCTTTTACAGTTAAAATAAGAGGGAGGGAGGGAGGGAGGGAGGGAGGGAGGGAGGGAGGGAGGGAAACAGACAGTCAGATGATCATACATTGACCTCAAAAAGCAGCAGTCTTGTTGCTTTGATAGACATCATTTATACAGACTTTCATTACAATATCTCAAACTGTTCAAAATGTATGAAAACAACTTCTTGATGACAAAGTAGAAAAAAATACTCAGCACTTCTCTCAAAATTTGAAGACCCTAGAAGATCAACTTAAATATATATATTTGATGTGGTTTACTCTTTTAAATCTTGAGTTAAGTCTTGATGGTTTGTGGCAACGAATGATATTTCAAAGGGGTTCATGGTAAAGAAAAGATTGAGAACCTCTGGATCTAACCATAACGTTTTTGCTTTAAATTGAACGGTTCTTTTCCTCCTGTTTGGAATGACTATCTGTTTGAACATATATAAGCTTTTTAAAAATATACATATAAAAGTTTAAAGAGACTACATACTAAAAATAAGGGATATCTCAACAAATACAACACATAAATAGTACAAGTTAGACATATATACATACATAAGATCTACAGACATACTCTCTAACATTCAATCTCCAATCTTCCATATCTTCACCTGATTTCCAGACTAGGTTGTCTTCATGATAACACACTGCATAGATAAATGAGAATCTATTTTCCTTTAAGCATATCAGGACCTTACTAATATGAACATAAATATAATCCTACTAATTGCTCTACCTCATTTATAGCATTTTAAGATTTAACATTAATATTTGTAGAAATGTTATGTATTATGTACAAATGTTTTTGTAGAAACACATTCATATATTGTATAAATTAAGATAAAATTTAACCATGTCTCAATCTTCAATCAATAAAACTCGCTATTGTCAAATTTCCCCATTTGTTTCTAAAATATTATATAACAGGATCCCATTTCTTAACCGAATTTCCAAGGGGAATTCCTCTTTGTAATGTCACAGTTTATCCTTTGATGCCATATCAAACAATTTTGTTTCCCAATCTTCTGCATTTGGTGTTTCTGATTTTTTCCAAATTTTCCAAATATAAGCTGTTCTATAGTGAAGCTGACATTTCATCTCCCATATGGAATATGGATGACATTGTGACAGTGGAAAAGTCATAAATGTCCAGTAAATTCCTGGATGGGATAGACATCCGTTTGCACCTGAAGCTCCCACAAGGAAGAAAGAAATAGTGAAAACAGCCACACAGAGAGTCCAGACATGGGAAAACACTGGGCAAGATCCAACAGAAATGTTAGTATATCAAAAGCTTCACTAGCAGTACTGTTCTGGGTTTTCCAGTTCCCCAAGTGGGCAACAGAGTTTCTTGGTGCTACTAGGGCACATCACAGAGGCCCAGTAATGGCCAAGGGAGTAGGAAGATACTAGGATACCTTCCTTCTTCACTTGGGGAGCTTCCAAAAAGACAAAACTGTCACCTTCCCAGACCCCCAAGGTTTAGTACAAGGGCTGTATGCATCTGGACAGAGCCTGGCTACTTGCCTCCTCCTTCAGCCACTAATTGCCTGTGTGGGTTTACTCTTGCACCATCAATGTGTATACACTGGTATAACAGGCAAATGCCACCAATAGGATCATTGTCATAACCCAGAACCATGGTGGCAGAATTTCAATATGCTTGCAGAGGGGAAAACTCTGGGTTTGCTGGGCCACACCAATCTCAGTGCCAATGAAGAACAAAACTCTAAACCCAGCTACAGTTCCAACAATATTTAATATATCCATATTAATTCCCCAGCCCATAAGAATTCAAATTGTAGGCACATTGATTGACTTCTGTGTTCTCTATAGGCCTGGAAATTTTTGATAGATGCAGGATGGCTGCATTCAGTTCGAGGTTGCAGCAGTGGGATGCATATGGGTGCATCATTGTGCCTGAGTGTTCATTGTACATGCATGTGCACATTTGTTTGTGCATTCACTTGTGATTTGTGCTTTGGGTCAGTTGCATAATGTTGCCATTCAACAAAATGGTTGGTTGGGTAGCACACATAACCCTGCATAAGGAGATTTACATTGTGCAAACTTGAGCTCAACAATTTTGCCCTAAAGGTTGAAAAGGCAAGAGATTAACAGCATTACAAGAAATAACCAACCAAAAAAAACCCCTTTCATTTTCTTATTTGTGCATATCATTTGGTTTGGCATCTGATGAGCAACAGAGAAAGATTGGAATGTAGGAAACTTCCATTACGTCCCATCTGGATAGCATTGCCTACTAATTTCCAAAAATTTGTTTGTTTGTTTATTTGTTTGTTTATGGCAAGGAGTTTGTAGTTAACAAATTGATGTAGTTCAAATTTGAGTGAAAGGAATCAGTCAGAACTCATTGGGAGCAATCCTATCATTATCCCTCATATGCATGAACACACTACGTTGCCTGGAAAATTATCACCTGTCTTCCAGCCTTGCTTCCTTGCATAATTTCAGTACCTTTGTTAAAAGACATGCTTATAACAATGATGATGTTGCTTTTCCATGCACAACACAAGTTTCCTGATTGAAATCAATGAGGTTCAACAAATATAGTGAAGCTAAGCAGGCAACTCAAATGTTTGTGGGATCAAGGGCTGCTGCAGCCAATTTACCAGAGCTTAATTGGGGTGAACATTAGAAAGCTTTGATTCACTTGTAAGGGCTTCCCAGGTTGACTTTGCACAAAATAGTATGGTACCTAGGGAGAGCAGTAAAGGATGTATCGGGTTGGGAACTGGCAGGCTTGCTTATGTATCCTTCCCCTTAGGTTTGTGACACATGATTTGACAACTAAAGCTTACAATAGCATGTTGTTAAATGTTATACAGCTGAGAAAAAGGCTTTCAGTTGTGTTAAAGGTTGTGTTAAGGCTATTCCAGGCCAACTGTAGCTCCAAAATACCAGTAAATTGCAACCTGTTCAAAACTCCGTACCAGACAAAATATTCAGGAAATATGGAAATAGCATGGTATCTAGTGGTGTGCTTGGAGCTAAATAGCTGACACCGTAAGTATTGGACTTAGCTACCAGATGTGTCATGATTTGCCATGGATGGTACTAACAAAGGAAGGGAGGAGTTTTAGTTCAACATTGGGGGGGCATAGTTTTCACACCATTGCTAAAGATAACAATTTCTTGCAAATGCACATTTATTATTTTGCTATAAAACCAACCATAGCAAAATTTAATTGATTAGCAATAAAATACTTTAAAAAAATTATTATTTTTTTTAAAAAAGCAATGAAATACCAGAAGTACATGTCAGAAATCAGACTCTATATCTCTGTTAGCCATTTGTAAAACTATCTTGTTAAGAAGATACTGTCAAGATATAGAAGTCAAAGCTGTATCTATCCCAGTTTTCCTCTCATTCAGCATTAAGCTTAAGTGCTAATTTGTCCTTGTGTTAAATGTCTGCTGTGGATTTTTTTTTTTAAAAGATAGCATTAGAAAGGGGAGCCCCACTTATCCCAGAGGATTTATTTTGTAAAACAGAAGTAAGCGATTTGAAAGGCCTCCTTATATAAAAAGTCCCTGGGGAGAAATGTGGTACTTGAGCCAGAGAGTTATGTTTCATTTGAGAAGTTGTTGTGGCTTTTTATTTCATCTAGTCTGAGAAAGGAGAACAGTTTGTCATCATAGTTTCCTCCTGAATTGGGACATTTTCTCCACACCATTGACACTTGTAGTTTTGTGACTGAATCTTATGGTATGGAGGTTTGCTCTGGGGAAATTGAAAGGAAATATCTACTAGTCATCTAAAACAATGTTCACAAACCCTCTTGTAAGGGGGCATTCACGGAGAGCACAAGAGATAGCATCACTTCAGACTGCAGATGATTGACTGAGCACATGATTGAATGCTGCCTGATATATTTTTTTAAAAAAAAATGCACATAGAAAACTAGCAAGTCAGAAAGAATGCTTCCAGCCAAAACTCTTCCTTGACTTGGGATAAACATATCTGCCTATTTCTATTTCTCATTCTTAGACTCCTAAGTTTGACTCAATACAGATTCTGACACCTTTTTAAAAATTTCCACATGAATGTGATATGAACATTTGGATGCGGTTTTCTAAACATTTATCCTTATAGTAACAGGCACATTTTGTGTGCCATTTTCCCCTCTAACATTTACATTCCTTGAGCTTGTTTGGAGGTTCTAGCAGGGGAGCACAGCTATCGTACACCCTTAACTGAAGAATGGTACACTCCTTCTATCTGGGATGCTCATCCTCTTCCACCGAGCATGCAGCTTTGGGAGGTACACACACGGAGCAGTGAAAGAGGAAGGGGATACCTGCCTAGCCAGCCAAATCAGCCAAAGCAACTCTGGCAATCCATGGGGTGACAGATGTCGCAACCAGATGATCCTCATATCCCTAATATGCTGGTTTCTCTTCAGATCATATAAATCTTTTGCCTTTTACTAATATTTACATTCCTTTAAGCAGTTTTCCTATTGCAAATAATTTTTATTGCGATTTTCACAAATGCATATATTTTTGTGTTCACCTCTAACAGTCACATTTTGTATGCATTTTTAAGCAACAGTAAAACTCCATTGCAAAGTCTGGAGAAGTGGAATTTCAAAGGATATTGGAGTTTCAAACCACATATTTGTTCAAAATGTGAAAATTAGAGGAGTTCTTATTAAAGTGCAAACCAGGGGCCATGAATAGATCCAGCATTGTGGGGACACTGAACCTGCTCTCAATTTTAGTAGCAAACTTTCCCACATTTCTTCTTATTTTTAAAGAAGAGGGGGCCAAACTGTGGTGAGTGAGTAAGTGAATATAGTCCATAGGGATGTTTTTGTGGTCTTCAGGTCTGAAAAGAAATTTTTAATTGTTTTTCTCTCCAATTGCTCTCTAAGCCTTGTGAAAGGCATTTTGCCACATTTCTGGGCCATTTTATTGGGTCTGCCAGTAAAGATTGTCCCAGGTCATTAGGTTTCCAGGCCGAAACCTGAGACTTCAGGATGTGCCCTGGTGATGTAATTAGGTGTTATGTATTCAGAATGGACTACACATGCTCACAGAGAGCCAGCAACTTCCATTGTCTTCTTGGTTGGGAGACTGATTCACACTCATACCCACAGGATATTTTTGGGGGCATAAGAACCCCCAGTTTCAAGCAGGTGAGTGTATTCTCTCACCTTTCTGAACGCCACACTGTCCATTTGATTCCCAAACAAGAACTGTCCTTAGGTGCCTACCTAAGGCACGCTGCTGCTTTCTTCACTGCTCTCTGGACCAGTAATTATCACTTCATCCCTGAAAGTCCTGTATCCACACTTTCTTCCCTTTCCCTTCAGTTAGCTCCCATGGGTGCATGTGTGTGTGTGTGTGTATGTGAGTGTTTGGATCTTTGTATGCTTGTGTGAAGCTTTTTAAATAAAACACATTTTTATCTTAATTTTGGGATCTCTGGCTGGTTCTTTCTTGCGTGACTCCGTAAACATAGGTGGAAGGACCTCATTAAGTTACCTCCCTCTCGCAGTCCTCCTGACCTTTGAGCTATTCATTCCCCACTTTTCAATGGAGATATTAGCATCACTGGTGGGCCCTTGTTGCACCCACATCTTGGGATAACACACATTTCTCCTAGAGTGCATTTGAGGACATTATCAAGATTAAAAAGTGAAGGGGTTGGTGTGTGGAGGGGCTTGCATGGCAAGGCTACAGCCTTCCAGGATACCCTATAGGACTAATGCAAATCCCCAGCCTTCTACAATTGCCCACCTGTTTTGTACAGAATTTCTGCTGCTGTGGAACTACTGGGATAGCTCCCATACAACTCAGTTCAGCTACAGGTGGAGTGAAGGTTAAAACAAAAGTGGAGGTGAATCAACCAGCTGCCACTGATGCAACCCAAACTGATTTTCCCCTCACCCCTAACCTTGGCATGTTGTTTTCCATGTATAATGATTGCTGTGTGTGTTTCATGTTAAGCCTCTAAGAAGATTCTATTATCTCTGGCACATGCATGAAGAACAAAGTAAGCAGGCAAGCAAGCAACATGCCTGCCTAACAAAGAATTCATTGCTGCAATTCTGTGACTAGTACTTATTAATGAGACACACAGCCATAACAGATGCCTTGCATCTGAATCTGAAATGGTAAAAACACTTCATCTGCTGTTTGTAAAGAGAGTTAAGTCATACGTAGGTGATGGGAGACCTTTAATTAGACTGAAAATGGACAATCGTTGGGGTGTGAATCCTTGCTTGTCCCAAGCAAAATGCTTGTGAGAACATGAAATGTCTTTTTGACATTTAAAAGATTAAAAAATGAAAAGTATCAGATGGGCTGTTTGTATCTTTTTGTCAATCAGCTGTACCTCTGGACTTGTTCTGTATATGTGCTTTGCTTCACAAGTGGAAAAGGCATATGCTTTTTCACTGAGATACTGTGATTAAATTTCTTGTTTTCCACTAATATTCTGGAGGTGAGAAATCTCACATAGTTAACAAATGCTCAACAGGTTGTCTCAATGAGAAGCTTAGCACAAAGTTGCAGTACCAAGAAAGCTGCAGTACTCATGTTAACATGTCCCTCTTGTCATTCTCTGGTGTTATTGTGGTGCTCAGCACAGATGCCCAACAAAAAGAGATTAAGGGAATTGTGCTAAAAGTTTTTAATGTGAGCTATTAAACTAAATTTGTTATTTTATCAGGTGAACATTTTTGGTACAGATAGGCCTTGCACTCATAAACTTGTAGCCACTGTAAACAAGTTGCCATTTATTTAACTGGTAGTGTTTAAAAATCTCTTCTGTCAGTTTTATTTCTGTGTTTCATCTGACTTTTACTGTGCTTTTGTATTTTCCTTTGCATTTTATTGCTCTTAGCCACCTTAAGCACTATTTGGCAAAAAGGTGAGATACACATTTAACAATCAATAAATCAGATTTCCCTTTTCCCAGCAAACAAGTAACAAACCAACTTACTTGTTTTGCCTTTAACAGCAGAGGGAAGAGCTGAGGGAATTCATGAAAACAGAGGAATGAACAACAACAAAACCTAAAGCAGAGACTAAGAAGATACTAACAGATATTAATTGTTCAACATCATGAATATGATAAGAACAAAATGATCAAATTGTTTACTAAATTCATACTGATTTCAGTTGAGCTCACTCTCAGATAAGTGGGTACAGGATTTCAACCCAAGATTTCTGAGGGAGCAACTGAGTAAGATTGGTGTAAAGGTTGACAAGTTTCAATTATTCCTCATTTAACACAGCCAGAAAGGGCAAGGCTTAAATCTAACATCCAACTAGAGCAGTCCCATTGAATGCACATAACTTAGATCAATATAGCAAGTTCCCATTAATTCAGTGGGCCTGCTCTATCTGAGACTAAAGTATGCATAGCCCAGAGATTCACCTATCCCTTTATACTTTCAACTGGAAAGCTTCAGCTGCTTAATATCTGGGCATGTCAAACTACACATGTTTAAACCAGAAGACTCTTCATTACCTATCATGCTAACGCATTCATCACTTTATTTATGTATACCCTTTCCTCTTCATGGAAAACAAAGAGCTGAATGAAAAGATGGCCATGCAAATATAGTAACTTCATAGAATTTGATGGCGTTATGTAGTAGCCAAACATAAAAGCTAGAGATACTTGTATAATCCTGCCTTTTATCTCTGAAGCATACCCAAACATATCAGCATTAAACAAATAGTCTATCTGATTATAACAAAGCCAACAAATCACTGCTGAAGAACTAGACAGCTTTTGTTTCTTAAGAGCACATTTCAGCTCTGTGCCAAAAGGATTAAAACAAATTTTAACAAGACCCCAGGGATCCTATGATGACCAAAAGGTTACTCAAAAATTAATTAATAAATATTTTTCTCTTAATCTCATAAATGGCTTTGTTGTTAACTGCTGTCAAGTCAACTTTGACTTATTGTGACCTTATGGAGTATTTCCATATAGGCAATTACAGTGGAGGCTAAGGGCCTATCTGCACTAAACTGTTAAAGTGCTATTATTCCACTTCCAACATGCTATGGGATCCTGGGGTTTTCAGTTTAGGGAAGGATATTTAGAATTCTCAGACAGAGAGTTCTTTGGCCTCAGTAAACTACAAACCCCAGAATTCCACAAGAGGTTAAAAGTAGAATAATAGCACTGTTACAGTGTAGTGCAGAAAAGCTGTAAGTCTCCTGCACATATTTACACAGGGGAAAAGGGGAAACGTGGTAAGCACAGTTCACTATACAGCTGCATTGTCTGAGTTATACTTCCCACTACAGGATGGTGAACTGTCCAGAACTATTCAGTTAACTGAATGCCTAAACAAGGATTAAACCCAGGATATGAATTTAGGACCCAAAGAAGAGATGTATGCATGGCTGCACAGCTCAGGGGAACAACAGCATTGATCTGACCAGGACATCTGCTTTCACAAGATGGGAAAGTAGGATGTGTATGCAGGGTGAGGAAAGAGGATTAAAATGGGAAATATGTCAGTGCAGCTTGCTGTGATGTTCAAGGCCAGGATCAAGCAAGATGTAGGGTGTGCACACAACAATTGGGAGGGGTTGGGAAGGTGAACACTTCAACAGCTCAGCATAATGTAATAGTTACACATCAGAACTATACTACTCTGAGACATCTGGCACCCCCAGACCTAGTATAGCCTGAAGCCCCCCTACGGCCATTCTATGACTGGTGGAGAGCGGGAGAAACACAAGAGCTTCTGCATCTCTCCCCCTCTCCCCCCCCCGATTTCCTCTAGGAATAGTTCTACTTACATATATGCATACATACAAAAAGTTCTACATACATACATAGTTCTGGAGATACAATAGATTCTGTCTGAAATTTTGGAGTGCTATTGGGAATCATTGTAGGTAGTCCTGAGCATGATAAATGTAAGTGTAAGGCAGTTTCTTGGGTTCCTTATGCCATTCTCTGTGGACTAGACTGAAATGGGAGTTTTGTATCATTCCCACATCTATCACATAGGAAGGTGACAAAAGAAAAAGACTATCTTAACTAGTTGAGTGGAGGGGGAGGAATGTTGGAAGTTGCATGTCCTAGTGCAAACTACAAATATTTAGGATATGCATAGGCTTCCAGATTTGGTTTTGATGACAATTCAGCCATTCAGAAAATTTCTGCTAGTACTGATTCATAGCCAGACTACTTTGACTTGGATTCCAAATCTAAGGCCCTTTCCACACGAGGAAGTTAAGATGGGCCTAGGCGTCCTGTCATGGAAGTCATCTGCACCTTGGATCAAACTAGGTTCAGACTATTTACCTTAGTTCTGCACCTAAGTCCAATCCAAAATGCCCCCAAGTGGTCCTCCAGTGCACTATGTGAAGACTGGAAAAAAACGGTCTTTCAATTTTCCAGAGCGTGCCAGTTCATCCTGCTCAGTTGTGCAGATGCACAGATTCACACCAATGTGAGTCTGCGATCAGTGGAGGGCGGGCTGTGGGTGTGGTCAGCTTCAGCGGTTGGTCTGGACCAACAAACAACAAAAGCTGCCATTTTGTCAGCCTCACCAGTGTGGATCTAAAGACCTCGCACTGCTACAAATTGCCCTGGAACAAACAGATGAGCCCTGCAGAAGGGCTTAAGGGAAAATCCGCCTTGCTTCGAGGCCAGAAGAACTGGTAAGTAACAGCACAGAGTGATTCACTGGCTTTGTGCGGAAAGGGCCTAAGGTGAGACTTGGAAATCTCAGAGTCTATCGCTTTCCCTGACTGTCAAAGAAAATGCAAAGGTTTCAGTTCACCTGGATTTGTTCAGAGAGACCTGATTCTGCTTATATTTCAGACGCCAGCTGAACCCATTGGAGTTCCCTAGCTAATACTCTTTTTTCTGCATAATTATTAACTGTGCAGATGCCCTGTCCTTGCAAACCTACCTTTAATCCTGTTCTGCAAAATGCAATAAACCTTTCATGACCAATGACAGAAGGTGATGGAGTAAGACATCTGTTGGGTCTGCTAACATATCTGCTAACAAGCCAACTGAGCAAGAACCACTACTGTGACCTTGTGTAAAGCTGAGCCAGATCAAGGGCAGTGGATGTTGCCTTCAATCTAACTGACACTGTGCCAACTGACAACATTGTTCAGAGTCTTTGTTTCATAATTCATGACAATCAGAGGCTTTTTCTCCCTTTATATGCCTTTCTTCCCTCTACCTTTCACTGAGCATGCTTTTACTCTATTGCTTCTATATGTTCCCCGTGGAAGTAAAGAACCCCTTTTTGGACAAAATTGCCACAGGTAATAGTATACTTCATAATTTTATCACATATTTCCATCTCTGTCTCTTTTTCTGTCTTTTCCCAACACTTTCCTTTTCTTCTCCATTTTCTTTGCTTATTATTCCCCTTCTGTGTACGCAGGTGTCTGTTTCTAGAATTTGCGTGATATGTAGAAAATAGTGACAACAGGAATGCCTTTTCAAACAGAACCATACCACCACTGTTACCACTGCCACCACCCAGAACTGATCAAGGGAGTGAAGAAATAAAAAGGAACAAGGGGATCTGGAGGGAAAGGAGTGGAAAACAGATCTTAAAATGCCTGAAATGAATTGGTATTCTAGAAGCGTATGCAAGGAATAAAGGCATTAATATTCAAAAATTAATTTTATCTTTTTACTTACCTCTTTTTACTTACCTCTAAAACATTAGGCACAACAACCTGGTCTTGACAAAAAAAAAAAAAAGGAGGGGGCTCTGTCTTCACTACAGAATTGTACCAGTTTGATAGCACTTTAGCTATTAACACTATCCAAATGAATCCTCGGATTTGTGATTTATTGAGGCACCTAGAGAGATGTTTAGTAGACTCCCCTAGAGTACAGCACTAAAGCTCTCTAACAGAGCATTTTATCTGTCCCACCAGATGATAATCCCATGGGAAACTATAGGATGGATCCACAACAATTATAGTGATGTAAAACCAGAAGTAAATATTTGAAGGTTTTAATATAGGAAATCCCAGATAAACAGGTACAATGAAAGCAGATTACTATATTCAGTACAATAGTCACAGAAGATAATGTTTTGTTTTGTGCTTCTGTTGCACTCACCATACTTTCTCATAGCCCTTCAGTTCAACATGCCTGAAGCACAACAGGTAAAATGTTGCCCAATCATTTCCTCAGTTGTGCTTTAGAAAAGGGCTAGAAAGCATCATTTGTCCCTCTAAATGATGTGAAGGTTGCAACCCCCATAATCTCTGACCACCTGTACTGCTGGCTAAGGCTGTTGGAAGCTTCATTGCAGCAATGTGTAGAGGGCCGCATATCTTTCTAGTCTTGCCCTAGAGAATCTCAGTGATAGTGTAGACTCATGCTTGATGATGTGCATGCCATAAATGCTTCTCAAACATAATCAATGGGTTGTTTTAAATAATAAATGAATGCATGTATGTATTTCTTAGGACAAAGCAGAGCCTACATCAGCAGCCAAGCACATAAAATTGAGATTTCTTTTCATCAGAATCAGTGACATAACCTCATCTCCCTCAAAAGCGGTCGGTGTGTATAGCATTGCAAATTATTCATGGCAATTCAGGATACATGGGCTTGTACTGTCGGAGAAAGGATGTTGTGCTGACGGTGTACTTGGCTGTGAATTTTTGATGAGGCCTTGCATAAATTGAGGCGTTGCATACATTTCCAAAGGAGATTACACAGCTACATCAATAAACAGCATTAAAAATCAAGTTTCTGAAAAGCTGAGGTTGAGGAGAGAAATGAATGCTGCTGATACAGAACAGAGCACTTTTCTTTTACTTGCTCAAGCAGATCTCTACTGGAAATCTTTGTGCATTTTCTTCGTAAACCAAGAAGGAATGTTGGGTTAGAGAGATGGTAATGCAATGAGCTCTGCAAAGCTGAGGAGCCAGGCATTCATGCACAGAGGGTTTAATTTAAAATGTATTCATTTTTTTTTCCAATAGTAGGACTGGATTAGGGGATTTTGGAAAGCATACTGCATGATTTATCCACAGCACCATTGTGGGTTGGGGTGTCCATGACAATCAGCCTTCCCTGCTTGGTGTGCAAAGTCTATTTCTGGGGCAGGGCTGCACTGCACGATCTTTGGGGAGGCCTCGTGCCAGGCAGCCTTCCCCCTTTTTGAATTCATTGGCTGCCTGGACCCAGCTTGAGTGAAGCATGCAGGATTCATTCAGGTTGGGTCCTAGAGTTTTAAGCCAGCCAACTTCTGGCTCTGACTGTTTTCTTCATGGGAGCCCCCTGCCACCCACCCTCCCTCATGGTTGTAGGCTGTTTGTATATTGTTTGCAGTATCTCTCATATAGCAGTTGCTTTTATATCACAACTTGTAAAGTGGTTGCATGGGTTTTGGATCTGGGACTGGAGGTACCAGGGGCCACCTGGCAGTAGTGGTATGGAGGTACCAATTGGTCTCAGGGGGTCTATGATGTTGGAAGATGTGTCTGACTTGGCAGAACTCAGGCCTGCACCCCCTGCTGGCAGGAAGGTAGTAGGTATGGGCTGTTCTCTCCTGTCACTCATTGGATTTTTGCTTTGGGTGGAGACTTGGGTTTGTTGATCAACAGGTGGATTGATCAAACTCCAGAACCTTACCCAAGCATGCACCAACCCAACACATGTCTGTAGCCAATAAAAGTTGTGACCCTTTTTTTCTTCTGCACTTGGGTCTTGTGTCTTTTGTTTGGATTGTTTGTCACCCCTTAACACTCAATGAGGCCTTTCTTATTTGCTGCATTACAGCAATATTTTTTAAAAAAACAATTTTTGCTATTGTTCTTAGCAGAATGAGGCAACTGCTTCAGGCAGAAGTTACAGGGATAAGCATTACATCCCTTTAATTTTCTTCACAAGTCCTCACCTTTGGACATTCAACTCCCTTGCAGAACTGAGTTGTGTGCTACTCCTCAATATGTACTGCCCTCAGCTGTAGTGGAAAATATTATCACGTTTTGGGTCCAGTCAGCTTCTTTACATGGATTGGAGGCGGGTCTATCATGTCCTTTGCTTCAGGCAGCAAAATGTTGCCTTGTTTCAACATATGCGTCCGTAATACATGACATCAAGGACAGGCCTCTACCCCGAGAAAAATCTATGTTAAACTTTCAGGTGGTATTGTTAAAATAGAAGGACCTTAAGTGTTGCATGATTTAGTCATCTGTGCCCTAATTCAACAAGCAGACATGCATTTGTGTGGGGAAGTGATCATATCCCTAAAATGAAGCAAAGCAATCCATGCAAAACAGTTCTGCAAGCATACTCATGCTTCCAGTTGTGTTTCCATGCTGCAGTCTCATCAAAACTAATGATGATGGTAAAGACTGGAACTGGATCATAACAGTGATACTCAACTGCATTAAGTGCAGATTTCAAACTCCATGGAAGCTCAGGCCAGGCTCACCACAAGTTGTCTCAGTGTCATCACTCCCTGCTGTTTCTTTTCTCCTTGTTTTATCTGCTGGTAGCTGAAGCTGTGCCATTTATCTACGGAAGCTCCCTGGGAGGTGTCCATATCCCTTGTATCTTAAACACTACTACACAAGTGTCACAAGTCTCAGAGAGTCTGGGAAAATGACATTTTTAAAATTGTCTGACTACTCAGAAAGTAAATTACACATCTCAGGGCTCCTTGCACTTATGGTGGCAGTCACCTCAGAACCAAGGAGCAATGGGATCTTTCCTGGTTACCAGAAATCCACATTAAGTACTCCAGAACCTTTTCAAAAATTCATTATATGCTTTAAATGAATATTTCAATGATGGTTCTGATAAGGCAGAATAGCTAAGAGAAATGCTTTGAAGAGAGAGAAAGAATCTAAAATGAGAAGAGCCACTGGGAAGAAAGACAAAGCAAAGTAGCAATGGAGGGAAACAGAGGTACTGAGGAGGAAAATAAAGGAAAGCAGTGGAGTAGTGAAGAGAAAGAGGAAAAACCATAAAAAATTGTGCTTCCACTTGGGGAATAAGGGGGTTGGTCCTTTAGCTATTAGGATTACAACTTTGTGATGTTAACAAAAAAATAGTGAAAATATTTTGTATTTCTGTGTGATAAAATAAGATAAGGTTTTTTTATTGATTGATTGATTGATTTTATATCCCACCTTTCTCCTGGGATGGCATGCAAAGCAACTACAGTGAGAGGATAAGATAGGACAATAATGATGTATGTGAAGATTGACTCATAGGTCTGGAATGTTCATTAAGAGTGTATTTGCATAGTAATGGTGATTGACTGAGGGAGTAAGAAGAAGATGATGAAGGAATGATAACAATAGCATATGTATTTCTATACCACTTATCAGCAAAATGCTCTCTAAGCAGTTTACAATGTGTTAGCTAATTGCCCCCAACAAGCTGGGTACTCATTTTACCAACCTGCAGAAGGATGGAAAGCTCAGTCAACTTGGAGTCCAACAGGATCCAACTCACAACCTTGTGGCTGCAGCACCAGCATTTAACCACTGCACCACCAGGGCTCCATTTGATGTGATGAAAGTGAAGATGAGAGGTTTAGGTAAGTACTGAACTGGGATCAAAAGTATATTCAAAATTATTCAGATTATAGATGAAAAAAAAGAAATGTGAACAAGTAAGGCTTTTTGCAGTTTGGCATTTATTTTGAATAGAAAGTGCATGTGGGATTGGTTGCACAGAAAACAGCACTTTCTGAGTAGAGAGCTATTTTCCTGAGAAAATGTCATTTTCTGAACAAAATTTCCCAAACTGTAAATAGACCTCAAAAATGGCAGGTTTTGTGGCTTTCCTTACAGCAGGGAGGAAAAAAGGGGCAAAATTATCTGATCTTGCTGAAAAGAATGAAATGTGTAAAGGTTTACATCCATAGGACTGGGTTCTGTGGGAAATGGATGAGATTTGTGTGTTGAGAGAGAGAGAAAGACTGAGAGAGGGAGAGAAAGATTGAGAGAGAGAAGAGAGAGAGAGAGAGATTCACAGGACAAATTGTATGTACAGAATTAATAGAATGGGCTACTATATTAACAATAATTGATAATTACAGCCACGTGTATTAGACCATCGGAGAAAATTGAGATTGAAAAAATTAAGATTGATTCAATAAAATTATATTTATCATCACTAATGTCCAGTGCTATGACCTGGTCACTATTACCACAGTTATACTGAAGTAGAGCCTAAAAGTCTAGAAAAGCCCTAGTTTCCTCTAAACAATACCAAAAATTGATCCTGACAGCAACAGTACTTTAGAAAGCATGGAGGAGACAATATTTCTTTTCTCCACTATGTGAGGCATGGAAATCCTAAAGTGGTAATTCAGTGAGGAATGGCACAAATCTTACAGTCTTTTCTCACTGACCATGCTTGTTAAGGTTTCAGGGAGCTGAAGTCCAAACATCTAAAGGGCCAAAAGTTCCAGCCTCTGCTTTAGCTAGTGTGAATTGGAGAGACTCAGAAGCAGAGGTCAGCAGCAACTCTCTTCAGATCTCTGAAAGCAACTGCTACTGTTCTAGTAGCTGAAGCACTGTTTTTGTAATTGACTTGAAGATTCAAGTTAGAATTGTTTGTGTCTAGTTTCTTCATTCTAGTCATTCTTTTCTTAACGTTTCTGTTCACAAAAATTCCTAGAGTTATATATTAATATCCCAATAACTGCCCCTTTCCCCATCCATATCTTGCTTATAGAATTCTTTCATATTACAGGTTTTTAAGGGTTTGGCACAAACACCTTGAAAAGAGTTCATACGCATATAGGCAGCTGGTTCTTCTCTTTAAGAATTGATGTGCTATGTCTCCACTTGGCTCTACCAGTTACAATTCTGGCTGCTGCATTTTGCATTGTTTGAAGCTTTCCAAATATCTTCAAATATAGACCCACATATAACATCTTACAACAGTCTGACCAGGAGTTACTGGGGCATGAACTACTGTGATCAGATGATCCTTATCTTGGAATCAAGCCAGATGTTAAAGGGATTTTGAATTTCCATATGTTAACATATTTCCCTCTGTGTCAATAGAATCTCTTTAATATGTGTGTGTGTGTCAATAATCAGACTTGCAAATTAAACTTTCCAATGACCAAATAGAAAATAAAGCACAGTGGAATTCAAACTTTGGAGGCCAGAAAAAGCATTTGATTGAATAGATGTCTTTCATCACTTGGTACCTTAAGAGGTGGGGGACGTTAGGGTCTGCCTGCAATGCCAGCATCTCCTTAGAATTTAGGGAATTATAGCTCAAAGGAGTCCTGTGAAAGGAAGGTAATGGCAGAATCTTTTCACATATGTATACCAGTACTAACTATAGAGAGGACTCTATTTAAAAGTTAAACAAAGTATTTTATTTGGATTTAGCAAACACAAAAGCAAACAGACATTCTCAAGAACCATACAAGGCTCTTGGAAAGTGAGGCAAGAAAGGTTGGATAGAGAGAGACTGGGGGGGAAAGGTGATAGCTACCACTCCTGAAGCAGAAGGTCAAAGTAGAGTGGCTCATACAGCATCTGAATGTTTCACAGGTGAACAGAATTCTGAGGTACCACGTGCTGGAGCTGAAGCTATGGTTTATATACCTGATTTCCTACCCTGATGGTGGGTACATAGATAAAGTAGTAATTGCTTTCTCACAGGGGTGACAAAAGGGTCCTGAATGAGCTGATTGTTTTAACTCTAGGTGAAGAAACACTGATGGAAGTCATTATAATCACTTAACATCTGGTCAGGCAGGGGATCTGGAGGGAGTTCCATAGGGCAGGATCACAGTAGGGTCCCTGATTGCTTCACTTGGGCAGTTTCACCTTCCATTGTATTCAGATGTGCACGAGGCCTGAGGTATTGAAAGGATTATCACAAACCCATTAGCACTGGTTTTCCCACCTAATCCTCTCTGAACTTATGAGCTGAAGATGAACCTGAGGTCGTCCTAACCTGTCGCGTGCTTCTAGCCAGTATGCTTTCAAACATGTTTTCCAGCCAGAAATATGTCCAATTATGAAAATAGCATATCCTGCAGAGTGGGAGTATAGGTCATGGTAACACAGTTCTCAATATCGGCTAAGTATGCCATGTAATTAGGAAATTACATGAAAAAAATCTATGAATAAATGACATTTTCCAAGCTTGCTGATGTTCAGTAATATTGGCTTTCTATTACAGGAGGCAGATGAAATGGAGACCTTGCAGCAAAGCTCCAATTGGAACCAACTTTGGGGAAAGGAAAGATTTGTAGGACTAGGCCTCAAGATTTAGTAATTTGTAGATCATCAAGGAAGACAATTTGGTACTGTTGCATTCATAATTACACAACTGAGATTGAAAATGTCACTGGACTTATAAGACAGGGGAATGTTGGATTTTCTTATTTTGGAAAAGAATTTGTGTGGCTTGGTCATATGGCAGGACAAATGCAGAAATCCCTTTTGATTTAAAATGGATATTAAATGTGTAGGGGACTTGAAAAAGAATGGATAAATGGTTTCTGTTAATGATAGAGATTCTTAAGGGAATTTGTTTCCCCTTGGGAAAGGGAAGGAAGAAAGATAGGGAAAGAGATGTGAAGATGAGACAGAACTGTGAAATAGGTGTTATAGACAAAGAACCACTCACCCCAAATCTTTCTCCAGAGATTAGCATGACTCCCAATATTTAGGAGGTTACTTGACATATCTTCACACAGTAGCCTTCAACCATTTCTGGCCTAGCATCCAGCTTTAATTCTGAACACAGGAAGCATTTTTATTTGGTTGGTTGATTTTTATAGTAAAGATCTAATTTTGATTTCTCTATACAAGGTCTATAGCGTTTGCAGTCCCTCAAATGATCCCAGCTGTACATGATGAGGATTAGAGCTTGGGAAAGTTACTTTTTGAACTACAAATCCCAAAACCTCCTAATAAACATGGGCTCTATGTCAAGTTTATTGCTGGGCAGGCAACATTTCCTCTGAGTAGATGGCAGAGGGAAGAGGTGATGTGGCCAGACAAACAGGTGCAAGATCAGCAGGATTGTTTAGGCTATGACTTGTGTACTAGAGAAGGCCACATGCCAAAGCACTGATTGGGTCACCCCACTTGTTTCAGGGTGTCAGAGAAGCATAAAAAAGCTGGTGTTTGCCTTGACCAGCTGCCAGTTAGAATTGCTTAGGTGGACCTGTCCTGCTGCTAACAGTTTATTTGCTGTAAGAGGGAGGTGCTGCCTGTTTCATTGTCTGTTATCTCTTGTTATTCTTACTGCTTAATTGCTGTTGGAATGTTTTACCAAGAGCCTTTATCTTAGAGTGTGGCAATAAATTCTACCTCTAAGTGCTACTTAATGAGCCTCTGGAATTCTTTCTGCTTCACTGGGACCCTCTGCTGCAGCTAAGCCTTGCTGCACTGATTGCACTCTGCTCATGCTCAGAGAAGCCAGATCCTGCTAACCCTGACACCCTAGCCATGCTGACCTAGGGTTTCTAGAAGTTGTAGTCCTAGTTGTAACATTTTGAAGCTCTGATGAGAGCAAGGCCTAGGTGATGTTGGAGATTTTTGACTAAGCTTTTTGATTTAGTTTGGCTAATTAGCAGTGTGAAAGTTCTTCTATGAAGATGGTGGAAGTGGCTTTCTAGAAAAGTTTACATCTCATAGCCAAGTCCCTTCCTCAGAAGGAATCACTCCCTCTTGAACTATTAGCTGCCATTGGGGAGACACAAGACCATCTGTATCTGAGTTTTCTCTAAGACCGTATTAGAAAAGATTCCAAAAAATGTTAACTTCCTTTCCTCAACATGTTTCTCAAGTACCAGAAAACCTTGATCTTGGACTGAATAGAATAGTTCTAGTTTGGGACTGATTCCGCACAAAATGTGCATGTACTTTTTAAACAGAAGACAGCGTTTTTTTGCAGAGGAATTAACATTTTCTACATAGAAAATAATGTGGTTTTCTGCACAAAAAGTATGAAGTTTAAACACAAGAAGTCTTCAACTACTGCAATTATTGCACAGAAAATAATATTTTTATAGTGAAAATGCTGTTTTCTGAACAAATAAACCATGTGTGAATAGGTCCCACAGAGAGAACAGTCTTGAGAAATGGCAGTTTTCAAAGATTTTCTCACAACAGAAACAAAATGGCTAAAATTACTCATTGCTTCCTTAAAGAACTAATTTGGTGGAAAATTACATCCCTAGCTTTCTCCATGAAGGCCCAATAGCAGCATGTTGGGAGAAGGAACATGGACTTACATCCTTTGAAGTGAGACTACATCTAGCTCCTGAAGGTTCATCTCCCTGATCTTTAAGAGATCACATAATGTCAAATTCCTCATCTGATTTCTAGTGTGATCCTGAGCTTCATGTCTGAGTGAGATTTTGAACCTTCATCATCTTGCGTTTGGCTTGCCATATGTCCTGCCATGAATCCCAGTGTCTGCTTTTGCAGAGGTTCAACTCTCTTTGTCTTTAACTTTCTCTTTAAAAAAAAAAGTGTATGTTGACATCCCAGAGCTATTTGAATGGAGCACGGGCACTTGTAGGTTACGTTCCACCAATTCATAATTAGAAATATGAAAAACCTGACCACTGCATATTCATTTCATTTCTTGAAATCTCAACACATTCTCATCCATCCAAATAGCATATTGGATTCTGATCGTCCTTCTTCAGTAAAAATATACATGCACCTCTGTACGTAACTTTCCTATTGTACGTAGCTTTCAGGAATTTTCTCTTTGTATCATCTTTAATGCATTTTCCTCATTGATTAAGGTGTATGTACATTTTTTGGATGTACACATTTTTAATCATGCACAGTTATGTATTACTTGGAAACAAAGGAAATAAAAAAACATTTTCCCCCCTCAGTGATTAAAAGGCATGCATGTGCTTTGTTAATAATCTTGCTAGACTTCAAATAAGTGAACACATTTGTTAAAAATCTTGATTAATAAGAGTTTCTTTTCCAACCCTATTCATGAATCTTGAACTGAAACAATGACATGCATATATTAAGTGGTGGAAGCAGAAGGAAGAATAAGTTACTATATATGAATTAACAGGATTATGATTTCTTGGGTGTTTTTGTTGGAAGGGGGGATTTTATTACTTTTCTTAACAAACTGCTTTTTCTTCTATATTTTTGAGATCTTTTCAACTTGATCCTAACCGAGATACTTACTTTTCTCATTATTTTCTACCACACAGTGTAAAAACTTAACAGTGGTCTGAAAACTATCTTCTATTCTTTTTTCTCTCATTTACACAGCAATTTGATATGGCAACATGCCACTTGATACTTGATTGCCTAGGTGGGAAGAGAAGCATGAAGGGAAAGCAACTTCACAAACCCAGACCATGTCGTTCTAAGATTTTTCAGTATTTTCTCAGTAAAGCTTGGTGACTCTCTTCAAGTTTGTAGTCTGTGACAGCGCTCAAAGCTTGAGTACAAACAGAGAAGTAAACCATTTTATTGATTTCAATTTCATTAGAAATACTGTTTGCAGAGAACAGAATCCAAGTGGAAAACTGACAAATCAATTCTTTTTGAAGTTTATTTTGAAAGTAGAATGTTCTTGGCAAAGAAAAGATCCATACAGTGATACTTGAAGTGACACTGCATATTGATATTTTAATGTATAAAAATTACCTAGCATGATGTAAAGCAATTTTGTGAACCATCACAATCAATAGTATTAAGTTGATTCTTTGTTTCTTTGAAACGAATAGGACCTGGTCCTGCTGGGGCAACACTCATGTAGAGCCAGCATATGAGTTGTATATGAAAGCCAATGTAGTATAATAGTTAGACTGGAGCCTGAGAGACACAGGTCCAACCTGGCTGTGAAGTGTGTGACCTCAAGTCTACTGCTGTCTCATAGCTTATTTACCTCACAGTTTGGGGCCTTTTCCACACGACAATGCTCTCCCACATTGTCCTGTCACAATCATAGCAGTACCTCTGCCAGGATGGAAGCATGTCCCCAACGCTCGTCTCCACACCCAACAGGCTGCCTACAGAAGGGGGTGCAAAGACCATGCTCCTTCCTTCAGCACTGTAGCCAGCCTTCTTATCATGCTGCAGTGGAGAAGGAAAGGCGGGATTGCTTCTGGCCCTTCTGCATGGCTGTCTGCAACAGAAGACTCATGCCATCAAGGGACATTGATGGAATTTTTCCATCAATGACATACTCCATGGTCATGATGGATGGTGATGTGAGAAGGGTGGGACTGCGATGTCATGTGGAAACATTGTCATGGTCCCACTCCTCTTGCATCCCCATGCTGGGAGGACGCTGTCCTGAAGAAATGGCCTTGATCTGAGGTTAAAATACATTTTAAAAATACAAATGTGAGGGGAACACATTTTAATATTTGGAGGAAAGGCAAGATGTTGGTGTTATGAAAGGAAATTATGTATATAGGCTCTCTTAAAACACACATACATACATTATCCAATCAGCTGTTGAATGGAAGTGGAAACATAGTCAAGAAGAGAGTAAATACATTTCCTTTTACTTCCCCATTCTGGACAGCTGATAAACAGATTCAAGCTTTTAAAAGGGGTGATATACCTAAAAGCCTACGATACCTTTAAAACATTGAACATCAAAACAAAATACACACTAAATGCTAAACGCAGCACACCCAACAGCAAACCACTCCATCCAAGTCAGTCTAGGATGGAGGCCTGTTTAAACAAAGTCTTTGCTTGGTATAAAAAAAAGACAATAGAGCAAGATCAGACTGAACTTCCCTTGGGAGGGAGTTCCAAAGGTTAGGCACAACCACTCTGGTCCTCACCAGCCAAGCTGGAAGGGTAATGAGAAGGATAAAAAGCCCTCTACTAAAGATCACAAGACTTGAGCAGACTTATATGAGAAGAGAAGGATTTTCCGATAGTCTGGACCTAAGCTATAGCTGTTTTGACTTTTCTTGCAAGAATTTATACACTATTAATCTAAGGCTAGAAAAGAATTTAAATGGGTTACAAATATGGTGCTGCATCTAGATATGCAGGTAAATTACAGTGTTTACCCAAGCCCCCCAAAACCATCTGCATGCATTTAAAACAAACAAACAAAATAAGGCAGAGATGTAAATCCCATCTGAGGCCACTAGTTACTTAGTTCAGTTGGGATAAGACCAGCAACATTTCTCAGGGGGTATCCACATTCTCTCAAAACTTAGGCCCTTTCCACACGTTCTGTGGAATTTGCGCTGCAATGTTTCCGGGTGGGTTTTTTTTTTTTTTGTCCGTGCTACCGTGGACATATAGTACAACAGTCTATTGCCATTTCCACACGTTCCGTGGAATTCGCGCAGCAGATGTGATTGGCAGCTCTTTTTTTTTTAAATGGCCCCGTGCGTCATGACGTGCGTGCTCACGTCATGCCCCGCAGTTCCTCCCACGATGACTCCCTCCTCCCATTCTTCCTGCTAGCAGTAAAATAAACCGTGTCAATTTTTTATTTTCGTGCCCTATCTCGGGGGAATGGTTTTCCGCGCCATAGCTGGGTGGAGTGCAGTTTTTCTCCCTATCTCTGGTGGGTTCTCACCCCCTTTTTCTGCTTTTATCTTTCCCTGTGAGCAATGGAGGAAGAGGTGTTTCCTTAAGTTGAACGGCCCATTTTAGCTGTATTCTGGCTTCTTGGAGTTGTGCTGGCTGAACTGGAACATCTATTGGCTAAAGACCGTGCGAGGAGGCACCGGCGATTGGCCTTTTATTGGTAATGCTGCGGAGGATTTAAGCTTTTCTGTGCCGCTGCTTGGAGGCTTCTCGCAGTGCATTCCAACCGCTGAAGCTGTCCATGCCCACAGCCTGCCCTCTGATTACATCATGCACGAATCAGCATGGTATGAGGGGGAAAAACCACTTTTTCCCTATTTTTTAAAAAACCCGTGCGCTGACTGTTGGTGATTTAACCGGGTGGATTAAGGTGTGGAGCTTGCCAATTATGTATGAGCTAGTGCACTCGAACATGTGGGTGAAGTCCGTCAGAGCTCCGCTGCCCCATTTTATTTACCTCATGTGGAAATGGCCGTACATTCACAGTGAATTCGGTAGGTCCTGCTTAGATGAAGCATCTGATAAATTTCAAGATAAGAAAAAAGAGTGGTGGTAAAAGGAAAAAAAATGGGGAAAGAGTTCCTCATCCCCAAAGACTTGGGATTATCCAACTGGAGTGGAGATGCAATGTACATCAGGAAGAAGCACTGCATTTAAATATTAGAAAAGAAAGTTCCCCATTTTCTTTTCATTTCTTAATTTAAATTTGCATTAACCATTCATTCCCATATCCCCACCCTCAGTGTTTCTAATTTTTAATTAGCTTAATTTAACTGGAATCTCTAGATAGGTCACAGCTCTCAAGTTTAATAAAAATGGAGTGAAACAGGCCTAATAGAAATTCATAAATTACCAATGTTCTTTGGAGTAATACATACATAATTTATATCAGAATGATGCTTTACGCATTTTACTGTATTTGAGTAACTAATTGTGTTGGATATAGTGTGCCTGTGTGAATCTCTTTCACAATGTCTAGCAGCACCTCACTTGGCCCTGGGGATTCTTCACAGAAGTAGCAAAACAGCTATGGCTTATTGATCGCTTCTTATCAACCCTTTTTATGGTGAGAGAAAATTGTCTAGGACAAACTAAAAGCTCAGTAAGGCTCTGGGTGGCAGCACTCTGAAGAAGTTATTCTAGAAACTCTTTTGGTAGTGCAGTTTTAAAGTAAATTGAAATAACTATTGTATGTTCATTATTAATCAAGAGGAACTGAATGGCTGCTGCTTCCTCAGACATAAGATAAGAATGCTCAGGAGCATGGAAAATCACACTGTTTCCTGTTAACGTAACAAAAAGGGGCTTGCTTGGTGCTGATGTTATTACAGAAGGACAAGTCAGCAAGAAGGAGAGTGAGAATGAAGAAACTCCTTGTGACAACACCTACTTTGTCTCCTCACAGACTGGCAGCTCCTCCTGACCCCTGTCTATTAAAGTGCCTTGCCACATTATACAGCTCTGGTCTTTCCCTTTAAAACACTACCTTCATGAAAAAAGGGTAGTGGCTTTCAGAATGGTAGCATGTTTCTGTTTGGTTAGAACTACTGAAAATTATTCAGCTGAGGCAAAATTTATAAAAATATACTATGATTATAAAACAACAAATAGAAGAAAGTATTGGTTTTGTATGCATATCCAGGCTCAAACAGATCTTCAGAATGTGTTTAAATAGTTTCTTCTATTGTTACATCAGTATAAAGGCACAGATCCTTCTCTCACACAGCTGTATGGCTACCCTTTTGCCAAGGGCTCTGTTCCCAAATCTAAGTCAAACACTAAAGGGGCTGGGTTTCTCTCTGGAGTAGCCATTCTGGTTGCCCAGCAACCTGTTGCTTGGTAGTTTCTCTACCACTCAAGACAGTTATTCCTCAAGTGTCCATCCCACCCCTCTATCTGATGACCAAGCATTTAATTGAAAAATGATGTGTCACCCTGGTCCATGATTTAGTAGCAGAGAGATCCGAAGTTCAGCTAGTATAAAGAAGCTAGGGGTGAAGTTGGACCCTAATGCCTGATATCTTTCTAAAGAAATGTATGAAGTCCTCTTGTAATACAATGCCAATCTTGCTGAAATTCTGAAATTTTCTCAAAATTCTTCCAGAGGTTGTACTTAATCAAGCTTCTCCAAATTTCATGGCTGACATCTTTATTGAATGAGTGAATCTAATCAGTTTTACTTTCTCTAGCCTTTTTTTAAAAAAAAATCCTTGATTTTGAATAAGACTGTATCACAAGCAAACTGAATGAAAGACACAAGAGAGGTACACTACTTTTAACGTCATGGTTCCATCCTTTAAAATCCTGGAATTGTAGTTCCATTATGCTGAGTTACAGTACTAGAGGCATCTGACAAAGAATTCTAAGTACCTCTTCCAAAGTACATATCTCAGGATACTAGAAGACAGACTCATGACAGTTAAAGAGGGACAAGAGGGTGTAGTTCAGAAATCCCTGTGATAGGTTCACTTTAGGATTTTCCAAAAGTCAGAAATGACTCGAAGGCACACAACAACAACAATCCTATTTCAGCACCATAAACATACTAAAATATTCAGGGACTCATAGTCAGACTTTTGACAGTTAACCCTTCAAAATTGTCTCTCCTTGGAGAAATGTAGTCAGTTTTGCCTTCTCTCTCCCTGTATGTTTAAAATCTGAGTTTCTTTCTGATAACATCATGAAAAAACTTCAATGATGTGTTTTTTTTTTTTAAAAAAAAAAGCCAGCAAGCATTTTTTTCGCTCATGACTAGCATGTATGTCAAGAGCCTAGAATACATCATTGGCAGTGACTTAACAGTAGGCTTTGTCAGAAGCAGGAGATAGTCCATGTTCCAAGTCAGAGCAATCAAGCATCAAGCCATACATCTTAAACTGCAAAATTGTTGATCCATAATTAAGCTTTCGTTTTTCAGGTAAGGTAAGATTTCCTTCATGAATGCTGGTGCCTCCTTTGTTTGGTAAAGTAAATGTTGCCACTAGCACTGAAACAGAAAAAGCTAAAGTTAAGAGGCAAAGAAAGAGGTCTATTCACACTGTAAAAATACAGTAATACTACTCCACTTTAATTGCGATGGTTCTTTCTTATGGAAGCTGGAACTTGTAGTTTGATGAGGCACTGGAGTGCTCTAGCTAAAAATTCTAAATGTCCATCCCTAAAATGCCAATCCCAGGATTCTATAGGATGAGCCAGGGAAGTAGGATTGGAAAGAATATTCAAAAATGTTTGGGAAAAGGGGAAAAAATATTTTTCAAGTGTTGAGAAATTGTGATGAGAAGATTAATTTATTCATGAACTAATAGGTAGTGGGCACAATGGGAGGAGAACTAGTCACTGCTTGCTGGACTTTGATCAATTGCATCCTATGTATTATGGATGTAATTATTTGTATCTATGATAAACTTGCCAATTCTGGGTTATATATAGAATTGCACACCTGAACTTGAAGGAATCTAAAGCATCTTGTCTATAGGAATGGCATATTGATCTATTGCTTTAGCTGTCACATCAAACCCAATTCAAGCATTTTACTCAAATGTGCCCTATCATGAGAGGATTTTCACAAGGCATTCCTAGCAGTATTGTGAGTTTATTACAAAGCAATCAAAAGTCAAAATCCATATTTGAAAATGGACATAAAAAGAAAGCAGACAAAGTACAGAGATGATGAGTTATTGATGCTCCTACTGATGGTGATATGCTCATAGTAAAAAAGCACAGCAAACTGAAGGAGAGGAAAAATCCATAGCCATAACAATTTGCAGGCAAATCAGTTTTCAGAGGGGTTGACTATTTTGTACAGCTTAGTATGTTAGTATTTTCTCTCTCTGTAATCAGAGATATGGATTTGAAACAGGGAAGCCATAATGATCATATGACAAGTGCTCTTGTCTGAGTTCATATTCCGCAGTGTTGTTACCTGGTTGCAGTGCCTCATGATGCACTGAAGATTATTTCTCCAGCTGTTTTCTCATACTCTACTGAAGATATTGATTTGAATGATGGAAATTCTATTCACCATTCATTCACTGTTTATTCAGTATTCATTTGCTGGCAGTTTCTCAACACCTGGGAAACTCCAATGAGAGAAACAGTGTAGTGCTGACATTCATTGATGTTTGCAAAGGCTCTCAGGGAATTATTCTGTGTAAAAATACCATTTTTTTTCTCTGCAAAATCCACTTTTTGTGCTGAAAATGGCTGAGATCATGCATAATGTTTACATAATACAAACCTAAACTCACGTAATTACATGGTAATTGCACAAAAGCACCTCCCACTGCATACAAATTTTGTGCAATCCATTGTGTATCTTCCAATGTACCTGCTTATTATCCCACTGAACAACAGAAAAAGTACAGTCTATTTCTGCAATACCACTGAATAAGGTGGTACATTAAAGAACTGATGTACACACTAGGCATGCATAACTTGAACTCTTGTGAAATTCTGCTTATGGACAGAGAATCCATACATGTTTATAAGATGAACGGAATTCTAATTATCTTGTTTCCTGCACAGGAAATAATGTAGTTTGTATAGAAAACACAGTTTGCTTCATAGGAAACATATTTTCTATACCAAACAATAATAACAACAACAGCAACATGGATTTTGAGCAGAATAAATTCCTGAGAGATTTAACAAAGTGTAAATAATCCCATGAACAGTGCATAAATCTTGTTTCTCCCACAGCCAGAAGAATACTATACAGACTAAATGACCTTGCATCAAGAAAGATCTTGAAGGTTTGCACCCTCTAGTTGACTTTCATGGAGACAAACAAGAGGAGAATGTGTTTTGTATCCCAGGCCAATGACTGATAGCATTCAGATTTGTTTTAAAGTAATAATTAAAAGCAACTGCTCTACTTACTTTTGACAAACAGAGAACAATAACAATTGCCACTATAAACAATAACTACTCTGGAGAACCTTGAAATTATGATGGTAACATGCATAATCTGGCACCCTATAATGGGAAGCCATTATGGTGCAGTGGTTTGAGCATTGAACTACAACTCTGGAGACCAGGGTTCACTTCCCCGCTCAGCCATGGAAACCCACTGAGTGAACTTGCATGTATCACACGCTCCCAGAAAACCTCAAGATAGATTCACCTTAGAGTCACTGTATGTTGAAAATGATTTGAAGTTACACAACAACAGTCCTATAATGGTAACATATATGGCTGGATTTATAATATGATCTGCCCTGATTGAAACATTTCCTGGGAAATTATATCAGCAAATGTGCTCCTGATGGATGATGGGCAGAAACAGTTGTGGAAGGACTTCAAGAGGTCTTTCCAGCTGCCTGTTCTCAAGGAACCCCATAACCAGGAGAACACTGCAGATATCATTTCCCAGTGTCCCAGTCTCCAGTTCCTCAGAAATCCTTTGATTGGGGTACTGTCAGGCTGTGAAACTACATTATGGGCACTGCAATCATAGCTACAATGTAGTGGTGGTGGTGGTGGTGGTGATGATGATGATGATGATGATGATGATGATGATGATGCAACATCTCAGCCATAGTTAAAGTAACTTTCAAGTCATAAAATTGTGAGATATCCTCATTTCCTTAAGAAAGTACAACACACATACACATGCACATACATACACACATAACAAAAACATCCTTGTGGCATCCTTAAGACCAAGAGATTTTATTTGGCACTAGGAGAGTTACCAAGTATTATCCAGTTTGATGTTGATGACTTTGCCTATGATGTGAATGAACTGTTTGACTGGAGTACCTAAAATAATTAACATTTGATTAACACCAAGTACCAAACAAAATAGCCTGAAAATAGCAATTTTTTTTAAAAAAATCATTTACAGTTTGCCCATTATTGCTGAACTTGCATGGAAAATAAGTTGGGAAGTCAGCCTAAGCCTAAATGTCACATGTATCAAGTTTGGTTCATATTTCTGCATTACAGAATTAAAAAAAAAAGTCTGAAGTATTAGGGATATCAGTGTGATGCTCTCCCTTCCCACTTGCCTCTGGTTCATGTGTGATTCTGTCATTTTTTTTCTTCCCTGTGTGTATACTTTCATGGGACAAATATCTGTCTTTTTGCCTTTCCCCATCACCACCAAATGTAGGTATTTTTGTGTAGATATTTTCCTCAATGGTATAAGTAGCTTGAATGTATTCCTCCCAGCGGGAGGAAACAATGGTTTTGCACATTTGAAACTTGCACATTTGTCCTCTGTTCAGTTTGCAAATATGCAATTTTAAAGACATGTGTCCAGTTGTCTATTAATGGATTACAAAGTACAAAGTGCATTCAGCCTATGAACAGTCCAGGAAGTGCATATAAGTTATACCTAATATATGCAACTTTTCCCCATTGACCAAAGGAATTTCATGATTTTTTCCCAATGGTGTGTATTTTATCTGTTCATGTTTTAATATATGTTTTGTTTCATGTTCCTTTCTCAAAAAGATCCCCTGATTTTTGCAAATGTTTTTAGGTTTTTATTGATTGTGCTCAAGACAAAGCAGACATTTTCATACAGCTCTGAGATGTGGAAATGTTAATTTTGTCAAGAGTATCAGATCCAGTGAAATTTCTTTCTGCACCATCTTTGAGCAGGGACTGGATTCTTTTGGGAGTGTGACCTGTTCGTTGAAGGTTTTCTACTGTGTGTGGAAAGTGTGTGTGTGTGTGGGGGGCTATTTTGAACCCAGGAGAAATAAAAGACATGATTCATCAGCTGTAGCACCCTAGTTGTGGAATGTCCTCCTGTTGGAGGCCCAATTAGCACCAACATTGGTTCCATTTAGGTGTCAAATAAAAATATACCTTTTCATCAAAGCTCTTGGGCTTCATTTCATTCTTTCAAATGCTTGGGTGCATAGTTTTAAACTGTTTTAAATCTTTAAATATGTCTTAATTTGTCAGTTTTAAAAAATATATTTTTACTTTATGTTGCTTTTATTATTTTAAACTGTTTTAACCTGTTTGTTTTAATTTTACTTTTGATTATAGAGTGAAGTAGAAATATTTTGATCAGCAGCAGCAGCAGCAGCAGGAATAGCAGCAGCATTTTCATTGAAGGTTCATCATGGAAAATTGATGCTATTGCAAATTGATTGAATAGACCTTTTGAGCCTTCTCCCATCCTTTCAAAGGTATTTTATGGAAATCAGACAGAATGTTATGGTAAAGGTTTCAAACAGTTGCCACATAGCCAGGCCCTTCAAAATGCCTAATAGAACTGATCTCATCTACCAATATCATTCATAGTCTGTGTTTGTATCACTGGTATCAGTGAAACTTTAGAAAATGTACAATGTTGTAGTGAAATTAGGTGCTAGGTACTTCCATGTTTACCAGGACCTCTGCATTTATTATGATGACTAGATTGATTAGCGCTTAATCAATGTTCTTTTTTGGGCTATAGAACCTCCAGCCAACATGGGCAACATCCATGCTGTGGTTAATGGATTCTGGAAGCTGTACTTCAACAAAGTAATTTTTCCTAGCTCTGAATTAATCCTTAGAATGAATAACAGACCTATATAATTTGGCTTTGTTGAAGAAAAAAAAAGGTTCATTTATTAAAAAGGCATAAATGTCCAGACATTTACATCAGATTTCAAATGCTGAATTGAAGAGTAAATCCTACAGATTAATAGAAAGGAAATGCCATCTATATCTATATCTAATCTATATTTATATCTATGGCCCTTTCTGCACAAGGTTTGTGAATCAGTTGGTGCCATTTCTTACCGGATTTTCTGGGCTCGAAACAAGGCGGACTTTCCCTCATTTCCTTCCACACAACTACTGCATATGTTCCATTCTGATTCGGAGGAGTGCGAGTTCATGAATCCGCACTGCCTACGCAGTGTCCACTCCTGCTATTCACCTCACCCCACCCCGTTGGCTGTGATTGGCCCTTTTTTTTTTTTTTGCATAGTTTAGTACGTCACTGCATACGTGCGTAAGTCCATACTACCCCCTGGCCCCTCCCATGAGCCCTCCCCTGACCACCAATTTGCTTTGGCACCACTGCACCACTGTGTCTGCACCACTGTGAAAGTATGAATTGGATCTGGAAATTGGAAAACCGATTTCTTCCGGTTTTCAAATAGCACACTTTACCACCACATGGCAGTGCATTTAGTCAGAGTTACATGCAGAACGAAGGTAAATAAACCAAACCTAGTCCACTCTAAGGTATAGAAGACCTCCGTGGCAAGATGCATTGGCCTGCCTTAATAACCGTGTGTGGAAAGGGCCTATATCTATCTGTATCTATATCCACATCTATATCCATATCTATATCTATTACCTTTATTGTCCCTAATAAAATTCTCTTGCTGTTGTTGTTGTGTGCCTTCAAGTCATTCCTGACTTATGGATACCCTAAGGCAAATTCTTTAACCAGGATTAAAACTAATGTTTTAAAAACACTATTAATTTTACATATATGTATATAAATATATATACATATAGAGAGAGAGAGTCAGAGTTTCTTATTGATTGGTAAAATGTACAAACACATTAGTTTTAATCCCAGAAAGAAATTTTATGGGGACAATAAAATAATGCTGATAACATCTCTGTACATTAAATGAGTTTGTAAAAGAGGTGCAAATGTGTTAGAGGAGAAGGGAAGAATAGGATTTTCAGTTACCATTAAATTAATGGTGCTGATAAATGCAGTTCTCATAGTGACACAAAGTGACAGTCTGGCTGCTTTTATCAAAATAATTCCACATACGACATTTCTAATACACAGAACTACTACCTTGGGTTGCTACTTTTTATGTTGTGTTTCTGCACTTGAATTTAAAGTACTGTAAATGCTATTTGATTATTATTTTTTTAGGCAAGGGAAATTGAAACATTGTTCCTTTAAGGCATAGAAGGAGAAATGGGCACTCAAAGATCTTTCAAGATGACAATTTATTTCCAGAAGACCTTGTACATAGTCCATCGAGTATTATGGGTTCCTGGTACTAAAAGTCTCCAAGCAAAATTATTTCCATGTCTCCTTACAAAGTCAGTCAGACTCCCACCCAGTCTCTGGTTGGTTTACCAGCCCTGCTAGTTGAAAAGAGCAGTGAAGGTTAGATGGTTGTGTTACAGCAGCTCCAAAAATAGAACAAAATTAGCATGCCCTATAGTAGTAGTGGGATGGGAACCAATGGTTCCAAAAGAAGTAGGGTCAATAGGAAATGAGGTCAAGGAAGAGGTCAAAAGTGTCATTAATCTTGCCTGATGCTGAAGTCAATTGCTTAGTAACTGAAGTAATTTGCCATACACTTCTACCCAATTCACCTGAGACCCAGTAGAGTGGCGCAGTAGAGTGTTGAGAGGCATGAGCATACTGAAGGGGAACTCCATGGCAGCTTGCTGAAGCTGCACAGTGATTCCTTCAGCTCTGGGAGTAAAACAAAAATTGCATCAATAATCTGGGACTCAAAGTGGCTGACAAAATTTAAAACAGTTATAGCTAAAATTTAAGTTAAGTTAAATATAATTAAACTTTAAATAAAATTAAAAGCAGGTGAAAGTAGACCATTAAAAAGAACAACAAATCTAAACAGCCCTGAACATAAAAGGTCCTTTCCCCTGAAGCAGTCAGCCCTCAAGGGCCTTCTGAAACTAAAAGGTCTTCAGCTGTACATGAAAGTGTAGCAAGGAGGGCACCAGTCCCATCTCTTTAGGAGGAGAGTTCCAAAGCCTGGGGACAGCTGAAGGCCTTCTTCCTTGTTCCCACCAGATGTACCTGTGAGGGTGGTGAGACAGCTATACGCTGGGCTATATATACAGGTATATATACTTGATAGCTATATATACTTGAGATATACTAGGTCTTCCCAGTATATCTCAAGACACAGGAAGCCTGATATAGAAAGATATGGGCCTCCAAATAACCTGGACCTGAGCTATTTTGTAAACTGGGATAGATGTCCATTGGGGAGGGTGAAAGAGAGTATCCAAGTGTGACCCTCAACTAGAACAAACCCAATCAATCATTGGAAGGTCTTTAAGTGCCAATCTACTAAGTCTATATTTATTCAATGCATCTGTATTAACTGCTACCAACAACTGGATTTAGGCCAGTATGAAATCTTTCTTCCCAACCCTCTGTTGTTGTACTTGCTTGTATATTTTATTTTCTCAAGAGTGAGACATTCCACAAAATTGTTTGATACAGATCTGTACTCTTTTATAGCTCTTTTTATAGCTGTTGCTTTCAGCAGGGGCATTACTGGAGAGAAAGACTACATTTTGTGCCTTATCAGAGTGTGTATCCACTGGCTATGTGGTTAACAAGGAGACCATAGGAGAAACTGAAATGCTAATGGACTCAAATAAAGAGAAAGCTCCTTCTTTGGATATCTGAGAAGTGATTCTGTGTCCTGCTAGGAAAATATGTGCCTTCAGTTGTTTGATGGAGAAGCTGCTCTCAATTTTTGTCAGCTACCATGTGTGGGTAAGGCAGAAACCCAGCAGAGAACTAGAACTATGAAAGGGCTTTACTGTAAGTGAAAGAACAAGATAAAGTGAAAAGACATAGCATATCTTTAAACAATAGCTATGCCCTCATACAGTACTCATGTCTGTGCACCAAATGCAGATATCACACAGAACAAAAGCAAAAGTGATCTTATTTAGATTAGGAATTCATGGATCATTTTACTTGATGTCCACGTGACTTTCATATATATTCAATTATAAATCTGTTCAGTCCCATTTCCACATTAATTGGTAGATCAATTTTATCATTCTACCCATGTCTGCTGAGAAAACTGAGATTTTCTTTTTCTTGTTCTGCAGAAAACTTTTCAGTTTACTGTTTGAATTCCCAAAAGCAAAATCTGACGAAGACAGCTGGAAAAGTTTCACTGCTTACATTATGGCCAGAAAGAATGTACAGACATATGGTTCAACATCATGTTTCTCTCAAGTGTTTGCATTTGCACAGGATAAGTCTGAAGTGCAAATATTCTTTGAAAATTGTGCAGTTTTCAAAGATTTTTCTTACACTTGGAAGATACTTGCTAAAATGACTCATTGTTTCCTTTGAAAATGAAATTAGCAAAGAATTATAGCCCAAACCTATGCTGTGGACATTACTCATGCAACCACATCATAAAGAGATAATCTGACTGCTTTCAATCTGTTTGAAACAGAGTCCCTTTGCCATTGAGTAACTGGATGAAGGCAACAGGATCTATTAGGATATAAAGAGCACAAACACCTAAGAGCAGGTATTCTAGTGCTGCCATAGATTTGGTAGACCTGTGTGAAGTGGAAGGGGACACCATGACCAGATGTGATGGAGAATCAGACAGGATAATGTTCAAAATGTTGACTTTCAACATCTGTAAATGTTTTATGTCCCATCAATCTCAACAGAGATTGCATCTGAATACATAGAAAAAAGTTAGTCTGAATTTGCTGGAGCTACAAGCCCCTACTCCACACCCTCCCTCCCCACCCACCTCACCCCAAAAAAATCACATAGGTCTTCTTAGTTGTGACATTTTAAATTCCCTTTCTCTGGAACAGAGGTCTTTTACTTTCAGCCAAAAACGCAGCTTCTTTCAATATATTGCTCTATTGAATTTTTTACACAGTTATTTTCATGGTTAACTCACTAATTGAGTTCAGTATGGTTTAAAATGGTTTGATTTTTTTATTTTATTTTGGTATATTGCTCTAGGAGCCTTTTTTTCCTTTTTTGTTAGAAAAATAAATAAAACAGAAAACAGCATTTTGCGTTTTGCAATAACATGCGTCCTCAGTAAATTGCAGATACAATCTCCTTTCTGCTTCGAATGCTATTGACCAAACAACTTTCAAAATGCTAAAACACTGTCAGCCTTTAACAACATCTAAACCCATTATTAAAATAACCCCTTGGCTTGCTTTTTTTATATCCAAAAGTGTGATATCTTTGTCAAGTTGTCACTCTTGTAATATTTAAAGTGGGGGGAAACTTGCAATTTTCAGGTTATTTCCATTTCTTGAAAATGAAAGAACAAAGTGTACTGTTGGAAAGAAATGTGAGTATTAATAGTAAAAAAATGCAGCAGATGACATTTTAAAAATAACCCTTTATTTAAAATAAAATAAAGGCCCTGACTACATATTACAGATGCCAGACAAAAGTGCTGATATCTATTTATTTATAGGGAAAAAATTGTTTTGGGAGGGCCAATTCGAAGGTCCAGTGACATTTTCCAGAAAGAACTATAGATTATATTTCAGCCTGCATGACCCAGGATAGATGGGGATCCATAATTTGAGGAGTGTCTTGGTTAGTTTTCAGACAAGCACAAATGGAAGACTATCTGGGAATGGCCATGGCCTACAAAGTCTCTCCCTTTCAGTATCAGGGGCCCCTTCACACTACACAATTATTCCACCATAGTTCCACTTTCAGCACCATGACTGCATTCTATGGATAGTGTGCTTTGTAATTTCTGTATGTCCCTCCTTGAACTGGAAATTCCTGGATTTCACAGGATTCAGTTGTAGTAGTTAAAATGGAGTCACAGTGCTATAACTGTGCCATGTGAGAGACTCTCATTTCAAGCTGTAGGAGGAGAAAGCGAGGGAGGGAGGGCAAAACTCCCTGCTTGAATTCTATTCACAGAAGTTCAGCAGAGGTACACAAGATTATTGAAAGCAACTCTACTTGATTTTTCTTGCAACTTTTCTAACAGAAACTGTTGAATCTATTGGGTAAACCATTGGCTAATGGAACAAATTTAAATTTAATTTAATTTAATTTAATTTAATTTAATTTAATTATTGTTTTGCTGAAACAGTAAAACCATATTGAATGCAGGCAAAAACATGAGGTGTCTACATTTTGCACTGAGAACAGCCCAGAAATAGTTATATATTTCATTTATGTATTTGAAATGTTTATATATCAATGGCAGTGTCTGAGAGGCCACTTGCAAACAAACAAGAAAAAAATAATAAAATCATTTTATTTTAATAAACACAGTTTTAAAATATATTACAATAAATTTTGAAAAGAAAGTTTAAAAAAAAGGAATGAAAACAAATAAATCAGTCAAAAGAGAACTAAGTCTCTGACTGAAGAGGAAGGTCTTCGTTTAGCATCTAAACTGGGGTGGGAAACATACAAGCCTTTACATGTTGCTGGACTGTATGTCCCTTTTGCTCTCCCTAATTTAATCAATAGTGAAGAATGATGGAGTTTCAGTTCAACAACATCTGGAAGCCCGTATGATAACCACACCATTCTAAATGCTAGTGATGAGCATGCCAGGTATACTTCTCTTATAATGATCTTCAACAGATGGAGGGCCACTACTGAAAAAGCATTTTCTCTTCTAACCACCCATCTCACCACTGCAGATTTCATTTCCCCAGAGAACATCCTCAAAGATACTTTAGTGATTGGGCAAGAAAATACTGACACTACAAGAGTATTGGCTTTTTTTCTAGCATATTCAATAAATTTGGCTATGTTCTCCCAGTGTTCTGTGGTATTCTGTGATTTAGAAAGTTTACCTACAATAAACTGAAGAGGCTGATGATATATGCACAGAGAGTCTCTCCTATCAGCAAATCTTTGTGAATGATATCCAGATTTATTCTTGATTTATTTAGTTCAAGGTGAATTGGGTGATCACAGTGGATGGGGCTTAGTCAGTTGAGTTTACATTCTGTATTTCCACCATTTCTTCTCACTAATGTAAATACCCTTCCTTGAAAGCAGACTGTCATTGCTGGATTTCACAGCTGGAGGTGCCTATGAGAGAGCAGGTGCCAGGCACTGGCAGCTCCTCGTGTGGAAGACAGAGTAAAGGGCAGGATGAGGAAGGGGGAAAGAGAAAGGTGGAGAAGGACATTGGTGAGGCACCTAAAGGGTGAAGGAAGGAGGTCTGCTAGCATCACCTGTTGTTGGCTGTTTGGAAAGGGAGGAAAGTGTGCTAAGCTTGAAGCCTGTCTCAGTGTATTATTATGTGTGTTGGAAATGGAGAACAAAGACTAGCATGTGCCTGGGGTTTGGAATCATGGTGGTGTCATCTAAGCAAAGAAGTGTAGCATATTTGAAGTAGTTTATCCCTTGCCTTAGTCTATGGAGTCCTATACTGCTGGGGTAAACTGCCCTGCTATTTATCTACTGCACATCAGATCTATATCTGAGGTTTCAGACTACAGTTTACTCACATATTTGTGCCCATGTTTACCCTTGGGATGTGAAGTCAACTGTCCACCTTCCTTGGTAGTGATCGATTCCTTTTCTGGCTATTTTCTGGTGGCATCCACAAAATAACAATTCCTGCAGAACTGCAACAGAGTAAGATATTTTGCTTCTCCATCTGTTCTGCTCCTCCCATTTGAATTAGAGGACACACACATATCTTTACCATCTTCGGATGTGTCGAATACACACCATTCACCATCCCTTTACATGACAGAAATGCACTGCATTCCAACAACACCAGGATTTCAATCTGAATTCTCCAGAGATCCATTTCACAAAAGTTCCACACGTATGAAAATGCAATCAAATAAGACAACTGTCAAGGTCTGTTTAATTTACAAGCCTTTCTGCCTTGAGAATGTCTCTTTCAGTTTCCAGCAGCATTATCTTTCATTTCCCTAATTGGGAGTGCAGAAAAAGGCTAAATGCAAAGTCAGGGAATTAATTTAGATATGATACCTTGGATGCTCCATTTCTTTACTTTGTGTTGACATATTAAATTATAGGTCATTCCATCAATTGGGTTGGTCTCAAGGAATGTAACAGAAGAGGCTAATCACTGCTTTCAAAGTGGGAGTGCAGTTGTTGAGATGAGGTGGGGCTGATCAAAAAAGAGAAGAATAGATAGAGATTCTCCTTCCTGCTCTCACCTTTCTTCACAAAATGCAGAACATGAGAAATAGATACACTTATGGACCCATCCACTACTTACAACTACCCATTGCTTTGTTGGTCTTCATGACAATTCATGATTTAAGGTTTAATTTGTGAGACATCTGGATTATTTTGCTAATGTACAAGGACTCTGTCCCTTCTGTACCAAGGGTTGATCATGTGGCTTTGGGCAACTTTGGGCAACACTTCAGCCTTGGTTCTCTACTTCTTAAACTGGAATGCTAGTCTACCAAAATAACTCTCAGGTGAGATAGTCATATTCAGTATCACAGTGACTGAGCTGAAAGTCATAAGAGAGAATCTGCTGGGTGGCAACTTAAAAAGAGGTCATTATATTTGTGGTCTAGGAAGTGTCCTGTCATACCTAAAATGGTTAACGCCAGGGACTGACCCAGGGCATTTTGCTGCCAGAGGCAAAAAGCAAATTCATACCACCTCTACAGGTAATATTTGGAAACTGACTCGTGTGAAAGTTGCACCCTGCTTGAACACTGTTTTTCAAATGATGGGAACAACTGGAGAGTTCAAGAGGAAAAGCCAGGAAGGTGCTGTAACTGCTGCACAACACAAGCTATCTGAACCAGTCACCTCATTCTACTTTGTACTTTCAAATGGAGGTTGGTTTTCTAGATTACATTTTCAATGTCAAGAATTATTTCTTTTCATTGTCTTATTCATTTTTTGAAGATGACCAGTCAAAGAAGCACAGGCAGGAAGTCTCTTCTTCTGTAAGATGATATTCTGTTCAACCTACTTAATGTAGGCCATTTCCGCATGACGACACTCTTCTACATCCTCTTGCTGCAGTCCCAGGTCCAGAAGGGAGTATGTCAGCAACGCTCCCCTCTGCAACTGCTTGGTCCATGCAGAAGAGAACGCAATGGCACCACATCTTCCTTCCATAACGCAGCTGGGATTTTTCCATTGCTGTGCTATGTAAGGAAGTGTCACCAATGTGTTTCCGCAGCTTCCGCATGGCCAGAATGATGGGAGCACTGCGCGATCGCAGACGCAAAATGGATTTTTTCCATTTTGCAAAAACTGCACAAGCACGATGCTCTGTGATAGGATGGCAGTGGGACAGTGATGACATCACGCGGAAGAGTGACCAGCTGATCGCTGCCATCCTGTGGCAGAAACGAGACAGCGACGTTGTGCGGAAGGGGCCCTATTCAACAGACGGGGCAAAACAATGTCACCAGATAGCTTGATAATCAATAGCTTAGCTGTAGCATACTGCATGGAAAACTAGGCTGTCAAAAGGAAGCCACCTAGATGAATATAGCCTTGGCAATCTTTTTTTATTATTGTTAAAAAAATGCTGCAGGTATGTTTTGTCCATGTCCCTCTCTCATGAGAGTGTTATGAGAGCGAGAACAATGTTATAGAAAGCTCTATGATCATATATTTGGCATAACTGTTTATCCTGGCTCATAATCATGTACATAGAATTCAACAGTGTTATTCATTCCCACATACTAGCTGAAAATGTGCTAGTGGACCATAGAAGCTTTCTCTGTGAATCATCAGGAACTATGTGTTAAGGCACTGAATAAAAGAGTTATAGGAAGCTATAATTTCCAGTTCAGAAGCTGAGCTCAATAACTGGGTCGTTAGCAAAGATAAAATTCTGTTAGTTGGTTCCCTGCATAAAAGGTCCTTGAACTTGCACACCAAAGGTCACGCTGAATTCATAGCAGTGTAAATGAGATAGAATCATTTCTCTATTGGACACAGTGACAACATTCCTTTTACTAAAGGTTATAAGAGAGACCATATTTACCTTATTTATAGGTACACATGTATTTGTGTTGTATATACAAACAACTCACATGCATACCATCCATATACATATAACCATCTAACAAAATATGAATATTTAAATGTTATGGTTTCCATCTTTTTCATCTTATTGATGTTTTGAAAGCTGTATGTCCTTATTCATGCAGAACAGATTGAAGGGGGAAATTCTAAATATTAATTTCTATGGAACATGCTGGTAGTATTCGAAAACTCTCACGTACATTAATGTAATGAGCAGTCTTTTTCCAAACAATACATGTTTTAGATAGTGATCTGAATCCTATTCATTAGTTTGTTGAATAGTGAAATCACTGAAACCCATTGATTCAATATATTGGCTCTAGTTAGGACAAACTGTGGGCTTCTGCTAGTGAATGCTAGTGCCATTTAAATATTCACACCTAGTAATTGCACTGCCAGCTTGAAAAAATTTCCCACACCTTATCTGGTGACAGCCTCAGCATGCTAGTTTTCAGTTTTGAGGGGGAGGCTTTAAGTTGGCTCAGAAGCTCGTAGCAACAGGTTGGGCTTTCCTCACCTTTTCAGAGGTTAGGACAACTATGGGCCAGCAATCAAGTCAAAATATGTATATTCATTTATGTGATTATGTTTCTTTAAAGTCAGATATTGCCCAGTATTCCAAGACAATTTAATAAATAACTGTTCAATGAAGGCATATGTGTGCAGTGCTCTATTCTGTATTCAAAAGAAGTGGGTAAATGTTTGAGGCCATTAATCAACACTTCACCCTGTTAAATCAATGAAATTATCTGTGTCTGTATACAAGTTTCTGTAGATATTTAATAATTGGGGGGAAAGAAGTTACTTCCATCAGGTCTGATATTCACACTGGTTATTTTTCCTTTCCCAGAAAGAAAAAGAGATCACTGCTGTGCTAAAAAGCCCTAGAAGTCCTAGAGAATCTGAATAAGATTCTTTTCTTTATATGCCCTTGATATACTTTACAGTCCTCCCTCCATATTCATGGGTTTGACCTTCACAAATCTGATTTTTCATGAGGCATGTGCTTGCCTCCCCCCCCCACCATTTTCCTCCTCCCATTCCCTTGCATTCCTCATGCCAGGCTTGCCAGGCTTGTATTTAAAATGGACATTTCTTTTTCTTTTGGGGTGAGCAAAAACTCTCTCTCACTGCTGGAGGTGTATCCTCTCTCCTGTTTGGCTGCACTTTCTGTCATGTGATGGCTGCTGATTGGTCAAATGCTCTCTTTGCTCCTATCTTGCCTTTTCAAGATGGACACTGGAAGTAACTAGAAGGAAGAACTGTGTTCTCCTCCTCCTGAGGGGAAAGTACCGGTAAGCCCTTTACTGTGTCTTTTTTTCACCCCCACCCTTCCCAGTGCTGGGGCCAGAGGCAAAGAAAACAGAAGGGGGAAACTCTAGAAAGTAATCATGGGGGTTGGAGTTATTCATGATTTTCCCACTTTTGTGAGGGTTCTGTGTCCTTAACCCTTGCAAATGTTGAGGGGCTACAGTATATGCTTTAAGACAATTTTAGAAAGCTATTCCTGTATAGGGCATGTGTTTTTATTTTCTTTTGTTTTAAATGTGCTTCTAAAACTATTTTTGACTTGTGTTTTTTAATCAGAACTCTGTTTTTTTGTTTTTACCTATGTTTAAACAGGCTTTTTAAAAGCTGTACTATGCTTTTAAATGGTTGTAATCCACATTGAGAGAACCAGCATGGTATAGTGGTTTGAGCATTGGACTGCAATTCTGGAGACCAGGGTTCAAATCCCTATTCATCCACGGAAACCTACATAGTGACCTTGGTCAAATCACATTTTCTCAGCCTTGGAGTAAAGCGACAGCAAACCACCTCTTGATAAGAAAACCCAGTAATAGGTTGACCTTATGGTAACCGTAAATTGGAAAGCTGGAAAGGAGTTGAAAGCACAATAACAACATCACATTGAATCTTGTGCTGGCAAAAAAAGTGTGGTATAAAAATGAACAAATAAATGATCTCCACCATTTGTGTTTCAGTGGATAGCAAGCCCAGTACAGAGCCAGTCTTGTGTAATAAGACCATGGCATAAGCATGTACTAAAAATAAAATTTGTTAACCTAGCTAAAACCTGAATAGCTTCCTAGAGCTATTTCAGAACGCTTTAGAGTTCCCAGAGAAACCCTTTGGTGGTTTCTGAAGCTCAGTGCTAAAGATTTACCTTTTCTGTTTGTTTTTTTAAAAACTTCTTCAGCTTTTTTGTAGCATTAAACTTTGCTAAAGGAATTTGTTCTAGACCTACTGAGACTAAGGTTTGAGTTTTTAAAAAATGGTGCCCAATAAAAGCCATTTTTGCCTGTTGCTTGAAAGAACTACAGGCAACTGTAGCCCATTTTTGATGATCCATTCATTTCTTTGTATGAAACCTCCTGAAGAACCTTACTAAATTTACTGATAAAGAAAATCTCAGTATTTTTTTTTCCTTGTCGCAACCATATTTCTCCATGGAAACCTTGGAAACTTTGGAATATGTTCTTGGATTATGAAGACCCCAATGGTTGTTTATTACTACTACTACTACTACTACTATTATTATTATTATTATTATTATTATCATCATTATTTTCATTTATATTCCACCTTTTTCCCCATAATGGGACTCAAGAAAGCTTACAACAAAAATTTCACTTTACACTCTTAAACAAAACTTACACAGCTACTCTCATTTGTAACAGGCACCTAGATTTTCTACAATGCTCATATTATCCATTTACTTTCAGTAACAACAACAACTTGGAAACTTGGACCCTTTCCACAGGAACCTTCCATCCCAGCATGGGGAAAGGAGAGGAGCGGGACCGTGACAACACTTCTTCAAAATGTCATTTTGGTCCCACTTCTCTCCCAACCCCAGGCTGCATGATCGTGGATTAAATCACTGATGGGTTTTCCCTGACAATGACCAGTGATCACACCACCATCCTGTACTTACCTGTCCTGTGGACGGGCAGGAAGTGCAAGTGGCACTTTCTGCCCCAGTGCAGCCTGGGAAAGTATCTGGCTGTGCTGCAGAAGGAAGAAGTGTATCCAGAGGAGAGTACTTCCATCTTGCTCTCTTACCAGCAGAATCACTGCCAGGATTGCCACCAGAGGACCATGCAAGAAGGTAGGGTGCAGAAAGGAACTATATCAACTCCAATGTTGAGTTATGTTCTTTTCACATCCTTTCTTTGCCCCATCCCCTCTTTTGAAGAGGGCTGAGTAAACAGATATGTGGTAGATCATGTATTCATTTTTTGCCTGATTTGGTTTCCAATTATTTCTATTTCCCTAATCTCTAGTCCAAAGGTGTGGATCTGGATATCTGTCCTGCTATGAGATCAAGCCACTTTTGCTGCCCTGTGAGCCTCCAGAGAAAATGATATACATATATGGTATCCAACATTTCTAGTTCAAGTGTTGCAATGCTGCACTGAACTGGAATAATGGAGCAAGAAATACTACCACAGATAAGTACTGTTGAAAAAGGTAGTAAGACAAAATACTTTTTCCAGCCATTGGCTTCTATTTTGCACTGTCTTCTGTAAGCAAACTGCTATTCCCCTCTCACTGAGAAGGCAGCATTGCTTAGAACAGAATTTCCTATATGATTTAGAATACCATTTAACTTCATGATTTTAAATATGAGGATGCACAATGACATATATATATACATGCTCCTGAAGTTCTGTGTTTTCCTTCTAAAGATAATAGATTCTAGCCAGCAGGTACCCATAGTTCATTATTTATATTGATAAACTATTAAGATTGTGTCAAACTGTATTTTCCCCCAAACCTCATTACAGCATTAGGGGGATTATTCATAAAATCAGAGCAAAAGGGGTGGTTTCAAAAATGCCAATTGAACAGGATAACTTCTAACTGTTTTTTACGTGACACAAGGATGGGCAAAATGTAGCCCAAAAGTTATACACAGCCTTCCAGGGTGTTTTTTTTTTTTTTTTTTTGGCAGCCTGCAGCTCCCTGTAACTCCCCAAAACATCAGCCCAGAAATGTTTTTCCTGCTTCTGGAAGCCTCAGGGAGTGTCAGTTTTACATAGAAAAAGGATGCCATGATTCCTAAAGACCCCATCATCCACTACTCACCCTAAATCAAGACCAAGAGCATGTTTCTGGTCTTTCTCATTTTTTAAAACTGTGAAAGGGGGTTCTTGTTTTGTGCTTTAGTGTGCCTGCAAAAGATGTTTGGGGGTAAAAATTGGGCTCTGCATCTACAAAAATGGTCTATCTCTGATGCAAGATGTAATTTAGCTTTGAAAAGATAGCTGTGTTAATCTGCCACAGCATAAAAAAGAAAATAGGACTCTGGCCAAGATGGCTGACCATTAGTAGCACAATTTACATGCTGTTCCCAGATTTGCAGGCATTATTATTATCTTTAAGTACATAAAAACATGGAGGGATTCCATATGGGCAGAAACATGATCTCCTACATAACCACCCAGCTCAGGATTGGGCTGAGCAGCTGTCTGGTAAAGACATACAGTCTGGAAAAAGTAACATTCACCACTACAAAGCTGAAGAATCACAAAAGTTCTTTGGTTGCTAGACAGAAACTTCTTTGAACAACAATTTACAATATGATTGACAGACCTTGGATGGTCCATGCTAAACAGGTTGGAGACCTACCACCAAACCAACTTGGCTTGGTGATTTATGCTCGAGTACAAACAATTGGCATAAAGAATATCTGAAGTACAGTATCCATTGAAAAAATAAATGAAAGTGAAGCTGGGTGCCAGAAAGATAGCATAGCATCCAAAAATTGAAGCTTAAACTAAATGTCAACTTAGACTGAAAACAAGAAATAGATTTCACATCTCCAAGATTCAAACAATTAAAAGATCTACATGGAATTCATATTTCTGAAAAGGAGAACTAATTATTGTCTCTGATGCTGGAATTTAGGTTGATTTATATGACATCATAAGCATGACCACCAGAAAAATATCCAGAGCTCTGCTAAACAAAATTGACTCTGTGCTTATTAAAAATCACATCTCAAGAGCTGACATGTCTAACCAGATTTTAGATTTCGATAAACGTGTCACAGAAAATAATGGGAATTTAGTGCAGAAACTGGACTTGTTAAGATTAGAGATTATAGGATAAGTAAACTATCTTAAAGAGCTTGCTGAAAATAGCTCAAAGAAATCACAGTTTAGAACCTCACAATGATTATACATAAACATGAACAGAAGATTTCTGGTAATCAAGGAGAATGGACATTTTACAGCAGGATTTGGAAAAGGCACATAGAATTATGATGATGGAGTTAAAATAAAGGGAAACCCAGGTTAAATTAAAAGCTAATCCAGAAGAGCTGACTGACTTATCATAGACAGTTTTAACAGCTTTGGTGGGACTTATAAACAGCTCTGGTGAAGACCTTGACAAGAAGATAGAACAATATATGGGCAAAACTGGTTATCAACAGAAGAAGAAACTTCCAAAAAGATGTGATAATTTGTTTCACACATAAAAGATATGCCCAAAAGAATGCTGAAAAACAAACAAACATATAGAGCACAAATTCTTGGTTGAGGGCCTCAGGAAAAGAAAAAAAAGAGATATAACCTTTCTCTGGATAGTACCAGAGGGTTTGATAACCACTTATGCAGATGAAAAAAAAAACTGTTTGGAAAAGGCAAGAGATCTGTTCAAAACATTGAAGGAAGAGGCTACAGGAGCTGACAGGTAAGTGCTGAGAAATTTTTAGGAAGAAATAAGAAATAAGTTATCTTACTAAAATAACTAAAATGAATCTGAAAATAATTTCATGGCATGTATATGAAATTATTTCTCTTCAAGAGTCCCACATAAGAAAAAAAGAATGAGATATTTGCAGAATAGAAGTATGGCCCTATAGTTTGCGTCTGCAAACAAGAACAAAAGATATGGAGTAGTCTTTTACATAAATCGGACATTACAACCTAACCTGTTTTTTGAGGGTGAACAAGGAATATGTGTAATAATTCATATTAAATTGAATTGCGGTTTAATGTATTTAATAAGTATTTATGGTCCCAATAGTGAGAAATCAATGTTCATGAAAATTTCTTAAAATGAGACAGTAACAAAGAATTTAAACTTACCTCACTACTAAATAATGACTATAAGATACTTACTACCATCTTGACAAGCAGATTGAGAAAACACATTTATCAGAATATATGTGAAGATCAGTGTTTTTATTTTGTTTTTAGCCAAAAAGGCAACTAAAGAATAACGCAAGACTGTTCTGAATTTTTAGAACATCGTAATGACAAAAAGGCTATTTTGATTTTTTTCTTCTTCTTTTGAGATGCTTAGAAAGTGTTTGATAATATTTCTTGGAATTATTTATTTCAAGTATTGGAGGGAATGGATTTTGGGGAAAATATTATATGGGCAATAATCAACTCAGTCAGAAAGGCCCAGATCTTAATAAATGGCAATGCAACAAAATTGATTGAAATAGAAAAAGGGACCAGACAAGGTTGTCCCCTCTCATCTTTATTGTTTACTTTACCACTGGGGACCCTACTGAAAGTTATCAGACAAGACAATAGCATCTGTTTGGTGAGGGTAATAAAAAGACAGTACAAGCTGAAAGCTTATGAAGATGATCTTGTGATAATGACACAAAATCCACTAGACTCAATGAAAGTTCTTCTGAGGAAAAAAAATGTACATTTAAGACATGTTCTGGGTTTAAAGTGAATTTGGACAAAACCAAATTGTGGACTAAAAATATGTTCTTTAAGTTTTAAAGCACTGCCAGTGGAAGAATGTATTGTTAAGGTCACTGAATTAGCCTAAATGGCCAAATCAACATGGTTTCTAAAGGATAAGACAATTAAAGACTTTTTGAAAGATAGGAAACCATTTATGGAGTTTCTGAGCAGTAAGAAATCTAACAACATAATAATCTGTGGTTATGGTTATGGTTATTAGCAATTTTAGTAGGATTATTTAGTTAGATTTATAATGGTAGAATAATATTACTTTTCTATTTTTATTTTCCATTACAGTTAGGACTGGGGAGTTTTAGTTATATGCCTTTTTTTCTTTTCCTTTTCCTCTTTCGCTCTTTTCTCTTTTCCTTTTTTTTTTAAAATGCATATGACTTTGATTGCAAATTAGATGGTTCATGTGAAATATTAATTTTTAAAAAAAATTAAAAAGAAAGAAGAAATCTAGTCGCACCTTTGGGACTAAATAGTTTATTTTGGCATGGGCTTTCACTGATATTTATCTACCTCTTTAGATGTATTGATAGAGTTTAATATTACAGCCACGTTGCTTACATATAGTTACATGTGAGGTCATAATCTAATATTATATACAAAAGAAGGAAGCTGTGACACTGATTTCAAAGATGACACAGCTCTTTCCAATAGCTGTCAACATCCTTGTGATAGAATCGGTTAGTAACTCTCCTGGGTATCAGATTACTAGGCAATCAGAATGGCCACTCCAAAGAAAAGCCCTGCCCCTTTAGTGTGAAGGAAGGGATGGAGGCCTCAGAAAAAAATGCATAAACACACTGATTTGGGTTTAGAAGTCAGACTTCCAGAAGAGGGACTAAAACTCTGTCCTTCAGCCAGAAAGTTTTTCAGTCAACCAAGTGAGGTTGAAGGAAAGGGTTGTGTTTTCTCAGAGAAAGCCTAGAGAGAGGGGCAGAAGAGAAATCAACCCACTTTTGAATCTGGTCAGAGAAGGTGACCTAGGTTTGAAAACAAAGCCTTTGGCAAAAGGGTAGCCAGAGAGCTGTGTATGTGAGAGAGAGACCTGTGCCTTGATGCTGATGTAAAGATATAAGAAGCTGTTTAAACACAGTCTGAAGATCTGTTTGAGCCTGGACGTACATACAAAACCAATACTTTATTCCATTTTTTGTTTTAATAAAGATTATAGTATATGTTTATAAATTCTGTCTCAGGTGAATAATTTTCTGTAGTTCTAACCAAATAGAAACGTGTTACCATAGGCCCTTTCTGCATGAGGAAGTTAAAACAGGCCAAGGCATCCTGGCACTGAGGTCATCTGCACCTTGGATCAGACTAAGTCCAGACTACTTACCTTAGTTCCACACCTTAGTGCGATCCAAAACGGAAGTGATCCTCCAGTGCGCTAAGTGAAGACTGGAAAAATCCAGTCTTTTAATCTTCTGGAGCACGCCATTGCATTCCTGCTGACTAGTGCAGATGCGCAGACTCACATCAATACAAGCCTGCAATCAGTGGAGGGTGGGCAGTGGGCATGGCTAGCATCAGCCATTGGTCCAGGCCCATGAAGAAACAGGAAGCCACCATTTTCAGCAGGAGCAGTGCGGATCTAAAGACCTCGCACTGTTCCAGTTTTCCCTGGACTAATGGTGGAGCCTTGCAGAAGGGCTTAAGGGAAAGTCCGCGTTACTTCAGACCCCAAAGACATGGTAAGTAATGGCATGGAGTGATTCACTTGCCTCATGCAGAAAGGGCCATAGATCAGTAAATCATTCCAAATAACAATTGAAAGGTTATACCCTTTTTACACAAAGGTGGTGCTGCCATATCAGTCTGTGAGAAGAAAAAGCAGGTCTGTCACAATCTTGACTTCCATCTGTGAAACAGTGTGAAACAGTAAATTCTACATATATTTTATTAAACCTGTCCCAGGATTTATGGGTGGCAAATCTGGGGACTATCTAACATTACAACTTTATAGGCATACAGTATCTCACAATCACATTAATTTAACATTTAACTCATTCAGATGAAGAGGTTGGAAGAAATGAAGGCAAGCTTCTCTCCCCAGAAATGCTACTGAGTAGTTTCAATACAAATCACGCAAAGAATATTGAGTAGAACACAGGAAAATACTTTTTTTGGCCAAATGTTACATTACACTCATTAGTAGGAGAGTGGCAATGTACTCTAATGTGATTGCTCTTTTTTCACAATAAGGGTAAAAATTACCAAAGCCTTGCAGCTTTAAAAATGAGAGTTGATTGAAGTTAAATGATTAGATGATCATGAATATTCATGTGCACTGGCATTTCCTGTGTCAAGATATGTTTATAAGTACTTCACATTCCTAACCATTGCGAGTATGTTTGTTGTGTGACCAGGACTATTCTGCAGTGGGGTTCCTAGGCAGTTTTCATGACTATCAAATGTGCTTCATCTAGCAGGCAAGAATTTCAGAGATCATTAACAGTGCAGCATCATTAAGCTAGATGGCCTTGGGAAGTATCAAAATCATTCAGATTATTATTAGCAGCTATAACAAACAAGGTGTCTGTTCATGTATTGGTTAATAAAGCTTCTACTACTGGAAAGTGAAAAGGGCATGGAAAAGGACTGAGTGCGGATGAAACCCATGGGAAGTTTTAGGAAAAAGGCTTTACCTTCATAAAGGTAGAGTTTGGAAAGTTACCTTTAAGAATAGTGAATCTAGTGACATCTTCCATGACAGCTATTACTCCATGTACATATGTATGCCTTCTAAGAACAGCAGATAAAAGTTGCAAAGGAAGAGGAAACAGTTCTCAAACGCCAGATAGAAGGAAAACATGAGGAAAGAAGGAAAAGGGGGAGAGGGAGTCAAAGCCAAACCAGAAAGAGAACATGCTCAAATGTGCACATGCACCAGCAAAGACAAAGAGGTAAATAAATATTGCAATCCATCTGAGCTGGAGCTGCCGAAGAAATCAATCCATGCAGGAACAACTGGTGGTGGGGATGGAAATACCACAGCCAATGATCTATGCAGGTAGAGCATCAGGCTTTCCCTTCCACATCTTTGCACAAATCACTCTGAGATGTAAGGATACATTTTCAGAAGGATTAGTAAGATGATGCTCAGGCTTTTTTTAAAAAGAAATGTTTTGAGATTTTGTGGCTAATTTATATAGTTATATTTGTTAGTTTGATCAATCTCTTAATCATAATAATAGGCTAAGAAGAAAGGCATAATGTGTGTTTCTCTCTCTGTGTGTGTGTGTGTGTGTGTGTGTGTGTGTGTGTGTGCGCGTGCAAAGTATATAAACTTTTCTCAAGGAAGCAGCCATTGAATCTGCATGACACAGATTTGTGTATAATGTGTATTGTTGTTTATTCCTGGGTTGAAGAAGAATTTCAGAGTCTGTGATACAAAAAAATGGAGTCCAATCACAATACAGATTTTAATTTTGAATAGTAACAATAGTCTCTAATCGTACCACCAAAGAACCCCAGATCAAGTGTCTTATAGAGAAGAGTCTGGTAGAGATACATTGTTGTTTTAGAAATAATGGATTAGATCTCTTATTGAAGGGATGTAGTGTTAAGTTTTGTCAGCCAGAACAACACCACATCTCTCCACCTCCTTAGATTCACCGTTTTCTTCTAGTCCCTGGAGGCGGGGTCCCAACGGATGCCTGCATCATTCTACATGAGAACATAGCTAGACAATCTTCAGTTGCCATCAGTAACTACTTATGTATGGGAGAGGGGCTGAAGGAAAATGCTGCCATATTAGGTGGGAGCTGGAAAATAGTGAGTCCCATGGGATTGTTTGTTCTTAAAGGAAGCTCTGAATGGCTCTTTCCATAAAGACAAAAGAAAAAACAAAAAGAAATACGGAGATTTAATTTGGACTTACACTTGCTATATCTCTAATGGGATGCCAAACAATATATCTAGATCAATTAAAATCTGGGGGGAAAAGAAAATAAGTCCTCTATTCTGTTCTTTCCAGGACATACTAACATGTCTTTTCCTTCTGAGACTGTAAATTGGTGCATTAGTCCCAACTGCCTTGACATCTTTCTTTGATTCCTCTGGTATATTTAGGGTCAGCCTTGGCTTTTTTATTCTAAACAACAGCTGTTATCCTAAGAGGTAGGGGACCTTGAGGTTCACCTGCAAGGCCAGCATCTCCTTAGAATTTAAGGAATTACAGCTCCAAGGAAGCCTGCAAGAGGAGGGTAGTGGCAGGATCTTTTCACCTGTGTATACCAGTACTGACTGTAGAGAGGACTCAAGTTAAAAGTTAAACAGAGTATTTTATTGGGAATTAACAAGCATACAGAAAACCAGACACTCAAAAACCACACAGAGTTATTGGAAAGTGAGGCAAGAAATGTTGGCTAGAGAGAATTTGGGTTGAAAGGGTGATAGTTACCAGTCCTGAAGCAGATGGTTGAAGCAGAGTGGCTCTGACAGTACATCTGAGGGTAGCATGGAGGAATGGCAGTCTGGGGTACCACATGCAGTGTAATGTGCCCAACATACAACAATTTAATGGGGCTGGAGCTGGGGTTTTTATACACTATTCCCTGCCTTGAAGGAAGGTGTGTGCTAATGGATTCTCATAGGATTGCAAAGGAGTCCATATTGGGCTGATTGTCTTAACTCTAGGTGACAAGAAGTCCTGATAATCTCTTAATGTTTTGGTTAGGTAGTGTAAATGAGGAAGGCCTCCATAGGATGTGCTCACAGTAGGGTCCCTGGTTGCTTCATCTGGACACTTTTGCCTTCTATTGTTTTCAGAAGTGCTTGTAGATTACAGTTTTTGAAAGGATATCCCAAGCCCATCAGCATTGGGTTTTCCCACCTAATCCTCTCTGAACTTATGACCTGATCATGTTTGAGGCCATCCTGGCCTGGCATGTACTTGCAGCCAGCATGCTTTCAGATATGTGTTCCAGCCATAAAATATGTTCAATTCTGAAAATAGCACATCCCAAAGAGTGGGAATGTATGGTATGATAACACAGCCATAGATTTTACTGTTAAAGTTATTCAGGTATTGCACTTTACAGTTTCATAGCCTGGCCTTGATTGTGCACAATGGATTGCTTTGAATGAACAAATTCTGTGTGAACTCCACAGTAATTTACAGTAATTGCCAACAGGACTGTGCGGTGTGTCTGAATACGTCTAACCCGATGGTGAACCTGAATAACATTTTCAGCTGCAGACATTTATTTCATGACAGGCAGGAAACCAAAATCATCTGTTGCAGTATGATAGGCATTGTGGATGAGAAGGTAGTACACTTAGCAAACTGCTTTGAAAGACACCATTACTTTCAGACTGCCTCAGCATATGCTGTGTTATCTGCTTTTCCATGCTGTGTCGAGTGAAGAACTTTGGTCCTTTGCAGCTAACAAGGCAGCTAAGGTGAGACAGCATGCCAGTACAGATGATGTTGAGGCTCTCTTTTTGCTTTTGCTGGGTACACGTGGGATGGTATTCCTGGTAGACAGCCAAGGAAAAAGACATGTAGCATAATCACCAGTTTGACAAACGGTGAGGTGAAAGGATGAGCACATCAGGTTGTGTAGTCAGGGCTTTTGATGAAGAGAAATTTGACTGTCAATAATATTGGGCAGCAAATAGATTGTACAAAATGAGGCATCTGAGACCTCATTCTCACTAAAATAGTAAGCACATGTCTAGACTGTATTGCTCCATAGTGGAGCTGGGAGCTGGGAGCTCAGATAATGGGAATTTCCTTCACTAACATCCCCCTTCCCATAGTATACATACCTATAACATGATATAGAGAGAAGGGTTCAAACCTAAATCATTGTGGGACAGCTAGTTTTCTATCTGAGGGGATTTTCTTTTCTTAAACATAACAGTATTTGTTCATGTGAGCTCCCATCTGCAATTTGAAGTGGTGTAATTTGGGTACATGTGTTACCACCTTAGTGAGAATAAAGACTGAAGGGAGGGGAAGATACATTCTGAAGTATCATATATCTAGAACGTAATATTGAGCTTACCGGGAAGAGGCATATTTTTTTCCTCTAATATTATACTTTCCCTTGTTATGAATTATCATTCCTATGAAAAAAAATCCTCCTAGTAAATAACCCAGGTTTTATGTTATGAATTTCACTTTATTTGAGATGAAATCTAGTGGCAACTGGAATGCATACCCAGATCCATGTGACAAAGAGCACTGCAGGAGACAGTAGTGTTTCCAGGCCATACACCTCCATATTTTGATATGGTCTAATTGGCAAAATATATTAATTGGCAGATGTCTTGGCATAAAATATAAATTATACTCGTGGCTGGCCAGGCCATGTGGAAGAAAGGGATACTGGCTGAGAATAGGTCAGAGATGACCCCAGCCAAGTCAAAAATTCTGTGAAACTAGCCAAGAAAGCCTGACTTAATGACTCTGAGCTAATCCTATCAACTGCCAAAGTGAGAAAACAATAAGGTGCCCAGGACCCCTACTGTGTGCATATCCTACTGCAGATAGCCCAGAAACCCCCTCTCAACCGAGACATTGAAACGATCAGTCCATTCCAGACCCATTGTCCACAACAGGTTCCCTTTGTCTTGTATCGGGTACCTTCACTGCCACAGGCTATTTTCAGGGTACAAATACCCCTGATTTCAGGATGCCTAATGCAGTCTCTCAAAGGTCTACCCATCACTCTGTCTGTCTGGCTCCTGAATGAGAACTGTCCTTAGGTCCTACCTAAGCCAAAATACATTTCTGCTCTTCACTACTCTTCTGGACTGGTAATTATAAACCCCCTCAAAACCCTCAGCCTCTTTACACGTTTTTTTCCTCCCTTTCTCTTTCAATTAGCTCTTGTGTGAATGTGTGATTGTGTGTATTTTGTGTGTATACACAAGTGAATTCCCCTCAATAAAACACATTTTTAACTTACTTTTGAATTTTTGGCTGATTCTTTTCCTGAGTGTTCTAGTAAACACTGGTAGGAAAGATCTCACTAAGTGCCCCCCTCTTGCAGCCTCCTGATTTTGAGCTAATTGATTCCCCACTTTTTCAAGGAGGTATTTGGCATTGCAAGGTGGCCCTTGTGGTACCTACATTTTGGGGTAACGATAGTATTTTTATGGCTTCCATGGGAGAGACAAGGATGCTTTGTGACTGGCACTAGGCACCAGACTGCTGCGTGTGACAGGGGCAAGACTGTACATTTTCTAAGCCTGTTTGCCTCTTCATATGCCCTCTTTAGATCAACATAGCATGAGAGTGTGGTCACTGTACTGTTTAAGAATTTGAAGGTGGTTTCAATATAGAGAGTGGATTGGCAGAGGTAGAGCAGAGGGCTTATTTTCTGTGCTTCTCCTGGTGATCAGTCATTTTCATGGTGTGCTCCCGCCCCCCGCCCCCCGTTATTTGTGGGTTTAGTTGGGCTGATTGGGTGGCTTGTATTTTCTTTCCTTCTCGTACTTTGGTTCCCTTGCCTTACATTACTGTAGGAATGACTGGGAGGAATGGATTGGGTGGTGCATGCCCCATCAGGCTGGGCATATGTCATAATTTTTTCAGGTTTCAGCCTCACTGGCCTCACGATGGGTGCTGGATTATTTTTTTGCTATCTCTTCCCCTTTCTTGCTTTTTTTGCTGTTAGCCATTCTCAGCAATTGAGTGCGAGGTATAGGTCCAATCGGGCCTTTTATAATACTGGTTGGGACTAATTACATATAGTGCATGTTCTGATTTTTTATTTACTTATGTTTTGGCATGAGTGGTTGATCATGGCAATCAGTTCCTCTGGACTTTTCTTGAACTGTTGGACCAGGTTAATTTGTCAGCCTGTTAAGTTAGCATCACCAATTTTGAGGGCTTTTGTGGCTTGTGTGGCCATTTTGTCAAGTGTATAGTCATTTTGCTTAGTGTAGCCTGAGTGAGGTCATTTTAAGTTTTGTATTACATAGCTATAGTATTATACAGGTGCAGCCATTTTTGGATTTGGGAGGGTGCAATCATTTTGCCTTAGGGCAGTGTTTCTCAACCTGTGGGTCCCCAGATGTTTTTGGACTTCAGCTCCCAGAAGCCCTGAGCATTGACCATAGTGGCTGGGGCTTCTGGGAGCTGAAGTCCACAAACATCTGGGGACCCACAGGTTGAGAACCACTGCCTTAGGGCAAGAAGTGATTCAGTATAGATATGTTTTCTTCTATTATATGTTACTGACATTTTCTTTTGGTCATATGACCCTGGTGAAGCCGTTTAGTGGAACACAGCCATTTTGTGACAATACCACATGAAGTCTTAGAAGCCTAGTAGCACTGATGTCAAGTTTGATTGGGTCGTCTAGTGGAGGAGAGGGTTTGGCACAATTCACAGTATGCTGTCTAGATTGTATTGTGAAGTGTTTAGGTCCAGTTTGACTGCCTTCTTGCTGTGACTATTGTGGGGTGGTTTAGGCCTCACTGGGCCTTGGGTTTGGCAGTTTTGTGGTGGCCTTGTGTGAGACTGGTTGGAAGTGGCTTAGGCCTTATCAGGTATGGAATGGTAGCAGCCAAGTGTGCAGCCTAGCTGATCAGGCCTTAGAAGGCCTCCAATGTGATCAACCTAGTGATCAGCCTAGTGTGGTGGATGGACCCAATCACAGTTATATTACTCTGCTGGCAACAGCATGCCTAATTCAGACACAAGGGGGTGGTGAGTACTTCTGGTTGGCCATGGGGTGTTTAGAGCATCCCTCAGATTAAGGGGGACATCTACAAAGCAATCTGGGAGTAGTAAAGCTTTATTGTCACAGATTTACAGTGTAGGTAAGTTGCAGGCTCCTCCACAATACTTTTATCTCCAAGTAGCCTTTCTGATGGGTGGTGTGCAGACATGGCCTCCTGGATCTCCAAGGAGTATCCAACAGCCTTCCATGAACTCACATAGTGGGGTGGGATATGGTGCCATTCTTTTTGGTGATCTGAGCATAATTTTAGAAGACCAGGCAACAGTGAATATACATGAGGAGTATGCTTTTTATACAAGGACACCAGGAGCTAATCAGACTGAGATGAGAGCCAGCTGGCTTTAGCCTTTGTAAAGAAGGTAGAAAGTGGTGGCTCAGTGACAGAAACAATTTGTATATTTGCCAGCCCTTGCCTTCATGTATGCTACTGATTCTCTCCCCTCTGACCTTTGGACTGTCTGGCCTTTCTGTCCTCTGGATTCCTGACCTTTGGACTGGCACTGGACTTCTACTTCACCCTGAACAAGCAAACTTTATTGGACTGCTAAGCCGTATCTGTTTGCCTGCTGAATATCTTGGCACTCTGTTGCCTGACAACGGACAGCTGGCACCTACAACACGAATCTTGGTCACGTGTGGCTTCTTTATGATGAGGTTTTTAGGAAGCAGGTGGCTATTAGGCCTGTTTTGAGATATAATTAGATTCATTTGCAGTTGTGCAGTATCTGATAACCTTGCCCTATTCAGGTGAGTGCTTCATAGTGGTCACATGGACCAGAAAGTCCATGCTGGGGTGATTCCTAGGAGTCAGGTGTCCTCTACAGTATAGGGTAAGCAGTGCTGGGATTTTGGAGCACACAGTTCTTTGTAACCAGTATCCCTATAAATTTAAGCATGGGGGCTCAATTTGTGGTGGAGCTCATTCCTTACAGAACTGCCCCAAAGGAAAGGGTATAGGTGGTGCCAAAGATCAGCAGTGAAGTAAGTGGGGATCTCGAGGTTCTCCTACCCCTGCAAAAGGGGCCCAGTCCAATTAAACTTGGCAGACTTGTTGCATAATTATCCAGACTATAAGTAAGCTAGTTATTTGAAGGGTGGATTAGAGAAGAGTTTAGGATTTCCTTTCAAGGAATCTAGAAATCTTATTTTGCTAAGGAACTTTGTCATGTTATTGATGTAGAAAGTGTTGTTTGGACAAAGTTGGCAAAGAGATAGCTAAGGGTAGGGTAGTAGGTCCCTTTTCTTCTCCTCCCATTATCAATCTAAAAATTTTGAGGAATGATCCCCAAAATAGTATCTGGCAAATTCATGCTTAATCACCATTTGACTTACTCCAGGAGGGACTCGGTTAATAATGTCATCCCTGTGGAACTTTGTTCAGTGTGTTACACATCTTTTGATTCTACCCTAAGAGAAGTACACAGGAATAAGGCAGTGGCAAAGTTGGCAAAATGTGACATCAAGTCTGCATTTCACCTTCTTCTGGTGCTTCTTCAGGATTTTGGATTATTAGTTTTTCTTTTGATTGTCTGTGTTATGGGTTGAGTTCTCCCCATGAAATGTTCTTTATCTTACCCCAAGAAGTTCAGCAGTTTCCTAGACCAGCCCCTTAGACTTAGGACTGGATTGAAAGGAGTAATGCATTTCCTTGATTTTTTTTAATTCATTGATAGGGCTGATACAGAGCTATGTACCTCCATAATGAGGGTATTTTATTCCCCTACTAAGGACTTAAGCGTACCTTTGGCTCATAAGAAGACTGAGGGACCTGATATTGTTTGGTTTTCTTATGTATAGAGATTGATATGCGACAACATCGTAGGCTGCCATGAGAGAAGTTAGACGAACTGAATAGGAGAGTGTCAGTCTTTTGGAAGCTTGGGAAAACCACTCTCAGGGAACTTCATCTCAACTTTGCCTGTAAGGTGGTTGCCCTCGGTAGGACCTTTTTCATGCTACTGTCCATGTGTGCGTGCTTCAATGTAGGATTAGGATGATTAGGGGTATTAAGGAAGACTTGGAAGTATGTCGATATTTTCTTGTCTCTTTCAATATGATTTCCTTCTAGAGAGATGGTTTTTGAATTTGAGATCCCTTGAAGAATCTTCAGATGTGGCAGGGTCTATAGGCTTTTATGTTTATTTTAGAGGATGTTGGTATGCTCAGTCTTTGCCTAAAGGAATGGTCGCAGCCCAGCTTATTTACAGACTTGACCTTCATGTAGTTTTTTTATCCCACTCCCTATAGTGGTACTGTTTGAATTTGGGCTAAGGACTTGGCCAATTCCTCTATTTCTGGTGCAATAACATGATGGCTGTCAACACAGTGTCCTCTAAATCACCCTGGATTATGCACCTGGATAGAGCCATTCTGTTGCAGTGTTTGTATCACAATATTTTGTTTACATTACTCCATGGGATAGCTGATGCTATTTCCCACTAACAGATTGAGTGGTTCGGACAACTGAATCTGAAAGCAGACTCAGGCCCTGTTCCAATATCCATAGATGTGTGGAGCCTTAGAGGGGTGAAATTACACAAGCCATTGGTCTCTAATTAGCCCCTAGCAGAAACCGGAGTTACCAGAATTTGAGAAGGAAGTTTGAAATCTTTAGGCTGGCTAAAAGGTTACAGGCCACTTGGCCTATTCCTGTTGAACATATTTTGCAGTATTGTTTTTCACTGATGGGTAACGAGTTGGATCTCCAGTCCATTAGGACTCAGATGTCATCGGTGGCTTTTGCAGCTAAGGAACAAGGGTTTCAAAACATGAGAGTTTAATGTCATAGTCCACAAGGCGTTGGAGATTTGGGCCTGGGAACAGGGTCATGTTGCTGCTAGGTGTGAGCCTTTATCTCCAGATGTGCTTCAGGGGTTAGGTAATGTCTGGACTTTCATTTGTAGCTCTAGCTTTGAGGTGGCCATGTTTCACATTGCAGCATGGGCTTCATTTTTTGGGAATCCTTGTATGTCAATGAATTAATTTTGGCAGCTAAAAGAGTCAGTTCTGGCAGAGCCCTGACCTTTGAAGATTCAGATACTGGGGACAACTGTGCAATTTTGTACATTGCATGCTCCAGAACTGATAAGAGAGGAGTAGGGGCAAGGGTGCTGTTGGGATCGTGCTTTGACCTGGCTTTATGCCTTGTTTGTGCCCTGCAACATTATGTACAACTACTCAGGATTTTTTTTTTTTTTTGTCACATTGACTCTTCACCCCTCACCAAGCATCAGTTTTTAACAGTTACCTCAAAGACCTTGCGGTTCTTGGGCCTGGTTGGGGTTATGTTTGACACCCATTATTTTTCGATTGGGACTGCCTCTTTTGCAATGGGCTTTGGCCCACAGGCAACCCAGCACATTATGTGTTAGAATGCTTATGCGACAAAGAAGTATGTGCATCTTCTTTGACACTGATGGTATTCTTGCTGTACGAATATTCTTTCTCTTTCTCTGTCATTTCCTGGGAGCTGCGTGGTGAGACAATGGGTTTGTGGCTGTAGTGTGGCTTACTGAGTGATGTGACAGGCCTGAAGTTGCCATTTTGAGGCTCATTTTGGGTTGAATGACTTGGCCATTGAGCAAAAATTCAGGAGAAGAGCCTCAGGAGAAAAGATTTGTTGCCTCTTTTGTCTTAGAAGTCCATAGGGCCTCCTCCTGATGTGTTAGCATTTCCAGAACAACACAGCATAAATGGGTTCAGTCAAAGAAAGCAGCCCCTATTTAACACAGCTTTTGATGTCTGGTTTCATTCATGGTTGGTCAACAAAGGCCAGAATTTCCTATCTACCTGTCTGCACATCTACCCATTAGCTATTTTTTAAATTTGTTTTCAAAGGTAGAAGCTTTTCATGGAATCGTACAAGAGCAATACAATTCCATGAAAAATTGTCACAGAGAAAGCCAACCAACCTCAAATTAAGGAAATCACAGTAAGAAGTTAATGCTGTGACTTCACAAGTCCTTGCTGTTCTAAGGGATACTAAGTACATAATACCCTGGCTTATTAAGGGGCTACAACTGAAAGGCCCTATCCTTTGTGCTCACCAATCTAATATTAATGGTGACATGTAAATGATAAGGCTGAGCAATGTTAATAAGACAATTAGAACCTAAAATGCTGCTGATGTTTCAGCTGAAAATAGACCCGCAAATCTGCTTTGAATTTTGAATTTTGCTTTAGATAAATTTCAGGAGTGATATTAAGATGGAAAGGCTCACATAAATTTTCAAGTCTGTGTATTTAATATTTTGGGCTTCCATGCTCTTTCATTACCATACATTCCCATAGTCAAATGCAAGTATATGCATTACATACCTTGACACAGTATTCACATGTGCCATTCTTCTACTATCCATATTTTGTGCATAATTAAATTTTACACATAATTCAAACAGCACACAGCCCTAGTGTTTGAAATGTATGTGGCATCAAAATGTTAATAAATATTTTACAAACCCTGAGGAGCAGAGCCAATGGTTAGAGAAGGCTCCTTTTGCTATACTGAAGCCAATGCTGTCCTAACTGGTAAATAAATAAATATCCCATACTTCTGTTCTTCCATTTGTGAATTGTTTATGTGTCACTAACAGTGCAATTCTATGCATATTTACTCAGAAGGAAATGGTCAATGAGTTCTGTGGGTATAGTGTAGGATATTAGGAAATATCAGCATCCTTAGAAGGCTTTGTTATGCAGCAGTTCTGCCATAGATTTAGAAGCTGACTATGAGATGGAAAACAAAAAGGAGGAAAAAATCGTTGATTTCCAAGATGGCAAGAGGTTAATGGAGAAATTCGGAGAGACCAGATGAGAGAGAGAGAGAGAGAGAGAGAGAGGAACTGCAAGGACAAGAATTATGGAACATGTAATTTGCCAACAAGCACGAAGAGGCAGGGGATCCTAATATAGATGGCATTTGGGAAGGAGACTTTACCATATAGACTCTGACTTTCAGGTCAAGACCTCAATTTCCCACCTCTCAACTCGAAGGTCAGTATGCAACCCAGATGTATTCATTAAACTCCCAACAAATCTCTTGTGGTTTCAGAGTGACCAGTTGATGAGCATTAACTTGAATAGGACTAAACTATAAAGGTTCAATTCTAGGACTGTCTCCAGTGCCAGGGCTTGACAAGAAAAATTATCTTGCATACATCTTCTCTGTCACCAGGTTTTGAGAGAGACTGAGAGAAAAGGCTTGGCTTCGGTTTGGCTTCTCCACACCTGTTATTCAACATGCCCCCAGGCTGAGGAACCCCTCAGTGTTAAGATTTTTTTTTGATATTGTTTTCCTCTCTCCCACCCATTTTCCTTTTCTGTTGTGCATTTTTAGTTTGTAAGCCTGCAAACAAGGGCTGCTTTGTCAAGAAAGAAAGAAAGAAAGAAAGAAAGAAAGAAAGAAAGAAAGAAAGAAAGAAAGAAATCGATATGTATGCTGCTCCAAAGACCTTTTCAGATATAGAGCAAAGTATAAATAAATAAATAATAATTTCATGAACAGGTTGCCATAACAGACATAGAAGAAAGTTGTTGTGAGAATAATAGAAATAGTGTGGATGGGCACTTCGGTAAATACTTTCCCACCAAACAAAAACAAAATAAAACAAAAACTTGCCCTGAGTAATTTTGTCAAGATTCTTTTTGTATGGTATTTTATCATCCATACACACACTTGTGGATACTGATAAAATATTGCCAAAAATCATTTTTTGATTGATTATATATAATTACAAAGGAGCCACTGGGTTAAGATGACTCCAGCCAATCATATATATGGTTGCACATTTCTAATGTATGTGAAGGAATGTGAGCACCTGTGAGAAATGATACATGCATATTGTCTTCTGTTGGAATAAAGGATTTTGCCCATCAGGAAACTGCAAACCATAACTTACAAGTATATTTTCCTGACCTTATTAGCCATTTCACATTTACATGTATGGGTGTCTTTCATTCTTCAACATAGTATCTCTAAGAGTATGCAGAATGCTATGAAACCAGCAAAGCCTGTGAAGATACCCTCAACTTAAGAATATGCATCAGATAATTTTGAGAAGGTCTCTGGCATCAAGAGTGAGAAACAGAAAGAGGAAGCAAGACTGGTAGAAAAGAGGTGAGTCACCGTTCTCTCCACTGTGCACTTGTCTTCAAATTTAGCAGTAGTCAGTAGTTACATGCATGCACACACACACTCATATTATATTGCCAGAGTTTTAGTAAATTGTAATCTATCTCTTTGTGTCTTTATATGTAAACCCAGAGGCAAAACCAAACAAGAAAGTCACAGATGCTGCTTCACACATGATCATTGTATTCACATTTTTTCTTTATTTATTCATGAAGTTTCTTTCCATCCTAACAAGGGCCCCCAATATACTTTACCGTGTAGTCAAAACCCCACAAAATTACAGTTGCAGTGTTAAATAGAGTTAAAGACAAAGACTAAAAATGCAGGGAGAACAGAGAGTTAAAGTCAGTATGATTAAGGCCATGGAAAGTCAATAACAACAGTAAACAGTAACAATAATCACTTTTTTTTTGTACACCTAAAAATCAGCAGGGGAAGATCTATTCTGTTTTGGGGAGGGATTCATAATTAGAGTGTTGCCCAGGAGGACTTCTGGTGAGGAGACACACTGAAGGGGGTGGAATCCACGGAGTTCCGGGATTCCACAGTCCAACATGACCCAATTTCCTCTGAAAACAGTTATAACAAAGAGGAAATTGATCCCTGGATTAAAGGGGATCAGGGGAGGCTCAACAGGGATCCGTCAACCCATTGTGCCATAAGGAGAGAAGAAGAAGTAAGGCACGATCGAGGTAAGGGTTCGCAGAGCCGCCATTATCGTGACGGATCACCTGAACAGGCTGGATGTGTCCCCACTGTTACAGAACCCAGTGAGTACAGAAAGCAAGAAATCCATTGGGCAATTTACTGGAGAAACTTTTACTGTAAGTAAGGACAGAACTGGATTCTAACTCTAAAGGGGAGAGACAAGTTCCTCAGGAGAAAACTCTGGGACTGATAAGGAGCTGTGGATAAAAGGAGCTTGAATGGTGTAAGATTTTGAAATTAAGCTTGTGAAAGCTTTTGAAGCTACAAAAGATTGGGGGTATTAAAAATAATTGTGGACAGACATAATCTGAGCTTCAAAGAACAGCGTGAAAAGATTTGTTACCCCCCCCCCGCTGTCGTTGTTTGTTATAACAGATTAAATTTGATTAAGGAAAGCCACTAATAGTGGTGGGAACAGCATGACTGAGTGTGACTCAGTGTGACTGAGCATTGGAAAATAGCGAAAATTGGGGTAGTGAAAGACGGCTGTTGTTTTGGAAAGACTGGAAATATTGAGAGGCATGGCGGATGAGTGGAGAAGATGGAATCAAGTTGTTTAACAAGAAGGAACTAGAAGGTGGTGACGACGGAGACAACGGAAGTGAGAGGAAGTGCGTGAAAGAAGGACGGAGGTGACAGATAAGCTGGGATGAGGACGAGGAAGAAGGATGAACAGAATTGAACAGAGACGACGGAGAAGCAGGTGGAGAGAGACAGGAAAAGGGGAAGAGAGGAGACGAGACGATGGGAGTAAAAGGTTATTGAGAGAAAGTGAGAGTGAGAGTGTGAGAAGATACTGGGAGAGAAGTAAGAGAGAGAAAAGAAGATTGAAGAGAGAAGCGTATGCTGGTATTAAGACACTACTGACAGAATAAAGAGAGACTGGAAGTGACGTTTTGAAGAGAAAACCATAGATATAAGAGAAGACAGAGAAGACAGAGAAGATCAGAAACAAGAAAAGGTTGAAGACTGAAGGTATTAAAAACCATTTGTGGGGGTAATTTAAATTGTGGTGATGGGGTTTGGAGGGAAGAGGTGTTGAGCTACTAGATAAGTGAAAGAATAAGGGGAATAAAGATTTTCCTTTCTTCGCTTATTCCCTTTTTAAAAAAAATTTGCAAATTATATTGTAAATTATAAAACCCCAATTTCTTAATAATAAGAAGCTAAAATAAAGTACTGAAAGATCAGTTGAGCAATAAATTGTTGAAAGAATATTAGTTTGGGTAATTGAATTAGAGTCAGTATTAGCTACTAACAACTATTAGCTATTAAATATTGATCCTTTTGATTTGATTTGACATTTGATATATCTGATATATTTGTATTGCAATTGAATTGGAATTGAATTGTATTGAATATAATAATATTTGAGTATAACTGAATATAATAGGAACTGATATATAGGCTTGAATTGTACTTGAATTGATTGGAATCATATATGAATTGAATTTGATTTGTATTTGAATTGAATTTTTGAATATATGACGCATTGAAATATACATAGGCAAATCTTAGTGGATTTTAAGATATTTGAGAGCTTAATCAGTTTTGAGAGAGGAACTTTTAGTTGAGAGGTGGTGAACTGGTTTAAGTAAGTTGGGGAGTAGGAGGTATTAATAATCTCAACGTATTTAATTTGTTTTAGGCTGAATTTATGTAGGTAAATAAGTTAAGAAAGAAGAACTAGGAAATAAATAAATAAATAAATAAGTAAGTAATAAAATAAGGGGAAAAGGAAGAAATTTCAAGAAATTCAAGTAGGTAAATTAAATAAACTGAGAGAGATAATGAAAGGTAACTAAAAGAATAAATAAAAGAATACATAAAAGATAGAAAGACAAAAAGAATAAATAAGTACAGGATATTGTAGAATCAAAATAAACAGACAAGATGATAGCGGCGGGGAAAAGAAAGACTGGGGCAGGGCCAAGTATAAATACAAACCTTGTTACAAAGAAGGACATCAACGGAAATCAAGTTGCCAATAACAGAAATGAAGACAGTAATTGCAGAAAGTCAAGGAACGAGTCAAAAGGCTGGAACGGACGTGATGGAAGAAATACAGAAATTAAAAATGATATTTAAGACAGAGATGAAGGAAATTAGGATGGAAATGAAGCATATGAGAATGGAAATAAAAACAGACATTAAAAAAGAATTAGAAGTCTTCAGTGGAAAGCTGGATAATATCTCCAAAGAGTTGAAACAGGTAAGTGAAAAGGTAAAACAGATGGAGGGAAAGACTATGATGCTGGAAGATCAAATGGTAACGATGGAGGGAAAGACTGAACAACTGGAGAAGACAACATTATTCATGGATATAAGAAACAGAAATAAATCGATAAAAATAAGAGGATTGAAAGAAATAGATCACGAGAATTTGTATCAAAGATTAACGATGCCGTTGGCACATTATATAGGCTGGGAACCAGAACAATTGGATTTAGAGATTGATAGAGTGTTTTGCATAAACTCGGTGGTGGCAAAAAGGAAGAAGTTACCTCGCGATATCGTGATTTACTTTTTAAAGAGAAAGAATGAAGGATTTGGTCTTGAATTGTAGTTACACAAATAAATTGGTGATTGAAGGGATGGAGGTGAAGGTATTTAAAGATATACATCCAACCCTGCTGAGAGAAAGAGAATATAATTTCTTAATTCAGACATTGAGAGAAGCCGGAATAAAATATATGTGGGAGAGAACAGAGGGAATATCATTTACGTGGAGACAGAAAAGATTTGTCTTGGATTTGGTTATGAAAGCAAAAGAATTTATAAGAAGATATAAAGAAGAATTGAGTAGAATAGAAATGGACACAGAGCAACGAGAAGAAAGGGGAAAAGAAGAAATACAGATAACCCAAGGTTTGGAAAAGAAAAAAGGAAAGAACAAATGAAACAAGAAATAGCAAGAATACAAAGAGAGGGAAAACTAGAGATTGGACAAAGAGGGGGTGGAAGAAGAAGAAGGAGAAGGAGAAGAAAAAGAGGAAGGAGAAGGAGAAGAGGAACAAAATTCAATATAGGAGTTGGATTTAGGATCAGGGAAGAACAAGCAGAAGAAATCGAGAAAGATCAAACAAGATTGATATAAATTAAAATAAAAATAAAATTCTTATCTTGGAATGTTGAGGCCTAAATTCCCCTTTTAAAAGAAAACGTGAATTCCATCAGTTAGAAAAATTAAAAGTAGATGTGATAGCAATCCAAGAGACTCATATTAGAAGTAAAGATTTGAAATATATTAAAAATCCAAAATTAGGACAAAATTTCTTTTCATTAATTAATAAAAAGAAAAAAGGAGTAACGATATATGTGAATAATAAATATGAGGCAACACAAGTATACAGTGATGATGCTGGTCATGTTGTAGTATAGAGGTAAAAATCAAAGATCTAAAAGTATCAGTGGTAGCAGTATATGGCCCCCTAGAAATAAAAGTAGATTTTATCAAAAGTTATTAGAGTTGCTAATTGATTTAGAGAATTACAGAATGATCTTATTGGGAGACTGGAATGAAGTCTTGAATCCTTTAATGGATAGGTCAGGTATAAATTTAGGAAGTAATAAAAAAAAGCAAGGAAAATTACCAAAGAGTTTTTTTGATTTATTAGATTATCTATCCTTAGAAGAAGTAAGCAATAAAAGAAACAGAGGGGACTTTACATTTTACTCAGATCGCCATAAAACATGGTCAAAAATAGATAGGTTTTTCATATCTTTGAATTAAAAAAATATTATTAATATGGAAACATTGCCCAGAACTATCTCAGACTACTGCCAATACTTTTAAACGAAATACGGCGAAAATAATTGGAATTGGAAATTAAAAGAAGTTTATTAAAAAATGAATCGATAGTAGTGAAAGCAAAAAAGGAATTAAAAGAATTTTTAGAAAATAATTTGGGGAAAAAACTATCAGTTCAGTAGTATGGGAAACCAGTAAGGTAGTAATGAGAGTTTTTTTAATAAACCAACAAGCCTGGATATTCAAATGCAGAAGAAAAAGAGAAACAGATATATTAAACAAACTTCAGGAGAAAGAAAGGGAGTTAAAAGAAAAACCGAAAGATGTGAAGGTTCAGGAAGATATTCAAATGCTGAAAAGCAACTTACTTTATTAACTATGGAAGAAATGGAAAAGAAGCTGAAATATGCAAAACAAAGACATTCGAATACGCAAATAAACCAGGGAGATGGCTCTCATATAGGTTAAGGAAAGAAAGAGAAAAAAGTAGTATTACAGAATTAAAAGAAGGTCAGACCATTCATTATCAACAGAGCAAAATTAAGAATATATTTGTAAATTATTTTGAGGATTTATTTAAAGAGAAGGGACAATCACAAGAACAGATAAGTAAGATAGGAGACTTTCTACATCAAGTAGATATTAGTGGTATTTCAGAAGTCCAAAGAGAAGAATTAGATAAACCAATTAAATTAGAGGAAGTTAGAGATGCAATTAGGAGTTTAAAAGAAGGGAAAGCACCAGGACCAGATGGATTTATAGAGATGTACTATAAAACTTTTCAATATCTGTTAGCCCCCTTGCTAGTTCAAGCAATAAATTCCATTAGTAATACAGACTTACCAAATTCATGGAAGGATTCTAATATTGTGTTAATTCAAGAAGGGAAAGATAAACAAGACAAAAGCAATTATAGGCCAATTTCATTATTAAATATCGATTACAAAATTTTTACCTCAATATTAGCAAATAGATTGAAGAAAATAATGATAAGATTGATACATGAAGACCAAAATGGATTCTTACTGGGTAGGTATTTGAAAAACAACTTGAGAGTAATCCTAAATATAATAGAGTATTATCAAAAGATGACCCAAAAAGAATCAGCATTAGTTTTCTTAGACATAGAGAAGGCCTTTGATAATGTTAATTGGAATTTTTTATTTGAAGTGTTGAACAAATTAAGATTTGGAGAAAGATATAAAGACTGGATACATGCAATCTAAAGAGATCAAAAAAGGTGTCTAATAGTTAATGGGGAAAAGTCAAATTCGTTTAAGATTAATGAAGGTACGAGACAGGGATGTCCGCTCTCACCATTATTATTTATTATGTGTTTAGAAATGTTAACTATTAAAATCAGAAATAACAAGGAAATAAAAGAAACGAGGATCAAAGGATATAAATTTAAAATCCAGGCGTTTGCGGATGATATGGCAATAATATTAGAAGACCCAAGGAATAGTATTAAGCCATTTATGGATATAATGAAAGAATTTGGACAAATAGCTGATCTACAATTCAATAAAGATAAATCAGTAATGATTACAAAAAATGTGGTGCAAACACAAGAAGTAGAATTAATAAAGGTGACATGATTTAAAATAGTAAAAAAGGTAAGGTATTTGGGAATAATGATAATGGAAAATAATTCAGAATTATTTGAAAATAATTACAAAAAAAAATTGGAAAGAGATACAAGAGGATTTGAAAAAAAGGGGAAAATTAAATTTATCCTTATGGGATAATCTCCGCGGTAAAAATGAATATACTGCCAAAGATAATGTTTCTATTCCAAAACTTTCCGATATTGATGAATATAAAGCATTTAAAACAGTGGTTCTCAACCTGTGGGTCCCCAGATGTTTTTGGACTTCAGCTCCCAGAAGCCCCAGCCACTATAGTCAATGCTCAGGGCTTCTGGGAGCTGAAGTCCAAGAACATCTGGGGACACAGGTTAGAACCACTGATTTAAAAGGTGGGAGCAAGATCTTAGTAAATTTGTATGGAACGAAGGAAACCTAGAATCAAATGGAAATATTTAAAAGAAACAAAAGAGAAAGGTGGGCTAAACATGCCGGATTTGAAATTATATTATGAAGCTGCCACGTTAGCTTTTTGAAGGAATGGATTTTATTGGAAAATACAAAATTATTAAATTTAGAGGGATTTAATATGCACTATGGTTGACATGCATATGTCTGGTATGATAAATGTAGGAATAATAAGGTATTTTTAGATCACCACGTTAGAAAGGCAATTTTAAGAATTTGGTTAAAATTTAGGAAAAAAAATATATTTAAAATTACCATATTGGACTTCACCTCATGAAGCTTTTTATAGATTAGAGAAAATAAGAATAAAAGAATGGTTAACATATAAGGATATACTCAAAAAAGCAAGAGATAATATTAAATTAAAAACTAGGTAAGAATTGATTGCAGATGGCTTTTTAACTCATTGATTACTTCATAGACAATTGGTGGAGAAATATAAGGAGGATATAAAGGATAAAGGGATAACTCTAGAAGAAACTGAATTTGACAAAATAATGAAACCAGGGGTAGAAAAAAACCCCCAAGCAAGATTTATAAATTGTTGTTGAATTTAGAATTAGAGCAAGAGACAATTAAACAAACATGATAAAATGGGCCCAGGATATAGGCCACACAATAACCCTGAATCAATGGCAAAATGCCTGGAAGATAAACCAAGATTTTACTAGGTGTTATGATATAAAGGAAAATTTTTATAAGGTATATTATAGATGGTATTTAACTCCAGCTAGAATTTCTAAGATGAATAAGAATAAGAAAATAATTAAATGTTGGAAATGTAAGAAATAGGAACTTTTTTCATATGTGGTGGAAATGTAAAAAAGCTAAAAAATATTGGAGCCAGATACATAAACAAATAGAAAAAATATTTAAGGTTAAATTTGCAATCTCTCCGGAAATATATCTTCTTAATATCCTGGATGCGTTAGATAAAAAAGTTAGAGGAAAGTATTCAAGAATCACATGTTACATGATATATGGGGCAAGGATTATATTCGCGAAACACTGGAAGACTGAAAATATACCCCAGATAGAAGAATGATTACAGAAAGTATACGAATTTGTAGAAATGGATAAACTAACTTTGTATTTACAGGGTAAGTCAAAGGAAACATTTAACCGGGAATGGGAAATATTAAAAGCTGTTTGGGAAGAGAAATGGGGCAAAAATGTGTTGATAGAGATGTATAATTAAATTGATTGGAGGAGGAAATATGATGAAGTTGAAATAAAGGAGGAATAGCTAAAGAATATAATAATAATATAATAATAAAATAATAATAATAATAATAAGGATTAGAATTGAAAACATATTAGGTAAGAATCATAGTTAGGAGGTTAAGGAAATGAGTTAAGTGGAGCTTGATTAAATAGTAAAGGAAGGTATTATTGAGGTAGAGTATGTTTAGCGCAAGGATTATAATAGTAGAGTAGAATACAGAAAAAGCAGTAATTGTAGAAATAAAAATAAAATTGAGCAGGAGGACGAGAAGAGGAAAGTCGTGCCCAATGGATGGAAATGGAAAAGAAGTCAAAGAATGTATGATGAAAGAAGAATGGGTTATGTATGGAAGATTAGTATTGGAATTATTTACAGTCAGAAACGGGGATGCAGGAGAAATATGGAATATGCATCACCCAGAAGAGTAACAAGAGTAATGATTTGAAATGGGTATGTACAATTACAGTTGTAGTGTTAAATAGAGTTAAAGACAAAGACTAAAAATGCAGGGAGAACAGAGAGTTAAAGTCAGTATAATTAAGGCCATGGAAAGTCAATAACAACAGTAAACAGTAACAATAATCACTTTTTTTTTGTCCACCTAAAAATCAGCAGGGGAAGAGCTATTCTGCTTTGCGGGGGGGAATTCATAATTAGAATGTTGCACCAGAAAGACTCTCTTTCCCTTTCCCAAGACTCAGATCTCTTTAGATGGTGGGATAGGAAGCAAAGACTTTGAAGACAACCCTAATATGAGGTTAGGCTTACATGAGTGGAATATGTAGGAACTAAGGTATACCCTACCATTGCATACAGTCACATAGATTGCTAACAAATCTGCCTACCTCAAATAAAGAGTGGATGAATTGTATAAGCGAGCCAACTTGTATATACAAAATTTTGTAGGCATCATGGTGGTGTGGGGAAAAGTCAAGGTCCCTATCTTCAAATGTGCAGTCTGGAGCTATTTAGATTTGAAGCGCACTTTAGCACAAAAAGCACAATCTATTCTCTCTGACACTCTGTCAAACTGCTAGAAGACAAAGCACACATCTGCACAAAATCTTTGAATAAATACATATAGACACATGGACAGAGAAGCAAGCAGACAGAGAACAAATGAACCATCAAGATTGCAGCATGCCAGTTCCCTGGAGATATATTTTAACCTTAAGACATGCTCCTTTAAAAAAAATTGATAAAATGCAAACGTTCTCCATATCAAGGGAATCCATAGTTAATATATACAGCATGTGCAGTAATGGGATGCCTGAACAGAAGAAGGTCAACTATCTACAAACTTTCCTTCAGGCATACAAGGCATGAGAGAAAAGTGGATCAAATTTCAAGGTTAGCGTACCTGTAGACTTGTCTTGTTAGGGAAAGAGGGGGAAAACAGACAAGGATGCCATAGAACACTTCTGAGTTTCCAAACCAGAATGTTTGCATTATGGACAAAAAGCCTAAGCTTAAGGGCCCCATGCAGCTCCTAAAAATCAAGCCTGTTAAAATGTAATTCTTGTAATGTTCTTGAAATAATCTTTGTATAAGGGATGCTTGCAGATGCCAGAAGTACAAACCCCAGTCAAGAAAGCGTAATATTATACTTACGTGGACCTATGCACAATGACATTGTGTGGGAAGGTAAAAGTTTGATGGCCTCCATCAAGGATGCCAGAGTATAAATTGTGATTGGCATCTGGAGCCAATTCATGACACATAGGGTGCAGAGCTGAGGCTATTTGGGCTGGATCACCTCCTCCATGTGTCATTCTGGTGCAACTCACCCTCCCTTCCTCATCTCAGAGTGAGACTTGGAATAGGAATAGGATTTTTTTCCCCCTTTAACAGTTTTATTGTTCCCTATTCCACACTGTGTTAGGTTCAGGATTTAGCTTGGACGGTGTCTTTAATTAGGTCTTCATCTGGTAGATGGAGGGGGATAATACTTAGGTGATCACCATCTGGTACCCCTTTGGTTTAGAGTACAGCTCTCGAACTCCCTCAGTAGGGCCCTGCATCCTGGTGGAAGGAAGGAGGCTATATTTGAGGTTAATCTGGGAATAAAGCACTCACTTGTAGGTCCCTGTAGTTTATAGATCCCCTAGATTACCTTCTGGTTATGCTGGACTGAGGAGCAACCAAAACAATTTGGATTGCCCTTGGGGCAGAGGTGTGTTTGCTCAAGGGAAGACGAAGGAGGCTGCCGTGGTGTGACATCTAGCCTTAACTGGATCCACTTCAGGCTGTTCCCCTTTTGCCCTATTTCCAGGCCAATACATAATCAAGTGAAATAAAGCTGGCCTTTATCAAACCTGACTTTGTGTCTGGTCTCTTTATTTCAGGGTTGACCAAAAAAAAAAAAAGAGGGGAGGGCTATATGACTTGATGAAAGAAAGAAAGAAAGAAAGAAAGAAAGAAAGAAAGAAAGAAAGAAAGAAAGAAAACATCAGATTCTCCAATGTAGTTTTTTCTAATTTTTAGACCTGGAGTGAATATTCCCCATGTAGACATGACTATTGAGTAAATCCTGTGCTTTTGCTCTGAGCTCCCTATTGTGTTGCACTGAAGATTTTGGGTACGTTCTAAGTATCTTTTCAATGTATGGTCTGTCTTGCATTGTCATTATGCAAGGCCTGTTGTGCATATTCATTACCCTATGCAAAATAAGACAGCAACCTAGAAAGCATCTAAAGGTCAAAGTAGATATCAAAGTGGATATTTATTCTCTGAAATTAATTTATTTTCCATTCCCCCAAAATCATTTCCTCAGAGATACATGTGTTGGAAACCAGACCAGGCCTCAAGAGAATACATAGTAAGCTAATTTTTAGCTTCCAATGATCAATCAAACAACAAAGCATGGTAAATGTGAACTACATAGGTTAAAAAAAAAAAATGTACTGTGACAAACAGACATCTTTCACCGGATGAGGGAGCTCCATTTCTAAAATCATGCAAAATGTATCATCTGATTTGATGCTAACCTTCACTCCATTTAAGAACAATGGTACCAGTGAATGGGAATTTTCTTGTAAGAAGACTTTCCACAAGAAACTTCCAAGAAATCCCCAGTGTTCTCTAGAAGAAAGTTTGAAAATAACACCATTAAGGGATCAAATTATTTTACAGTTTTACAATTTTTCTCCATGCTTACCTCAGACTGACTTGGATAGGATCCAAATTCAATCAGTGCCTTGAGATTACTGGTTATGTAGGCTTACCACATCAACAATTGATTCAACTGGTCTAGCTGGGGTTTGAATTTCCAGTAGGATTCAAGTTTATGTATATATTTTAGGAATATAAATAGCTCATGAGGGTAAATAAAAACTCTCATTTTCCCCCTTCACTGAGAAAGATCTGTAGAGCGAATTTTGTGCCAGTTATACAAGTGCTTTTGTGCACAAAACAGCCTTTGACCTTTAAAAAAAAAAAAAGAACAGCATGTCTTATGATGTTAAGACTTGTTCCCTCGCTTGTTGAAGGAAAAAAAAACTAGTGGATATTGGCTAGAATCCTGTTGGTGACATACACTGGCATAACTCCCCATTATGCCACCATTTTTGTGTTTGTTGGTTGTCATAGAAGAAAGTATCCTAGCACCTCATGCACATGACAGCAATACTGAATTCTGATGGATGTACACCAATGGAGTTTTAAGCTGAACAGAACTCCAGCCATTCTTTGTCTTTTATATGAATAATCTTAACAATTAATGATGTAACTGTGTGAACCCTTCCTTCAAATTCTACTACCATGTTCCCATTCTCATTTTGCTTCGGATAGAATCTACTACTAGTCAACTTAAACAATGCAAAGAGAAAAGACTGAAAATAAGTTTCACACATAAAAAAAAGTATATTAGCTAATAGCAGATAGCATAGCTGATAGCAGATAGCATAGTCCTTGAAAGAGGGTTTTTTTAAAAAAAAAAAAAACACATGCATGGATATATACACGCCAGCAAACCATTCAACAGTAGTTTCTGAACTATGACACATTGCAGGAGGGGGCCACAGAATGATTTTGTTGATATCTCATTAAGCCATGGAAAATGGCAGCTTTTTTGACTTGGGGGTCCTGCTGTCAACATTAGGAGAGAAGAGACCTAATTGTATGGAACACCTGAATACATCTTTTTTACAAGAAACATTCCTTCTCACTCCCTGCTCAGATCTGTTGGTTCTGATTATTTTCTGCTCATTATCATATATACCACAAACAATAAAGAATGCACAACAGACTATCGAAGTGAATGTGATGGCTTTCTTATTCTGCTTTCCTGGCTGTATGACACAATGTTTGGTCCCTGCTTTTATTTTCATTCTTAAAAAAAAAAAGAAAAGAAACTCCACATGTCCTTCCAAATTTTTTGCCAGAAGCTACACTCTGCAGATGAGAGTGAAATTAAGTAATCAACAACAGGTGCAGCAGTAGCACAAACCATGGGAGTTTAAGGCACGAAGTAAAACATTTGGAGAAAGTTAGGCTGGAATTCTGTTGGTTAGTCTAAGCTACAGTAGACCCATTAAGTGAATTGTTGAATGGCAAATTAAGACATAGGTAAATGCTGTTAATTGAATAGGTCTGCTTTAGGTAGGACAAACAACAGAATTCAGGCCATAGTCTTTATAAACTAGAATTCTCTAATTGTTAACTCGTAGCATCTTGTAAATAAACAGATGCCACAATTAATATGTCAGTGGTGGATGTATTGTGTCATTCTCTTTGAGGCAATAAGATGGGTACATGATTGCAGTGGCACGGGAGAATAAGAGTTTAGTGCAGCTGAGCTGTATTGCCATAACTGGCAACAAAACAAAGAAATCAAACTGTTGGTCAATCTAGCCCAATATTGTCAATTCTGGTTGGCAGCAGCTCCTCAGGCAGAAGTCTTTCCTAGCTCCGTGTAATAATTCCTCATCCATCCAAATACTAAACATCCTTGCTTCCAAAATGAGATGAAGTTTATTCACCGAGATGTGGTGGAACCCCGATCTATTCTGAAACATCATTAACAACGAGGTCTTCCACTATAAATAAAAATAATCATTTAAATGTTTCAAATCTTTTCTTCTTCTAATTGGATTAGAAAAATCACTGACACTTTTTTTTTCAATTGTTTACATTTCAGATCTTTATTGCAAAAATTATACTGTGGAAGCTTTTCTGTGCAAAATATATTGTGTGCAAAGACAAAGGATGGAAACACTCCCACCCCCAAAAAAAGGACTGATCCTTTTGTTTTCATAGAAGCCCAAAATATTTTGAAAATAGTAAACCAAAGTGCTCTTTCTGATTATTATCTTGCAGGAGTTGATGCTTAGGCTGTTGTTTATATTATTACTTCAGTGTCTAATGTCATATGAAGTAATGTGGACACATTTCTTTCTTATTAGCTCACTTGGAGGGGTTGACATTTTTTTTCCAACAGGTTGTTCCAATCTGTTAAGATATTTTTCATCGTCAAAATCAGAAAACTAGTGAATATATTGCTTTCACTGACATAGGATATTTGAAGAAACCAAATACAGATCTCAGAGGGGGTACTTTGTAAGTAAAAAGAGAAAAGCAAAATTTTATTTCCTGCATTTGACTGCTCCTGTTTCAGGCAACCTGGTGCCCCTCAGATGTTTTAGATGACAAATCCCCTAAACCTTAGCCAGTTTGGCCAACAAATTGGTGTTTTGTGCCAGACTTGTGAAAGTTTTTTTTTCCATTTTGAAGAATGACTTTTGTGCAAATTGCATAAATTGTGCATATTGCACAGTTAAATCACAATAGCTGCAGCTTTGTTGTGAAGACTTCTAAAAGTCAGAAGCAATACCTTTCTCTGTCTTTTTGATCCTTCAGGCGGTCATTCTGTTCTTGCAGTGTCTTCCCGTAAGAGACAGAAAGAGACCAAGTCTGCTTTGCTTCACAAAAGCAAAACACTAGCTTTGTGCAGAGTCCTTATACGTGAACCGTGGAAATCTTATCCCAAAAAATGTGCTTATTATCTCATTCTCACACACAAGGTGAGAAATCCCATGGGGATTAACACATTTTCACAGCTTGTTTCCTTGTAGCATGGCAAGCTGTCTCATCAAGAATTTAGTATGATTTCTTCATATCCCTATCTTGGATGATTTATTTATTGTAAAAAGCTGAATAGAAATTAAAGTAATTATCTAAGGAAATATATAAAAGGTATATTTCAATATTAGTTAAAATATTTATATCATGTCCTATATCATGGGATATAAATGCACTATACAATAAAATTAACCAGTTTATAAACATTTTAAAACAGCACAAACAATTAAGAAGAATGAAACCATATAAAACAATTTGATAAAATAATACATTTTAAAAGCAAATAAGATAGATCAAGGCAATTTAAAATAATTTTAGATTTGGATGAAATCAATGAGGCCTGAAGTACTTTGATAAAAAGCCATTTCCTTTATTTGGCACCAGAATTACACCTGTGTTGGCACCAATAAGACCTCTAGAGCGAGCATTGTCAACCTTTGATCCCTCAGCTGTTCAGGTCTTCAACTCCTAGAAGCCTCCACCAGCCTGGCCAATGATGATGGATCCTGGGAGCTGAAGTCCCAAACAGCTGAGAGACTAAAGGTTGAGAATGGCTGCACCAGAGGGAGAGAATTACATGACCACAGTAGAGGAGGCTGTCTTCCATGTCCCCCCAAAATTTATCACTACTTTATGATGAGATTCCATGAACTAGGGCTTATCTAAACAATTTGTTATATACCAGGCCAACTGTAGCCCTCTAGCTATATATGGTGATTTTTTAAAGCTCAGTGTATTTAATGTTTCTACTTCATTCATGACAGAACACAAGGAAAGAGAAAGTGAATCATGTGGCAAATGATCTGGATCTACCTTAATGGATCACAACAGTGAATGGCAGAAAGTTAAGTTCAATGAAAGATCTGAATATTTTTGAATGGTGACACATGTCAAAGGTATAAGTTAGGAGCCTTCATTGGCATGCTTACTATCTGGGGAACTAGAAGGATTTCATTTTTCAATATAGAATAATTTCTTTTACAGATATCTTGTGAACCATAAAAGAAAATCTAAGCATATTTTGACTTTTCACAGAAAAATGTATTTGAATTAATTAACTATTTTGTTATCAGCTCTGTCTTTGAAAGCTCATCTTTGGCAATATTATGCTATAGTTACATCTATTGTGTGTAAAGGTCAAGATTCTATCATACTTATCTCCAGATTTCCCTTGCCTTTGACTGACATTAAGTTAAATTCCAAGTTCTTAATCTCAAAGACACAGAATTAATATTCCTACTATTCTCAGCTGCGTGACAGACAAATGCATATCTTAGGTTACTTCTTCATGCTTTGTATTTAAAATACTCCTATTTGATCCTCCAGGTACTATGTTAGTGTATTATAGCAGTTGTAGTATTGATTGTATATCAACTTACCTGGTAATTTTGTCATACCATGTTATGACGGCAACAGAATCTTTTTTAACTGAATACCATGCTGGATTTATTATATTCAGAATAGTTTTTAGATTGGCCAGACAGAACTTCTTCTATTTCAAGGTCGACACTAAATGTGGAGGGAGGAAGATATTGAATTTTTAATCAATTTAAAATCTGTTGCTCTCACACAAAATTAGTACTTCAATTTCATTTTAAAACAATGTTTCAAAATTGTACAATGGTGCAAGCATGTAATAAGGTAGCTCATCAATGTATTAAATTCCTGTGATCTTAAAAACAAAACAAGCCATTCTTTCATACTTGTTTACTGTAAAGTATTTGTAGATTGACACCCATTAATTTGTGTTTCTAAGTCACAAGATTTCACTGCGTTCTGGAAAATAGTATCTGTGGACTTCCCTAAATCCAACCTACAGGCAGGTTGTTATATTTCAGCATTTGCTGCAGAATGCTTTTTCCATAATATTTTTATGGCAGAACAAGTTGTGAATTATGACAATTTAGATGATAGAAGCAAATTACCTGACTGGTCACTAGTTACAGATGCTGAGATGCAAACATTAATCTCTCAATTAAAATTGGGTAAGGCACTGGGGAGTGATAACATCCCTTTGGAACATTTGAAAACAAATTTAAAATGGTGGAGCCTGTTTATAGTGCACTCATTTACATGGATTTATCAGACAGCTATTTTTCAAAAAAACAGACTTGGTGAAAAGCTATTCCTGTTTATAAGAAGGGTCACCACTCAGCTGGCAAATTATAAACCAATCAGCTCATTGAGTGCAATCAGCAACTTATATGCCAGACATTTATAGGCTAAATTATTGGACTGGCTGCAACAGGAAAATATATTGGAAGAAGAACAAGCAGGTTTTCAGCAACAGACCAAGAGCTTATTTTACATCAAGATGAAAAATATTCTGCTCTAATGGGTGGAGACCTACTTGCAGCATCTACTGACTTTGATCTAGCATCTAGGGATAAACTATGAAGAAAGGGCCTTTCAGCATTACATTGTTATAGAGCTGTTATTCCACTTTCAACATCCACAGGATGTTGAAAGTAGAACAATAGCACTATAACAGTGTAGTGTGGAAAGGACCAGAATTACAGGATGCATCAGTTGATAAAAGGGGTTTGGCGCTTATCCCTGGCCTGTGCAAAAATGCAAACCTTAGAATAAGATATAGCAACATGGGCCATCTTATTACTGAAAGACCTGCATCTAGTTAAACAAGGTTGTATCCTAGCCCTTTTATTATTTAATTTGTATGTAAATGTGCTGGTTAAATCCTTAAAACTAAAAATCTTCCACTCTCAGCAACCAGTTCACCACCCAATCTCAGTTCCTCTACATGCAGATGCTGCTGCTCTGTTATCTTATACAGCAATTGGTCTAAGAAGATTATTAAGGTAGCTGGCCGTATACTGCCACAAAGAAGCCTTAACTATAAACTATAATAAATCAAAGACTGTAATATTTTCTAAGAAAAAAAAATTAGACATACATGGCAAATAAATGGTGTGTCTGTTGAGCAGCTTTCTAATTACAAATATCTAGGAGCAGTGTTTTCTTCTTCATTTTCATGGAAATTGCAGGCAAACTCGGTAATAGGAAGTGCCCAAAGGAGCATAATAGTGTCATGAAGATTTTTTTGTACCAAAGGAGAACAATATATCCCCACTGCAATTCAAATTTTTGTAGCCAAAATCCTTTCTATTTTATTATACGATGCCCAATTGTGTGCTTATAACAATTACAATATGTTTGAGGTCATTCAAACTAAATTTTTGAGAAGTAGTTTTGTAGCCCCATGCTGTGTCTCTAATGCAGCCCTATGGCTTCAGGTAAGCCTAATTTCTATTGAGATTTGGGCTTGGAGTCTTACGTGCAATTACTAGTTGAAGCTCATGTTTATACCATGTAGGTTGACCCACTGACAATAGTGGATACTTACTATTCTTCTTGGATAGAGATGATAAAGAAAAAATGATTACTATGTGTTTTTTCTAAGAATATTCTATTACAAATGTGATGTACTAGGGCTAAATCAGCTTTGAGGCAGCATTTATGGGATATCAAACTGCAAAAAGATCAGAGTTTGTCAAAAACATTCCAGTACTGGATAACATGAAGGTATCCTTTGATTGTTCCGATCTTGCCAAATTAATAGTTCCTAAATTTACATCTGCTTTTACTGCAGAACACTTTAACATGCTTGAAACTTCCATTTTGGATAGTAAATATTTAAAAAGCCTTATGAGAAGTGCACTTCCTCATGTTTAAATGTAGCAATAAAATTTCTCGACTATGGCCCGTTCTGCATGTGGGAAAGGAACCGTGCGAAAATGGGACTCACCGGATTTCCTTGGCGTGCGGTTGAGTCTGTTGGGACAAGGAGCAGTGCGAGCTTGTCGCTCCGCACTGCTCCAATGTCCAAAATGGCAGCTTCCGGTTGGTGGGGACTCTCCACTAACCAGAGAAGCTTGCCAGCCTAAAGCCCGCCCCTGGCAGATCTGCAGGCAAGTGCTAGTGCGCGCCTGCAAATCTGCATTGGAGCATGGCGATGGAACGACATGGAGTTGCACACTCCGAGCTTTTTAGAGGTTTTTAAAAAACATGCCATGCAACCAGTTCCGGCCGCTCCGGAGCGGAGTGAGATGCAGAACTGCAAAAAGTATTCCGCCCCAGTCCATTCTATGGTACAGAAGACCTCCGTCAGAGGTCACTATGCACCGTTTAAAAAGCCCAGTGCGGAAAGGGCCTATGTTTTATTGTATGGGGAAACCTATGGCAAAAGCTATTGACACGAAACAGAAGGACAAACATTTGTCCATTTCCTAATTTCTGCTAAATATTTAGTAACCTTCCCCAACTTGGAGCTCTTTCACCCTACCCAGTTATTGTGCTGTGGTTCCTCTTTAACTGCTATGGCATCAGCTTGTATTTAAAGAGAAGTATTTAGAATTCTCAGCTGGAAACTCTAATGCCTCACCAAACTATAAAACCTTTAGGGTATAGCCATGTGAATTAAAGTGGGCTTATGGTGCTATAATTGTGTACTATGAAAGGGCCCCTGGTGCCATTCAGATGCAATGAATGTCAGCTTCTGGTACATTTTGTATGTTTTGCACTACAGCTCCCATAATCTATGATCATTTGCCAAGCTGTCTTGAGCTTACAGAATTTGTAGTCTGACATATTGATGACTTTGGATTGTCTATGTCCAATATAGAATTCCCATCAACATTCACTTAAAGCAGCATTTAACTTGAATTTAGAGACTCCTGCTCACACTGAACAGTGATAGAAATTCTCAGAGATGAGGACATACACCTTTTAAAAAAATTCTCCCATCTAAATCTAAAGCAAACTTTTAGATTCTTTCTGAAGGTCAACACCAACAGGAAGAAAAAGCAATCAGTTGTAATAAGATGTGCTACACATGTTCCATGGAGAGGTGAGCTGACATCTCTAGATACATGAGCTAAGAAATGCTGTTGCCCATATGAATGCCATGACTAAGGGAGCTGCATAGATAAATAATATGCATGATGTTCACTTGTCAGTCATTCCTGGCATATATTCCACATGTCTTTCTGTCAGGAGAAATCCTCTACTTCAAGTGACATTTCACATTTTTAACTTAATTCAGCTTTACAGCTTGCCATGCATTCATCTCTGACAGGGGAATATATAGCCTACCATTATAAATCCTTTATGATGACCCTGTCTCCCATAGTCTTCCCTCTAATCATAGCTATGGCACTTGCGATTTGTGTCATTTGGGGAAATATATAAGACCCATAAAAATGAAGGTTCCTCTCCCTCCCCTTTTTGACATTATTCAGGGAGCTATAAAAATAAAACTGAAAAGGATTCTACACAGAATTTCAAACTGCGATGAATCAAATCTTTCCTTCCAACTACGCTTAGCTAGACTGGTGAACCAATGACCTTCATTCTCCAGTCGACAAATAAGCATGTGCCATGTCCATTGTACAGGATTTATTTAACAATATCTTTTCTTCTGCAAGTGAAAGCAAAGCATTCTTTAAGCTTTCTGCTCTCCACCTTCTCTAAGAAAGCTGAATATTCAATTCAGGTCAAAACTAGGACTGCAGCTGGATTTCTCTGATAGCAAAATTCAAGATGAATCTGACAAGTTCGTGGGAAGCCAAATAAGTTTCAGAATGATGAGCTAAATTTGTTAAAGTAATCTTGCATACTCCTAGGTCACTATCCATCTTTCATCCATATATGTATGTACGGAGAGAGCAAGAGAGAGAGAGAGAGCATGGTGAAATGATTTGAGTGCTAGACTATGACACTGGAGATCAGCGTTTGATTCCTCTCTTGCCATGGAAACCCACTGGATAACCTTAGACATGTCACATACTCTCAGCCCCAGAAAACCCTATGATAGGGTCACATTAGGGTCTCCCTAAGTCAGAAACAACTTGAAGGCACACAACAATACACACACACACACACACACACACACACACTTGAGTGCAACATGCACACACATACAGAGTACCAGTGTGAAAAAGTGGAAGACTTTGTAGATGACGTGATTTTCCCTGGTCATTCACATCATCTACAATGAAAAAGCAAACTGAAGCCAAGAAAGAGGTAGATTCAAAGTAGATGTGACATGGTACTGAATTTAAAAATTTAGATCAATTGTACCATAACTGCAGACTAAGGCATCCTTCATCTGCCTTCTCCAATCTGTTAATCCTACATATCAGGTGTTTTGGATGACAACTCCTATCTGTCACAGCCAGCATGGTAAATGCTTGTGGATGATGGAGATTGTATTGCATAATATCTCTCAGGCACAGGTTAAAGGAAGATTGTAATAAATATATCAAACTGGAGCATGGGCCATCTCTTTACATCATTTGCTTTTGAAGCAAGGTGCATGCATACATACATGCATACCAGTGATGAACAAATCCCTGTATATATGTGTGTTTGTGTCAGTGTGCACATGTGTGTCTAAGCATGTTGTTGATGATAGTGGTGGTGATACTTCTGGAAAAGAAGAGTTAATTTATGTGACTGTATGAGTTTCATGCACATTACGTAAATTTGTGAGGACATAAATGCATTTCTCATTTATTTTGTTTCTACTAGGAGAGAGATAAAGAACTAGAGAAGACATTTGAGTTCCTAGCCACAGGTGATTTATCCAGGACTCCTTCAAACTGCAGAGACTTCACCAAACAGTGCACATTTTCCAACCTATCTCCATGGCCAGGAATTATATTAAAACAATTGTCTAGATGCTACAGCTTCCATTCAGTATTTCATACCATGCCACAATCCATGTCTGCAACCTTGATTATATTCTATAATGTCACTATTATTCTAAGAAATATTCTTATCAGAAAATGTTAAATTTGAGATATGTCACCCCAAATACAGAGCCTTGTATAAGATGTTCTTATTCTATCCCCTTTAAATTAGCTGTTTTTTACAGCATAATCCTGTGCATGATTACTCAGAAGTAAGTTCCACTGTGCTTAGTAAGACTAATGTACAGATAAATGGTTTCACAATCACAGTTTTAATGAAGTAAAAGCATTAACCTTATTATTTTGTTAGCTAGTTTAAGAGAAAAGATTATGCTTTTCAGAAACAAATCTCAAAAATGTCCAAGAAGCAAGATAGTTATGGGGGACTTCAATTATCCTGACGTCCTTTGAGAGACTAACTCTGCTAAGCATAGCTTGCCAACAAATTCCTTATGTGCTTTGCAGATAATTTCCTCTTTCAAAAAGTGGAGGAAGGAACAAGAGGATCAGTAGTCCTGGACTTGATCCTATCCAATATGGAGAAGTTGATCAAAGCAGTTGGTACTTTAGGGGAACGTAACCACATACAGTCAGCCCTCCACACTTGCAGGTTTCACTTTTGCAGATTTGATTATTTACAAATTATTTGCTGCTGCCTCTGCTGCCTCCCTATGCCATTTTTAACAGGGACTGCAAGCCTCCTGACACTGAGAAATGGTGAACAAGGCTTGTAAGTCCTTATTAAAAATGGTGTGGGGCAGCAGTGAAGGTGACAGTAAGCATCATCAGCCACTCACTTCTGCCTTGTGAAGGAACTTTGATGCCCAAAAAGGAATCCATGGTGGCTGAATATGGTGATCGTACTTTTTTTGTGTGTTAAATATGGTTTGGGAGTGCCTAGAATTATTCATATTTTTTTTCACTTTCATGGGGGTCCTGTGCCCCTAACCCTGGTGAATGTGGAGGGATGACTGTAGTCCTAGAATTCATAATTGTGGGACAGGCCAAAGAAGAGTATAGTCAAACAGATTTCAGGAAAACTGATTTTATCAGTTTAATATTAATATTGATAATAAGAAAGGAAATGGTGGGATCACTGCTCAGCAAGGATGGTAAGATGCTAATCAATCACAGTGAAAAGGCAGAACTGTTCAATACCTATTTATCTTCAATCAGAGATTATCTAGTATGCAAGAAAAATGTGAATTCCCCTATAACTCAGGAAAAGATTGAAGAAGTTATTAAAAATTCAAAATCCCCAGGCCCAGATGATTTCTCTAGTAATTTTTGCTAAATCTTTCAGAAAGAGTTAAGTGGTTATATGGTTAAAATATTTAATGCTGCGTTGGAAAAATAGGAAGCACATAGCTCTTGGAAGAATGCAGAAATAATATTAATATTAAAAAACTAACAAAGATGACCTGTTCCAAGAGTTCTATTGATCCATTTCATTAGGAAATCAAGATTATAAAATAATTGCAAAGGTGGTGACTAACAAATTAGATATTTGTTTTACCAATTTTAATAAAAGAAGACCAATATGGGTTTATAAAAAGGAGGGTGAATAGTGACCCCATTGGTAATATTCTGAATTTATTGTACCATGCAAACCAACATAAAAACAGGTTGGGAAATATTAAATTAGAGGCATTTGACTTAACAAATCATAAATAAATAAATAAAGTTTGCAAAGGGTTTGGTTTAGGGAAAAATGTTAGTAATATCATCCAAGAATTATAAACAGATAATAGACACAGATCAGAGTGAAAAGAGATAGCTCAGATGGTTTAACAAAAATAAAAATTATGAATGGAATGAGACAAAGTTGTTTATTATCCCCTTTATTATTTATTTTGGCTTTGGAATTATTGGCTTATGATCTAGGGGGGATGATTTTGATGATTGGATATAGGATTGAAAAGGAGTAAATGAAGATTAATTAATGTTCAGATGATGTGACAGAACAACTCCATCAAAAAAAAAAAAAGCTAGTTGAAGTCATTAAAAATATGGAAAAATCTGAAGCAATGTTTATTAATACCAAATGGCAAGACCTAAAAGATATACAAGAATCGTAGTTTAGTGCTAGGAGTTTGTTTGTTTTTTTAAATAGATATCTTGGAGTAAATGTAATGAAAAATGTGGATAATATAATTCAGGGTAATTATAAACTAATATATTAAATATGCATAATTTTGTTGCTAAATGTAATAATAGTCAATGGAACATGTTGACAAAAAAATAGAGCATTGAAAATGCTTCTTATCCCAAAATTGATGTATTTATTTCAGACCATTCCAAAAATTATTCCTGTTAAGGAATTGAGATAGGAAAGTTAAAGAATAGATATCAGGAAAGAAAGAAAAAATCAAGTATTAACAACAGTTTATTATATACACATAAAGGAAAAGTGAGTGGGGTTCCCCAGTTTAGAAATTTATTATGAGGCTTTTCAGTTGAAGAGATTATTAGATTCTTAATTTGACTATAAAAGATGAGTGAGAATAGAGAAATATTGTTTGATATTGTCACAGGTTGAGAAGCATGATGGGACCTGTTGTTACTCCTGGCTTCATATTTTCCCACCACTAGAGGGTGAGAACGCAAAGCTGCTTGTAGTTGTTTAGTCTAGCTTTCTGTGAATGCTTCCCATGTGAAACCTAAACGTATTCAAGGTCTTCTCCTGCCTGTAGCCGCAACATTGTTATGGTTAAGGGAACGCCTTGTTCTTGAATATGTATACTTAAAAACACGGCTTTTGAACAGGCTGTGCCTTTTTTCTTGTTTCCTTTCCTTTCTGCTCTGGACGAGGAGATGGCTCGCTGCGCTGTAACTTAATAGTCTGCTACTTGATCTATTGCCCGCAATAAAGACTGTTAGCCTGCTGCCTCATGTTGGCTGTGATGTTTTTCCTATTGATGGTAATGCCCCTGGCGGGTTTTTCAACATGGTTGCAGAGGATGGTTTTGAGAGGTGTTTTTTGAGGTGTTTTTACGATGGCTCATGTGGTGCCTGGGGGCCTGCCTCTCGTTAAGCTAAATGCAACTAATTACTTGGCATGGTCAGCTCGCATGGAAAAGTATTTGCAAGCTGAGGGGCTGTGGGGTGCTTTCACAGCTCCCCCGACTCTGCAGGGGACTGCTGCGGAGATAGCAGCGGCAACGAGGCGTGCCATGTCTGTCCTCTTTCTGGCTGTGGAGGATGACCAGCTCACGCATATTAGGGATCTTGCCACCCCTCGAGAAGCCTGGGCGAGGCTGCGGGAGTTGTTTTTGAGTCAATCAGCAGCCGCCAAGTACGCCCTGTGCGCCCGTTTATATGGGATGAAACTGGCCCCCGGTGTCCCGGTGAGGCAGCATTTGGCTGAGATGTTGGAGCTGTTTTCGTCACTTCGGGAGAGAGGCAAAGTGTTGCCTGAAAGTGACAAGGTATTTTGCATCTTGAATTCTCTTGATAGTTCCTGGAATCTGGTGGTGTCCTCTCTTCAATCCATGCCAGAGAGGGAGTTAACCATTCCTTTGGTTTCTGCTCGTCTGCTGGAAGAAGAGGAAAAGCGCACAAGGAATGCAGAGACTCCCACACAGCCGGCTCCAGCTGCAGAGGCCTGTGCTGGGAGAAAAAGTTCTCCGGCTGCTGAGGCGAGGCAGGAGGGGCTGGTGAGAGCCCACGCTGTGCGAAGGTGCTTTCGCTGTGGGTCTGCTTCTCATCTGAAGCGTGATTGCCCGCTCCTGAAGCAAGGGGAGCAAAGCTTCACAGGCGCCGGTGCCAGGGGCCGTGGCAGAGGAGGCAGAGGAGGTCGGGCCAGAGGACGGCTGAGAGTTGCTGTTACCCTGGGAGATGCTGTTTCGGACACTGTGCCAGGCTCTGAGGAGGCAGGTGATTCCGTTTGGCTTCTAGACAGCGGCTGTTCCCAGCACCTGGTCAATTCTGAAGATTTATTTGACTGTTTGGATTCTACCAGTGTTTCCTCTGTGACATTAGCTGATGGGACAAAGGCTAAAGTTTGTGGCGAAGGTGTAGCTTTTGTCCCTGCCCTTGACATGGGTTTGAAAAATGTTTTGTTTGTTCCCTCTCTTGATTTCTGTTTGCTTTCTGTGGGGCAACTAACAGAGTCAGGGTTCAAGGTTGAGTTCTATGGGAAGCAAGGTAAAATCCTCAAAGATGGGGTGGTATGTGCTGTGGCTACACGAGAAGGGAGGCTGTTCTTTTGAGCCACGACACACTGTGTGTAATGTGTATGGCAATGTCCCACAACATGATGAGTGCCTTCATTTCCTCCACCGGCGCGCAGCGCATGCAAGCTTTCCTGTGTTAAAGAGGCTTGCTGGTTGTTGTAAAGGGTGTACTTTGAAGCCTTGTAATGTCTTTCTTGACTGTGCTATTTGCAAGCAAGCTAAATCTAAACAACTCCCAGCACCGAGAGTTAAGTTTTCGTGTACCAACCGCCCCATTTCAGTTGGTACACTGTGATATTGTGGGTCCTATGAGTAAACCTTCCCTAGGGGAGCTAGATATTTCGTCATTCTCGTAGACGATTTTAGCAGGTTCATTTTCTGCTATTTGTTGAAACAAAAGTCTGATGTGTGTCAAGTTCTCAAGAACTGGTGTTCCTTGGTTGAAAGGCAATTTGGTTATTCCCTGCAAAAGCTTCAAACCGACAGAGGAATGGAATTCCTGTCGGAGAACTTGCAACAATGGATCAAAAAACAGGGTATAGTGCACAGGGCGACTGCCGGCTATTCTCCTCATCAGAATGGAGTGGCTGAGCGGAATGCAGGAGTTCTGCAGACTCGAATGCATAGTTTGCTGCTTGATGCAGATCTGCCTCTGAGTTTTTGGGGTGAGGCACTTCTGACTGCCTGTTACATACACAACAGGCTGTGGAGTTCTGTGGTTAATACTACTCCCTATGAGTGTTTGTTTGGTAAACAACCTTCCATTGCACATCTGAGAGTCTTTGGGAGTTTTGCTTGGGTGCACGTCCCCAAGGGGCAAAGAAGGAAGGGGGAGCCTAAGGCCCAGCGTATGCGTTTTGTTGGCTATGAGCCCAACTGCAAGGGGTATCGTTTTTACGCTGGTGGCAATTCCTGTGTGGTGTCTAGGAATGCCTCTTTTGAGGAACACGCTAATTGGTCGCGTGTTCAGGCAGCGTCTGAAGTTTTTCTCCCTGTGGCTGGTCTGCCAGCTTCTCAGCCACTGCAGCCTTCAGTCTCTGCTCCACTCCCAGCCTCCGCTCCCAGTTCCTCAAGGCTTGAAACAGAGGAGGAGAGAGGCGCGTGGAGGAGAAGAGCTGTAAGTGATGTGCGAAGGTCTTGCACAGGGGAGAGAGAACGCGAAGGCTCAGTGAAAAGGTCTCGCAGTGCTGAGGACAGGGACGAACCTTTGCAGGATCGTCCCATCCCCAGACGGTCTCAAAGAAAAACGAAAGGCATTCCACCTAAACGTTTTTCCCTGAGTCTCTCGCAGTTCGTGTGTGCACTGTAAACTGTGAGCCTCAGTGTTTTGCTGATGTTGTGAAAATGCCTGAGCAACAGGCAGAACCCTGGTGGGATGCAATGCAGAGTGAAATGGATTCCATTATCCAGCATGATGTGTATTCTCTTTGTAATTTGCCCAAGGGTGTGAAGCCAATTGACAGCAAATGGGTCTACAAGTTGAAACCCACTGCTGATGGGCATGTGAAATATAAAGCGCGCCTAGTGGCACGCGGGTTCTTGCAAGATACCAGTGATCTGGATCAGATTTACTCCCTGACTGTGAAAGCCCAGTCCATCAGATTGGTGTTTGCCATAGCAGCTCAGAGAAAAGCTGTTATTACTCACTTCGACATCTCTACTGCTTATCTTAATGCTGATTTAGAGGAAAAAGTGTACATGCTTCAGCCTGATGGGTTTGTAGTAGAGGGGAGAGAAAACCAAGTTTGGTTTTTGAGGAAAGCGCTTTACGGATTACGGCAATCTGACAAGTGTTGGAATGTTTGTTTACACAATGCCCTGCAAGGGTGTGGGTTCGTACAAAGCCTTGCTGATCCCTGTGTATATATTCGAGGGAAAGGGGAGAGTTTGGAAATTCTCCTTGCATATGTGGATGATCTATGCTTGGTCAGTGCTACACAAAAACAAGTGCAAGTGTTTGAGAAAGAGCTGGGGAAAAGGTTTCAGGTGACAAACCTAGGCCCAGTACAGAGCTTTCTTGGAATTGAAGTACAGAGAACTGAAAAAGGTATTCTGCTGTGTCAGAAACAAAAGATTGTAAAATTGTTAGAATTCTGTCAAATGTCTGACTGCAAACCGGTACAAACTCCAATGGTGCCAGGTTTTTTGAAAAATACCTGTGAGGAATTATTTCCTGATATACACCTATATCAGTCTGTCATTGGGAGCCTTTTGTACTTAGCTGGTACTAGCCGGCCTGATATTGCTTTAAGTGTCAACATTCTGGGCAGAGCGTGTGCTAAGCCAACCCAGTATCATTGGCAGGGTGTGAAAAGGGTACTCAGGTACCTAAAGGGTTCCCTTGATTATTGCCTAAGCATTTGTCCTGATCAGATGCCAAACCTTGTCTGTTCATCAGACAGTGATTTCGCTGAGGATACTGTGGACCGCAAAAGCACAACTGGTTTTCTTGTCAAATTCAGTGGTGTAGCAATCGACTGGAAAGCTAAAAAACAGTCTTGTCTTGCTTTATCAACTGCAGAGGCAGAGTTTGTGAGCCTATCTGCGCTCTGTACTGAGTTGGTTTGGTTCTTGCAGTTGCTACAAGACCTGCATGTGTCTGTGCCATTGCCAATACAAATATGTTGTGATTCACAAGCCTGCATTCAAATGGCAGTGTCTGACCGGGTGTCTGCTCGATCAAAACACATTGACATCAAATTTCACAATGTGAAACAATATGTACAAGAAGGAAAAGTGTCCCTTACCTATGTGTCTTCAGAAGAAAACGTGGCTGATGTGTTTACCAAGCCACTTCCTGCTAATGCATTTGGTCAGCACGTTAGCAAACTGGGGTTGATGGAGTCTCCAAAGCAAGGTAGCTGAAAATATTTCGCAAGGAGTAGGGGAGTGTCACAGGTTGAGAAGCATGATGGGACCTGTTGTTACTCCTGGCTTCATATTTTCCCACCACTAGAGGGTGAGAACGCAAAGCTGCTTGTAGTTGTTTAGTCTAGCTTTCTGTGAATGCTTCCCATGTGAAACCTAAACGTATTCAAGGTCTTCTCCTGCCTGTAGCCGCAACATTGTTATGGTTAAGGGAACGCCTTGTTCTTGAATATGTATACTTAAAAACACGGCTTTTGAACAGGCTGTGCCTTTTTTCTTGTTTCCTTTCCTTTCTGCTCTGGACGAGGAGATGGCTCACTGCGCTGTAACTTAATAGTCTGCTACTTGATCTATTGCCCGCAATAAAGACTGTTAGCCTGCTGCCTCGTGTTGGCTGTGATGTTTTTCCTATTGATGGAATGCCCCTGGCGGGTTTTTCAACAGATATAATTGGGAAACAATCCTGGTTTCAATTAGTTGGGATTTATAAGAGGTTGCTTGAAATAAAGGTGCATGGAGAACATCAATATTCCCTAGAAGATTTAATGAGAAAGAAGATTTGGGGGAGAAATGGGGGAAGAGGATTTTATTAGAAAATTAATTTAAACCAGAGGAGGGCTTATTAGAACTATGGGAAAGATATATTAAAATAAGTTGTAAACAAATTCAAGATTGGCAAAATGAAGTAATCAAGATTTAAAAAATATTAAAATAAGGGAACAACAGATAAAATTAATTGGAAGTTGGTACTGTACCCCACAGCAGCTAACATATATAATAAAGATTTGCCATCTAATTGTTGGCATGGATGTGGAATTGTAAGTAAAGGTACATATATACATATGTAATGGGAGTGTTATGAGGTACAGAGATTTTGTCAGAAAATAAGTAAGTAAAAACGAAATAATAGGGGAAAAGCTGGAATTATATAAAGAAAACATATATAATCTAAATGTAAAGAATCTGAGACTGAATAGAGATGAGGAATAGTTACTGAAACAGATGTTAAGGACAGCTCGAGCAGTTGTTGCATATGGATGGAAAGACAAAGGAGGGTGGAAGAAAGTTGCTAATATACTCGCAGAACCTCTTGCCATTGTTTTCGAGAAATTTTGGAGAACGGGTGAGATGCTGGAGTAGATGAGCCAAAATTGCCCCTCTATGAAAAAAAAAAGATAAAAAAGAAGTTCCAGTTGAAAACCAGTCAGCTTGATATCAACAACAGGAAAAATATTAGATTATGTTATTGTTGGTTTAGTAGATGGTGGGAAGATTCTGGACATCAGTTATTTGGAATTCAGAAGAATGTTTGAAAAGTTCCCCCATGATATTCTGATTAGCAAACAACTAAACATAAAATAGATGTAAACACCATCAGCTGGATCTATAATTAGTTATAACATTATGCTCAAAAGGTTGTCATCAAATTATGCTACAAGCGGAAGAGAGACCTCAAATGAAGGGCTGCAGGGTTCTGTCCTGCAGCTGATGCACTTTAATATTTTTTATCAATAATTTAGATGGGGGAATGGATAGAATCCTTGCCAGATTTGCAGATGATACAAATCTGGAAGAGTAGCTAACTCATTGGAAGATAGAAACAGAATTCAAAAGAAAATTGATAAACAAGCAAGCTGGGCTGAAATTAATAAAATAAAATTCAACATATAAAAATGCAAAATTATACATTTAGGCCACAAAAATCAAATGTACAAGTACAGGATGGGAGATACCTGGTCAGCAGTAATACATGAGAAAAGGACCTTGGGATTATTGTTGATCATAAATTGAGCATGAGCCAGCAGTGTGATGCTGAAGGAAAGAAGAAAAATGCAATCTTTGGCCATTTCCACACAGGGGTAAATCCCCACGCTGGGACGACCTCACACGGAGGGCGTCTACACTGTGGGGTGCACTAGGGCAGTTAAAAAAGGTGAGGTTCTTAACCTCAAACCGCCCATGTGCAGCTGCGGGGGTGGCGCTCTGTGTTTTATAAAGATCACTTTTCAAGTGGTCTTTTTAAAACGCGCGCGCGCTAGCCCATTGCAGCACCCTGTTAAGAACCGCAGGGACACACTAGCACGTCCCTGCAGAGCTGCCCGGGGGTGGGCTTCCGGCTGGCACGCTGCCCCAATTGGCGAAGTGTTGCCAGAAGCCGCCGGCCGCCATTTTGGGCGCTGCCAACCGCTGCTGGCCGCCACCAGCTGCCGACGACATTTAGAGCGGCGAACGCATGCTGCTCCCCATGGGGACAGAGACTCCCACTGCAAGGTAAACTCCGTCCCTGCGTGCGCTGCCCCATTTCCCCCAGTTTCGCTGCCCCCCATGTGGAAAGGGCCTTAGTTTGCATTAATGGAGGCATAGTTTCCAAGCTGAGGGAAGTAATAGTTCCATTAAATTCTACACTGATTGTCATCATCATCATCATCATCATCTTTATTTCTTTTCTTCTTGAGAGAACTCAAAGCATCTTACAAAGCTTAAAAGAGAACATAGTTAAAACTGTAGTATACAGAAGTTAAAACTAGGGGTGGGCCAACCGAATCCTCAAATCCTGGGCAAGGATTCAAGATTCGCAAATCTGAATCCCTGTGCCAAAATAGGCAAACTGAATCTTTCAAATCCACCAACCAAATAATTTGTTGGAGACTGGGATACCTGAAAACCTGGGAGACCAGACACACAAGGGGAGATGACAAGTAGGTGAGCTTTCCTCTTGGAGTAATAATGACCTTTGCTAACAATTTTAGAACTTACATCTGGGGTTGTATTCTAAGATATTTAAAGTGAACGTTTAAGATTTAAGTTTAGCACTTGACTGGAACGTACAGTCTTGAGATTTCAAGGACAGCTGAAAGATTCTTTTGCATAGCTCCCTTGCAAAGCTCTTTCACATGCAGTTTGGAGGTTTCTAGTTTTATAAGGTGTCACAGCCTTCTCTGCCAAAGTGTGTTGGTGCATCATCAAATTACAAACCCCAGGATGCCATAAGGACCTATGCAATGGGTTTTGACCTGGATTATCTCTGTACTCTAGTGGTCCTGTTTACACAGGCAGAAAAATGTGGGATTAATTCACATTTTCCTGCCTATGTGGAAAAGGCCTTCATGTCATTTTCAATCTAAGGAGATCCTGAGTCAAAACTATGACAATTGTCCTGGCCAGATTTCTTTAGAGGGAGGTTTGTTTTTGCCTAGGCTTTTGCTAAGGCTGAGAGGGTGCGCCTTGACCAAGATTATCCTTCTTTCCCTTGATTTTTAAGGCTTTTTAAAAAATCGGATTTGAAAGATTCATGATTCATGAGATTCATGGATTCCCAAAACCTTCCAGAGATTCGGATCCAGATTCAGATTCGGAAAATTCTGGATTCATCCCATCCATAGTTAAAAACACATTAAACTATGATAGCGATTAAAATGATATTGAGTATTAACATACATATTAAAAACAAATGACAATTAAAATAACCAGCACTGTTCTGCATACTAATTACGTGTTAAATGCCTGCTAGAATAGGAACGTCTTTAGATATCTCTGGAAGGTAGACAGGGACGGTGCCAGTCTGACCTTTTTGGAAAGGGAGTTCCAGAGCCTGGGAGCAGCCACTAAGAGGCCCTCTCCCGGATTCCCATCAAATACACCTTTGAGAGTGGTGGGACAGAGAGAAGGGTCTCTCCAGCAGATCTCAATGCCTGGACTGGTTCATAGGGAGGGGGGATGCAGTCCTTCAAATAACCTGCACCTGAGCCGTGTAGGGCTTTAAAGGTCATCACCAGACATCATCTAGAGTACTGTGTTCAGCTCTGGGCTCCTCATTTTAAGAAAGATATAGACAAATTGGAGTAAGTGCAGAGAAGGGCAGTGAGGATAATAAGAGGAATGGAGAACAAAACACATGAGAAAATGTTGAAGGGAAAGAGCATGTTCATCTTGGTGAAGAGAAAACTGAAGGGTGACATGATTGCATTCTAAATACCTTAAGGTTATCACAGAGAGGAGAGTGCCTTAGAAAGCAGAACCAGGTCTAATGGTTTGAAATTACAGGAGCATAGCTTTCAACTGAACATTAGAAAGAACCTCTTGACAGTGAGAGCAATTTGGAAATGGAACCAAGTGCCTAGAAAGGTTGTGAGGTCTCCTTCTCTGGATGTCTTCAAAAAGAAGCTGGACAACTATCTGCTGGGTGATCTAGCTGGAGATCCTGCACTGAGCAGGGGGTTGGCCTGATGGCCCATAGGGACCCTCTCAGCTCTATCATTCTATGATTCTTTATTCAGTTGTTTCTCTAGCAATTTTGATTGGCAATGCTTATTTCACGCATTGAGCAGCATAGCAACCTCATGAGATAACATAGGCTAAAGCTGAATTTCATAACTGCAGAACTGATATGGTTATTCTATTAGATTTCAGTACTAGTTTTTATATTCAGTTTCTTAAAGACATACAGTTTTTAGGGGAAAAGAAACAAAAATATCTGATTTGTTTGCCTTTTGTAACTTTTAAGAGTACTAAGAGTACCAATACATAGTAATTCCATAACTAAATATTAATCTCATGTTAAGGTTAATCCAAATGAAGCTGCCGATATTTTTAAAATATTCATATTTTTCCTATTACTTATTTAGCAGTGCAATCAAAGCAGTATGCAATTTGCCTCTTAACATGGTCTTCCAATTCAAAGCTGTTAATGACAATACAAAGCACTGATTAGAACAGGCAGCTTTAGTTTTCTTTTCCTGTTTGCTACTGCTTAGTGCTTTAATAAGACATAATTGTATTATTATTAATACAGACACCAGCCATTCATGAGCACTAATAAAATTTTTAATGTGTTTGCAAATCATTTCCTATGAAGATTCTTTGGGACTGCCAGCACATTAAGCTGGAAGTAAGCTGGGAAAAATCATTGCTGTATCTTACTGCTAATTAATAATTGCTAATTAAATAGATTTATGCACAGTTTTTCCTTCAAAGGTAAGGCAGTAAAACATTTTTCTAGAGATAAGAACTATTATCTTTTCAAGAAATAAGGATAGTTTTCCTTATCTGTGCATAACTTTTCTACCAAATACCAAAAGCAAAAGGAATGGGTCTTTCACAGGCATGATATACTGGAAATGAGAATTGTTCAGGTTTGGCCTCAACAAACAGTGCCTTCTTAGCAGGAGCAGGAGGTGAGCCATGGTAAGCTGTGCCAGGGCTGGATTCAATAATAAGCCATTGCCTTGCCTGACAGATTATGGAAGGCAGTGGTAAGACACTGGAGATGAATGGATACTAAGTGGTCTTTTTTGTATCCTCTAAGGTAGGTGACATTACTATATGTGAAAATGACCTTCAGGTTATGTTGATCATCTAATCAAGCAGTGTGATGCTGCAGCAAAGAAGGCAAATATTTTTCTGGCCTGCATTTATAGTACCATAGTTTCCAAGTCAAGGGGCGCAATAATCTCTCTTTTTCTGCACTGGGTCAGGCCTCATCTTCCTTCCTTTGGAATTCTATCACTGTAAACCTCTGCCATAGTTCTTATATGGAGCTCCACTTTGGGCAACTTCCAGTTTGGATGAGATGGAGTCAGTTCAACATAGTTTTTTACCAACAGCCATAAGTGTCACAAAAAGTACCTCAAGGGCTATAGTAAGAATTGAATCTGGACTTCCCTCCATCTCTAGTTAAGCAATGAAGGCTTAAGCATGTGGCTTAAGTTAATATTCTGGCTGGCCTGCCCACTGCTTTTGTCTGCCTTGGAAGAAATGGTAAATAAGCGCAGTGCATGGTCTTGTAAAATCAGTAACTATATGTTACCCTGATTTCTGGGGGTCCCACGAGGGACACCTAAATGCTCTCCAAATTATACAAGTTGGGGAAATTAGCAAAGAGCACAAGTTAGCACTGCGAGAGGCAGGGCAATGGAGAGAGATCGTTTACCCAATGTCTACAGGGTCAGGCCAAGTCAAAGAGCAAACAGAGGTGAAATAATAATTATTGTTTTTATTAAAATACAATCAAACAAGTGTATGCAACACACTCACACAGATAACTAGAGAAATAAAGGTTGGAGTTGGATAGAGGGATTTTTAGAGGAGGTTTTTGGTATAGGTAATACTACACCTGTCCTGAAGCCCAGGTAGTCTGAAGATAGAGTTCGTGGACATAAAGGTTCTCAGTGCGTGGGACTGAGGGGAAGGCTCGCCAAGCAGAGTGGCAGCAAGGCTGGATGGAAGTCGGGAGCGATCCCAGGAAGCTCTCAAAGTCAGGGGTTCTTATAGGGGAAAATGTAGCCGTAGGTTAGTCCATACTTGGGAAAAACAATGAGTTTCAGGCTGGAGACAAAGCCTCCGAAAGGTCAGAATTTAGCATGATTGGGTCAAGTTCGAATTGTCAATAGAGTAGCCAGTATGCAAACGCAGAGTGCTTGACAGTTGAGTATTCGGCTCATCAAGCTGCCTGCTCAGGGCAGGGAGTTCTTTGTAAGTAGCATGCATACATAATGTGGTACTTGTCTTGAAGTCTCCTGAAGCAACAGTCTGGCTATTTCTGGCCTGCCTGTATTTGTTTGGAATATTTCAGCGATTTGCGGCTGTGCCTGTATGCGTGCTTGTCTGGGGGCCTCGCAAACACATTGGAAGGAATGGGTAAAGAAGGCCAAATTATTGGTATCAAAGGATATCTAATATCCCACAAGTCTGGGCTAGAAAACTGCGGTAACATATAGCTCAGACTGGGTTTTCCCCTGAATTTCTTCTATCAAAGAATCATATTGGGGTCAATTTCCTTTTAAAGCAGATGAATAAAGATATAGCCTGGCAAATAGGTATGGCTAAGGCAGCAAACTGCAGATCAAATAATCTATATGCCAAACTTTCAGTCATCCCTAAGCAGCACAAAATCTTTCCCATTCATCTGGCTATATGGTACTAGAAAATTCAATTTACTTTTTGTTAGAGTGTGTTAAATGTGTCAATTTAAAATCTAAATCCATTGCTCCTGTTCTGAAGAAGAAGAGATTTTAAACATTAAGAATAAATGTGATTACATTATTAAATAGGTCAAATTATTATTCTGCTTTTAGAATAGCAAAACTTGTTAAGTTTGCTATGCAAGTGAGGCAAAAGTCCTTGATAAATTGCTGATTTTGATGAAATTTTCCTGGACGTTGTCTGGTACTAGATTTGTCACTTGTAACCTGTGTTTGTTGTTAATTGTTCTTAGTCTTACTGAGGAGTTAAGTTTCAATTGTATTGTCTAGCATAATTGACGGATGTTTTATCATTATAATATTTGTTGGTTTTTAGCCTTCTATATTGTTATTTTGATTAATAATCTCATTTCTTGATATTTGTTTTTAACATAGGTTGATGCTATCCTTTTTGTCATGTCTGCAAGAGCATAGTTGGCTTGTGCAGAATAAACTTCTTACAGTGGGTCTGTTCTGGAGTACTGTGTTCAGTTGTGGGTGTCTCATTTTAAAAATGATACAAGTTGCAGCAGGGTCAGTGAAGGCCAATAAGTATAGAGAACAAAACATATGAAGAAAAGTTGATTGAGCTGGAGATGTTCAGTTTGGTGAAGAGAAGACCAAGGGTTGACATGGTTGATCTCTTTAATACCTTAAGGGATGTCACAGAGAGAAGAGTGCAGGCTTGTTCTTTGCCACTTCAGAGGGTAGAACTAGGTCCAATGATTTTAAGTTGCAAGAGGGTAGATTTCGATTGAACATTAGAAGGGACTTCTTGATGGTAAGAACAGTTTGGCAATGGAAGCAATTGTTTAGAGAGGTGGTGGGGTCTCCTTGTTTGATATCTTCAAAAAGAGGTTGTACAGTTACTTGCTAGGGATACTTTAAGTGGAGATTCTGCACTGAGCAGAGGTTTAGGCTCAATGGCCCATGAGAGCCCTTCCAACTCTATGGCCGTTTTTGCACTACACTGTTAAAGTGGTATTATCCCACTTTCAACATCCTATGGAATCCTGGGGTTTGCAGTTTGGGGAGGGGCATTTAGAATTCTCAGCCAGAGAACTCTTTGGCTTCAGTAAACTCCAAACCCCAGAATTCCACAGGATGTTGAAAATGAAATAATAGCACTATAATTGTAGTGCGGAAATCACCTATGCTTCTGTGATTGTATGGCTGCATGCAGATGCTCTTCCAATGTGAATGTTGAAGATAGTGTCAACTAAATCTAAACTAAGGCTTTTGTAAATGGAATAGGAAAAGGATACTGTCTTGTTATTTGCCTCTGTTCGGAGCTATAAACATTATGTTTAAAAATTAATCCATTAGAGTTAACAGTAAGAAACTTGGAGGTTAATTAGTTGCCACTAATACTAATTATTGAAATCATTTAATTGGTTGGATTATTGTTAATGATTAATTATTCAAAATTATATTCAAAACAGACTATGGGACTTCCATGCAGTGGATACAATAGCATTAACTTCAGTGTTAAGCAGGAAATCTGGTTAAACTATGTTAGAAGAAAAACCTGACAAATTAAGGTTTTAATCTGTTAACCGACAAGTTATTGCCACGCTCAGCCACAGGGAGCAAAATGTATTGGGCTGGCCCCGCAAATTCAGTCACATCAGAGGAAGACAATTAGAGGAAAATGACAAGGCAGGAATAGAGTCCAGAGGAAAGCAAAAGGATGAAGAGTGATGTAGGAAGCATACAGTGGAAAATAGAAAGACATCTTATACAAAGTCTGTGGTGTATCTAAGTCACTGCTGTTGACACTGACTAGGAGCACATATTTCTCCAGGTTTTCAGACAGGGGGTTTGTCCAACCCATGCAGGGTCTTCTGTTGCCAAGCTACAGCCTTTTCTCTGATCTAAAGCAGAACTTGGTAAATTATTGCTGAGATTGTACTTGATTAAAAATAGCATAAGAATTCCACAGTGGGAGCTCTGCTATGGCTTCTCTTCCACCAGCCCCGGGATGAGCAATTGTGCTGCGATAACACTCTGTCAAAGCCAATCCATTACTGGTAGAGAGTGAGGGGGACAGGAGAAGCACCTGGCTATATTTCCCCATAGCCAGACGTAGACAAAGGACATCTGCCCAGATATGCTGGGGTTCTTTTGAGATTATGTTATCAATAGATTATGTTATCAGTCTGCATCTGGCTATCAGAACAAAGTCAGGTGCTTCTCTGATCCCCTAAACTCTCCACCAGCAACAGAATTGCCATTGGGGAATTGTGTGAGTGCAACTGTGAGCCGGGGTAGTGTTTTTGGACTTGAGGAGGAAATAAGAGAATACTAAACTGACAGGAAAAAACTACACAAGCATAAGGGGGACTTACACATATCATGAAACAAGAAATCTATGACAATCCACAGAAGTAACAACAAACAAGTGTCTCAAGCAGAGATGGACAACCACATGAGGTTTCTATCACACACATACCCAGTATACACATTAGGTGCATGTATATTTGTGGTATTATAAAATAACCTTCTGCCATATTTCAAATTAGAATAGATTTAAAACTCTTTTTTCCCTGTCATCCAGAACTGCACTTTATCAAATCAACAAAAGAAAGTAAAGGGCAAGTGATTGAATTAATATGCAAAGTGCAGAGAGAAATGTTCAACTGGCATATTTAGGGAAAAAAATGGAATTGACTCATGTTTGAACTGTAGAAAATTAAGATGTCTGAACACCCTCAGGCTGAAACTAAAATGGCAAGGGGAAACATTTCTTTTAAAAAAAAACCTGTTGGGAACATCAACAAATTGCTGTTTTTTATATACATACTTGAAAACTACTTTCTGGCAGAGCAGAGTGTAATAAAATTGTGCTGATGTTAAATCAGTCCAAATGATGACCTGAACATAAAAATCCATCTTCATCTATAATTTATAGATAATTTATATTTATATGACTAATTGTCTATCAGTGCTAGTTAATATAGAATGTTAAAAGTCTCTGTGGAACTGGCTAAAAGCCTGGATTATTTGATTTGATCTTAATGTCCTGTGTTGAGATAACAGAGGGAAGTTAGGCAAATACTTCTTAGGAGAAAGGTTATGATCAAGGAACATTACACTGAGATATAAGGAAGAGATACCCTTTCAGGTTTCAGATTATATAATCATTATTATATAATAATTCCTATCTAAGCCTAGGATAAATTGAGGAAGTACTTTTCACAACCCCCAGGTACAAGTGACAGCCATGATTTAGATGTGGAGTAGGGGAGCAAGTCCAAATTGAAGCGTTGCCATTACACGCACAAGAGTAAAGTTTCACTGCTAGACTCAAGATGCCCAGACCAGAATCCTAGGGGAAGTCCATCCTGTGTCCTGTTTAAGTGTGGCAAGTGTCCAGATGAGTGCATCTATAATCTAAAAGAATGACCAGAGGAAAAACCTATCCAGTTCAGGATCATAAACAGAGATTCAGCAAGAGCTGAAATGTGGTTGAAATTGTTTGGGATCAAACTGTGAGAGGCAGTCTGGGGCTAACCAAAGCCCAATGACAGCTGTGGACAGACAAAGACAATCATCCAAGGAGAAGTCCAGGAAGTGAAAAAGCAAGAAATGTCATATGATGCTACACTGAGATTTCTGAAGAATGGCTCTGGCTGTGTTAGCTTATTGTTGTTGCTGTGTACCTTCAAGATGTTTCCAAGGCCCTTTTCGCAGGGCGTTTCTTAAGCGAAAGGGCCCCTTGAGCATCGTGTAAATATGAGGTGTGGTGTGCATGACGCACTCCCATTTACACAACGCTCAAGAGCCTCATGCTCAGTGCATACGCATTTTTTTATTTTCGGCTTTTAGCCTAAAATGGCGTGTGCTCGCCCATGGGTCGGGTGCCCTGCATGCACTTACCTGCCGTGCAAAGCCTCCTTAGCCGTGCCAGTCGTGCTTCCTGCCCCAGCACAACCTACAACTCCCAGGCTGCACTGTGGAAGGAAGGAAGGAAGGAAGGAAGGAAGGAAGGAAGGAAGGAAGGAAGGAAGGAAGGAAGGAAGGAAGGAAGGAAGGGGCACGGGTGGGGTGCTTGCGTGACCAAGACGCTACTGCAGAGCCCAAGCGGGAGGCTTGCGAGAGCCTTCCTCCCCAGGCTTCTTGCGTGAAGACTGCAACCCAGCTCCGTGAAAGGGTAAGCTGTGAAAAAGTCCCAAGATATGGCGATCCTAACGAGAACCTATCATGTGGTTTTCTGGGGTTGAGAGTATGTGACATGCCCAAGGTCACCCAGTGGGTTTCCATGGCTGAGTTGGGGAATTGAACCTTGGTCTCCAGGGTCATCGTTTAATGCACAAACCACAGCACCTCTTGTGTTACATTATTGACATCTGTAAATCAGCACAGCTGGGCTAATTACTTCTGTGTGTTCCTTTTAATGCCATTCAAACCTTTTGCTGCTCTTTTGCAGCTGGTATTTTAGTCTATGGCACTGCTACTCAAAGACCCTTTCTGCACCTTACCTTTTTCCAGCACTGAGGTACAGGGATCGCACGAGCAGCCTCCGGTGAGAGACTCTCGCGTCCCTGCTGCTTTAGCTCCACACGAGCTGTCTGGTCGTGTCAGAGCCCTGCCTCTTCCTTCCACAGTGCAGCCTGGGAGTTTCCCAGGCTATGCTGGAACAGGAAGCTCGACTGGCACCACTCTAGAAGCTCCGCACACCAGGTAAGTACACACGGGGCCTTGGAGCAATGCACAATCATGCACCATTTTCGGCTTCTAGCCAAAAACGAAAATGTGCACGACTGGCGCCTGCCAGCCCCTGGAGCTTCGCACGATTGTGAGTGAATTGTGCAGATCACTCCTCACAATCACGCAATGCTTGAGGCACCCTTTCGCATGGCGAATGCCATGAGGAAAAGGCCAAAGTGGTGGTCCATGGCCGGGGCTAGTTTACAAGCTATTAGCTGTTAGTCCACATCACGTTTTGATGAAAGAAAAAAGGAGTTGTGGTCAATGGGCACAAATATGATGTCAGTCCCTGGCACATTGGAAGAAAACTACTGCTGGTAGCTGTCACATGTCAGACAGCTTAGGTAGCACTGGTCTATGGTAGACAGAAGGATGAAGCGGCTCAATATCTGACTCTTGGCTTTCAAGAGCTACATGGTGTGATCTCAGTTCCGTTTCCAGTACATCGTTTCAGAGCAGACCTGCCAGCCACCTCTTCTTATGAGAGGCTGTTAGGTTGGCTCCCCAATTCCTTGCATGAGGAGGCCTGTTTCAGATTGGGCACGACAACCTGAGACCAGATATAAGTCCCATGACTTCTTGTTGCTCTAAGTGTAGGGAGTATATATGGCAGATAAGCATGGAAAGATGAAGCCACAGAACATTTGGCTCCAGATTCAAAGGCTTCTTTTTTAAAGATATAAATTTACCAGCCAGATGATAGAGTCTCCAATAGGAGTTAGGCCCTAGATGGACAACTAGGACCCTCTATTCATGGTCCTGCAAATTTTGAGTCTTGTACACCTGCATTTGAAGTAGGGTAGAAGATAAGAACTTTCAGGTTCTACACCTATGTTTGCATACATCCTCCCTCCCACCTGCACTCACTCTACATGTCAAAAGCTGCCACATTTCAGGATTGAGCTCAACATAGAGAACTGCATTAGAAACTGAACTGAAACTGGCTCAGATTTCCATGGACTGAATCTCATCTCTTGCCATGAACTCAGGGCCAAAGTTGACATGGCATAGGATACAGATAGGAAGGGTTTTTCTTGTTTTTTGTTTTTCCATCCTCTCTGAGATCTAAATTAAATTTCAGGGATTTTCCCAGGAGGGAGACAGATTACATTGATGGACAAGACCAAAGGAAGAAGTATAAGATCAACTATGCCAGTATATTTTAGCTTAAAGTGGTAAGCTTTAACAAAGGCCAAAGAGGGGCATTCCCATCTTTTAAAATGGTGGGATACACATCGGCATATGAAGAGATAAGTTAACATTATATCTGTTTACATCGATTTCTGGTTGGTGCAGAGGTTGATTTACCCTCCCTCTGCCCCATAACCCCCCAACTTAACATAGAGCCACTTAAGCCTCCTCCCACAGCATTTTTTTTTTCCTGGAGGATAATAGAACAGATTGTAGAAGCATCTGGCAAATGTCCTCATAGATAGACATGAGAAAAAAAATCATAAGCCACTGAAACCACAGTGGATCTCAGCAGATGATGTAATTACTTTGCATCTGGCTATGGCGAGACAGCCAGATATTTCTGCAATGTCCTTTCATGTACTTTCAGTGGCTCTGTGGTAAGTCTCAGAGTGGTGACTTTATTAGTGTATTAGCTCTGCATGTGGAACTACTATGCAATATTGAGGATTACAGGATTGCACACAAAACCTGGCGTCATTCAGGGAACCCCCTAAAGATCTGATTTTGATCTCAAGTTCTGGTTTCCTGCACCAAGATAACAGATCCCTACTTTTATATCCCAGTATCATTTTCTGTGCTTAGATCCAAACAAGGTGAGGAAGGATTTGCATTTAGGTCACAGTTCTGAGGGAGAAAGGAGGTTAACTTTTTTTAATTGTGTCTTCATCGTGTCGTTGTGTCTTGAGACTTCATCATAGCTTCTTGTACCATCATTCCTGATCAGCGTAAGGTAGGCACGAGCTCTTGTTGCAGGAGCCCAGAGACCACAGAGACCACAGAGCAAGAAAAAGAGTAATTTATTACACGCGGGTTTTTGGCTGGATGTCTCCAAAAGACCAAAAGACCTGAATTCAAGTTTCACAGCTCTTTTATAGACAAAGTTCACAGCATACACAAAGATCACAGGCAAAGATCGCAGGCATGTCTCAGTCCGCCCCTCTGGGGTCACAAATACCACATGCTGTTACTAGCTAATTACCCCTGCACTCAGACCCTGGAAAGTGCTTATCTACAAACTGCAATTATCGCAGCCAGTCAATAAATGACACCCTGGCTACGTAATCAACATCCTAGCTACATGATACATTGGCTCTCGTGACCTTTTTACCCTTCTTAAATCTTTCTCCATTCCTCTGACCTAAGCCCCCAGCTTCTACTTTATTTCTACTTTATTATTTCTAATTCATACCTATATCATTTCCCCCCTTAAATGCATAATTTCTAAACAATTATAGCATTTCGTGACATTATATCATAAAACAGCATCAGGCTGAGCCATCAAAGCGTACAGAGCTGCTGTCTTACTGGAAGTAATTTGAAGCATATTACTTATACATTGTATAAAACAAGGAAAGCATATACACAGAAACAGGAATATTAGCACTACTGGCAACAAAATTACAAACAATGCTTTTAGCCAATTCAGGTTTGGTAACCAAGATGTGAGCCACTTCCACCAGCTATCATCCCCTTCATTTATATCCTTTACTACTTCGTGCAGTTTGTTAATTTGTGCTTCTATCGTGTTGCTGTTATCAGACAAGTTGAAACAGCACAATTTCTGATGCTTTTCACATCCTACATGATGGAGAAGGAAGAGATAGTCAACGCCTGCCCGATTTTCCAATACAGCATTCCTTAGTTCCCGCTGTTCTTTGTTAAGCAAGGATAATGCTTTGGAAGTAGCGTTTATACTTTTGACTAGTGTACAGGCTAATCTATTTATTTCTAGTCCGTCCTCCAAAGCCAATCCTGTTATTCCAACCAGGGAGAATGCTAACACTATTTTCTCCTCGTCTGACCATAAGTGTGATTGGCCATCACATTTTTCATCTAGAGGGGCGGCTCTAGCTCTACGGTCTCGCTTCTGAGGCCATGGAGGAAGGACTGTTACCAGACGGCTAAGGCAGCAAGGTTGAGTGTCAGACAGATAGGCTGGTATGTATGACCAGGTTCGAGACCCACTGGTCCAGAACCAGCCATGAGGTAAAAGAACATGACCTTGGTAATAAGATATATTTTGGATCTCCTTGCAAGGAATCGGAGGTCCTGGAGCAACCTTGCATTGGCTATTCTTACTCCGACAATTGATCATGCGCGCGCAGGTAGCATTGGCTCCTGCTACTATAGGAGTTCATAAAGTGAACTCAGTTAGGGGTAGATAATTTGAAGTGACCCCCCAATCTGCGCTGCGAGCTTACGACATATCTAAGTGGCTAAAGATCGAACTCTGGTAATGGGTACTATCCTGGATTTGGCTTGGCTGCCTACACACCGGTATCAGACATGAATTAATGAGTCTATTGGCAGGAACTCCCTGTGGCAAACAGAAATGATCTATCCCGGTTATATTAGCTAGGTGTAACCAATAGTTATCAGCCAAACGTGGGGATGCTATCTCTTCAACCCCTTGAGCATTGCTTACAAATATCATATACATAGAGAATAATAAGAGTAATATAAAATGCATGTTAGTATTACGTCCCTTTCCGGGCTTCCTGGGGTCTGGCTGTATGCAGGGCTGCTGGAATCCTGGACAGCAGCGATAGAACCTAGCCCCCATCTTCTTTCCTTCTCCAAGTGCAGGCTTAGTTGTACGTGGAATTACCACTTCCGGAGTGGTAATAGCATAACTCAGCCTGAATCTCCGTGCCGCTTCTTCAAGGTGAGCTTGAGTGGGTTAGTAGTGTCCCCAGCTACTGACCACCCCCCTTTTGCTCGCTTTACACGTGTCCAATGTATCCAAGGTTTTATACCAGCCACCTTTACAGCTGTGGGGGTGGAAAGAATGACAGTTTTTGGTCCTTTCCACCGGGGAGTCAATGGATCAGATCTCCAATCCTTAACCCAAACCTCATCCCCTGGCTGGAAAGGGTGAACCTCAGTGATAGGGACGGGGAACCTATTTTTTATTGCATGACGGCGCTGCGACTGCAAAGCTTTACCTAGCACCTGCACTTCTTGCTGTAGACTGACATTTCCTAGTTCCTGAATGTCCCCCTTTAACCCCGAAAGGATCTGAGGGGGTCTCCCGTACATTAATTCGAAGGGGGACAGTTTGGTGACTCCGTGAAGAGTGCACTGAATTCTAAACAGAGCCAAGGGCAACACCTCCACCCATTTTAATTTTGCTTCTTGACATAGTTTGGCCAGATGTGATTTGAGAGTCCGATTCATTCTTTCTACTTGCCCGGAACTCTGGGGCCGGTATGCACAATGCAGCTTCCACTGGATACCAAGCAGCCGATTTACTCCTTGCAACACCTTGTCAAGGAAGCTGGGGCCATTGTCGGATCCAATAGATAAAGGCAACCCGTGCCTCGGTATTATGTCTTTTAGCAGAGCCCGGCTTACTTCCCTCGCCTTCTCTGTCCAGGTGGGGTATGCTTCCACCCATCCGGTGAAAGTACAGACAAAAACCAACAGGTATCGATAGTGTCCCGCTCTGGGCATCTCCGTGAAGTCCACTACCAGTGCTTCGAATGGTAGGGCCCCATGTGTTTGAACTCCTGGAGGGGGTCCCTTCCCTTGTCTGGGGTTGTTTCTTGTGCACTCCGGGCATCGCGCCGAGGCTGAGTTGGTCAAGGCATGGAGTCCGTTGATGAAATCGAACACAGAGGAAATTTTCAGTGGAGGCAGGGCCCAGTTTCTATACTCTGCTTTCAGGAGGAAGGTTCTCTCGGTTCAGCGCTTGCCGTTTGGGCGCCCCTAGCGCAGGCCCCCCCGTTCCGGCAAAAGGAGGTAGCCGGTGGGCCTGATGTGGGGCTCGTGCGCCAAGCCCCCCCGCCCAGCAAGGTGACTCAAGAGCAGGCAAAACGCCACCTCGGTGTCTCAGCTCCTGCAGCGATCCGAGTCACGGCACCATTTATGTTGCAGGAGCCCAGAAACCACAGAGACCACAGAGCAAGAAAAAGAGTAATTTATTACACGCGGGCTTTTGGCTGGATGTCTCCAAAAGACCAAAAGACCTGAATTCAAGTTTCACAGCTCTTTTATAGACAAAGTTCACAGCATACACAAAGATCACAGGCAAAGATCGCAGGCATGTCTCGGTCCACCCCTCCGGGGTCACAAATACCACATGCTGTTACTAGCTAATTACCCCTGCACTCAGACCCCGGAAAGTGCTTATCTACAATCTGCAATTACCGCATCCAGTCAATAAACGACACTCTGGCTACGTGATCAACATCCTAGCTACGTGATACATTGGCTCTCGTGACCTTTTTACCCTTCTTAAATCTTTCTCCGTTCCTCTGACCTAAGCCCCCAGCTTCTACTTTATTTCTACTTTATTATTTCTAATTCATACCTATATCACTCTGACCAGACTCCAAAGGCAGACAACTATTTGCTGTGGAGGCCAGAAAGTTAGCTAACAGTATTATTTATGGAACCACAGTCTCAACCAGAAAAAAAGAAAGAGAAAGAACAAATACAAGATATTCTAATTGTCTTTGTCATTACTCATTCAGCACTTTTTTTCTCCAGAGAGAGTTGCAGTGCAAAGATTAAAACCTCTCTCTTTTTTGAAAAAAAGGAAGTAAAAAAGAGCAACAAGAAGCAAGATAATTTTCCAAGCAAATGTCTCCTACACACAGTACAAGTGATGATGAGAAAAAATGAACTTGAAATTGCCAATAAAAAGCTATTATGGATCCGGATCCCTTGCTGATGGACGTTCAGAGTCACTGGGTTAAATTATGGAACAATCCTCCATGCTTTTGTACACACGGAGAAAAAGAGCTAATTAACATTGTGAACCTGTCGTGATTTTTTTTCTGCTGCCAGTGTGTTGTGTTGAAAAGGGCAATGAGTAATGTAGCAAGACCGCTGTACAGAAAAATAGATTATTACTGAGATGGATGGTAACGTTTATTGTCAGCACCAGCTGAGTTGAGAGAGGACTCAGGTAAAGGCCAGATATAATGGGAGCCTGCTTTTGACTGATTTAGGTAGACAAAATGCCTATTGGCATCAAAAAGTGCCTTTTTGATATTTCTTCTTAAGATGCTGTTGGATTCTTAAGAATCACTTGGGGGGCTGAAGACATATGGAAAATAATAGAATACTGCTAAAACCAATATAGATTCATCTATTGAATGCAGGGCGTAGATATGAATTTGAATGGGAATGAAAGATAATTTCAGTTCAGTCAAACCTTTACAAGAATTTACCAGACAATGTGAACCTATCTCATATTTGGGATGGAAAGCATTCAGGATGAATAATGTTTGTACGTAGATAAACACACATGTCAGCTGAATTGTCGTTCCAGGCCCAGGGTTTTGAGTACTTCGTTCCTAAAAGTTTCAGATAGAATCTTATATATTCAACTATGCTGAGTTAGGGTTGCTATGGCTCTCTTCTCTTTCTCTATTTAGAATCAATATAGCAGGCAGCATATGGTCATTTATGATGGGAGTAGCTGTACCTATTGGATTCATACTATATGGCATTAGAAACAGCAATACCCCTCTGCCAAAAAAAGTTGCAGAAAATTGCAATCTTCCTGGACATTCAGTATCTGATCTAGAAGTAGCTGTTCTTGAGCAAAAATAATGAAAAGAAGATTGGAAAAAGACATGGCTGAATAGAGATATCGCCATAAATTCCAATCCACTAGCAGTGGTATAGATAGAGACAATGGTTTCTTTGCACACTATGTATATTTAAAAAATAGGTTTTAACAACAGCTACACATATATAAAAAAAGTGTTCTGCTCAGAATATTTTCTGGTTTCAAGAGAAATGACTTTTGGTTGAGTGAAATGTATTGCTTTCGCAAATCAAAACTAATAGTCCAGCCATTTGACAGGCCTGAATCATCTTGCACAACTCTTTGTATGGCCAGTGTCAAAATCTGTATCATTCCGTACCATATCTAACCCTACCAGCACAACAATTCAACTGATTAAAAACCTGTGACATTAAGTTTGTAGTCAGTCAGTGCAGCTGAAGATATGGATTGAAATCCAGGAAAGGTTGTGTCAAAATAAACCAGTTAATCTCAAAGGTGCTGGCAGAGTCCTCCTCACCCAAATTTTCCTTTTTATCTGTGAGTCATTTGACTTTTCTAATAGAATCAAACCTGACAGGGTTCATATCACTAGATGTGGGGAGCTTTAAGGAAGAGCAGCCTTTCCATTTGAATGGTATCCAAGAAAAAGATGCACTCATCTCACACTTCATGTTATTTTTCTGGACATTTGTTATGAAAATGATAAATAGCGTATAGGTTGTTCGTTTAATAAGTCTGCAGTGTTTCAGAAAGATAGGAACAGAGCTTTTTTTTTTTATGGAAGGGGAATATTCATAGCTGGAATAGTGCTAAGAAATTCTTCATTTTCATTTACCCTGAAGGTTCTTCATGACTATACATGTTAATATAATGTATTTGTTTTACTTTTTTAGTCCGTAGTCCAAAATTTAAAATGATTGTAATTTTAGTGTCAGAAATATTTAAGGGTGCTATATGGTCACTTGGGTCTGTGTGTGTGTGTGTGTGTGTGTGTGTTTGTGTGTATGTGATTTGTATGCTTAAAAAATACCTGCTTTGGGAAGTGTTACCCTGTTCTCATGGGGTCCCGGGAGGGACACCTAAATAACCAAACAATAAAACACAACCTTGGGGGAAATTAGCTGGAGCACTCACTTAAGCTAGCGAGAGGCAGGGTAACATAGCAGGATCTTGCAACCCAGCGTCTACGGGGTCAGGTCAGTCAAGCAGCCAGACGGGTTTAAAGTAACAAAAATGATGCTTAATTGAATACAGACAAACATTGAAGACACCACAGTCACACAGATAACTAAGGATTCAGAGACTGAACTAGGGATAGGGATTTTCAGAGGAAAGTTGGTGATATGACACCTGTCTTGTCATCCTGGACTTTAGGAGAGAAGCTGGGGATGTGAAGAAGAAGCTCAGCTCACTTAGCTGAGGGGAGCTCGCCAAACGAAATGGTAGCAAGGCGGGATGGAACTCTGGAGCGGGCTGAGCGATCCGAGGAAGGTCTCGGAATCAGGGGTTTTTATAGGGTGAATTGTGACTGCAGGCTATGCCTTACTCGAGGAACAACAATCAGTTTTGGGTGTGAGACAATGTCTCGGAAAGGTCACAACTTTGCATGATGGAATCAGAGCCGAATTAACAATAGTGTAGCCAGTATGCAAATGCGCAGCGCCTACCAGTGGATGGCACAACCTTTGTCCAGTAGCCTGTTCAGGGCGGGAGGCTTTTGTTAGTATCATACATATGTAATGAGGTGTTTGCCAGAGAGGTCCCTGAAGCGACGAACCGGCTGCATCTGGCCTGCCTGGGTGGAGAATGGAATGTCCAGCAATCATCGGCCGTGCCTGTTTGCGTGCTTGTCTGGTGGCCTCGCAAACCTGTGGAGCAGGGTGGCAGGGGAAAGCCGAATTAGTGATATCAAAATGATATCTAGAGGTGTTCCCAAGGAGGTCTAAACTGTGGTAACAGAAGAATTTTACTTTTGAAAAAGAGCATAAAACTTCATTAAATAAATATATAACTCAGAAAAGGGGGAAACTGGTATAACATTCTCTAAATTCTTTTATGTTTGCTGTCAGATAAGTGTCAAATGTCAACTCCTACTTCACAATCAACAGATCTTAAATGCCAATGCTGAATATCAAATATCAGCCTGTTTAGGAAATATTTCCCATTCAAATCATATAGGGGAATTCTGTGGAGAATTCTGAGGGAAGGTTGTGTTTATTTTTAGCTTTATTCAGAAAAGAATATTTAACACTTTGGTCAACTAGTTCCTTTGGGAAGTGAATGTCATTGAAGATAACATTGAGAAATATTTAAGGATGCCTCTACTTTTTTTTCTATCATGAACAAATTTGTATGCGTTGTTAGCATATCTGTGATTTATATGTTTGAGAAAAGCCATGAGGTTCCTCTCATTAATCAACTTCTTTCATGCTAACTAGTCTCATAGGACCGCAATATGCATATGCTTCTCCCTTAACTTTTCCACCTGTTTGGACTCTACTTGTCTTTGCATGCTTTCTATTTCTATAAGAAAGAAGATTTAATGAAGAGATGGGCAAATGTATGGCATTGGGGTGGCCTTCATGGGACTTTGAAGGGCTATGCCAACCCTCCATTTTCAAATTTCTAATTATTCAGATCAAAGTGGTCCAAAGCCAAAACATCTTACCAAGCTGTCTTAGGCCAAAACAAATCCTTGCTTGCAACATTGAGTCAGCTAGGCTTAGGCAGCATTGGGAACTTTTTTTTTTCCAAAAATGAAGATAAAATATTGGCTGATACAGCTGTTATGGATAAATAAACAATTTTAATAAGGGATGGAAATATAGAGAAATTTGTTAGAGACTGAGATTTGGTAATTAAGTATTTGAGAAACACACGGAGTGATTTAGTGATAGCTGGCTTTATTGATTGAAGATTGTGTGTGCGTATTGTGTGTGTGTGTGTGTGTGTGTATATATATATATATAGATGTAGAAAGATGAATGTCATAGAAAGATGAATGTTATAGTTATGTAACATTATCCATTGTGAATTATCCCTTCTTCTTCTTCTTCTTGTTACTATTAGAGACATCAGAAGATTTTAGGATTTTAAAATATAGTTGCAATTAATTTTAAATAACCTCAATAGATATGAGTTAGAATCAGACTGGTATATGTAACAAGAATTCTCAGCTCTACTTTACATAATGTAGCTAAAATAACCAAAGTCAATGGGGAAGTCAAGAGGAAGTCAATGTGGGAGTCTGAGGATGACAAATTGTATGTAGAACATTGGTATATGAATGTTGACTTTTTAAATATTTACCAATAAAAAGTAAACTATTGGAATTTCCAAGCTTGTTGAGGGGCCTCCGAAAGCCTCAAGAATGATCTTGAGGTCAGCCTGCTGCCTACAGACCACAGTCCTCCACCCACACTTTAATGGTGGATTTGAAGAGAGCTTCTACTTGTGTTCCTTGAATATGAGTAGAAGCTTCCAAGCAGTTGGGGGATCTGCATTCATGCAAGACTAGGATGCATGGCCCTGCCCATGGAATTATCCCCCAAATGTTTGAAATATATTTCCTGCATTCTCAGAAATTCTGACCAACAGAACTGAGGACTGACAATAGTCTTGCCTTTTGAGACGTATTCTACATACAATCTGCATTTTTAGTTCAGAAAACAATATATTATGCACAGAAAACATTCCTGCTGTTTTCTGTTCAAAATGCTATTTTCTGAGGAGAAAAGCACATGTGAGCTTTGTGAAGAGCAAATCCATACCTATGACATTTTTTGTGTAGCAAACAGCATTTTCTGAATACAAAAATATTTCTGTACAGAAATATTGTTTTCTTCACAGCAATGCTGTTCCTGTGTGGAAAATGCTGATTTCTGAGCAAATAAAAACACATTTTTTGCACAGAATAAGTTCTGAGGCCCCTCCTCAAACTCAAACCTCAGGATTATCCCATAGGATGTTGAAAATGGAATAATAGCCCTATAACAGTCCAGTGCAGAAATGGCCTAAGTAACCTGTCCCTTACACTTTCCTTTGTTATTTTTAAGGAGTTTCAGAACAGTGAAGACTTTTAGGTCATGCTAGGAACATCTATTACTAGAACAGGAAAGAAAATTAATGTTTCTATTCTTACTTCACAGAGAAAACTTGTGACTTGTGCTAATCTAAATGCTTCTGAGCAGAGGAAGAACATTCCCCCACAGCAGGGAATGACAGCAAGTGGTGTCGGCAGGTAATGACTGTCACTGTTCAGGATAAATCTGTCTATTTGAGGTACAATGATCAAAGAGCTAAACGAAATATTGAAGATAAACTCCAAAAATCAATTGAATTGATGGGAAAGTCTAAGCATTCTATATTTACTTTTACTGGTCATTTTCCAGGAATATTTTTTTTAAAGAGGATTGGGAAATGGGCATTAGAAAGCCCACTATGACTACGCTTCTGGAGCACATATCTCAATGCTTGCAAGAAGAACCTCAATATTATTTTGGGGTGACACAATTCAATCTGGTAATATGGGCCCCCTTCCAACATTATTTTCTCTCATGTCAGAAGCAGTTGCATGAGAAATGAAAAAAATAGGTTTGAATTCTGAAATTAGTCCTGCATAATCTACATTCCTGGGAAAAAAACCAACCCTTTGCTATTTTTTTAGTGCTAAACTTCAGACTGCCTGCTACAAATTTGCTATATATTTTTGTTCATTTATAAAGAGATTATCCCATTGATGCCTACAATTATTATTATTATTATTATTATTATTATTACTACTACTACTACTACTACTACTGTCACAATACGAGATGTGTTGTTACTCCTGGCTGCACATTTCCCGCCACCAGAGGGTGAGAAAGCAAAATCGTTTGTAGTTGTTTAGACTAGCAGGATAGAGTGTTTCCCATGAGAAAGCTGAATGTAACCAAGGCTGTCTGGATCATGCAGCTGTGGTCATATGTTATGGTTTGAAAAGCTCCTTGTTATTGAACATGTATACTTAAAACACGGCCTCTGAACAGGCTGTGCTTCTTGTTACTTTTTCTCTGCTCTGTCAGAGATGGCTCGCTTCGCTGTGACTTAAATGCCTTAGCTTGATTTACTGCCCGCAATAAAGACTGTTAGACTGCTGCCTCGTTTCGGCTGTGAGTTTTTTCTACTGATGGCAAAAATGCCTCTGGCGGGTTTTTATCAACTACTACTACTACTACTACACACCAACATAGCTGAAAACATTAGTCCAATTAACATTTAAGCATTATTTTTTCTGCTCACCCCATTCTGGTCAATTTTTCTTACAAGTTCACACTGAGTAGATAAGATGGCCAAGTAACATACTCATTCAGGCCCCATTGTCCAAGGTTTTGAAGGATGCTAGCTTTTTTTTTTTTTTGAGTTTCTCTAACAGTCACTGGAATCATGCGAAAAATCCATAGGACGATATACACCTCACTGAAAAATTAGCTGCAGTTTTTCTTTGTAAAACTCATTTAATAATATAATTGGAAGTGTCACTCATCTCTTTAAACACAACATGTTTCCAGCTTAGATATTCTATGAGATATTTAACCATTAAAACAAGCATCCCTTAACAATGAACCTTCTCTCTTTTCTTTTTCCACTTTTTATACCTTAGCTAAGGATTTGTCTAAAGAGTCAGAGGGATACCTATCACATCTTGAACATTATTTGATTGTAAGAACTGTGTTTGTTTACTGTTTGTTGTGAATTGCCATATACTTTTTGTCTCAAGAAATACAGTATTTTATTTCTCTTTCCTGAAACCCTTGACATTTAGTGGCAATTGACGCATTCCAGGAAAGGCCAGTCAATCCTGGCTAAATGATTAAGATAAATACATGCATTTCCAGATAAAATGTGTATCTACAGCACATTCAAGTGTTATTGTATACTTAGATAGTTAATACAAAGACTCTTATCTTTCCCTCTTCCCAAATACCATTGAGGATATACTCAGTATTTTTTCATCCCATAACTCCCACTCACATGGTAGTCTCCCTTAGGACTTCTAACATTCCTTCTAACTTCTGTTAAGATCAGGACCATGGTCCAGCATATGTATCCTCCCTTCCTCCCATTGCCCCTCAAAAGACTATTGCGATGAGGAGCATTAGACCAATTTATTAAAAGCATCATGAGAATTCATGGATAGCTTTAATTTGCCTTCCACTGTGTCAAGTTCTGAGATCGTTGTTTGATGGCTAGATGTTATCATTTGCTCTTTCGCACTACAGTTAGAGCATTATAATTCCACTTTAACTGCCATGCTTGCATCCTGTGGAATCCTGGGTTTTGTAGTTTCAATGGAGTATCAAAACTGTTTGGTTAAGAATTTTAAAGCTCCCTCTGTAAATTGCAGATCTCAGGATTCCATAGGATGTAAACGACATGATCCTTGACTGACTGAGGTCATTAGAGAATGAAGAAAATATAATCCTTGCAAAAGAGGAAAGGGTAGACAAAGAGGCAACAAAGGAAACAAATGAGAATCAAACGAGTATTAGCCAAGATATAACAGAAAGCCCAACCAAGCATTATTTGAACCCCCAGAAAACTCCCTGCTCATAAAAAATTGAATGAATGTGTTCCCCTGATTTCTGGGGTCCCTTGGGGGACACCTCAATGTGCTCCACGTGATAAGGAATGAAAACTAGCCAGAGCACCAGCAATAGCAATGCGAGAGGCAGGGTAACCTAGCGGGGTCTTCTTACCCAGTTTTTACGGGGTCAGGCCAAGCCAAAAACCAAACCAAAATGTCCAATAAATGATTTTATTGAAAGAAAAGTCTCACGCAGCAACACAGTCTTGCACACACACACCCAAGAGCTATTAAGAAGCAAAAGAGAGGAAATTGGACAGAGTGAGTATTGAAGGAGTGTTGTTGGGGTAATACTGCACCTTGTCCTGAAGTCCTGGGTCCGAGAAGGCAGCAAAGAAGTGGGGCTCAGCATGGAGAGGGCTGAGGGGATTGCTTGGCAAACGGAGCAATGGTTGGCTGGGGTGACCGGGAGCGATTCGAAGAAACGCTCAACAGCTGGGACTATTTGTAGGGAGAAAAGTACCTGGAGGACTAATCCTTTCCTGGGGAGAACAATTGGGTGTTGCAATGGGCACGAAGCTCCACATTGGTAATTTCCTTTGTGTGATGGGATTATTAGGTATTGCCAAAGTCTCCGGATCTTCATCTGTTTTGTGGTGTGACTTCTGGTCTCTACCTGATTGGATATTTGCTTAACTTGAGGCACACATGCTAATCCTCTCAAGTCAGCGTCTTGGGGCTGAGGACCCTTTGTTTATTGTGGGTTTGCTCATTTTGAGGTTTCCTGGAGCTATGTGATGGGGTTTTTTACTGGCCTGATGTAGTTTTCAGTCTTTCAACTGTGCCTGCCTACGTGCCCCTTCGGGGACCTCTTGGCCCATGGAATTATACTTTAATATTAAAATTGTAGACACCTGGGATAGGATTTCTTCTTCGGAGAAACAAATGAATGAATGAATGATTGAATGTTTTCTTTCAGAGAATACCAGGAACGTGATAATATTTGAACAACATGACATTTTGGATTAGACCCAATATATTTGACTATTATATTGCTCACAGCAGTTTTTCCTCACGAAACATAATTTTGTTAATAACCGTCTTATTTTTTTTTTAAATGACAAAATCTGTTCAATATTACTGTAAGTAAACACTAATAAGATTCTTTTTGGAAGCTGTTTCCTGACCTAGTTCTTTCCCATTAATTTACTCTTCACACATTAAAGTATTTTGTTATCACTGTTGTGGTTTTCCCCTCAGTATTTATCACCTTACTAGTATAATCTGCTTTATGGCAACAGTTATTATGCACTTCTGTTTCTAGGCCATTTAGTTTTCTTTTACTTGAATGTGTCATACTCACATCTGTATTATTTCTTACAAAGAGATGGATAAAAGTAGTACTGTACCAAAAAGTGCCTTCTCCATATTTTGGCTATTCCCTTTCAGTTTGAAAAATATATAGGAAAAAAATCAATGCAAAGGTTGAATAGAGAAGGAAACTGTGATGGCATTCAAATGAGTAAGGCGCTGGATTCTCACACTTAGATGATGAGATCTATGTGTGATCTTATCTATGTAGAAAAATGTCTCCAGGGATCTGTGGTTTTCCTGACTTCACATACTTCAGCAGGAGTATAATTCTTCACTAATTTCCTTGTCAAGGGAAGTAATGAGTAATTTTTGCAATTTTATTCCAGGTGTGGAAAAGTCTTCAAAAACTAGACAGTTTTCAAAACCTATTCACTATTCTGGACTTATTCTGTGAAAAATTTGCACATGATTGTTTTGCACTGAAAACACACTTTTTTCTGCAAGAAATGAAATTACCCTATTTTCTGCGCAGAAGAAAAAAATTTTTTCCACAGAAATATTAATTTCTACAAATAAAATTCTGTATCATGTGGCAAACCACCACATAGAAATTTTGCATAAAATAAATTTCAAGCCCGCAAAGATTCTCATCAGTCTGGGATTCTCATCAAAAGGGTCTCTTCACACTCAAAAACATGTTTTTGATCATTTTTCAAATATTTTTGAATATTATTTTCATCAACAGTAGTGGTGCTTTAAGAAAACTATTTCCCTGGATCTACTTCAGAAAGCACAAGGACTTAGGAGTAAATATGGCTGAGGAGGCTGCACAGCAGTGTGACAGAAAGATTTTGAAAACACAGTACCCTCATCCAAGCTGACACCACCAAAACATATTTAGAAAACAATCTCTGCTGGATTATTCAGAGCTCTGAAAATGAAGCAGAAAAACAAAAGGTTTTCTACACCATAGCTTATTCATGTATCAGAATGGAGAGTGCTGTCAAGAAATCAGAAGAAGATTCCATCTTGGAAAGGCAGCTATGAAAGAACTAAACAAGATCCTGAAGTGTAAAAATATATCACTGTATATTAATGTTATTGTATTTGGTCCATGTCATTGTATTTCCAATTTCTATGTATGGTTGTGAAAGCTGGACAGTGAATAAAGTTGATAGGAAGAAGATCAACTAATTTGAAATGTGGTGCTGGAGAAGACTTCTATAGATACCCTGGACTCCTAAAAAGACAACTGAATGAGTCCTAGAGCAAATCAAACCTGAACTCTCCATAGAAGCCTAGATGAGTCTGTTGTCCTTTGGCCATATCATGAGAAGACATGATTCATTAGGAAAGACAATAATGCTTGGTAAGGTAGATGGCAGTAGGAAACAAGGAAGACTACATAGCAGATGGATAGACTCAGTCAAGGAAAACATGTCCCTGAATCTGCAAAACCTGAGTAGGACAGTTGATAGGGACTATCATCCATAGGTCTTCATAAGTTGAAGCTGATTTGATTGCACTTAAAAACAAAGAATAAAGGGAGTCAAATAAAGATAATGAATGTTTGCCAAAGAAGAGGTAAACCTGTATGGACAAATGTGGTGTTCTACATAGATGACAACCACTGCTTTAATCTTTGTCACTAGTGGGCCAAGCCACTCTTGTCCTGAGTTATGTGTGACCCCAGTCTTGCACCATCATGGTCCCTTAAAATGTGATTCCCCCCACCCAGGTCTTGCTTTTGCAGCACATATACTAAAATTGGAAAAAAAGTTATTCCCCCAACTGTATCTGACAGGCATTCAGGACCTCCTGTGTCTCAGCTGAATCTGGTCCAGTGCAATAAACCTCCCCAAAATTGTGTCAAGAATGGTAAATATTGAAACATTGACACATCATCATGCCAAATATTTAATCACTCATGCAGATGGAGGGTAGGTGGGAAGAGTCTGCCAGACCAAGTGAGAACATTGTGCCAGATTTCAATGAATGCTTCTGTTCACTCAAATCTTTATGGGTGACTCCATTCCCCTGTCCAACCAGGCTGAGCCCAAAGGGTCAATTTTCCCCACCATTGTCTAAACCTACCAAAGCTGCTTGCTTATTCCTATTCCATAGCACCCTAATGTGTCTTTTTAACAAAAAGATTTGTACAAAAATCTATATTTATATGCATGTTTTGAACATTATTTATCTCAGAATATAGTTCCAGAAAGACATTTTGATACTTTTTGGAACCAATACATGCATTGCAAATTTCATGGAATTTTGAAATCTGAAGTATAGCTACATTTTAATACTTGCTTCATTCCAGGAGGTAGAAATCAGGCCAGTTCATATGGGAATTTATAATGATTAACAAACATCCTTAGTTGTGACCTAAACACCTGTACAATCATCCTACTTTCTCCTACATTCAACAACCCCAAAATGGTTGCCATCATTGCAGTAGTTCCAGCATTCAGTAACCCCATGTGTGTACGTATGGATTTTGTCTGCAAGATCTCTTTTCTAAGGACAAATGTAGCCCTACACTTCTGTTTTCAAGGCCCTTTCTGCAGGACATTGTCATCTTGCACTGAGAATGGGAGGATAGGACTGAGATGATGGTTCTTCATGACGTCCTCTGGGTCCCAGTCGGTGTGATCACACCACAAATCGTTGACGGGTTTTACCTGTTAATGATTAGCAATTGTGCGGCCCTTCTGCCACACACCTGTACTTACCTTAGATGCAGAGGTCCTTGAAGTGCAATGGCTATGCTTCCTGCCCCAGCACAGCCTGGGACAGTACCTGGCTGCATTTTGGAAGCAAGAGGTGGCACCATTGTGCTTCATCCATTCACAAAGGCAGCCAGTGTGGATGGGAGCACTCCTGTAATGCCCCCTTCCCTGGAGAGACAATGTTTGGACCCACACTGGATGTCACAGGAACAAGGTAGGCTGTGGAAAGGGCCTATGAGATCTGATGTATTAGTTTCTAGCTTAACTCTCTGTTAGAATTTGAAGATTAACCGTAGGGATGTATAGAACCTTAATGGCAACTTTCCCCCCTCCACTAAGTGTAGCAAAATTTCTCAACGTTTTCATGTGTATTTACCCAACTGAGGAAATGGTATAGGAAAAGAACATGATCAAGACAAGTTTAAGACACAGCAGGAAGAAAGATGCACCCCCACAACTCATGTTAAGATATATGCTTTCCCCATTGTTTTAGCGCGTGTCTGACAATTCTACAGCACCTGTCCCAACCACTGAAATTATAATAGCCATTTGCTGCCCTTCCTAACACCCCAAACCAGCTGCCTGAGGTCATCATCTTTGCCAATGGCAGGGCCAGCCTCACCAATGATATTGAGTTGCTGAAAAGTTTAATCATGAATTGTGGTATGATAAAATTCATCAACAGGTTGATGATTTCAACAGCAATCTGGTCTTATCAGAAAATGGTGTCCCATCGTAATATGAAGCCAAATTAGTTGATAGAATGAATTTATGAGAGAAGCAATTTGGTTCAACAAACCTGCCCTGTCAAAGCTTTATCTCCTCTCAGGCACCTTCCTCCCTTCTCTTCTGCAGCCTTCAATTAGCCTCCATAAAAATAGGCGGTTGCCTTGAATTCATTTATTATATTTTCTTTAATAGCTTTATGGAATTGATTTACATATATTAACCAGGGCAGCATCAGTAATAAACACTTAAAGAATTGCATTGAAGGGAAGGAGGTTGAACTACACAGCTCCTCTTTTTTCAATAGAATTCATGGGGTTATAACCACTGTACATGACTTTCAAAATGTAGGGGTTACAGTAGTTCTAACTATCACACTGCTTAAACTCAATAGAGTGCTAGTGTTATTTTAAAGGCAACACAGAGGTCTTGCTAATCTTTGTTATTTCTTCTTAAACACAGGGATCACTTCTAATCACCTCCACACTGATTTAAATGTATGCAAAGAAAACCTTTTCTGAGGAGCTTATTAATTGATTATCTTAATAATTAAAGCATGGTTCCTGCTGCAAATCAAATTTAAGACCTCCTTTACAAAGTGGGCGGGGGGAACAGTTCCTATCTGTAGCAGTTTCTCTGAATGCAAACAAAACATCAAGGCACCCAGTGCCTGCTGCATTCTAATTAGCCTTTTTGCAGCAGAAATAAGTATAGATGTGTATTGCGCATGCTAATGTTTTCTCCTCTACAAAGGCTGTATTGAAAATGAAACAGAGGCTGTGTTATGCACTGATATAGTCAGAGGGAGTAGATCTGGACAAAGACTGCTCATTACATCCTCAGTGTGTGTTGCTAATTTTGTTTCTGTTTGCTTCACTGCTTTCCCAAACATATAGAAAAAGAAAAATGAACCTTGCCTGGGTCAAATGGACCTGCCTCAGAATGAGGTCAGGCTGCAACCTGACACAATGGCAATGTCAAGTGTTAAGAGGTTGCCCTGTTAGCAAATCATTCCAAACCATGTAGCCCTCAAGCTTTCCTGGAAAGGCCCTGGTCATTTACATTCGTTAGGCATTACAGAGAAGGAGCTGAGATTGCTATGTAAGGGAGTCAGGACAGCATAGTAGTTTGACCACTGGATTGTGACTTTGGAGAACAGGGTCTAAATCCCTGCTAGGCCATGGGAACCCACTGGGTGATTTGGGGCAAGCTATACCCTCTCAGGTATAGAGGAGGGGAAAGGCAAATGCTCCTGAACAAATCTTGCCAAGAAAACCCAATGATAGGTTCACCTTGGAGTCACCATCAGTGGAAAACTACTTGAAGGCATACTACAACAATTGCTGTGTTAACAAACATTCCTGTTAACCCTCTCCTGTTTATCAAGATAAGTCCCTATATTTGTGCCAAGTACTCCTCTTTTTTTTTTTCCTTGTTCTATCTCACGGGCAGGTAGTTGAAGGACTGAAAGTTAGTTTTTTAAAAAGTGTGTTACAATATGGACACATACAACCAGCTTAATAATCTGAAGAGGTTCCAAATTCCAACCCCAAACCTCTTGATGTTACATTGGAAGATGTCAGTACAGGTGGTCATTCCATTCTTCATCGTTGTTAATTGTAGCTCCCAAGTCTCAAAGCCTAGCTTCTCTTCTCTAGTTGCCAGGCAAAGAGGAAGAATCTCAGAGTATTGCCTTGAAAAGTTCCTATATCTTTTCCTCATTTGTTAAAAATTCTCCTTTTTTATTTGAATGGCTTATTCTTCTCAGCTATAGTTGATTCTTAATGTGCCATGCTTAATGATGTCATCAGGAATCTTGGGATTTGTAGTTTGGCGAAGGACTTTTAATTGTTTGCTAGAGACCTTTTCTAGGGTTGTAGCTCAGGAAAACGTTGCAGAAATATCCAATAAAATCTGGTGTGTGCACATGTGTGTGTGTGTGTGTGTGTGTGTGTGTGTGTGTGTGTGTACCTCAGAGTGGGAAGATTCATCAGTGTCTCCATGTTTTCTCCTGCTGGCTTCCAGCTACTTGACCCCAAAATATGGCAAAGTGCCTTCCTGAAAATTACCAGACTTCTTTTTGTCAATAAATGTGGTGACAAAAAGGATGGTAGGGTGTTACTTTAGCTCAGAAGCCCATTTATAGTTGTAAATTATTGTAGAGTTAGTAATGAGAAATTGAAAGTAAATAAAAGGCCTAATTCAGAGTGTGGGTGTAATATGAGATCAGTGTTGTGTTTCTAAGGTGACTCCAATATTATTAGAGTCATTAATCCACTCCAGGTTTTGGTCTGAACTTCAGTCTGAACTTACATCAAAATGTGCTCAACACTTTGTAAGCTCCCTTAAAGTTCAGAATAAAACCCAAAGTAGATTCATCACTTCACTGACACTGGAGCCACCAGATGTCATTGTCTTGAACTCTGCGGCCATCTGAAATACCTTACCCAAAGGAGTTTTCCCTAGAGGAGAAGCAGAATTAAAAAGATGGACCTTATGAGGAAGACTAAGTGAAGGGAGGAAGCTGGAGGTTCTAGTTTCCAGATTTTCTCTGGAGTTATTGGTGGCTTACAGTATTAGGGTGGATAAATTTATCACACCCTCACTGTATCCCCAGACAGAACACTGAACTGATATGAACCCCAAAACACAAGGTAGGAAGGTAGATAAGAGAAAGATAGACCACATATGCACAAGTACTTTGATCAAAGGATTCCTCTAGTAATCACCAAGGTGATGACCCCAGAAGGATGGTTTATTCATCCATGCTTCCCTTTCTGTACTATTTTTATGTTTATATTAAAGAATGCTCACAGGAAGAAAAAGATTCATGCATCAGCATCAGCAAAGTCACAGGTCATACATGTGGTACATTCTATCTGTCCCTAAACATTTCTTCCAGAGGCTAAATGTTCCAGTCAACATCCAAGTTTATTTCCACCAGGTCATCTCCAAAGACATCAGTGAAACAAAAACAGCATTCTTGTAGGGTACATGTTAACAATAAACAGGAGCCAAGCAGAACAAACGTGGGAAAGGCAAAGGTCATTTGATGAACTCTGAGTGTCTTAAAACGCCCATTAATACATCAATTCTATAGTAAATTGCAGACCCCCAGATTTCAAGCCTAACAGCAGAGCCTATGCCCTCCAACAGGAATTCATCTCACCTTCAGGAGCAAGGAAAGGATTCTGAAGTTGAGTGTCCCAGTTCAAAAGACAGGTGACAGCATAGACAACAATTGGGGAGAAATATGCAGAGAAGTGCTAGATTGCCAGAGACTCAACAATGTGATAGATGATGCTGCAGTGATTGAGGAGTAACTGATTGTGCATGGGGCTGAGCCAGGGAGTGAGCAAGTCAACCTGCAAACATCCCCTGCACTGGAAGGTCAAACAGAGACAGAGTTGCCCCAGCCAGCTCTTGAAGGAGAGGGAACCAGCAGTGATGCAGAGGAGTTGCAGCCAACTGTGCCCATCAGCCCTCAATCACACAGAAGGCTGAAACGGGCTGCTCAGAAGGAGACTGCATGGACTAGGCTGAGGAAACAATAATGAGCAGCACCTGCTCACAGGAGCTATTTAAGACTGCTGGTGTGGCTGCTTCTTGCTTGCAGCAAATTATTAGCAAGTCCTCACGACCTTCATGTCTCCTGCTCCCTGAAACCCTCCAGATGGATCTCTGCCTACTGAACCTTTGGACTGGACCTTGACCTGGCTCGACTTATGTTTTCCTGGTGTTGTGGTATATTCGGACTCTCCAAGTATTCCTGACCATTCTCCTCCCTTGTTGGCTGCGGCTCAGCAGGGAGAGATTCCTGACAAACAGATTGTGTCTATGAACTGTCAGCTGCATCTCTAGACACCTGTGCATAAAACCACCCACAACAGAAACATGGGCTTGTTGGATTAAGTATTTGCCTTAATTGATTGTAATCCTTGTTTCTAGTAACCACACATATCAGAAATCTATTGGCTTCTTGACTCTGACACAAGCTTTGGACTCCTCTCTAGCCTTTTATTTTGCTACTTCAGAAACTAGTGGGATTGCTCTCTTTATCTGACCTCAGCCTGCTTCTTGACCAGCATCCGCATCTATCACTTGCAGATACTTTGTTGACTCTCCATGTTTGATCTTGGGGATACTTCAGCTCATTCCCTGTGCTTTGGGCTGTATGGGCAGTTTCCAACTAGAATAGAATCACAATCTGGACGAAACATATTTTAGATTTGGTTTTATAATGTGAGGGAGAGGGGGGAAATGAGGCAAATGACACTCAGTTCACAATATCAGAGTATTACAAGGTGAACAAATTCATATTCCAGTTCAAGTAGTCCTTGAACTTTAGTGACATCTCTAGTAAGAAACCAGAGTTGAACATCAGTGTGAATTGTGCCCTTTCTTTTTTGACAGAGGGAGGAGGGTGAGTTTGCTTCAAGAAAATATACTTCAGCATTTTAAAGACATGAAAGGATAGATGCTCCTGCCAGTTGTGTCTAGAGTTTTTATTTCCCCGGGCCTCTTGTACATGGTTTGGTGGATATTTATGAAGCTGTTAGCCTCCTTTTATACTGTGCTTGCTGCTTTGGCTCCTTTTTTCATCTGGTCCTTTGTGTCCAAGGGAACAGAGAAAATAAATAAGTTGTTGATACCAACTTGACAGGCCATTTTGCAAAGGGATACCATTCAAAGATCCTGATGGTACAAATAGTTGGCAGTTATTTTCCCAATGAAATAATTGCACTGGTGTCTTCTGAAGGTGCATTACAAACAGAGAGATTGGTCTTTTTGACACGCACAAATCACCATCCCATAGTCATTGACGCAATAAGACAACAGCTAGATGCAGGAGCATGAAGCATTTGTATAACTTATAATCTTGGACATATCCTGATCATCAGTTCTACATACATTTTGCTAAAATTAAATGATAATTACAGTAGATGTAACACATCCCAGGCATGCTTATATAATTGGTGGTCCATGCTAGATGTACAAACCCTGCACTTACCAAAAACAGTAAACTGTGCTGCTCCCTAAAGGAGCCTTCCTTCCACAGCAGCACTCCAGAGAGCCTATTGGTACAAAGAGGTAATGGCAGAGTCACATCATCCATAATACTTTACTCTGAAGAAAACTGCCTCAGAAAACGCCAGCATTACTCTTAAGAGAAGAAAGGGGAGGGGTTAACAATAGAAGTTAGATAAGGATCAAACAATGATGGGAATCAGATAGTAGTGGGAAATCTTGGGCTGTCATTGCCATTATAAATTAACAAACTGCCATGAACTGAGCTATAACAATTGCATAAAATGCCACCTTCATGTAAGAAGGTAGATTGTTGCCACCATCTGCAATTACCCTTTTCCAAGCTGCTGCAATATCACAAATCACAGAAGCTTGACATCCAGTCCCATGCAGAGGACTTGTTCAAGCAATCCACTGCTCTCTTTAAATCTGTTTGGATCATGAGATGGCTGGGGGCTTGGTTCATAACTAGAGTTGGGAGATACCTGTTTTGCTACCTAATTCCTGGAACTTCTTCCTCAGACAAATGCACCCATCCCCATTCCCCCCCCCTCTTTTCTGTGCTAGGACGTATAGTTTTATGTTAAATTGCTATTGTGTTGGAATGTCTTTTTTATTTATTAAGATTTCTAATTTTTAATTGAGAATTTATTACTAAATGTTGGGTTTCTAAATTGCTGTGAGAGATTTTCACCTTTTTTTTCTGATGAATGATCAGCAAGTGCTGGCAATGAATAAAGTAAATAAATAAACCACCTTGAGGAGGAGCATAGAAGAATCTCAGAATGAGTAAACTACATTTAAGGCTTCAGATTATGTGAGACCCTTCATAAAAAAAAATGAAGAAATTCATGTATAAGGGACAGAGGTGTAATAATATGGGGCCTCTTAATTTTGACAAAAAGTTATGCTTTATAGTGTCTTTAATCTAGCTGTAGGTCTAGTCCTCTGTTGTGCTTGATTGTATGTTTAATCCAGCCCTGGACGTAGGCCTTTGGATCTGATGACTTCCCAAGCTTCTTCTTGGTACAGGACTGGAATGATTCATTTCTGGATGGTGACACAGTAATAGTTGTATAGCTTTCTGTATTGTTGTACAAGAATGGTTTCTGATGGCCAGTCTCTGTTTCTGCAGTCTACATTATTTTGTGGCCTTTCCACATAGAATTGTGTCCTAAAATTATTTTAGTGAGCCAGTTTTTTATATACTGGACAGGGGATGGGGAGAGATGTAATTGATTAACTATTCAATTATTCAATTAAATTAGGCAGGCAATTAGAAAGCTAAAAAACTGATAATTAGTTAGTAATCTGTATCCTAAACACACACTCTTTCTTCTCCCCCCCACACACATGGTTGTTTGTGACACAGATCATTGATTTCCCCCAATTGTCAAATTTTTAGCTTACTGATTATCTCTTTTTAATTAATTAGTTGAATGGTTAGTCAGTTGAATTTTAACAAAATAAACTCTTATTCCAATCACATGTAGATGCACTTTTTAGAAATTTTAGGTAACCAACAATCTAATGAAAAGCTACCATTATTTTTTGTTAAAAAAAAAAAAGGAAAGGGCATATTTAAAAAATCTTGTGGCCTCAGAATGTTAATAAGTGCATGGATAACTTATCACTTCAGTGATTAAAATTTGGCCTTGGTGATTCAAACTGGCCTTCAGTGCTAAATCAACTGCAGCTTCAGTTGATTAATTGACTGATTAAGTGTGGAGCCCTAATAAAAATTAATGTTGTATGATACTAGGCTCTAAGCTCAGCACTTAAGCAGCATTTTTCCCCCTAAATGGTCACTTCTATTTTTTGCTTCCTCATTCAGGGGAAAAAAAGTCCTGTTCCTGAAAGTAACTGAAAATTGTCCCAGATTGTCATTGAATGATTTACAGAAATAGCCTCTGATTACACTCACAGTCACTTTTATAGCTTACAGGCTATCAAACTGGATTCAGAGTGGGAAAATAAAATAAATGTGTCAGCTGCAGACAATCAGATAATTGGTACAGTTTGTCCAAGAAAAATTATATCTATTTCTTTTTTGAGATCTTTGGCAAGGTGAAAAATATCAATACCATAAATCACATTTCGATTGGAAATATGATAGCCTTAAAAAAGATCTGTTATGCTGTAGCAAAATGTTTATGTGACTCAATTACCGTACATTTTCTGTTAAGAAGGAAAACATCATGACATGATTTGTATTGTCATTGTCAGAGTAATATATAGTGTGTGATCTGAGGAAGGAAAAATCTAAGGACTGATTTTTAAAAATCACCCTTTCAATAATTGACCAAGAATGCTAGGGTTAATAGGGGCACTTTCCAGGCTTGTCAATATATTTGCATTTTAAAAGAGAGATTGCAGGCATCTTTCTCACAAAACTTTTAAGGAATACCTCTTCAGATAATGATGGACCACAACTACCATTAGCCAGTATAGTCATTGGTGGAGGATAATGGGAATTAAAGTCTAGCAACATGGCAAGAGTCATTCCTGGTCTAAAATACTTTGTAACATAAACACTATGGAAGCCCATAGATAGCAAAGTCTGAGTGGAAGACCCATATAGATTTTCTACCAGATGTAATGGACCACTGTGTATTATCCTTTTTATAGTTTTCAAATTTGGGTGTGTGGGAATCCCTGCTACAGAAGTGCCCCCACTGTAAAAACTTTGACAGCTGTTTCCAGTAATCAGACCTCCATACAAGTACCCTGGTTCTAGGACTATAAAGACATATTCACTGGATCCCCTTAGTTACTGCCTCTAATATAAATGAGACTTGTCCTCAGCTAATAGTTTCTTTATACATCTTAGACCAGAGTTGAGTAAACATCACCCAAACAGTTGCTTACAACCAGAAAAAAAAAAATTGTACAACAGAGTCTTCCTCAACTTCCATCACTTTCTGTTTCTTCTGATGTATTGCATGGTTCTATGTCAAAGTTCCTTCATGGCTGGATAGGTCTTCCTGCTTGAAGTTCACCATAGCCTCAAAACAGAGCGTCCTGCTCTTGTTAGCCATCAAATCCAGATCTCTTCCAAGAAGAATTGTCTCAGATTGGCTTTCTTCTTTCTCCAGGCCTAAGTTTGTCTCCTTTCAATCATTAGTCTTTTCCCTCAGCACTGTTATGCCATTGCTTTCCTCAGACAACTGTAATTGTTTCCAACTATCCAGAACATTTGCCCCGCTGTAAGTCTCCTTCAGAACAATCATTTTCCCTAGGAATCTTCTAACTATCAATCACATTTGTTGACCTCTCTAGCATATCCAAAGATAGCTTCTCTGCCTAGTCATTTTCAAATAGTCAGCTTGACCCCTGTCCTCCACTGCAATCTTAACTAAGACAACTACTCCTGTCTTGTACCTGATATATAGTAGCAACTCCAGGCTTTTGATCTAACTTGACTTATAAACCACACACAGGCAATACAGAAACATTCCAAGGTAACATCTTTTTTAAAAAATGCTAAACTTTTAAGATGATAGTTAAAACTTTCTGGTGTTGGTTCTGATTCCTGCATATTCACTCACAGTACAACAGACTAAATCAGGGCTAGGAACTTTGTAATTCTCCAAAATTTGTTGAATTTGATCTTGCAAAATTTCTCACTACAAAGCTAGGATTGCTATTGTTAACACACACACACGAATACACAACATTTAGAGCAAAACTCATTATCTTTTATGAAATTTTTGTTGTTGTTTAAAAGTCAATATTTTTTAAACAAACTTTTTTGCAAAAAAGAACCCTGATTAAAAAAACAAACAAACATGCAAACCTTCTTATAATCTTACCCAGTAGGGGAGAAACACTCCAGTTTTTTGATTCCAGATATGAGAATGAAACAAGCAAACCTTTACAACCTTAGTTCAGACTAGTAATTGCATTCAGATCCATTCTTTAAGAATGACAGTCCATTTATGAACTCAGGAGTAGATTTGACCTCTGCTGAGTGGTGGCCAGTGATTCTCCATCATTTTAGTGGGACAGTGAACTCCTATAAGTTTTGTTCTGAAATATAAAGGACCTATCCAATGTCCTGAAATTATGTTGGTGATATGATCTATCATCATGAATAATTCCATTAAAGTTCTGACTAAATCCAGGGATGGATTCAACATCCCACAGCCTCACCAACTGCCACTGCATTACCCTAAGAGTTGTTGGACTTGAGGTCCACTTCCAGTGCTAGCGTGTCTTTAGAATTTGGGGAATTATGGCTCAAAGGAAGCCTGTGAGAGAAGGATAACAGGAGGATCTTTTCACCAGTGTATATCAGTACTAAGTATAGAGAGGACATCAGTTAAAAGTTAGATAGTGTATTTTATTTGGAATTGGCAAACACACAAGGAATCAGATGCTCTTAAGAACCATACAAGGCAATTGGAAAAAGAGGCAGGGAAGGTTGGATAGAGAGAGATTGGGTGGAAAGGGTGATAGTTACCTGTCCTGAAGCAGAAGGTTGAAGTCGAGTGGCTCAGACAGCATCTGAGGGTAGAATGGAGGAATGGGAATCTGGGGTACCATGTGCAGCATAATATGCCCAATGTACTACCATGTACTACAATTTACTGGGGCCAGAGCTGGGGTTCTTATACCCTATTTCCTTCTCTGGAGGATGGTAGGTGTACAAAGTGGTGATGGCTTTCTCATGCAGTTGACAAAGGAGTCTAGAATGGGATGATTGTCTTAACTCTAGGGCCCTTTTTGCACGTTACCTGTTAACACTGCTGGGTTGGGGTCCTCGCGCGAAAAGCCTTAGAAGGAACGCTCCCGCTTCCTTGCTGCTTTGCCTCTGCAGTTCCTTCCTCTCACGCAAGTGCCCTGCCTCTTCTTTCGCAGTGCAGCCTGGGACCTTTCCCAGCCTGCACTGCCCAGGAAGCACAACCAGCCCAGCTCTCGACGCACCGCACACCAGGTAAGTGCGTGTGGGCACTGGAGTGGGGCACGAGCATGCAGCATTTTTGGCTTATAGCTGAAAATGAAAACATCCATGCCCACTCTGCATCCGGTCCTTGAGCGTTGCGTAAATGTGAGTGCATCATGCAGACTGCTCAAGGGGCCCTCTTGCTTCCAAAACACCGTGCAAAAAGGGCCTAGGTGACAAAACATTGATGGGGGTCCTGATAATCTCTTAATGTTTTGGACTGGTAAGGTGAATAGGGAAGGTCTCCATAGGATATGCTCACAGTTGGGTCCCTGACTGCTTCACCTAGGCAGTTTTGGCTTCATTGTTTTGGGGAGTGCTTATAACTTGTAGTTTTTGGAGGGATTATCTTGAGCCCATCCTCACTGGGCTTTCCTACCTAACTCTCACTGAAGTTATGACCTGATCTTGTCTGTGGTCATCCTGACCTAGCATATGCTTACAGCCAACACACTTTCAAACATGTGTTCCAGCCATATATATGTCCTATCATGAAAATAGCACACCCCACAGAGTGGAGGTATATGGTGTGGTAACAATTGGTGTGTATATGGTGTGTCTCTCCCTCCTTATTATTCCACCCATTGTGAATCAACCATACTGTTCTCTGAATTCTATAATGGGCAGATGAATGGATGGATGAATGGCCAGTTAGGCAAACAGACAGATGTGAAGGGAAATTTGCACAAGCTGTAGCTATGTATGTCACTTTTTCCTGCCCTGCTGGAATGCCATACGTCTTTACTAAATAATGAAGTGACACATTCAGTTCATGAAAACAGCCCATGTGCTCTGTAGTTCCATGTAGTTTTGAAATGTTTTTGTGGAGTTACTGCAATGTGAACATTTAAACAGATTTTACAAGACTACTAACAGCTTGATTAGTTAGCTGGCTGGAAGCAGAAGCAATTTGCATGATTGCAGCCAGGACTTATCTTTCCATTTTAGGAAGCTTCCAAGAGTGAACCCTATGGTTTGACTAAACTGAAATAATTGCAAAATCCAGAGATTATGATTCAGAATATATAATCTGTGCCAATGGTGTATGTGTGTATGTGTGTGTGTGCACATGGTAGTCATTCTTATATTAGTTTTTGTTTTTATATCTTAACATATCATTTCCACACAGGTAGCATTTTCCTCAATTCTATATACTTTTCAGTTTTATGCCTTACCTGACAGCCCTAGTGCAAACAATATTTTCAAAACTGAAACTTAATCAAATTTTATTGATGCTAGATAACAAAGGGTCCAAATAGCTGTGCTAAACTAGCTAATTTCAACTTCATTTTCACAGTACCCTATCTCCCCAGCCTCCCATACAATTTTCTTTGGAAAATACATTATGCTTGATTAACATTAGTAATTTTTGGACTTGGAAACACAGAAGAGAGTAGCAACAATCTTATCTCACTATCAGCACTGACATTCTGTTCCCTTTCCTTCTCTGCCGCAATTTTGGTTATATATTGATTGGCAGTAGCCAGATTGAGTACACTGCAGCCAACATTCTCCCTGTAGCCTTTCAAACAGTTTACCTGAGCATCACACACTGAATTTACCAGATGTTTGCCTCAGGTCTCCAATCCTTCTTTCATGAATTAGCAAGAGTGGAGGAAGGTTGCTAAACTGCAACCATCACATACTTCCAGAGGTACCAGAAATGCTAATTCTTTCTGAAAAAAAAAATAAAAGTGTGAAAAGTAAAAAGATATGATAAGCAATTAAGCATGGAAATTTCCTCCTTAAGGAGGAGATAACTGTTGGCCTTTGTACTAAAACTAAAAGTTGGTGATTCTTATGTCCTTGCAGTGGTGAATACACTCCAGCTTTTAGTCTGAACTTTAAGGAGATTATCTAAGATGCTGAACACTACCCTAACCCAAAGTAGTATAGGAAATAACTGACGGAATAACATTTTTACTTAGGACAGAATTTACAAGAGGCTTTCCAATGGCTGTGCTTTGACAGGGATTGTGACTTTGATCTTTGTTTTTGTTACTTCTGAGTGCCACAACTGTTTAGCATTTTAAAAATGTTAAGATTGTTTTGCATTATAATTCCCTAGCCCCTGCATCTCTCCTTTGAAAATTTATAACTCCTTTATGATAAGTGCTGTTTTAAAACACATTTTTAAAAATGGGGGAGAGAAAGGAGGAAATTACACATCCCTCATATGAACCCTTTTCTGCATGAATTGCTGCACATCTTCTGAACTCTTGCAGAAAATGGATAGTGTGAGAGTTATCTAGATTAAAATATTTAGACATGAACTCAAATGGTAACTGGGTAATCTCTATAGATATATGACAAATTTTGAATATGTCCAGCTGGTTTGCTGCTCATTTTGATTATAACTTAGATTTTCACCCAACTTAACATAAGACAGGATTAAACATTAATAACAACAGATTTTATTTCCTTATTCAAGTATATGCTTACCTTAACTAAGATACACCAAACTATGATCCATTGCTACTGCATTGCATCTTTTTGCCATTTGCTTTTCATATCAGTAGCTTTATGGCTGCAGTATCTTTTTGTTGTTTATTGTCAAAATACATTTTGTTGCCTTTGGCAATGCAGAACACAAGCTTGCTTTGGTTTTATCCATCAGCAGTTTAATTTTTTTATTATTATTGTTGGTCATGATGTATGATGCTGAAAAACACAGCTTGAATTTCAGATATTATATTAAGGCTTTACAGATTGTTGGAAAAAAATAATTTGTTAAATACAAAAGGTGGCTATGAGATAGATTGTGGAGAAATAAATATGGAATGTATAATGTTATTGTTAAGCAGCCCTCATATTTTTGCCTCTAAGCATACAATTTAAATTTCAAGGGAATATAGTAATGAGTTGGGAAAGGAAGGGATGCATACTTGTGATCAGAATGTACTGTGGTTTAGGATGTTGCATATCTTAGTCTGTGTGTCATGAAATATATTTCCTTAAATATTTTTTATATATTTAAGTCTAGCAATTAAAATGCTGCTGGTGGTGGAGAAACATATGGTGATTTGTAAAGGCATACAAATGTGATTAGATCACAAAGCAATAGCAGTGAAAATGCAATAAAAGACACGAGCTACACATGCAGAACAATACTAAGAAAATACTAGAGTTCTGTTGTGTTGTTGTGTGCCTTCAAGTCATTTCCAAATTATGGACACCCCCATGAACCTATCAGGGGGGTTTCTGGAGGTTGAGAGTGTGTGACACATCCAAGGTCACTCAATGGGTTTCCATGGCTGAGTGGGGAATTGAACTCTGGTCTCCGGGATCACAATCCAACACTCAAACCACTATATCACGCTGGGTCTCAAGCCAATTCTAATGAGGTTTTCTACAAATTTTTCCACAATACTGAAAAAATGGTTTCCCCTTGTGATTTTTTTTCCTGATACACTTAAATTACTTTCATAAACATTATGATGTAACCATATTTGATTGGCTATGTATCACTTTATTTATAATACACAATGTAAGACCACTGATTGACAATTGTGCAAATTAATCCAGGAAAGAGGAAGCAGCCCAAAGAAGAAGAAGCAATATTTAACCAGCAATAATCAAGAACAAAGATGTCAAACAAGCTAAGAAAAAAATTTAAATCTGGTACCCACAAAATTGCACTGTGTGATTCCTGCTTGGATAGGATCATTCACACAAACAATCCAGGAATGAGGAAGCAGAGCAAATGGAGAAAGAAAACAACCACATTTAGGCCATTTCTGCACGGGGTGAGGAAATCGTCCCGTGCCGCTATTTACTGGGTCTTATGGCTCCCTGGTCCGGTCCAGGCTGCTCCGGAGCAGTGCGTGCTTGTCGCTCCGCACTGCTCCAGCATCAAAGATAGCAGCTTCTAGTTGGTTGAGGGTCTTGACCAACTGCTGAAGCTCGCCAGCCTAAAGCCTGCCCCAGAAGATCGCAGGCTCGCATTGGTGAGAACCTGCAAATCTGCACAAAGGAGCAGGCTCGCACTGGGGTGCTCCGTGCTTTTGAAAAACTGAAAGAAACAGGTTTTTCAAAAGCATGCTGGACAACCACTTGGGGTCATTCTGGAGTGAGCTGAGGTGTGGATCTACGTTAAATAGTCTGGATCCAGTTTGCTCCCAGGTGCAGATGTCCTCCCTGGAGGATGAACTGGCACCGTTTCAAATACCCCCGGCAGAAATGGCCTTTATTACACTCAAGAAGAAAGATATTGAATAGACTGGGGGGGAGCATGCCAACAGCACCAAAATTGCAACTTTCTTTGTGGACATACATTCAAATGACAAGGGATGGGCAACTGTAATAGATCCAGGTGTCACTCATGTGCTGTGGGTCCCTCTAAGGGTCACATGGACTATTAAAAAAAAATAAAAACTAAATAAAACAAATTTTAAAAAGCCAAATGCATGGAAGTCTAATTCTGGTATTCAAAATAAAAATATTTTGTTTTGTTGTCTTGTTACTTGTTTGTTTTTGATGTTAAACTTAGAGATTTCCTGGAGCAGCAATGCAACCTCTGTCTGGAGATTATGATAGAGCCAGGGTCTGTGAGGAATCTTTTGAGAACTACAGGTTGCCCCTGGGCCATACTTTTCTCAAGTCTGGTGTAGGTTATACTATGGTCATTTCTGCACTACATTGTTACACTGATATTATTCTACTTTCAACATTCTGTGGAATTCTGGAATTTCTAGTTTACTGAAGCCAAAGATGCCCCTCCCTAAACTGCAAATTCCAGGATTCCATAGAATGTTGAAAGTTGAATAATAGTACTATAACACTGTAGTGCAGAAATGGCCTCAGTTAGACTGGTGTAGGATTCAATAGATGTTTTTGTATCATTAAAAAAAATAGTAGAACATTGCTGCAGAGATTGACCATCAAGCATTACTGAGATCCATGTTTCTTGCTCCTCTGCTTCCTTCAGTAAAAGTCTTTCTTGTCCACCATATCAGTTCTTACATGATATGTGTAGAGTCATGCACGATAGCATGCACTTGCCCACACGTGCACATATGTACAAATAGCAGAACCAAATCCACATCACCCCTCTGTATGAGGGCTCTGCAACTTGTCTGTGAGTGCATGTGTGGCTGAGTGCCTTCTATAGATAAGCATGGAGGGGCAGAAGAGAAGGTACCCCTCAATAATCTGTTGCAAGTGCTAAAAATATGACAGGGTGCTGTCAGAGACAGCAGTGGCAAAACACTTTGGCCTCCTTGGACAATTTTTTCTCCAACCTCAAAGTGGCTGTTTTGGAAGACAAGATACACTTTGATGGGAGATTCAGTGTGCTGAAATAAAATTCTTTAAAGTGTCAGAGGCCTCTTTCTTCATCTGCAAACAGACAGAACTGCAGCCATTTCTACTGTGCTAACACTCAGATGAAAATTCAAGGGAAGGTAAGTGAGAAAGGATGACACAGACGAGAAAAAAGTGGGGGAGGGGGAGAGAAAAGGATACATAGAAGAATAAGGGGTGCATATATTTTAACATGCATATAGCACTATTATACATAGCATCTGTGCATTTTCTGTTTATCTGAATCTGATATATTTTGTGAGAAACAACAAAAATATAATCATTACAAAAAAAAGAGCACATTATGTAGTGGAAAGCAGAGTGGACAACAATATTTCTTTGATGAAAGAAGTATGGATTGGAATTTACTGGATTTGTACACCACTCATTTCCATTCAGTGCAGAGTTCTGCCATGAACCTCAACCATCAAGAAGCAGAGAACTCCAAACTTTTTCTCCTCTCACATGAACCTTTACAAACATGAGGGTCAGCACTGGAAATCTGTCTGCACATCTCCATCATTGAAAATGTGGGTGGCTAGGACAAGAACTTTTCTGTTGGTTTGTTTGCAATACTTCCCCAGGCTCCTGCCCCATCTCCTGCTCTTGAGCAGTCACAGGGACCTGCAAAGTCTATGCAAGCTGCCATGACCACTATTTTACCCCATGTGATTCAGAAACCTAGTGGGAAGTTACAGAGGGGTTTAACTTGCATTTTTTTCACCTCTAACTCCACAGACACTTTCCCTTCCCGTTCCCTGGGGATGACAATCCTATATGCATTTGTGTGCAGACACGTAGCAAAGGTACATTAAAAGAGGAAATCTTTAAAAGGAAAGCTTTTATTCTAAGCAAGCAATCTTCCAGCAGTAAAAGAGTATCTTGTATATGAAGGCACCTTTCATCAGTTATTATGCAGGAGTAGGTACAAAGTTGCAAGAACAGTCTAAGTCATATTTAGCTGAGATTAGAAGAAACATAAGTTCTAACACAGCTAACTAAACATTCCTATTCTACTCATGAGACAGATGGTATTCTGGGTCATGGATGTTCATTGAAAGCTGAGAGTCTGAAATCCTTTCTCCAGCTTCCAACAAAACTTCCTTTGGGATGTGACAGGCAGCACTCCCCACCTCTCCATCAGTCCTAAAGTCAGGCAGTCAAGCAGTTTTTATAACCTCTCACTTGGAAGTATGTCAAAGCTTCCACAGTTCTCCAAGCTGATCATTTTCACTGGGCAACTGTCTCTTGTAATCTCTGTCGCTCCTCTGTGATGCTGACCCCCAATAAATGTAACTTAAAACCATCACATCATTAACCCTTGGTTTACCTGGAGGAAAGACTATACCTCTCAGCTGTGTTACCCATAAAATGGGAAAGTCCATTATCATTCCCCTAGAAAATCAGGGAGCAGTATATTTCTACTCTCATACATCCAGATGATCAATACAAACTGAGTTATTATATCTTCTATACTCATTCAGGTTATAATTAAAAATGAAAGGCTTTCAAGATGACTACCAAGATAGGAAATTTCTAGTCTAGTCTTTCAAAAGAAATACAATTAAACTATGACCCTTTCCACACGAGGTGAGGGAATCACTCTGTGCCATTACCTACCACTTCTTCTGGGGTCTGAAGCAACGCAGACTGTTCCTGAAGCCCTTCCGCAGGGCCCTTCCTTGGTCCAGGGCGAATCAGAGCAGTGCAAGGTCTGTCAATCCGCACTGCTCCAGCTTCCAAAATGGCGGCTTCCAGCTTCCAAAATGGCGGCTTCCGGTTGGTCGTGGGTCCCGACCAACCACTGAAGCTCACCACGCCTAAAGCCCACCCTCCTTAGATCGCAGGCTCTCATTGGTGTGAGCCTGTGAATCTGCACAAGGGAGCAGGAATGCAGTGGCACGTTCCAGGAAAATAAAGACCTGGTTTTTGCGGTCTTTAGAAAACATGCTGGAGGACCACTTGGGGTCGTTTTGGAGTGGACTGAGGTGCGGATCTCCGGTAAGTAGTCCACTCCTAGTCCTCTCCAAGGTGCAGACGACCTCCGTGAGAGGACACACTGCCCTGTTCTAATTGCCTGGTGTGGAAAGGGCCTATATTGAAAATGGAAGAGAGGGAGATTGTGTAAGTTTGGTTTTATAAGGATTTGGGTATAGCTTCCCCTTACCCCGTAATGGCAGTCAATTACAACAGTTAATAGCTGCTAAGGAGAAGAGGATTAGAATCTCTGGTTTACACTGTGACTATTCCAGTACTGGATTTGAAGCAAAATAAAACAAAATAAAAAGCCTTGCACCTCAATTTTTCTGTGTGGCACAGATTTAGCCCACCAATGAGGTGGACCTATTCTCATTAGTGTATAATAAATTCATGGGATCCTTACCTATTTATTCATTTATTTATTGGTTAATGAGATTAATAAATTTCCTTTCAACTCCAGGTGGTCTGTATCAAAATGAACTAGCTACAATTTCATGCTTAGTTTGTATAATATGAAGTGATGATTGATTATTGACTGGAGATTCTCTCTGGTGAATTCCAGGCCATTTCCACCCTACACTGTTATAGTGCTATTATTCCACTTTCAACATCCTGTGGAATTCTGGGGTTTATAGTTTACTTAGGCCGAAGAACAATCTGGTTGAGAATTCAAAGGCCCCTCCCTAAACTGCAAATCCCAGGATTCCATAGGATGTTGAAAGTGGAATAACAGCACTAGAACAGTGTAGTGTAGAAATGGCCTTAGTTTTTTCTTATATCTTCGTATGCTGCAATGAGCAACTGCTTTAAGGGATACATTATTTCCCTTATAGATCAATTTACCTTTTTTGAAATCCAGCTAAAGACTATATCTGCTAGAAGTCAGATTAAACACAGGCTGCTGGATATGGTCTCACAATCGTATAATGCCACTTTGTTTGCTTTGGAAATAACTACAGTCAATAAAAGCTTTCTTGCTTTGCCGTTGATTTGCCTATGTATCTCAAAAATATTTTGTCATTTTAATCATAATGAGTAGCTCAGATTCATAAATGTCCAAGTTCTCAGGTTCAACTTTGGGAGATGATTTCTCAATAGGAACAGTTTGGACCAGTTCCAATACCTGAGGGAGTGTGATTCCTCCATCAAGAAGAATGCTGTGTGAGCCAAGCTGCCACAGATTTAACTGTTATTGTCAGAAATAATGGGGGAAGGATATGTAGAAAAAAGTTTTATCCATCAGACTGTCTAGTCGCTGTGCTTTGTATGAAGTAAAGGATCCGCAATATGTTCTGTTTAAATGATGCAATTTGTTCAAACATAAGAATAATGTTTGGATCAGATTGTCAGCGCAAAAGTGGTTGTCTCTTCTGAAGAGCAAAAGGGTCTTATCTAAAAGGTTTAGATAAAACTTTGAATACAGTGACTTCCATTTTATGTACTTATCCATAAGACAAAATCATTTGAAAGTGAATGCTGTATGTCGTCTTGGTGATTCTGATTAATGTTTATATGTTTTATTGTATATTTTCCTTTGCAATGGCTGAATTGTTATATACATCCAAACTTTCTCCTCCTTCTTCCACATTCTTCTCCTCTTCCTTGCCTTTTCCTCCTTCTTCTTTCTCTCTTGTTCATCCTCATTCTCCCCCTTCAGAGGTGCAGCAAAGTTATACAACAATCTTCCAAAAGAAATGTACTGGTCTTCACTTCTGCTCAGTTTCTGGCAGTTAGCAAGAAACCTCTCTTTTGGTGGACTGTTTGATGTCCTGCATTTCAATAGTATTTGGTCTCGGTTCTACATCAAGTGCTGAAATTATGGCCCTAAATCCAACATAATTTTTTCCCTCCTCTTTCCCATCATCATTTATCCCTGTATGCCACATCCCAAAAAAAATCACTCTGGAAGATTTCACAGTCCTCCAGAGCATATTTGGTATATGTGCAGGGGGAAGTAGAGACAGGGGGAAGTACAGTCAACATTTGTGGGTTTCACTTTTTGTGATTTTGATTATTCCTGGATTATTTGCTGTCACCTCTGCTGCCTCCCTAGGCCATTTTTAATAGGGACTGCAAGCCTCATGAGATCAAGGCTTGTAAGTCCCTATTATAAATGGTGTGGAGTAGCAGTAAAGGTAATAAAGGTGGCAGTAAGCCCCAGCAGCCACTCACTTCTGCCTTGTGAAGGAACCCTTATGCCTCAAAGGAATCCATGGTGGATTGAATATAGTGATCATACTTTTTTATGTTTTCAATATGGCTTGGGAGGGCCTAGAATTATTCACAGTTTTTCCACTTTCATAGGGGTCCTGTGCCCCTAACTCTAGCAAATGTGGAAGGATGACTGTAGTGGGAAAAGGAATCACAAGCCCACCATGACACACAAAATTTCACTGATGGAACCAGTTCTATGAGTGGAATAACACCACTGGATCCTGGTGTTTGGTTGTAACTGTCATTCAGAACATTCAACTCCATGATTGTGACGCTGATTCCTATGTGTTGAACAGAAGTGCTAAAGGTGTGCCAGCATTGTTGCTGTTATTATTTGTCCAATGCTTCAAGATATAGCCTTCTTCAGAATCAGGATGCAAACTAAGCTGATAAGTTTCCCCTAGACCATCAGTGGCAAAACTCCAGCCAAAGAGCTGACAGGCAGGAAGTGATATGTGTACATTTTCATCAAATTAAAACATCATATTTGCTACGATTTTCTTCTTCAGGCATATATGAGATGAAAGGCAGCTGTGATCTTTCCAGCAAAAGTTCAGACAAGCACAGCTGGATTTCCATTTGTGTTGTGTCAGCACAAACCTGAACACTGATTAGTTTAAGCATTCCTTGATTAATGGTTTCCACCCCTACCCTGTCTGAAGATTATTTCTTCTTCTTCTTCTTCTTCTCTCTTCTTCTTCTTCTTCTTCTTCTATTTTCAAACTGACAGTAGCTTGCAGTATGTGCTCAGACATTTCTGTGCTGATCAGCTCTTTGTATGCTTGATTCCTCTCTGGTGTACATAGGTGTGATTTTTAGATCACTAATCAGACATGAATTAGCAATGTTGTTGTCCTTGAAATGACAATGTGAGTGAAGGTGGGTTAATACTAGCAATGGCTATTTATGGTTTGCCCAGGGGAAATTGTACCTTTAAAAGAAACCAAGATTTCTAATAGAAATCATTTTTTAAAATATTTTTATTGAATTATAATTGACAAAAATTAAAAACATTCATATGATATCTAAGTGGGTGAATCAATGAATGAATGTGAGAAATGGAATATAAAAGATAACATATACTATGCATATATTATAGAATCATAGAATCATAGAACTGTAGAGTTGGAAGAGACCACACGGGCCATCAAGTCCAACCCCCTGTCATGCAGGAACATCCTCAAAGCACTCCCGACAGATGGCCATTCAGCCTCTGCTTAAAAACCTCCAAGGAAGGAGACTCCACCACACTCCGTGGCAGCACATTCCACTGCCGGACAGCCCTGACCATCAGGAAGTTCTTCCTGAGGTTTAGGTGGAATCTCCTTTCCTGCAGCTTGAATCCATTGCTCCTTGTCCTGGTCTCTGGAGCAGCAGAAAACAAGCCCTCTCCCTCCTCTACATGGCATCTCTTCAAATATTTAAACATGGCTATCATGTCCCCTCTTAACCTTCTCTTCTGCAGACTAAACATACCCAGCTCTCTAAGTCTATCCTCATAGGGCATGTCTTCCAGGCCTCTCACCATTTTGGTTGCCTTCCTCTGGACTTGCTCCAGCTTAACCATGTCCTTCTTGAATTGGGGTGCCCAGAACTGGACACACTATTCAAGATGAGGTCTAACCAAAGTAGAGTAGAGTGGTACCAGTACCTCCCTCGATCTAGACACCATACTCCTGTTGATGCAGCCGAGAATTGCATTGGCTTTCTTGGCTGCGGCATCACACTGCTGACTCATGTTCAGCTTGTGGCCTATGAAGACTCCTAGATCCCTTTCACACGTACTGCTATCCAGCCATGTGTCCCCCATCCTATATTCCTGTATTCCATTTTTTCTACCTAAGTGTAGAACCTTACACTTCTCTCTGTTGAATTTCATTTTGTTAGCCTTGGCCCAGCTCTCCAATCTATCCAGGTCATTTTGAATTTTGACCCTGTTCTCTGGCGTATCAGCAACCCCTCCCAATTTGGTGTCATCTGCAAATTTGATGAGCATGCCTTCTATTCCTTCATCCAAGTCATTGATAAAAATATTGAACAGCACTGGGCCCAGGACAGAACCCTGTGGCACCCCACATGCAAATTATACATGCAAATATAATCAAGATCTAATATCCCGTATAAGAAATAGAAGGTAAGACATAACCAAACAATGCAAAAAAGCAAAAAAGAAAAACAAAAAGTACACCAAAACATCAGAGAATGAAGGGGAGTTCCTTACCATACTTCCCTTCCCCTTTCTATATCCAGCTTAAAACCTACTACGTTACAACATCTTGACTACTTGTTACTAAGACAGACAAATAATGACTTCCTTTCTCTTCTCTGTGAGGTGATTTAGTCATATATATTTTAATCCTGGCTTATGAGTATAGTTTCCCATATTCTTTAGTGCACTTTGTGAACTCAGGTCCAAACAACACCTTCTTTAAAAATACAGTTTCTGTACTCTCTATAAATTTAATTGGTTTATTAACCAGTTTTATAAACATAGATTATAAATCTAAACATTACTAAATCTCATGTGACCAATCTTACGAGTTTTATTCATAAAATCCTACTACAGCATACTCTCACAACTTTTCCTTCCACAAGGAAGTTAGAATTTCCCATTCTTGTTTAAAAGTACTCTTTACTTTATTTTCTAACATTAGTGTCAATTTGCCCATTTCAGTCAAGTCATATAGCTTAAGCATCCCATCTTCAATTGGTGATATATTTGTCTCTTTCCAATTTTTGATGAATATAATTCTGGCCGCGTATATCATATAACATAATATTCTTGAATATTTTTTTTCTTAATGTTGCATCTAAATTATCAAATATATTCAGTAAGCATACCTTTGGTGACATTGGAAACTTAATTTTTAAAAGCCTCGTAATATGCTCATGAATTTGCGCCCAAAATTTTCTTGCTTTTTTACATCGCCACCAAATATGAAAAAAGCCCCAATTTCTTGGCATTTTCAACATTTAGCAAGTTTGTTGTTTTTACTCATTTTTAAAATTTGTGCTGTTGTTAAGTACCATCTGTAAAACATCTTAATTAAATTTTCTCTTAAATTGTAGCTCCTCATAAATTTTTGGTTTATTTTCCAGGCATTTTCCCATTGTTTTAATGTAATTGGAAATCCTACATCTTGAGCCCATTTTATCATATTATCCTTTACAGTTTCTTTTCCCAGTTCCAAATTTAAAAGAATTTTATAAATTTTACTTAACGGGTGTTTTGTTCCTGGTTTCATTATTTTATCAAATTCAGTTTCTTCTAATGATATTTCCATGTCTTTATTATCCATTTTATATTTTTCCACCAGTTGTCTATATAGGAGCCATTGTGCTGTGTAACCATATGTAACCAACTCTTCTCTATTTTTTAATTTTATATTGTTTCACTCTTTTTAAAGTCTATCTTTATATGTGACCCAGTCTTTCATTTGTATTTTTTTCTAATCTAAAAAAGCTTCATGGAGGGAAACCCAGTAGGGGAACTGTCGATATTACTTATTTCTAACTTTTAACCAGATCTTAAAAATTGCTCTTCTAACATAACGATTCATAAATTCCTCATTGATCTTATGTTTTTCATAACATAGGTATGCATGCCATCCATAACAGAGATTAAATCCTTCCAAATTCAAAAGTTTTGAATTAGATAAGGTAATCCACTCAGCAAACCATATTAGAGAGGAAGCTTCATAATAAAGTTTTAAATCTCATAGATTCAGTCCCCCTTTTTCTTTTACCTCTTTTAGATATTTCATTTTGATTCTGGGTTTTCCCCCATTCCAAATGAATTTACATAATTCTTGATTCCAGATTTTAAATTGCTTTTCATTTGTTAATATTGGTAAATTTTGAAAAAGAAACATAAATCTAGGTAATACATTCATTTTTATTATGGGTATTCTTCCTAAAAGGGAAAGATTTAGTTTACTCCAGTTTCTCAGTTCTTTTATTATTTCATTCCAAACTTTTTTGTAATTTATTATCAAAGAGCTCAGAATTATTTTTTCTTATTATTATACCTAGGTATTTGCTTTTTAAGTTATGTTAAAGCATGAGATTTCTGCTAGTTCAGATTCTTGAGCATGAGAAATATTTTTAGTGATCATCAATGATTTTTCTTTACTTACTTTAAAACCTGCCACTTCACCAAATTGTTTTAACAGTTCTAAGAGTATCTTAATACTACTAAAAGGGTCTTCTAAAATTATAACTAAATCATCTGTGTATGCTTTGAGCGTAAATTCATGTTCTCGTATTTTAGTGCCCCGGATTAATGAATTATTTCTTATTTATTCATTTAAGATTTCCAAACATATTTTTTAACATTTTATTTTTATTAAATCATACATATTAATAAAATCCTTACATACATATTATTCGTTTATTGTCCTTATTTTCACATATATACAAATATTTACGTACTTTCTTGGCAATGTAAACCATTTTTAACTTCTTTATTAAGACCATTTTTCTTTCTAAAGCTTTATATATATTTTACATTACCTTGACTTCCTTGGCTTCTATCCTAGAATCTTTTCAGCGCTGTTATTTTCATACCGAAACTCCCATCTATATTAATATTTAAACGCTTATCCATCTTTCTTTTCTTACTTATCTCAAAAACTAGGATGAAGATTTCCAAACACATTATGAAAAGTAAAGGTGATAATGGACACCCTTGTCTTGTACCTCTATGTTTTGCAAATTGTCTCGATTTTCCCCCATTTATAATTAAACAAGCTTTCTGATCATTGTAAATTGATTTTATCCAATCAATAAATCTAATACCCTTTCTCATCCTCTTTAAGATTTTAAGCATAAAGGGCCAACTTACATTATCAAATGCTTTTTCCACATCTAGAAAGATTAATGCTAATTTTTTCTGATTATGTTTCTGATAGTATTCTATTATATACAAAATTGTTCTTATATTATTTTTTAAATGTCTGACAGGAAGAAAACCATTTTGATCCTCATGTACCCATTTCTCCAATATTTTCTTTAAGCAGTCTGCTAAAATTGAGGCAAATATTTATAATCTATATTTAACAAAGATATTGGTCTATAATTTCTTTTGTCTAATGGGTCTTTTTTCCTTCTTTGGTATCAGGGCCACATTTGATTCCTTCCAAGTATTTGGGATTTCTTGATTACTAATGGAAATTATCATCTGTAGTAACAGAGGAATTAAAGGTTCCTGTAAAGTTTTATAATAAAGTGCCGTGACTCCATCTGGGCCAGGTGTTTTCTCTATTTTTAATTTATTGATCACGTTAATAATTTCCTGTTTTGTTATTGGTTTATTTAACTCTTCTCTTTGGTTGTCTGAAATATGAGTGATTTCTATTTGATTCAGATAATTTTTTGCTTTATTTATTTGTCCTTGTGTTAGCAATCTATTTTTAAAGAGCTCCTCAAAGTAATTAACAAAAATATTTTTAGTTTTTGCTTGTTGATAGTAAATATTTTGGCCCCCTCTGATTTCCTTAATGTTATGTGTTTCCTTTTCCTTTTTTTAAACTATATAAGAGCCATCTTCCCAGTTTGTTTGCGTGTTCAAACTGTCTTTGCTTTATGAATTTAATTTTGGTCTCAGTTTCATTAATTATTAATAATAATAATTGTTTAGCTAGTACTTTTATCTCATTTTGTACATTGAGTTCATGCGAGTTTCTTTTAAATTTGTTTTCTTTTTTCCCGAAATTTCTGTTGTATTTGAGTCTCTTTTTCTTTTTTACATTTTGTCAACCAGGCTTGTTGATTTATAAAAAACAAACAAAAAAAACCTCATTACTGTTTTGCATTTTTCCCAAACTATTTGTACTGATTAACCCTTATCTAGATTGATCTCCAAAAAGTTTTTCAATTCAGTTTTTATCCTCTCTATAATTATTTCATTTTTCAACAAGTTATCATTCAAACTCCAATTAGGTCTTTTTCTCCCATATTGAATTGTTAAAACTATAGAGCAATGATCTGAAAACATTCTAGGAAGGGTTTCCATCTTTATTATGTTTTTTAATATTAATGTGGATGCAAAAAGCATGTCTATTCTTGACCATGTTTTGTGGTGTTCTGAGAAGAAGGTATATTCCCCTTCTGATCCATGTATGTGCCTCCAAACTTCAGTGAAGGACAGACATTCCAATAAATTAAAAAAAGATTTTGAGAGTTTCCCTTGGTTCTTTTTCTCCCCATTCTTTTTGCTTTTACTAGTTCTATCCAAGTTAGGATTCAAAACACCATTCCAGTCTCCCATTAGTATTATTTTATAATTATTCAAATCTAGTATTTTTTCCAATAGGTTTTGATAGAATTTACTTTTATTTTCTAACGGGGCATAAACTGCAACAATCAGTAATTTAAGATTTATCATGGTTACTTCTACTGCTGTGTAATGTCCTAGATTATCGCTAAAGATTTGTTTTGCCTTGTATTTATTATTCACAAAAATGGTTACTCTCTTTCTTTCTTTTTCCTATTGATGATGAAAAAGCTTGTCCTAATTTGGGATTCCTGATATATTTTAAATCTTTATTTTTGATATGGGTTTCCTGAGATCCTATTATATGTAAATTCAATTTTTCTAATTGAAGGAAGATGCATTTTCTTTTGTAAGGGGAATTTATGCCTCGAACATTCCAGGATAGAATTTTTAATTTCATTTTTGTTTACTGTTAGTTGAGGATAACTATTATTCAGTCTTTTCTGTTTCTTCTTCTAGTTCCAAGTCTTGTAGAGAGTTTGTTTCTTCTTCTTCCTCTTCCTCTTCTTCTTCTAATTCTAATTCTTCTTCCTTCTCCATTTCTGTAGTTTTTCCTTCTAATTTTTGTTTTCTTTGTGCTGATTCTGGTATTTATGTTGATTGTGGAGTGTCTTTATTCAACTCCTCTTCTCAACCCAATTGTGATTCTCTTAGGCTATCGATGTTTTCCTTGTGTTTTTTTTCAAAAAGTCTCTCACTTTAGCAGTTGAATTCAAAACAAATTTCTTCTGATTCAGAAAAAATGAGATGCTTTCTTTTTTTTCCCCATGTGTATTTTATTCCCCAATTTCTCAGAACTTGTGTCACAAAGTTATAATCTTTCCTCTTCTTCAGCAAGGCAGGATGAACATCTTTGTAAATTTTTAGTTCAGTTTCTTCTACTATGAATTTTTTTGTATAACTTTGTTGTAAAACCAAGTCTTTCACTCTTTCTCTTAAGAAATATACAATGATGTCTCGTGGAATGTTTTTCCTTTTAGCTACCATAGAGTTAATCCTGAAGATAATGTCCACTTCCAGGTCTAATTGATCTGGCATCCATCCAATGAATTGTGCCAGGGGATGAATTAGTCGATCATATATGTTTTCCTGAGGAGATTCTCTTAACCCTCTTATCTTAATGGATTTGTTTCTACTTTTAATATCCATTGATAACATTGTCCTTTCCAGTTGTTCCATCCTTTCTTCCAGTTTCATTGCCTGCGTTCCCATCTTTATTGTTCTTTCTTCTAGTTCTTCTACCTTTTCATTGACATATTTTAGCTATTTTGAGATGTTATCCAATTTATCGCTAAACAATTCTAGTTCTTTTGGAAGATCTGCTTTTATCTCTGATCTCATTTGTTTCATTTCTGTTCTTGTTTTTTTAATTTCACTCTTAAATGTCATAGTTAATTTCCTTATTTCTTCACTTATATCAAATCCAGACCCTTGTGCTGTTGTCTGGATTTCTGTGGGTGGCATCTTTGTCTCTGTAGGCAGGGTCTTGATTTCTGTGGATGCTCTGCTATGAAATAGTGTTTGCATCTGTGTCTGAGCTCCCATCCCTGCTTCTCTTTTACCTGCCACCATCATCTTTGTTCCTTCTTTTGGGTTTTTCCTTGGATGGAAATGTAGGGTAGTACAGAGGGTGGGTTGTTTTATGTTAATTAAATAAAATATAATCTTCTTTTTAATTTATTTATTTATTTATTTATTCCCTTTTTCTTCACCTAAAGTCTTAAAGTTGTTCAATTAAATTTTTATTCTTAATCTTATTCTTTCTTTAGTTGTTCTTTAATCTAACCTGAAGTGGGATTATCCAAGTTTTTGAGGCTGACTATATTAAATGTGTCCCTCAATCAATTAATGTATTTGATTAGTTTGTTTAATTTATTTTGTTTCTACTATTTAATTTTAGTCTAATATGGATAACTAAATGAAATGAGTACTTTAATTAATTATTTACTCAAATTTAAATTTAAAATTAGATTTGAAATAAGTTTATTCAAGTGTTTTTATACTATCTCCTATTATTATTACTATTATTATTATTATTTAACACTGAGTAACTTTTTAGTTTATTTAATTTGTTATGATTAATTTAATTGGTTTAATTTAATTTAACTAAATTATTTTTCTTTAATCTCCTCTGTCTCCCCTTATTTCTAATTTGTTATATATCTTTTTCTCCTTCTGTCTAAATTGTTATTGTAGTTGTTTATATCTGCTTAGTATAATTTTTTAAAGGAAAAAAAATCCTTGAAGAATCCCCTTAGAGATGACCTTGAGTAGAATTAGTACAGCTGCTTTTTATCTCTAACAAAAGTAAGCAAGCTCTATTCCTGTTATCTCAGAGAGAAAGAGAAACAAAGAAGCCAACAGAAAAGCCAGTCTTTTCAGCACCTGCATTTCCAATGTCTCCTTGACAGTTCTGTCTTACTTTTATTACTATTTAACTTTACCTATATTACTAACTGAATATTCCATGAACCACAATTAACACTTTAGTACTCTATATTTCCCAGTGTTAGTACATTAACCTCAATTATTTTGTCATCATGAGTCTGTTATATCAATTGTCTTTATGTTTCACTGCACCATTTTACAATCTCTCAACATAGTACTATTCTTAACAATGTAAATCAATGATATCAATACAATTGCATTATCGCACTATATTTGTATAATTAAATTGACACTCTGTTTTAATCTTCCAAGGGTCAGTGGACTTGTAATTCATTCCAACATTTATAAATAACACCAGTAGAGCTTTAGGTTCCCATTTCCTTCTTACGGCTTTTCCCACCTATTCCTGGCTCTCTTGTTTTGGTCTTGTTTTATTGCAATGTCTCTGTCTTCATGGCAAGCTCTCCTGATGTTTCTTGACTCCCAATTCTTATAAAGTCTCTCCTTATTTTCTTCAGCTATGGTATTTATGTTTTAAACTCTGTCTTCAATTCTAACTTCACTGGTTTCTCTTCAGATCGTATAAATCTTTCTCCTTTTACTAATAGAAATCATAATATCTGAACCAAACTGCAATTTCCCAGATAGCTTAGGGAGTCCATAGTACAAAAGGAATATATTTTCTGTATACAGAACGTAGCATGTTCCAATAAAAGTATTATACAGAGTTTTGAAAATTACTTATAAAAATAATTAGTTATAGTTACAAAGTCTCCAAAGTATTTTGTTACTATCACCATTGCAGTTTTTTTAAAAACAAACTAGCTATTTCATCTCTCATTTCTCATGATAATTAAGATAATTTGCTGTGATTCTGTTAAATATGTAACCATCTTAGTTGGATAGGTTAGTTGTTTCTCCAGGCCTGACTGCCCCATCCCTCAACCATTTGCCACCATGAGTAACAGTGGTCTGTTCTCTTGTTGGCTGAGACACAGCTGACTCATATTTTCACCCTCATCCATGAGAGATTTCCAGTACGAAAGTCAGAAGCAGAATCCTTGTCATAATTCCCCCAGTGCTGGTGATCATTTGCAGGAGGGGTGTGTGGATATATTAGTCATCTACTTTCTGATTAACAGGGAAAGAGACTCCTGTCGCTTATTGCAGCTGTGCCCCTGTTAAGTGGGGATTGAGAGACTTTCATAGTCCGTATGGATCCCTAAACTAATGAATGCATAGGGATCATAAATATGAACCAGTCACAAATGTGCAGCTCTAGGTTATGCATTCATAATTGCCAAGGTGAATTCTGGACACCCTCCAAAGTGCTGTTCTTAACATCTACAAAAAACTCCAGAGTATGAGCACAAGGCAATATTTCAACTATTCATACTCCTATAATTATATAACTATACATGACACTATCCTTCTTTGAGTTACAGTTGTAATACAACTTACCATTGTTGAAAATTTAAAGCATTTTAAATGGTTTGAGAGTGTTATATCGTTTTAAATTGCCTAAATTCCTTTGTTCTTTTTGCCTCACCCTTAGATCATTTGATGTTGTTCAAAATATAACTATTTAGATAAATAAACTACAAGCATGCATGAGAAAGAAGTTCCTTTTGATAAAATATTTTACCCCCACCCACCTCATGTTTTCCTTTCTTGTCTGTCTAGGTGGAAGGTTTATTTAGCAGCATTGGAACTGACAGACTTTTGCTGTTGAGTTGTAGCCGCTTGCTGCAGTAAATAATGCAACAGAGCTTGAGCTGGGAGAGAATGGAATTCTGCACTATCCAGTTCTGTTATAACTGTGTGTGTCTGCCTGCAATGGGCAAAGTAAGCAGAAGCTGCCTGCAGAATTTCTTGTTGAGCATGCATGAGCAGCAAAACAGAGGACCTTTCTGCCCTACACTGTTATAGTGCTATTATTCCACTTTCAATATCCTCTGGAATCCTGGGTTGTGCAGTTAAGGGAGGGGCATTTAGAATTCTCAGCCAGAGAGTCTTTGGGCCTCAGTAATTACAAACCCAAGAATTTCACAGGATGTTGAAAGTGGAATAAAAGCACTATAGCAGTGTAGTGTGGAAAGGCCCAGAGAGAAAAGAAGAGAGTAGATAAGCCTGTCTCAGCAACTACAAATAGCATGTTAAAAAAAAAAATCAATGTCTGTAAGATTGGCCACTAAAATAGAAAGTGGAATCTTTTGAAAGAAAAAGTCATCCCTGAACAGATTTTTGAAGAAGCTTTCAGGTGGCCTCTAGAAGGCTGAAAATGTTTTTGATTACTTATTCAAAGCTGTGTGCATGGTTTAGATTTGAATAAAAAGCTTGCTGAAACATGCTTCACTGCTCCTTTTTTGGGAGGTAGCGTAGGAACCTATCCCCATTCTTTCCATGTTATTTCCATTTCTAGGGCCCCATTTTCTGTTAAAAAAGTAAAGCCCAGGAAGACATGCACCTTATTAACTGAGATATACCTTCAATAACTTGATTATTGGGAAAATGAATTAATTGCAAGTAATCAATTACAAATATGTCCAGTGAGCTAGCACTAGGTAGCCAATGATGGGAAAAATGCTGAAGGGCTCTTTCCATTAAGAATAAACAATGTTAGGCTAGTTGGGTTAGCCTCAACTGGTAAGCACAGGGCTGACTCCTATGTTTCATAGTGGAAAGCCTTGATAGTCAAACTGGCATAAAATGAAAACATTTGTGATGTAGATATGCTTTCTTGACTCTTTCGCCACTCTGGAGATTCTCTCTCCAGTGTAACTATCTTTTCCTGAACATAGTGGACTTCTTTCAGTGTAGTCATCCATCTATCTAAGCCTAGTTATGTCTATTTTTACTAGCACCAGCTCTCCAACACATCAAGGCTTCTCCCAGTCCTTTCAGAACTGCATTTCAAACTGGAGATGCTGGATACCGAGCCTGTAACCCTCTATGCTCAAAGCATACATTTTGCAGTTCAGCTAGGACACTTACCAGCCAACTGATTGACAGACTACTTCTGTCCTCATAGGAGGTGTATAATTTATTGTGGAGATCTAGTAACAGACTCTATTTGTGGAATTAGATTATTCCCAAATGCCCTACTGAACATTGTCTTGAAAACATTTCTTTTTCTCTTGACAGAGCATGTAACCTGGAGTTTAAAACTGATGTTAACATATAATATACTGAAGAAAAATATGTGAACTCAACAAAGATTACTCATCGTTGTGTCAAAGATACATTACTTTGACTATGATTTCCATGGAGCTATGGTGACACTTTACACTAAAAGATAATGAGGCATTCTTTCATTGCTGAGGGCTCCCACCATAGAGAATTCTGCAAGGAAAAAATAGACCTTGATAAAATATCTACAACTACATTCCTGGCATATTCATCTTTGATCCTCCTATATTTTATTTTATTACAATCTGGAAGGCGGAACTTGTAAAACATCTACAAGGTGTTTTGTCTACATTTCAGACAGATTAGAAACATTTCCAGTGTTCCCACGGGCAGTGTTAAGGCTGTCTTTTCTTTGCTTGCTTTAAACTATGTGATTCTTCAGGTAAGAGGCTCTTGGGTTAAACATATATTCAGAGCTCACTTGCATTGCAGTTGTATAACCACAGTGTTGGCTGAGACACAGACAGTAGAGATGAGGAAACTGCCTTCAGCTCTGTTTGGAATTGATGGCTATTCCTTCACCTTAGATGAGGCAGGAGTCCAAGGTGAAATGCCCTGCCTTGAAGATATGTGGGCTGCACTGGCATCTCAGGTGGCTCAGAATCAATGTGGTCTGAGGCTAAGCAGCATGGCTGATTTTTTAAAATGTCAACGACTAATAAAATCCTGTATATGAAAAATGCCCATCATCACAATTTTGTCACTGACGAAAGGAATTTAAAAATGTGCACGGAAAATGCATACATTTTGGAAAATGCATTCAAAAATATGTTCAAATTTCTGGGCAGATTAACAAGAGCTATGTAAACCAGTATAGATACGGTAATGGATCAGGAATTCTGCTGGGTTGTTGAGAAATGCAAGGAGAGTGAGATTTTTGGCAGATTTTTATAGTCCTAGGGAAGACATTAGAAGCTTCAGATAATGAAGTCAAGCAAGGATCCAAGGTGATGTACTATTTAGTGCATGTACATCTATAAAGTATGCAGCTGTCAATGTCATTGTTTCTCATTCCCCTTTCCACATTCAGCTTGTGCCCAGTCCCATCTTTTTGTTTTGTTTGGTTCACGTAACCGGATGAAATCTGTCCCTTTATTTACTTATTCAAATGTATGTTTCATGTATGTTTTCAATTGTATACATTGAGCACATTCTGCCCCTTTCATTAAACTGCTTTCAAGTGGAGTTCTGAGCATTTGAAATAAAAAGATTTTTCTTCATATACTTTTGAAATCTGTGGATTTTAAGGGGGTATAGCTACACCCATTCATCATCATGAAAATTTTGGAGCACAAATTGAACTAGAAGGAATATTAACCTCCAAGAAAAGAGAGGGGAAAAATGAAGCAAAGAAGTCCTTCTGCCAAGTCCCAACACTGCCAAAGGCTTAGAAGAATAGGATGTCTTCTTGACACTGCAGAAAATAATCACATGGTAAGTATTCGAGTCATTTTTCCTGTGGTGGAAGAAGACATCCTGCTGGTGGGACATGCTTGTATTGCATTTTAAAAAAAAAAGTTATACACACCTTGGATGCTATGCTAGGAGAAAGTAGAATAATAAATACATAAGAAAAGAAAAAAAGGGGAGGTGTTACCTCCTATACCATTGTTTGTATGATGGAGAGTGGGCCTTACTCCAGTAAGGCTTGCTTCCTTTGGAAAGGAAAAAAATAAGTCATTTAATAGTAATTTAGTAAGTCTGAGGGTGAATATTTGAGCATTTACATCCTTTTAATTTTTGTTACACATCATTCCTAAGGATATATAAATTTTCTCAGTAAGCATTTGAACAAAAGCTTTCTATGTACTTACACATTATTTTAGTATCTTAGAAAAGCTAGCAAAAGTTTGGGGCACTTGAAAATAAAATAAAAGCCCAGTTAATATTGTTTCCTGGCATTTCAGTCTCTCTTTTCGTCCAATGGTGATGCTTCTGGGACTGTCTCATGCCTACTAATTTTAGCACAAGCTTCTTCATGGAATCTCACTTTATCCTTGGCTCTTGCTTCTGGTAGGCATCACTCCTGATATCAGGGATATATTGGGTGTTCTTGTTCTGACACACAGAGAATGAAGAATGCATCCAAGCTATTAAGCTGGTTTTGCAAGAGACATTTTACCTTCTCTCAAGATAGTGATATAAATCCTGAGCTGATTCTACAGCAAATGGAACAACGGAAAAATATTACTTTTCCTTGCACACAACAAGATGAGCAGTATTGTCAGTATGAGAAACCACATATTTCATAAGTTATTTTTGTTCATTTCTGTAAATGTGCAAAATTCAACTAGATAAATGTTGCCTTATTGCACAGACTATTAAGAAGTAGCAGCACTGAATGGGTTGTTTGCATTTTTTGGAATCAGCCCAAACGTCTATTTGTGTACTGCATATGTGTTTATCTTCAGAATGGGAAAACATAGTTCCACATGGAGAGTTCTTGCACAATTCACATATACACACACACATGCTGAAAAAACAAGTGCTTCATAGCATTTTCTTGTGATGGAACAAGCAATCTTGTGGGGGTTGGAGAATCTTTGATAGGCAGACTTGCTGTGCTGAGATAGTCATTTTCAATCACACTCTTCCTTGTTATGAGATATTTTCATATCCTTATCTCATGCACATTCCCATTTGCCAATTATCATCATAAATATCAGTTTTTATATAGCTCATTTATGAGGTGTTCAAAGTGATTCACATAGACTTGCAGTAAACCTTAAGGCTAAGAGCCTACATAATGCTTGCAGAGTGTAAATCTGACCTCATGGATTTACACCATGATTGCCCTACATTACCCTTCTACTTAACGCCAACATTTTGCAATGGATTATTTTTCTATTAGTGTGTCTGCTTGTTGTCTCATTATGCAATGGCAAATGCATAACAGCTGCTTCTTCAATCGCATTGAATAAAGTGGTGCACTGAAGTCACTAACCAATCATTATGCACTATCCAAGAATGTGCAACTGCATGGCTGGAATCCTACTTGATTGGACCATTGAATCAATTGATGAACAGTGGGTCAGCTTGCAGGTAAATGCAGCATTTGAAAGGCTCTATTCTAGTTGGGACTAACAATAGGATTTAAGTCCATTTGAAATGGTCACACTTTTGGAACTCTATTTATGCAACCTATTACCCTAAGAGGTGGGGGGCCTTGACCATATCTGTAGAGGAAATACAGCTCCAAGGAGGCCTGTGAGGAAAGGGTAATAGCAGGATCTTTTCACCTGTGTGTTCCGATACTAACTGTAGAGACGACTCCAATTAAAGTTAAGCAAAGTGTGTTATTTGAATTGACAAACACATGAGAAATCAGATACTCTGAAGGACAATACACAACTGTTGGAAAGTGAGGCAGAAAAGGTTGGATACAGAGAGATTAGGGGTAGAAAAGGTGGTAGTTACCCATCTTGAAGAAGGAGATTGCAGTGGAGAGACTCAGACAGTGGCCATTTCCACATTACACTGTCATAGTGCTGTTATTCCACTTTCAACATTCTGTGGAATTCTGAAGTTTGTAGTTTACTGAGGCCAAAGAGCATTCTGGCTGAGAATTCTAAATGCCAATCTCTAAACTGCAAACCCAAGGTTTCCAGAGGATGTTGCAAGTGGAATAATAGCACTATAACAGTGTAGTGTGGAAGTGGCCAGTGTTTTAGCACAGAGGAATGGCAGTCTGGGGCACTATGTACCATGTAGTACATACTACCTATCACATGCTACAGTTTCCTGGAGGTCAAAACTAGGATTCTTATACCTTATTTCATACTCTGAAGGGGGTGCATTGACAAAATCACAATGGCTTTCCCACAAGATCGACAAAGGGGTCTGGTATGGGCTGATTGCTTTAACTCCAGAGTGACAAAACATTGATGGAACTCCTGAAAATTTCTTAATGTTCATTAAGGTAGGGTGTATAGGGAAGATCTCTGTAGGGTAAGGTTGAGGGATGGTCTCTGATTGCTTTACCTGGGCAGTTCATTTCCCATTGTGTTTGAAAATGCAAAGAGCCTGAAGAAGTGAAAGAGTTAGTACAAATCCATCAGTGTTGGGGTTTTCCACATAATCCAATCTGAACTTTCCCACCATCGTGACCTCAAACATATTTCCAGTCAATGTGACCATGATTATATTCTCCATTCATTAATAAGTCCAATTTATGAAAATCATATATCTTGTAGGAGGGGTGGGAGGGTATGGTAACAAATCATGAAGTGAATCCATTGGCTGCACAGTATCTCAAAAACTACAACCATATGTGTAAAGGAACTTATACTTGTGTATGACATCAAAAGGATTCCAATGATTGATAACCCTGTAAGGTAGATCAGTATTACTATTCCATATTACAAGTAGGAAAGGGAAAAGTAGGAAAAGAACCTAACACCAAATGGTGAATTCATATCCAATATGTGATTTGAATCAAGGACTTTCTAAGCAAGGTGTGTGAGTGTGTGTGTGGCTATCCTTAACACAGTGAATGTGTTGTATGTAATCTTTATGAAAATCTGAGACTCTGAGTTGAATACTGGTTTTGACATTGAAGACAACACTTATTTAAAGCACCAATCAATTCTCTCCAGTGATGACACAGCCCAATACTATCTGGTCGCATATGACAACGTCGTTGTAATCTGCCAGGTGCTGCAAATTACTTCAAGGAGGTCTTAAAAAGGTAAGCACTAAGCCAGTCAAGAGAAAAGATTTAAATTCTCTTTGACAACTGCAAGGTATAGTACACTAGAAGGAACAGTTTAAACCACTTACACCTTGAAGTATTCTAAATTAACTGCAACTGGTCATGTTAAAAAAGGGAGTTCTTTGTGTCATGAGGTGAGAAGAGATCAGTGAAAACATTGTTCATTGCTCAGCAGTTATCCAAAAAGAAAAGGGGGAGAGAGACAATCTGTTAGATTGGAATCTTGCATTATATATGACAAGATGGCAGGGAAGGAATGAATATTTCCACCACACATTCTGTCCTATCATTTTGTTACTAAATATTTGACTGTCTGTAAAATGGCATTCATATCTGTAAATTATGCTTTGATAAAACAAAACGTTAAAAGAAAATATTCAGTTGTTTCAGTCTCCACAAAAACCCAGGTGTCATTATTGTTGCTGCTATAGGATGTCATCCATTACTAGCAATGAGGAGTTAAACATTCTTTTCTCTGAAGCCTTTGTTCCGTTATGATTATTCTTATGTTTGTTGTTCTCATTTGCTGCTTATCTGATTTATTAACTTAAAGAAATGATGATAGTTCATTATCTTAACCTGTGAATTACCTTAATCTGTAGTGTTTGATTCCTCTTTATAGCTATGCAAAACCTTATTATTTCCATGGCTATTTTCACCTAATTGAAAAGCAACATTACATGTTTGGAGCATGTAACAATAAAAGCATAATTCTACAAGGATAGCAGAGATCCTGCATCAGAAGACAGGGCAGAAATCCCAAGAAGTTCCAGAGGATGCCTTCTGGGATGGAAATGGCTACAGATGCATAGGTGGGCACTTCTCTGCCGTCAGTCCCAACCCTCATTCACTAGTGGCCATCAAATATAGGTTTTGAGGAAATGTTTATCATTGCACAAGGGAGGAAGAGACTTCTAACCTCTGTAACACAGAGGAGGAGGAAGAGGAGGAGGAGAGGAAACATATGCAAGCATAAATTGCTCTTATATCTGTTTATGTCACTGATAGGATGTCAACTGATAAACTATTTGAGCTGGTCAGTCACATAGGGATGTGGGAGCGGGGGGCCATTTGCCCCAGGTGGCTGTTTTTGGGGCATCCTGGCCTGTAGCCATGCCCCCATGCACAGTGGCCATGCCCCTTGCACCATAGCCTCGCCCCCTTCCACCCCCTTTTCACACACTCTAAGCTCCGCCACTGGAAGTGGTTAATCTGCATTTCAGTTCAAAATTTAGCATGTATATGTCATTTCCTGTTCCTGTTGAGTAGCTTGGTATTATGCACGGTAACATCGTGCTTGGTACCCAGCTTCCTATCATGCATGGTGATGGACACTTGCTGAAATACTGAAATATTGTGCATTCCTTACCAGCCTGTGAAATTGTCTAGGGCTGCTATGCAAACTATTGAACATTCTTCCTCATTCTGTAAATCTGCATGCAGTCCTGTAAATGAGCCTTAACCAACCTGGTCTTGTCCAGATGTTGTAGATAACAACTCCAATGACTTTTGATAATATTCCATGCTGCTTTGGGTTAATGTGAGCTATATTCCAAAACAACTGAAGGTTACTGATAAGATAGATAATGTTATACATGATTGGGAGTCAATACTTCTGAATAGACATGTGAATTGCATCACAAAGTCACTGCTACACCATTTCAAAATAGAATAGAATAGAATAGAATAGAATAGAATAGAATAGAATAGAAATATGCTAGTTTCTTCCAGAATGCAATTTTATTATTTACTCAGACTTTGATGATTGGTAGCTAACTGGGCAATGTGATGACTGAAAATACTGAGATCATATAGTAAGAAAAATATTAGATCTGCCAGTATTAGATTTGTGACAACACATTTATACACAAGATGTTATTATTACATTCTTGTTGTTGTTGCGTGCCTCTAAGTTGTTTCTGACTTACGATGACCCTACGGTGAACCTATCACAGGGTTTTTCTGGGTCTGAAAGTGTGTAACACAACCAAGATCATGCAGTGGGTTTCCGTGGCTGAACAAGGAATCAAAACCTGGTCTTCAAGGTCATAATCCAACACTCAAACCACTATATCTCTCAACAGTAAGCTAGGAGTGTAAAAATGTTTAGATTTTTTTTCTCATCTTCATGGAGAAAGGCTGTAGCATCATGATGTCTGAACATCATATAAGACATTTTGTCTTTGTTGTATTTTTGGACTTTTTTTGTATTTCCACAAGATACCATTTCTACACAAATGAAAATGTTTTAAAAAATATAAAAATATGAGAAATATTTTGAAAAAAGTGCAAAAACTCTCTTAATCTCACCCATCATGTAGAAAACTTTTGAAATTTTTCATTCTCATATGTGAGAACAAATCAAAAGCTTATATCTATATAGCCATCCAGCTTAATAAAACATGAAATCTAATGATGCAGATTTCTAAATCTGTAACAAAAGATGAATTAAATTCATTGGAACATACTTTTCAGAGAATATTTCTTTTTTTCCTTTTTTTTCCTTTTTAGCATGACAAAAGGAAGATTGTTTTGCAGTATTTTCATTGGATATGTTCTCTCTTTCTTTTTTATTTAGTTACTTGTTCATTGGTGACCACAGCCCCTTTCCCTCATAATGATGCTTAGATCTGTAACACTGGGATAAAAAATATTGCCAACATAATTGCCAAGGTTTCCTACACAGCAAAATACTAGGAGAAAATAGAAAGAAACCATACATTCTCAATGTTAATATTAACCCAACACCACAGATACACACGCACACACACCCCATAAAGAATTACTGGATAATTTCTCTTTCAACTGGAACATTTTAATGAAAAGGTCTCTCAGTTCCTCCACCTGCAAATAGGTCAATGGTTTCAAGCTATCATTACATATAGCTCTAAATTTGATGCAACCAATTGGAAATCTAATTGTTGTACAAGTACTTCACAGCCATGTGTTTAAAAGAAGCAAATCATAGTCCAGATTTCATGCAGAGAACATTTCACAGTTAGAGGTGTTGTTCAAGAAAAAGCCATTCATGCATTGAGAGAGAAACAGAACCATCCCTCCATTTTCCCACCCAGCGGACATGAAAAAAGGCCTTTTGCATGAACCAGCATATATGTATAAAACTGTTCCAATTAGTGGAAAAATCCTGAGCAGGTCAGGCTCTCTTTTGTATGTAGAGAGACACTTCACACAGGTGTTGCATATGTGGTCAAGCTTAGGGTCTGTAGCAATCCACCAGGATTAAGTAGGATAGCTGTGTAATGCCATCATTCCTTTGTTTAAAGTGGAAGCAGGGAACTGCATGGTGCCCAGGAGGCAATTTTCCCCATCCAGATCTCCTTTACCACTTTGCACATTCACCCCAGCAAACCCATATATCTATTTTTACTTCTGCAACTCATTTCAAAGTCACAACAGGAAGTGAAGATGCTTGTCTTCCTGTTCCCCTTTTGGGAGTGGCTGTAGAAGAAATATTTGAAGATAGTATGGAGTTCTGAAGCATTGGGGGTAAACAATATGTTGTACGTTTTCATGCATTTGAGACCTTTCTGAAATATTTTAAGTCAAAAGTTGACTGAAAATTGTGCCATTTTAAAAAATGGGAGTGATTGGGGGGAATGGGGGCTTCAGGAACCACAAATGCAGGGTCCAGGGGTCACACTTTGTCACCTCTGCTTTAACAGATGTGATATAGATGTTAGCTGCAGTATTATTAATAAGATATCTCCACTGAAGAATAGTGATATTTGTCTAACAAACAACCTAGAACAAAAGTACAAGGAACTTCTTCAGGCTGGACACAGTGCCACCTATAGCTCACTAATATTATTACAACTGAGCCCTAGCTTAAATCTCCCTCTCCAAGCCAGGTCTAATATTTTTACAATAGAATATACCAATTAAAAATAGTCTTCAAAATGAATTGGTGTCTTTCTGGATAGCATAGATGAAAAAATTGAACCTGAACTTCCACAAATCCCATGTGGATTTTTGCAGCTAAGTGAAAGCACGGAAATTGTTCCTTCTAGGTCATTCTGAAAGTCTGTGGAAGCTGAAACTTTCTGGTGCTGAAAACTATGTCAAGAAAACACTTCTTTCAAGATGTGCAGTTAGCCTTCTGACACCATGTCAGGTTAGTTTAGAGAGATGCTGAACCAGTGGTGTCTGCTGAAAAACAGCTTTAATTTTTTTCAGGAAGATGTAGAACAGTGTAAGAGAGCCAAGGCCTTTCTGCACTATACTGTTATAGTGCTATTATTCTACTTTCAACATCCTGTGGAATTCTGGGGTTTGCAGTTTACTGAAGCCAAAGAGCTCTCTGGCTGAGAATTCTAAATGCCCCTCCCTAAACTCCAACCTCAGGATTCCACAGGATGTTGAAAGTAGAATAATGTTGAAAGTGGAATAATAGTACTATAACAATGTAGTGCGGAAAGGCCCTCAGCATGGAGCAGTGGCTTGAGCACTGCATTACAGTCTTGGAGACCAGAGTTCAGATCCCTGCTTGGAAGTGGAAACTTACTGGGCAAGTCACACTATCTAAGCCTCAGAGGAAGGCAAAGGCAATCCGCCTCTGAACAAATCTTGACAAGAAAACCCCACAATCAGTTTGTCTACAGGTCACCAAAAGTCAGAAGCAACTTGGAGCCACAAAACAACAACAGCAACCAATAGGTAGAGTTGTACCTCCTTTCTGTTGCACCTGTTCTACTCCTTTTGACAAAGAGTTGCCTTCAGCTTTGATACTTAGAATTTTTTTTTTCAGAAGTCAGAAAGTAAAGAAGAGGTGAAACATAGAAATGTATGCAGTACTACCTATTTAATAGTAGTAGTACTGCATATCAGTTCTCCATTACAGTGCATGAGGAGGGTTAAGTGAAATAGCAAACACTTTTGCCTTTTTGTTCTCTTCAATCATTACATGTGCCCCCATCTCTTTCTTGAATATTATTTTTTGCCCAGTGCTATATCCTGTATCCATTTGGACTACAATTCCTACCGCTCCAGCCCATCCAGCTAATTACAAGGTATGTTGGGGTAGTAGTTTAAAGTAGCATTTGCCAACTGCTAGTCCATGGACCCCTGGTGGTCCGCAAGAAAATTTTGGTGGTCCATAGCCCACAAGGGGGATGAGATCACCCCCCGCGCTGTTCTCTCTCACTCGTGTCAGTGGGATTGCTCTCACAGTGGGGAGGACAGCGAGGGAGGCCATTTGATTCTTCTCGCTGTCCTTTGTAGCAAGTGAGAGAAGACGGCGAGGAGGACCAGTTGGCCCCACCTGCTGCCCTCTCTCACTCACACCAGTAGGATCACCCTCTACAGTGGGGAGAGGGACAGCAAAGGGGACAATCTGGTCCTCCTCACTGCAGAAACAGAGGAGAGGAGCAATGGGCAATCATGTCTCCTCTTAACCTTCTTTTTCTCAGCCTAAACACACTTAGCTCCCTAAGCAGCTCCTCATATGGCATGGCTTCCAGACCCGTCACCATTTTGTTCACCCTCCTCTGAACACGTTCCAGCTTGTCAATATCCTACTTTAAATGTGGTGCCCAGAACTGGACACAATATTCCAAATGAGGCCTAACCAATGCAGAATAAACTGGTATTTTTACTTCTCTTGATCTCAACACTAAACTCCTGTTAATGCAGCCCAGAATTGCACACCTTTCACACATTGTCCCTTTCACATATACTGTTGTCCAGCCAGGTGTTTCCTGTCCTATATTTGTGCATTTCATTTTTTCTGCCTACGTGTAGGACCTTATATTTCTCTCTGTTGAGACTCATTTTGTTAGCTCTCCAATCTGTCAAGCTCATTTTGAACGTTGATCCTGTCCTCTGGGGTATGATTTTGTTATAATTAAACAAGCTTTAATAATTTTGTTATAATTAAACAAGTGCATTTCATATTAATAAAATGGAATTTTATCATCATTATTTTATAAATGTGGGTACCTTTTTTTAAAAAAAAAAATCATGTTAGTGGTCCACAGGATTCAAAATTGTGAGTTTAGTGGTCCGTGAAGTCCAAAAGGTTGGTGACCACTGGTTTAAAGCATCTGAAAGACACCAGTTCGGGCAAGGATTCTTTAAGTGCTTCATAGATCTCATCAAACATTTTTTTTCCTCCAAATGTTTACAATAGAAAGGACTGTAAACTGGGGAAACAGGGTAGATCTCATCCAATTGCAACAGTCAAATTATTTAACAGCAAGAGAGTACTCTGTCTGCCAGCAGCCCCAGTGAACTTGGTTCGTTTTACAAAACTCTATTAATGTTCTATTACCAGGCAGGTGTTCTCTGAATATTATCCTTCCTGGGGTGATGCATTATTAAGAAAAAGTGATTACATTGGTTGATGAATTTGCAAGTCTGCTTCCTGTCTGGTCAATTTATGTGAAACAGTAATGTAGCTGTTCTATTTCCAAAATTTGATGTCATCATCAAGACGGATCTCTGGGTAACAAAAACAAAATTGCTGTTCAAAAATAACATATTTGTGTTGTTTAAAGCTGAATTTGAAATCTGAATAGAGAACACAACAGAAAAACCTGAGGTTCTGAAATCTGTCAAAGCAGTTGAAGGGGATGAATGAGAAGGAGACAAAACAAAAATAATGTCTTTGAGAAAATTTTTAAAAATTGTCAGTAAATTTGATTATAGTGAAGCTATATTATTTTAAATCCTATATCTCCAATCCACCTGCATGTCATGTATGTACAACTGTTTCAAAAAAGAAAGTAATTTGTGGCTAATATGGATGCTCCTTTTGTGAAAAGCCCAAAATATTTTATTTCTAAGGCTAAACAGCTTTTTACCCAACCACAGCAAGGTACATGGTACCTAATGCTAGCTATGTTTTTCTGGCAAGTGCAGCAGAAAGGTCCCACAGATTCATCTTCCCTAGGAGTAAGATTTGAGTCATGTCACATTGAACAACTAAACATTTGCTTCCCTTTCATGACACCCAAAATCTACCATCTGATGTGACTGTATTACTCTGATCATTGGGAGGCCAGATTGAGAAAGAGACCCCACCCACATATGCACACAGTCCTGACACATGTTCTAGGAAGGTGTATTACAGGCTCAGTACCACACAATTTCTCTTTCAGCTTGGAATACATTATGTGTGGAAATCTGTTGCTAAGCTGTACATGCATGGTCTCCAGATGGCCATGGGAACAGGTTAAACATTCATATGAGAACAGATTACTCATACTAATCTCCCCTGCTGATAATTGTACTTAACTTTGGTCCTTTCTACTCCCCCATCCCAACCCGCCATAAGGATGGGAGAAAGATGGGATCATGACAACACTTATGCACAACATCATCATGGTCCCTTCCTTCTCCCATCTCCAGCAGAATGATTGTGCTGCAGATCAATGATATGTTTTCCCCATCAATGACTGGTGATCACACCACCATTCTGCTGTGCACCCACACTTACCTTCCCTGCAGAGGCCCTGGAAGCATAGTGGCTGCACTTCCTGCCCCAGTGCACCCTGGAACAGTACCCAGCTGTGCTGTGGCAAGAAGAGACATGGCCATCGTGCTTCCTGGATCCCAGAGGCAGCCTGTGTAAAGAGGAGCACTCCTGTCACACTCCCTCCTGGCAGGGCTGATGTCAGGACCCACACCAGAAGTCTCTGGGATAAGGTTAAGGTCTGAAAACTGCCTTAGACTAGATTATTGTTTACATTTTAAGCCTCACTCCTCCACATTTTTTATGTGAGTGAGTAGGAAATGTGAAAAATGGACTATTAGGCAGATGATTGGGCATGAAGAGATACCATTGCAGGGCACATGCTATAAATGGTGAGAAAAGATAGGTGGTCCACCCATTTGTGTTCCATAGAGGCAGGCTTGCTTGCAGGAGAAGTGAACAAATAAGGCTTCAGTGTATGTGATTTAGCAGTGGGCACACTTCAGTACTTCACTTTGAGATATACAGATTAATAAGTTGAATTTTTCCTTTATCATTTAGGATGAGAACAAGACAAGGGTGGCAACTGGCAGGCACCGGGAACAGCCTCCTGCCACAGTCATTGCCTCCATCTGTTTAAGTATAGGATCTTGGTCTAGATTTTAAAAATTCTTGCTATGTCAAAAGCAAAATGGAGATCATTTAGCAGTTCCCAGACTTAAGATCTGGCAGGCTGCTTCCCAGTTAAACCAGCTCATACATACGTGAATGATAATTGTTTTAAGAAACAACTACCAACAAGAACCATTCTATCTTTTAGAAATATTTTTGAGAAATGGAGAGTTCAACAGTTATATTGCTTAAGGTGGTGATTATTGTGACAAACCCTGGGGGGCATAGCAACAGAGCCATCCCAGCAACCAAGAGGATTTAAATTGATTGGTTGTTGACTAGGTTGGCAGAATTAATCTAACAGAAATTTAACTGAAAGAGAGTTTGAGAGAGAGAGGTTTTGACGAGAGTGGAGGTAGAGTGTGAAAGACAGTGGAAAGTTGGAAAGTGTTTGCTGAGTTAGAGCTAAAAGTGTGTTGATGTTTGATAACCTTTAATTTGCCAACTACCTTTACCTTTTACAGTTTGTTCAATAAAGATTTTGTTATATTTTTGTAAAGAGCAGTCTCCATAAAGTGTTTTTGGATCTGGATCAGTTATACATGCTACCATCAGTGACACATCCATTGGGATTAACTAAGACATGCTTTGCCCTATATCTGCAAGGGTGTGGATTTAGGAAAAGCAGTAAAGGGAGATAAACTGGGAGGAGGGAGCCAGTGGGGGACAAAAATATGGAAGGTGCTGCTTCTCTAGGGTCGTTTCTGCACTACACTGTTATAGTGCTGTTATTCCACTTTCAACCTCCTGTAGAATTCTGGGGTTTGTAGTTTACTGAGGCCAAAGAGCTCTCTGGCTGAGAATTCTAAAGGCCCCGCCCTAAACTGCAAACCCCAGGATTCCACAGGATGTTGAAAGTGGAGTAATAGCACTATAACAGTGTAGTGCAGAAATGGCCTAGGAAGAGAGAATTCAGAGCAGACCTGATTTGTCATAGCCCTGGCTTGGCCCAGATCTCCTGGTTTTGACAGTTAGCACTCCACAGCTGTTCAGTTCCAATTCATGCTTCTTCTGTGTGTCCCCTTCTTTTGTCACCATATTTTCCTTCCGTTTCTCAGTATGTATTCCCTGATGTCTTAGTTGATATCTGCTACATTTAGGGTTTTTTTCCTTGCTAAATCAATCTATATTTCTATATACAAGATTGTCTAAAAAGGGAATTATCATTAATGCTCCTCACTATAGTACCTGAAGTTGAAGTGAATTGGGGCTGCATCTTACAGTGCTAGCCGCAAGTTTTCTCTTCATTTTTGGCAATAATGAATTCAGCATTTTCTTGGCAGGGGCAGCAATGGTGATGATAGGAAATAGGTCTGTACACGAACCCTTAAGGCTAGGCCTCTGGACAAACATCTTGCCTGTCTAGCAAGTAAGCTGATCTCTGTCTGTAAAAAATCTGAATCCTGTAAGGGCCATTCATTCAGTTGTGATATCTCCATGTCAAGTTATTGCTGGACAAGGATAGTTTCATAATTTTGTGGGTTGTGAGAGTAAAAAGATGGTGTAACCTTAAGCAAGTGAGTTAAATACACAGTGATGAAGAGTTAGCTCTGTGTGATCTCACTTTGCTATTAACCATAAAATAGTGGCATTAGACATCTGTCTTGTATGCTGTGCTGACAGTCCTGTTTGCAGTGACTAATAGGACCATTTCAAACTGATGTGCATGAGATACTCTTTATAGCCTTGGGTGAATTCCACTGATAGAACATTTCAGTGAAAAACGGGAAATATAATAAGGCAGAATGGTGAGCAGGCCTAGACCAGATGGTCTTCCCATAGTCAGGAAAAAAAAAATGTTTGTTGTCTCTTAAGGACAATTCTATGATAGCTAAGACCAACATCCAGATTTACAAATATGGATGTTTAAGAATGTACTAGATAAAGTGGCATGGACATTTAAAAATAAGGATGTGAAAGCTTCTCACTCTCAGTTTGTTTGAGTTTCTCTTAATGCCACCAGTATTTTCTTCCTGACCTTCTTACATATTGGGTTGTAAGACCTGGTGTCGTACACTAGAATTCACAGAGATGTTTTAAATTGATTTTCCTATTTTAGTCACTTATTTGCACTATTCACTTAATCTCCAAACCTTTTCTTATTGACTAAGACATGTTTCTTCTCCCTCCCCCCGTTATTTATATCTTAGTCTTTCACAGTTTAAAATAGGGTAATGTTTTATGTGCTTTGTATTTCTCAAACCAGAATGCCTCACATATATGTGAAACTTCGAGGTGAAGTGCACATTTTCTTTTAACAAGTCCTGGGAAGTATGAAAATACTACTTTAGTCAAGACTTTTGAGATCAACAAACTGTCCTCCAATTCCTATCATAGGAACACTGTGGAAGGCTGTGGTGTCTCAAACCAGGATCTCTGTTTTCTTTGTTTTCTGTCCTGTCTCAACACCACTAAAGTGAAGATGGCATTGTAGCTAACAGTAGCAGAATTCAGCTAAAATCAGAAGAGAATAGCCTTCCACTTACTCCCATTTAAAAAAAAAGATTGTCTATTTTTTTTTTTCTTTAAGAAAATCAGTAAATTGCTTTGTTAAGCTATTCCCTCCTCCTGACAAAACCTCTGGCTTTTCTCCAAACTGTCAGTTTAAGAAATCTAGCCTTTCTCCCTATCTCCTATTTAAAAACATGGTAGACCACAGTTTGCTCTTTTGGGCATGTTGAAGGCAGACTATATTACACAGATATTATCTGGATGATCAGGTAATCGAAAGACGGCAATTGGCCAGTTTTAATTTCCCTTTTTGGGAGATGCCAAATTTCCCAAAGGAATTACTTTTTTCAGAAAGTTTTCCTTTAGAACAGCAACAGTAGCAGCGATGCCAACCAACAACCTGGACAGGCTGCCTTCTTCCAAGAGCTATGGCATGAAGGCTGGGAGTGGGAGCCAGGTTTACTCACTAACCATCTGAGATTCTTTTAAATGATTTCTAATTTAAAGGTAGTTTGTTGTAAGCATGGGGTTTACTTGAAGTTCAAGCTCCCTGCATCCTCCTTCTGGAGGATTCTTGCTGAAATCACTGGCTTAGCTTTTTTCCTTTTCTGCTGAATTCACTGCCTAGGCAAGGCTTTGCTCCATTTAAGCTGCAATCACTTTTTCCAAACCTCCAGAATCTGGAGTTTTGGCCAGCTAAATCAAATATGGTAGTCTGGAATTTAGAATGTACAAGTGAAGGATTACTATTTGTTCCACCAGTGTGAACAGCTCTGTCTTTTGAGCCTTTCAACATCTGGATCCACATTTGTGGAATATTCAGTCTTCCTTTGGACCTCTGTATGGAGGATGATATCACTTGTTTTCATAAAGGGCTGAAGACCAATCTCTTTGATTCACCGTCTTAAGTCACTGAGTTGTGTTTAAGGTGCTGAAATGGGTAGCAACTAGTGGGGTAGCGGGGATTTCATTCCATGTCCTGCTATAATGTTAAGTTTATGTCATGTTTATCGTCTTTGTCCCTGACTACATCTATTGTTGTTCTGCCCTTTGGTGAAAAGGGCATTAAAAATAAATAATTAATAATTAATAAATAAATATTGTTGTTGTCGTTGTTCTGTCTCACAGTCCTGGCACTGCAGAGGACCTTGGCTAGCTTTTATCCTTGTCTTTGCACTTGCACTATTCCACCCAGGAATGCAAATAGGACCAAGGAGAGGACCAAGAAGAGGTAACTTTTGTCAGCTTTAAAATCTGTCTTTCAGAGTGTATGTTCTCAGCACATTGTGGATCCTCCAAACTGCCCCCTCTTTCTCTAGTCTCTTTGTCGGGGTGGGGGAGTATTGCATCAAACCACCTTATATTTGAATGTATTCTTTTTTTCTCATATCTTCTTCCTCTTAGCAACACCTACAAGTCTGTATCTCTCCATTCTAGAGCAACTATGCTCTATTAGTTATTTATTGATATTTTACATATTTGCAAAATACATTTTTGCTTATATTTTCACATGCTATTTGTTGTTATTTTACTTGTACTATTTACCATTTATGACACTCCATTATCGTATTTGCTATGCCACAATGCAACTATTGTGTACATCTTGATTACCATGTTCACATTCCTCTTTTACAGAGCTTTGTGTGAATATGGGATTTTGATTCCAATTTGCCCAAGATGCACTCTTAGCCAAGGCCACAAGATCCCTGACAGGCATGTGTACTCAGAACATGTATGAGTCCATTTGTTTGCTTTGAGGTCATAGCTTGCAACACACAAAAGTGAAAATAGTGATTATCTATCTCTCAGGAGTATAATCTAAGGCCCTTTCCTCCCTACTCTGTTATAGTGCTGTTATTCCACTTTCAATATCTTTTGAAATTCTGGAGTTTGTAGTTTACTGAGGTCAAGCAGCTCTCTGGCTGAGAATTCTAAATGCCCCTTCCTATACTGCAGACTCCAGGATTCCATAGGAAGTTGATGGAATAATTGCACTATAACAATGTAGTTGTGGAAATGGCCTAAGTGTGGAATAGAGGTTCTGATCCTGCCTTACCCCTCAACGTTGGAAGTGCTAGAGCACCAGTGTGTTTCAGCTGGCCATGAGAAATCTCTCAATCCCCAAACTGGACAAATTTCAGGCTTGTTGCATCTATTTTTAACAAAATTAAAACCTCCACATCCACCAAACAGAGCCACAGCAAGGGGTCATATTGCTTCTAGCAACCAAAAGGTTCCTTTGTTATGTAACCTTGGGTAGTGGAAAGTGGAAATGACAGAGAAATGTATGGTTAAATTGTGCACTCAGGCATTGCCTAGTTGTCATGCCCTCCTTCCAGAGCATGAACTCTGACTAGAGTCTGAAACAGAGGGCATGCCAGGGTCTGTTGTACAGAAAGAAGTTACAGTGCTGGAAACAGAACAGAGGATGGTGCCAGTTCCAACAGAGTCTTGTCTCTTCAGATACAGAGAAACACTTACCGCAACCCAGCTTTGCAGTACACTGGCAGGAAAGAGAGAGCCAGTGCTGGTCTTTCAGGATTTATAACTGGCAACAATCAATCAAGTCTCAGCTGTGCTAGGCTCAGGACCTGTTTAGCTGTCGTCCTTCCCCTCTAGTTGTTGTCAGAGCTTATCTGACCTGCTACCTTGCTGAATGCCTTGACAAATGCTTGGATTGACCTTGGACACCCCCTTGCCAGGAAACCCTGTTGGACTTTATTTATGTTGGACTTTATTTATGACTCTTTGCTTACTGCTTGGATGTAAGTAACAAGCTGGGAGATATTCAGTTTGTTTTGTTTGATTTATCAGCTGTGCCAAGACTGAGATAGGACACCAGTTACACCACAGAGTAAAAAGGAAAAATGAAAGATGGCCCAAATGAGGATCTTTAAAGCCAGAACTAGTTTGTAGCCAGATTGTGAATAATAAGCCTAGGCAGTTAGATTATTGAGACTTATGAGAAATACTGCTTCCCTCTAAGAGGGCCTTGTGAACCCTGAGAAGCTGTCTTCAGAAAAAAAAGAGAAAGTGGACTATTGAGATTTATGGAAAGATACTGCTTCCTTCTGAGAGGCCCTTGTGAGGTTAATGGTTTGTTTCTCTCCCTCTCTGCTTCAGAGAGAATGCTGGGGAGTACATGTCATCTTCCCTCCTCCAACTTCTGAGAGACTGGAGTGTGTGAGTGGGGGATACATAAATTGAAGATAACCCATTTCAGACAAGTTCTGGGGGCAGAATGGAGAGCAAAGACCCTGTTAGAGAGCAAAAGCAGTTCAATGCATTTTTCTACTCACGACTCATCAGATAGGCTAATATAACTGACAGGGCAAGTTGAAGAACTAAGCCTCTCACCAAATATAATCTCTATCAGAAAGAAGAGTGAAAAAAGGAGAGGGGAATGAGTTAAAGATAAAAAGAAAAAAAGAGATCAGAGAAATAGGTGACTGAAACTTGTGTGTGTGTGGTCTCGTTAACTGGTAGTGTGGGAAAAGACCATCTTCCACTTGCTTGTATATGCATTTTCTTTTGTTCTTGCTTTCATCAGAATCTACCACTATCTGTCACAAATATGAAATCTAGCCAAGCATGCCGTTCTTGGATGATGATGAGGTCATTTGCACCCCCCATAAGAATTCTGCCCCTCAATGAGATTTTCTTTCAGTTACCAAATTTCTAGCCTTGGAGTGACTTAAAACTTCAGTTGAAACATTTAGAAACAGAACAGGGACATACAAAGAAGCGTTACAGGTAATGTTAATACAAACCCAGAGAACATAAGAGTTCTAAGAATGAATGATTTCTCAGTGCCTTACTCTCTGTAATGACAGAAATTTTCAGACTGAAGAAAAAAAATGTCAGGACAAAATTCTCATTTGGAGGGGCAATGTGTTCTTTTCGTCCTCCCCCTCATAAATATATCCCTGGATGTGCCAGCATTTCCTAATCTACATTCTTCCCACCCTTGCTGTAAATACTGAAGGTTGATACAATAGCATTAGGTTGCTATTGCCATGCTGTACTATACCTAGATGGTCCAGCATGTTAAGTTGGTACTTAAGAGATGCCAAGAACACAAGCTGGAAAGACTGCAATTTAAAGCCTGCATTAGCCATAAATTTGTGTAGTGGCAGCAATGACTCTTTCTTAGCTTCAAGCCCCCTTCAGAAATATTGGAAGGATTCTGGCATATGTTAACATGTTATTGCATTCTATGCATTACTGAGAAAATGCCCCCTCCTCCTAAAAAAAAAGAGTGGTTCTAACATTCAGTGTAAGTATTGTTTTCATCTTAAAAGCTTCACTAAAATGGAAATCATTTGTAATCAAGACTGGAATAATGATTCTTGTCACATCATCGTCATATCTTTAAAACCTATTATCATTGTGGCAAGCTTTAGAAGCCACTGGATTTCTTTAAGGGTCATATTTAAGCCAAGAAGTAAAGAATGTTCAATCTCATGTTCATGGATTCAAACTTCAAATGAACTATGGTAATAAACGGAATCTGAATGTGCTCCAGTTGAGAGGAGGAAGCACTTGAAACAATAATAAACCTCATTGGGTTGGACATAGATAAAAATATAGATAGTTTGTTCCCATTGAATTATATGGGACCTAAGTTATGTCTACATAAAGTTTTACACTGATTTTAAATTAACCTAATAACAATTCTCATCAGTTTAAGGAGGGTGGCATTACAGTGAAATGGAAATATCTCTCCAGAAGTAGATGAGCTAGATCGATGGGAGGGTATGTCCACCATGTAACCCATGAAATGCCAGAACAAGCAAGCATTAATCTACCGTTGGTGGTATTTAAAATGGTGATAGGCTTCAAAACAATGTTTTTCATGGTGAAATAGGGAAGAGGGGAATGCATCTCCATACTTCACTGAGAAGCTTGGATCAGGGATCTGCCTATTGGAACTGATAGGAAGGTTCAAACTTCTGAGAAGAAGACATTTTAAAATGTCTCAGTAGAAGATTTCATTAAGTTTCACCAAATCCAATCTGCACTTCCCCCCTCTCCTTTTTGCACATGGGGTTCTGAGAGTTTGTGTTCTCTTCCCACTCTTTGATTTGTACAATATTTTGTTTACATTTTTTTTAATTTGTACATTTCACTTGCACTATTTATCTAATTTGTGCAACTTCCCACACACAGAGAATTTCTGTGCATTTTAATTATTTAATTTTAGCATTTCACGTTATAAAATCTAGCTATTGCTTTGCGCACACTTTATCTCTTAAAAGTTTCCCTTAAGCCTCACACAAGTATGAGCATGCAAGACAAAGGCCCTTTCCGCATGTCTTTTTTTTTTGCGCGAGAGCCCCTTGAGCCTCACATGAGTGGGAGCGTCACTCCTTACGACACACTCCCACTCGTGCAATGCTCATGAGGCTCAAGTGGGGTGGCCACGCATTTTTTTATTTTTGGCTTTAAGCCGAAAATAATGTGTGCTTGCGCAATGCTCGTGGTGGCCTCGCACACTTACCTCCGTGCGGTGCGTCGTCCCAGGTAAGCGGGTCACGCTTCCTCTCCCTGCACAGCCTACAGCTCCCAGACTGCACTGTGGAAGGAAGGGGAGGGGATCAAGAGCAACGGATGTGGCACCAGGACACCAGCTGCGGTACAAAGGAGCGGGGAAGCGGCAGCTTTTCGGCTGAGGCTTCTCGCGCAAGCCGCCCTCCCCCGTCGCACAAACAGCTAAGATGTGAAAAGGGCCAAAGTGTGCTTTTTTTATATACCTCCTAAGATGTGAGAAGATACTAGTTTTGTTGACACTATTGAGTCTAACAAAACTTCTCCCCAGCTCTACTGGTGAGGGAAGAACCAGGTGGACCAACTTTCCAATTCCACCAAGTATTCATTTATTTGTTTATACAGCCTAATCAGGCAAAACAGTAGAAATTTTCAAGTAGCAAATGGTCCACTCTTTCATTCATCAGATCTGCTCAGGACTTTTGTGCCTATCTGGATCTAAATCTATTATTCTGTTAACCAGTTACTAGTCCCAACTACAGCAGACCCATTGATTCAGTTATATTTACAAAATGGTTGACTCAACATTCAGTAGTTAACTGAATGAGTCCACTGTAGTTGAGACTAACAATTGGTTGTAGGCCTTAAGCTACAGTCCTATATTATAGCTGACAGGATTTTCCATTGAACTCAAGGGGACCTATTTCTTAGTAAATATATGCAGGTTTGCAAAGTAATTTGTTAAAAAATGAGCTGCAAATATAATGCTGCAGTATTTATTAACCTCAACAGAAGTAATTCAGCCCATACTGTGTCTGATCAAGATCAAATGTTCCTTATACATCTAAGAGAAACTGCTGTTCATAGACAGTAAGATTAAATCAGAGCTTTCGCCCATTCAAGTCCCCTCTTTGAAAAATATTTCAAAATAATTCATTTAAACTCTTTTTAAAAAGATCAATGTATCATTGGCTCTGAAGACCTTTCGGTTTTGCTTTGCTTTGTTAATATTACATTTTATACATGGGAAATGTTGCTAATCAAAGTAATTATCAGCTAACATGGCACTTATTGAAGTTTTGTCACCCTAAAAAGCTAATCAATGACTTAGGAAATGTTGAAGTTTTGGCTTACCTCACCTTCTGATAAGATGCAGTAGGCCAGTACATACTCAAACTGGCCATAATATTGTTGTAGGTTAACTATTTACGGGCCATTATCTTAAGAAGGAAAAGGATAGATAGCAAATAGAGCTACTCTATCCACAGAGCCCCTCCATCAATGGAACGAGGAGTGGGGCGATTCTATCTCAGATGCTCTTTCTGCATCTGTTAAACCTGTCTGAGGGCCTTTCTGTACTACACTGTTATAGAGCTATTATTCCACTTTCAGCACCCCATGGAATTCTGGGGTTTGTAGTTTACAAAGGCCCAAGAGCTCTCTGGCTAACAATTCTAAATGCCCCTCCCTAAACTGCAAACCCCAGGATTCCATATGATGTTGAAAGTGGAATAATAGCACTATAACAGTGTAGTGCAGAAAGGCCCTGAGAGGACTGGGAAACATTCCCGAGCACTTGGGGGGGTACATGGAGGGCTGCTGGGATAAGACTAGAGAAAGGAAGTCCAGATTTCTACAGCTTTTACTTTTAAGGGGAATGAATATAATGGCATGCTGAAGGGATCCATAAAAGAACAGTGATAGGATGGTAAGGTTTAGATCATCCCTTTATTTATCCATCCAACTCTCCATTCATCATCTTACTCATATATTGCCCTTCTCTGAGGCTGGGACTTGAGGCAAAGAATACAATAAAACACATACAGCTAAAAAGCATACAAAATTAAAATTAAAACAATATTAAATGACAACAGAACCAAAGGGTCTTTCTGCCCTACACTGTTCTAGTGCTATTATTCCACTTTCAACAGCATATGGAATCCTGGGGTTTGCAGTTTAGTGAGGGGCCTTTAGAATTCTCAGCGAGAGGGCTCTTTGGCCTCAGTAAACTACAAACACCAGAATTCCACAGGATGTTGAAAGTGGAATAATAGCACTTATAACAATTTAGTGTAGGAATGGCCTCAGTTAGAAATGTTTCATTTTACAAGACTAATCCACAGGAATGGAAAAAAAATGTTCAAAAATATTCAGAAAATGGTTGAAAAAACATGTTTCAAGTGTAGAGAAGCCCTGATGAGAATATTCTGGCACTGATGCGTTCAGGGACTTATCTTGCACAAAATTTACATGTGATTGTTCTGCAACGAAAGCAGCATTTTTATTTCTCACACAGGAAAGGGTATATCTTCCATGGGAAATGCTATTTTCAGTGCAAAACAACCACAAACAAATTTTGAGCAGAATAAGTCTGAATTGTGAACAGGCTTTGAAAGCTATGATTTTCAAAGGCCCCTACAGAAGAAAAAAAATTGGTAAAATTAGTTATTTCTTTCAGATTAAACTTAGGCCCCTTCTGCACTACACTGTTACAGTGCTATTATTCCACTTTCAACATCCTGTGGAATCCTGGGCTTTGTAGTTTACTGAGACCAAAGAGCTCTCTGGCTGAGAATTCTGAATGCCTCTCCCTAAATCGCAAACCCCAGGATTCCATAGGATGCTGCAAGTGAAATAACAGCACTGTGAGAGTGTAGTGCAGAAAGGCTCTTTGAGAACACTAACGTCTCTACTAATACAAAATCTCTTGACAGTCAAATTAAATTGAAGAGATTTGTAGAATTCATATGATGACCTGTGACAAGAATCGGCAAATGTAACACTCTTGGACTGTTTCACACTGCCCAGTTAGGGTGTTATCATAGAATCATAGGCCCTTTCCGCAGCTTACTTGATTCCGGTGTGGGCACGTGGGGATCATGCAAGCGGCCTTTTGTGAGAGGCACTCACATCCCCTCTTCTTCTTCTCTGCAGCAGCTCCCTGCTGTGGGCAGGAAGCATGAGGGCTCCGCCTCTTCCTTCCGCAGTGCAGCCGGGTACTTTCCCAGGCTGCACTGGAGGAGGAAGCACGAGGGCCATGTCTCCAGAGGCTGCACATGGAAGGTGTGTGGGGGGGGGCCTGGAGCAACATGTAATCACACATCATTTTTGGCAAGAAACTGAAAATGATATATTGTGTGATCACCACTTACTGGCCCCAGCAGTATCACATGATTGCGAGGACATCATGTGGAACAGTCCTCGCAATCATGCAACACTCTGGAGGCCCTTTTGCATGGGAAATGACATGTGAAAAGGGCCACAGAGTTGGAAGAAACCACAGGGGCCATCCAGTTCAACCGTCTGTCATGATTCTATTTATGATTCCATTTTAACTGGCATGATCCCTCCTATGGAATCCTGGGTTTTACCATTGGTGAGCTCCTCTTGTGCCTCACCAAACTACAAATATCAGGATTCCATAGAATGGAACCATGGCAGTTAAAGTGGAATCATACTGCCATAAATGTGCAGTATAAAGGTACCTTTGGTGAAAGATAGATTGATAGATAGATAAATAAATAAGTAAGTAAATAAATGCTGGATTACATCCAAAGTTTTGTTCAAAGCAGGTCAGTGCAATCCAATAAGCCAACTGGAGGCTATCAGTTGTGGGAGCAAAATCAAGAGTGGATTCATTATCCTGCAGTGAAGCTTCCACTGGCTGCCCTTGTCTTCCCTCCCTGCAGTCTTCATTGATAAGAAAGACTGAATTTATGGGCCTGCAGAATTCTCCAGAGAGTTTATTTAAACTTGTTTGGCTTTCCATTGTTTTGTTTTGTTTTTAAATCCGAGTCAAAATCTTCACATTTTAGGCTAAGTAGACATTTGGTGGCAACTTGGTGGCAGGCTCCCTACATAGGAGGCAGACTCACCCAGAAAAAGAGAGATATCCCAATATGGTTCAGAATATGGTTGAGAATATGGTTCAGTTAAAATACAAATCAGATCCTGACGTATTTTAACAGAAAGTCTTCCTCATGGACAAGGCATACCCAGGGTAACTGAACAAACCACAATAGTAGGTAGCTCCTTTTGCAGCATGCAGAAGCAAAATGCTAAAACACCACCACTAGGGAACTGCCAAAATATGTGTGTATAAGTAGGTAAATATGCTACCAAAATATACATGCATATGTATATATGTATGAATTCATTATCCCACCTTAATAGCCCATAGGACTTAAGCTATCTTAGAATGAGGTTAAAATAACTTGATAAAACCAAATATTGGGATCTATACAGCGTTCAATTTATTAATGTATTCATTGAAATTTCCTAAAATTTACAGTCTATATTGAGCAAGTGGTTTGACCTCCAAGTCTGTCTGTCTTTCTTTCTTTCTTTCTTTCTTTCTTTCTTTCTTTCTTTCTTTCTTTCTTTCTTTCTTTCTTTGAATTTACTATATTTTCCAGTATATAAGCCACACCAGCATATAAGACACACCCTATTTATACATCAGCAAGTACTATTTGCCAGTGTATAAGACACATTGGTGTATAGGATGCATCTCATTTTCAAACAGTGTTTTTCAGGGGAAAAAAATAGTCTTATATGCCAGCAGATAAGGTATATTCCATCTTTCTCCCAAGATGAAATTCAAAGTAGCTTGTTAAGAGGCCATATAACCCCGCACTTTGATATGGTTTAATTGACAAATATGATTTAATTGTCATAAATATAAATTATATGTTGCAAACTAGGTCAGGAAAAACCTCAAAGCATAGCTAGGTCATAGTCAGGAAATAATCACCAAGAAATTCCAGCAATAATGAACTTACAGTCAGCATTCAATGATTCAACTCTTAGAGACAATAGCATCTCCAGTGTTCCCACAGGACATCTGATTGCCCCTCTTTCTCTGACCAACAAACTTCCCTTTTGCTCTCACACCTATCCAGCCATTAAAGAGCTACCAAGATTCCCATCAGTCCCTTTGTCACCTAACGTTAAGGCCATTAGTCCATTCTGGACTCCACTGTCTAACCTCTGGATTCCATTGTTTACTCTGCGAGACAGGCATTAACACATTCACCTTCTAGGCAGGAAAAGAGTACTTAAATCGTAGTTTGAGGCTAGCCAACTTTCAGTACACTAGTTGCTGGTCATCACTCTGCTGCTCTGATTTCCATTAAGCCACATTGCCATTTGCTTCTCTACTGGATTGGTAAATATTACCCCCTTTGCCATGAATTCTCACTATCTAAACTTTCCTCCCTTTTCCTTCAGTTAGCCTTGTTTGATTGTGAGACAGTCTGTATCTTGTGTGTATAATTGTTAACTCCCCAAATAAAACAAATAAGCTTACTTTTAGATCTCTGGCTGGTTCTTCTCTGTACTACTAGACATAGGTGTAAAAGATCTTGTAGAGTCTCACAGGCCTCCTCTTTGAGCTACTATTCCCCAGGTTTTCATGGAGGCACTGTCATCATGGGTGAACCCCTGAGTCACCAACATTTTAGGGTAACAGGTTCACCTCTTACTCTTGTCACATGTACCTAGCTGTAGCTGCTTGGGTTACTGTTTTCACTGATCTCTTCTTCCACAGGGCTCAGTAGCAAACAATATCTCTCATTAATATATGATGAACCACTAATTACTATGGAATTGAATGTTGCTTAGAAGATATTAAGACTGAATATCTCCCAAACTCTAAACAGCAATGGCAAGCATTATATTTATAGGAAGCACTGTAATTGGAATACTTTCCATTCCCTCCAGGATCAATTAAGGAAAGGGGATCAAAAAGTGTAGTGACTTTAATTAGCTGGTTATTCAGCGTGTTTTTATCATTAAGCCATTTTATAACCAGCATTCTAATCAGGACTACAACAGCACATTAAATTGAGCTATAGACATTGACCAGGTTTAATATACAATTTCAAAGCAAAGTAGGTTTAACTTGACGCTGATGGGTTAATGGCGTTGACATGTCTTGTCACTTGGGATTTATGACAATCAGTGCTCTGTTGAAACAAAGACAGTAGAGTTTGTGAATTAAAAAATGATAGTTGGACTCTCAGATTAATGACACGAAAATGAAGTTTAATTTAAAAGGACGTATTAGTAAATTGAAAATGCTGTGAAGGTGGGAGTGAGGAACATCTTACCCTGAAAATTCAGTAGAATGTATCTGGGCTGTATACTAAATAATTTCGTCTTTCATGTATCTGTTTGGTACAATGTGCAGAATCCTGTTGGGCAATTACAAATGCATAACCTGCAGTTACATATTAGTTGCTGCTACATATTCATGATCCCTACATAGTCCCTGATTTAACTTAGTGAAAGTTTCCCAAATTCTACTTACCAGTAATCACCTACTGAGATCAGTGGTGGTCTATTTCCTTGTCAGTCGAGAAGTGGCTGCATGATGTTCCCACACCCGGAGCCCCCAGAAATGATCTCTGGCCCAAGGGGGATTTGTGACAAGGGTGTTTTTTCTGCCTGGCATACTAGAGACTGCACATGAGAAAGTGTGGAAATGTCAGACAAACTCTTCTCAATTGATTGGGAAATGGAGCCCTATTGATCCAAATGGGTGCTTACTGGTAAGTTGGCTTTGGGGAAGGTCTGACCATAGTTATGGTACTACATAGTATTAATGGTCGTAGGATTCTGCCAGTTGGGAAAAAGAAAAAGATAAAAAGTTGGTGCTGAGTAAAATAGACTTCATAATTGTTTTAACAGCTGAGACATTCTGGAGTGAAATTTTGCCTCTTCACAAGTGGAAATTTTAAAAATGTCAACGCCAAACATGGAAAACTCTTGCTATCTTACAATAAAGCTCCCTTGAATCACATCTAAACACAAAAGAGATGCTCCTTATTGCTACAGTTGCTAAGCCATTCAGAAAGGGCAAATATTGTATAGGTTGGCATCCTGTTAGTAGTCCGTTACAATGATCTAAATCCAATGAAATACCACCATAACCCACTTCTTTGGTCATTGCCAATTGATCTTCATTTGGTCTCCCAATTAAAGATCTTGCCAATTACTGTTTTTGTTCATTCTTCAGATTGTAGAGAGCAGTGAATCACCCTAATCCCATTCCATGTCAGTTTTGCATGGTGCATTTTTCCCCAGTTCATATATAGGTTAGAACTCCTTGCCATCTTGGGAGTCCCATCCAAAGGGATTTCTATCCATCTTACCTGATATGAAAAGTCACTTTGCATCTCAAAAGAGAGCATATATGGGGAGAGAGCTCTCCTTGGTTGCACAATGAGCAGACCTGTTTGCATATGAACACTTCCAAATCTATACTGCGCTATTGTGGCATGTTGTGGCCAGTATGTATGCCGCTTGTCTAGAGACAGAAAGAGAGGGAGATTTTGAGAGAGAGAGAGATTTTGTTTGGATGGATTTGAAAGTAAGTTTGTAGGATGGAGACAGTATCATGCATGACTATCCCATGTTTATTCTTGGTAGGTTTGTTTCTGTTTGAAATCCTCACACCCTGTTGCTTATCAGTTTAGAGTGACCGTACTGAGCTAGATGGAGTAAGTTAACCTTTGTATGCTTCTATAACCAATACCCCCAGCTACCTTTGGAAATTTACATTGAGTTGTTCTCCTTCACATTTTACCTTGCTGCCCCAACTTACACTAATGTATTATATTCTTTGGTAATGATGGTACAAAACTTCAGCAAGAATGAAAGAAAAGAAATGTAAGTGTACTTGATTCTATCATTCATAATGATCTCATGACAACAATAGCTAACAGAAAACTCTAAAACTGAGGGCAAGAAGTAATCCTTTCTAGTTATTTTCAGTAAAACTCAGCTAGTATTCATGTAGATCTTTGATTCCAGAGACCCACTGTTACCATAAACAGAAATAGACCTTGACATTTTCAAATAGAAAGAACACTTGAAAGTATACAGTTTCTCTTGCAATAATAAGAAGTTCAGGAACAGTTTTTCCCCCTCAGCCATATATAATATTCTCTTAGAACATTACTAAATATCTATTTGTTTCTATCTGCCTCCATGACAATTTATTTACATCACAAGGGATAAAGGATGTTCAAACCTCTCTCAGGTTTTAAACTGGGAAAGAATAGGAACATATGACTGCTGAAAACTGTCTGATTCATACAGTGTAACGCAGCTCACCAAAGAGGATTTGTTCCTCATGCTGTTCAAAGGATTCTGGAAGTTGTAATCCATAAAGTACCATTTTCAGGCTCTGTACTTGACACCATTTGGAAGCTACTGGCATCCAAACAGAACTTGGTGGTAGTACCTACCTTGCCCTCATCCTCTTACAAGCTCCAGGACATTGTAGTCTTTTCAATGGTAGCTCTAAATTCCTCTGTTCTTTATCAGAATGTTGCTGCAGTCTGCAACAAAGTAAGCCTGTTAAAAAATATATGTAAGACTTTGTTGAGTTCTTTCCACTTCAAACTGGGAGTGAGTCCTGTCACAAACTATCAAGGTTATGAAATTGTGAAGAACCCCATATTCAGTAGTAGAACTAGCAATAGAGTTCTGAATGAGCAGTTCCCAATGCTCCCAAAGATAACAGCTAAAGATCATGAAGATGAAAAATAGTTTGTACAGTCCAGGGATAGGGAGCCTATGACATCCCACTCCCCATGTTGCTGAATTACAAGTCACATTACACATCATTGGCCAGGCTAGCTGGTATTGATGAGAGCTGAAGCTGAACGCATCTGAACGGCTACACTTTCTCTACATTTCCCCAGCAATGATAGTACTCCAGCCCTGGATTTCCTGAAGCAGAGAATGACAAGACTAAAAGAAGTGATGAAACCTTAAGATTTCCTGACAGTAAGACAAAACAGACTGGCTTTTTATGGGGCCTGGTATAGTTGGATTGAATGTTAGAGATGATTGACAGAGAAATAGCACTCTTGAGAGCAATCCCCACCCTTGCTCTAGCAGAAGGATTTCCTGTTATGTGGCCATTTTGCTGGCCATGAAAGTCAGAAAAAAATATGTATACACTTACAGTTTCTCTATCCATGAATATTCTTCCTTCATTGGAAGGAATGCATCCAAGCAATGCTCATACTTCAAAAACTTACTCAGTTGGAAATAAAAATAAGCAAAAAAAGAAGGGAAGGATATCATTCCGTAAAAATAAACCAACATCCCACGCCACTGTAGACCCAAGATGGACAGAGGTGAAAGTGAGAACAGAAATGAAGTAGGAATACTGACATTCCCAATCAAGTTGTTATATTATGTATGCACATACTTATAGAGTTGCCACTTGGCAAATGTTCATCTCTGTAACCAAAAACAAACAAACAAACAAAAACCTAGAGAAATGATTCTGAAGAGGAGATGATTCCATGTTTTTTTTTCCCAGTTGTGGTGACAATTTAATAAACCAAGTCCAAATCATGAAACCATGATTTTCTCCTAGCGCCTTTCTGAGTCAGACTATGTGAAATCCAAGTGAAACTATGATTTAGATGACAGCTAAAAGGTACCTAAGTCTTTGCATCTCTGAAGCAGCTGCTGATAGCTTCTATACACTTGCAGAGGTTTTGCTATACTTTGGGTCTTATTACAGGCAATAGTGTGAAATGACCCGATTAAAGTTTTATGAAAAAGGTCTAAGCATCCCAACTCCAGTACAAGAGAAACTCTATTTGTTATGACAGTTCTCTGCTCTACATTCTGGCAGATATTAGGATATTTAAATTTTTAAAACCCCCTCAAACTTCATGAGGATGAAGCAGCTGCAAACATAAGCACCACAGGAAAATGTTGCTACGTGAATTTCACTTAGAATACTGCTTGCTAGGAACAGTTCATAGTGGCTTAAATGATCCTCTCTCCCATTCTTTGCATATTATCTTCTTGATTCACCAGTGCCTTTAAAGTAACAATTAGAAATATCCAAGAACAATAATACTTAAAATTCAATTAGGCATCCATGCTGGTAGGAAGATTAAATATTTACTAAAATAGCAACATCCTTTCAAATAATGATTGAAATGTCATTACTCAAATACATTTTTGAACGGCTATTTTCTGCCTCACTTCATGGTAATTGCAAAATGTAATAGTGGCTGTAAATGTTTCAAGACATAAAATAACACAGAGCACTTAGGTTAAAGGATGGTGGCTGAAATGTGATAAACAATTTCCCAACATGTTTGCCTGTCATTCCATCTTTCCTGGTTACAGCATCTTTTTGTAAGAAATGGCAACATTATGACAAAACAAGCTGCATATTCTTAGACTTCATCTTTCTCTTTGAGTGGAAGAATGTCCCTGGACTCCATTTTCTTTCTCTGTAATCTTATTTATTTATATAAATAAACAAACAAACTGCAATGACATGCTTTTCTTGGAATTTAAGGCAGATAACAACAAAGCACATCACAAACAAAAGAAAACATTGCACATTAAATGTTACATAGTCTCCTGAAAAAGGAGGAGGCTAAATTTAAAAGAGATGTAACTCCCAATAGATCTACAATTCAAAATAACTGTTGTCTTCTCAGCTAAAAGGGTGGAACAAGATTGCACAGGGGCTATTTCAAATAAATTTTTAAAAAGAAGATGTGGCACAACAGTGAAGAGTCATCATTGTTAAGCTACTCTTGTCCATATAAAACAATCTTTGTCTAATGTGGGGGCACCATCAAGGATTTCAGCAGAAAAACTTTACAAAGTATGGTGAGATACTTGTGTGATAAAATGCCCCTCAAATACTCAAGGCCTACACCATTGAGAAACTTGAAGATCTCAAGGCCGGACCTTCTTCCATGATGAGAGGCATCATTCAGCAGGATCATAGCTATGTTTCTTCTGCAGTAAACCTCATTAGCTTCAATGGAATTTGCTTCCTTGTTAAGTGTACACAGAGTTTCAGCTTTAGAAGAATTTCTTCAACATCCAGAGCCTAAGAAAATATTGTCACTGAATATTGTCATTGAATTTGGGATATCCTTGTTTTTTAAGTGTGTGTGTGTGTGTGTGTGTGCGCGCGCGCGAGCGTGCACATATAATCCACAATAGTACACAAGTCTAAACTGACACATATGCATAATCCAGTAAAGATAGATGGATAGATAGAGAGAGAGAGAGAGAAAACAAATTACAATCAAGTTCAGAAAAAGAATGGCAAAGTACTATCAATTCCAGAACCTATAAAAAATCCTCTATGCATTACAACTTTTCTCAGGGTACTGCATAACCCTGAGAAAAGTATTGGCATTTGGAAAGAAAGCTGCTAGGTTCTGAGTACTCTCTCTCATGTCTCCTTATTGGTAGGTCCTTGAAACAAAGGCATTCTGTAAGGATACCTTGAAAAATCACCAAGCAGGACAAGACTTTGCAAAATCCAGCCTTCCTAGATTGTCCCCATCTTCTGGATCCACTTTAGAAGCGAGCATTTTGTTACAGAGTGGTTAGGATCCAGAAGTTTTTTGTCTGGGATAGTAACGACTTTCTATCTGGGAAATGATGTCTTTTTCTGCTTTTTCCTATCACCACTGTTCCTGTGGCATTTTTTTTTCTTTTTAAAATTTCTGCTTCTGCCTTGCCACAGTCTATGCCAGGATCTGTTGTCAGCCCACAGGATATCAGTCATGGAAATGAGGATGTTAAGCTCAAACCCTCCTAGTTATTTAGTGGGAAAGGAATGGAGCATAGATTGAAGACTTTAAACAAAGAGAACCAGACACACAGTTCCAGATATTTTGGAGTACATTTTCCATCAAACTACCTATTGCATGGATATGTAGTGGATGGAAAATGGACTAACGAATAGTTAGGACTGTAGATCTGGAGTATGCACATACGTATATGTACAGACACATCACACACACATGGTAGATCATGAAGCAGTTTGAGTGGAGTGGGCTAAGACTTTGTGAGACCAGAGTCTGAATACCTACTAGGACATGGAAATCCACTGGAGGACCTTGGGCAAACCGTACACTCTCAGCCTCTGAGGAATGCAGTGGCAAGCTCTGAACAAAACTTGCCAAGAAAAGAGGTTTGCCTTAGGGTCTCCATAAGTCAGAATCAATTTGGAGACACAATAGCAGCAGCAGAAGAAGAAGAGGAAGAGGAAGAAGAAGGAGACATGGAAGAGTCTTGAGTGGATCTATCTACATACATTTTCAACATGATATAATTTTAAGAATATTGGGCTACAACTTGGGCAATTCAGATTATAGTTGTCAGTGAACCAGAAAACACACAAATTCATCTTGACCCACTCACAGTATTAGATCAGTCATCCCAAGAATAACATAGGGAAATGGAAAGCCAGGAACATTGAGACATGAGTATAACACAACAAGCAGACAAATAAATGTGCCAGTGTTCAGAGAGAAAAATCACTCTTTTAAAGCAAAAGGAGTTGTGCATAGACAGTTTGTGCACACTGCCCTTATAACTGCATATAAGGAAAGGAATTTATAACGTCAGGCAAAAAAAAAAAAATACAGATGATCCTTATGAATGGCCAAATTTATTATAGAGGGAGGTATGGTCTCCTTAAATAGTACTTGGAACATCCATCTGGCAAGCTGAATTCAGATGTTGTTGTTCTCACATCCAAGCAGTACATATAATTAATTATTTTTAAATAAAGCTGTCACCTGCTGGCTTGATTCCAATATAAACCCATCTTTTAAATGTACATACAACCCTGATTATCATCTGTACAGACGAATTATTCCAGAGAGAGTGTGCAGTGGCACAAAGTCCCATTTTAAATAGATATGGTTTAAAAGCAATGCTGACTGCCAACATGAGCCCCATCAACTGTAATAGAAGATAATGAGGAGAAGAGATTAGCTCAAAGCATATAAGAAAACCAGCATGATGTACTGGTTTGAGGGTTGGGCGATGACCCTGAAGACTCAGCATTTGATTCCCCACTTGGCCATGGAAACCCACTGGTTGACCTTGGGAATGTCACACACACATATACCCAGAAAACACCATGATAGGTTTGCCTTAGGGCTGCCATAATTTGGAAATGACTTGAAGGCACACAGCAATAAAACAGCACATAACTGAAGTATTTTGAAATAATAAGAGTAAAACTAAAACTATACTGAAAGGAAAGCAATATGTCAGAGAAAAAAAGTTAATTATAGTGAAAGAAAAGACTTTCCTAACACAGAGATAACCTCAACAGTCATACTTATGGAACTTCCTTCCCATGCTGAATCCCAAGTAGTAATGTTCTCAGTCTTTCCTTACCTATTTTTTTTCTAAATAACACAGGAAAACTAAACAAAAAAACAAAAAAACAAAAAGGAACAAATCAGGAAATGAAAAAAATTGACAAAAAGAAAACTTAATTCATAGTCATAATTGTTCTACATTCTGTATCATTAAGAAAGAAATTAGAATTAGGAATCATTATTATTTACATAGTATGGCACAAGTAGTAGGGTTTGCATATATTATTGATACTTCTTCATAACCTCTTTTTGACTGTAGGATAATCTAAAATGTCTTTCCAGAATTTTAGGTGATGTTTTGATAAAAGACATAAAGAATGCCCTTTATTTACAAATGAGATGAGGGGGAACCAAATCTCATCAAGGTTGTCCATATGTTTCTCTCCTTTTACATATTTTGATATACTTGTCAATTTTTAACAGAGTCATAGTCCAACTTCTTTTTAAACAATTTGAACAATTTCACTGATTAAGTCCATTTAAAGTTTTCCATTGCTGGGAAATTGCAGCCTTACCTGCAGCACAGAAAAATCCAATGAGTTCCTTATGTTTTTATTTATTTGTTTATTTGGTGCTGTAAATACTGTCAATATAAGTAATTATCCTTGGGGATGTATATTCTGATTTGTCATACTTGAAAGAAATAAAGTGTTTGCTCCTAAAAAGATTTTACTGTTGGACATTCTATCTACATCTACATCCTCTCCAGTAAACTGTGGACAATTTTTATTAATGCATAAAAGCTGGGCAGAACATAGGTGCCACTTGCGCGTAGCCTTCAATACATTTTCTTTTGCAAAAGTTAAAGCAGATTTGTATGAAGGAGAGACCTGATGTTGTATTCCAACTACCTTCTGAAATTTCATCTAAAACTCATTTGTGCTTACAATGGTATCATCTACCAAATTTAGGCAGGGACCCTGCATTGTCAATATAACTACAATATAACTCTGTTGTCATAGTTGCATCTAATGATACCACCCCCAAAAAAACTACTGTTTTAGTCAGGTTGCATCCTGAATGATGCAATTCCAAAGTGCTGGAGATTGTGGTCCATCTGCAGTTCTCTCCCAGTTAAAAACAATCAGCTACAGAGAGACTACTGGGGCTCCTGCCACAACTCCTTTGCTCAAGGTGTCTTACAATTGGGAATGGTGAGAACACTGTAGACATCATCTCCTATTCAATCTGTATTGTCTTGGAAGTGCTTTGGTCAGGGCACTAGCAGGTAACAAACTTTTCTTGGAGTCACATTGCATCATTAATGAGTATAAACGTGAATCCCTAGAAGTTTGTAAGTTCCCAGGAGATGATAAGTTCATTTTATGATCTCATAACTGCTGAACAGCATGTCAGCCATAGTTTCTAATAAACAATTAAACAAAATAAATACTTGTACTATAGTAGCAGTATTAGTCATTAACTTTCACAGTTATTTAACGATCTTGTTGCCATGTTGGTCTGGCACAATTTTTTGCCAAATGAGATCATTTGTTATTTTTCAAAGGGCTTTTCACATATATGTGTGTGTGTATCTATATATGTATATATATGTATATGTGTGTATATGTGTGTGTGTGTGTGTGTGTATAGTTTTTGTATTTCTCTGTTTTTCCACTGTGCAAACTGCACAAATTTATGTGAATGTGAAGGGTTGGAAATAAGGATGATAGCTGCTGGGCTCTCCTCTCACTAATTTTCTTCTCAGAAAATATTTTCCAATATACTTTTCATCTCCATTTCAGACATGGATACCATTCTGATAGCATACATATCAGAAACAGATTGGTGATGTCTTGCACCACTTTAGATCTCCCTTACAAAAATGCTGGTATGTTCTGGAGTGGACCAACACATTGATTTCCACAGATATCCTCTTTGCAGTGTCATTCTCTCAGATAAATTAAATCATGTTTTTGATTTAGAGTGAACCACAATAAAAATCTAATTTGGGCACAGCTAATCCTCCCTTTTTAGTGTATGAGTATCAAATGCTTGTGAGAAAACATCCTTTTTTTTTTTCAAAATAGTATTGAGGTTTTCTATAATTTGCTCCCAAGTCCTCATTTTCTATTGTCCTATGGATTGATAGATTCATAGGTCCTATATAATGCCTGCTTTATATCTTTTATTACCACCATGGAAAAATATTTAAAACTAGAGAGAGTGAATTAATTCCTTAGTATTGTGTTGTTTCTATTCTCCATCATTCTTTTTTTTAAAAAAAAAACGACAAAATCACAGTTATAGTCGCAGTTAGACAAATATCAATGGAACTAAAACTAAAACATCATACTAACACAGGAAGCTAAAATACTGAATGTTGACTAACTGAGCACTAAACACCAACTACTAACTTTTGTAAAGTGTTTTAAAAACAGTTATCACTCCCTCTCAAGCCAAACTCTAATGAAAGATTTTTTAAAAAAGAATTACTGTACTATTACAGATACAACTAAGTGATGCAACTAAACAGTCCTACTAGAATTACTAGTAACCATAGCCACAAATTGTTACATCGTTAGGTTTCTTCTTGCTCAAAAAGTCCACAAATCCATTCTCAGTCGTTCCTCATAACAACTGCCCTATAACTATAGACATAACTTTGTTGGGGAGCTGGGAAAAGAAGGAAAAAAAGGGGTCTGTATCATGAGAAGTCAAATGTGTAGATGGCAATCTTGGATGAACAGGAACTGCCTTGCTTATTGCAATATGTCAGAATTGGCATGTAAGCAGGACATTGATCAGCTCTGGAAATCCCATCCATACATGCAAGGGAAGCATCATGGCCTATCAGCTCAATTTGCAAACCAGAATCTGAACCACATTGATTACTTTCCTCAGTGAAATCTACCCTGGATTGAAAATTCATCATAGGTAAGATTTGGATCTGTGTCCCCATCTGTTTAAGATAGGGATACAAATATTTTCTTCTTTTCCTCTTATATGCAAGAATGAATTGTTTCAAATTATTTTCTCCCCAATGCCTGAGAACGGTTTTTCTTTTCTTTTCTTTTCTTTTCTTTTCTTTTCTTTTCTTTTCTTTTCTTTTCTTTCTTTCTTTCTTTCTTTCTTTCTTTTTTTGCATTTTTTCAGTTATTTTTTGCACTTTCACACTTGTTTACACATAAAGATTATGTTTTGCACAAACATTCCTGCATAGAAAACAGTGGCATTTTGTCTTACAAAAAATCTGTTTTGTACAAAATATTTGTTTTTGCACGAAAAAGGGTTTTGCTTAACAGTCCCAAAGTCTGGAAGAAGAAAAAAACTCACCAAGATTGACCAATTTCTTAGTTTGGTCTCTTGGCATGTCAACATGCCCTTTCCAATTAAGGATGAACAAATTTGCACATATCCTTTACCCCCCAATTTAACATTATGAATAGTTGGAATATCAATCTGGATCTCTCCTACAGGCTGCTGTTCTTCTCATATAGATGTTGACAACATTCCCAAAGATAAAGATTCATAAACATTCAACAAAAGAGTTGGAAAATGAATTAAAAAGTTGCAAATTGGTCACTGTAAAGGCCAACTATTTTGTCACAGCTTCAGCAAATACTCAAAATCCATATTAAATTTTTCTGTGTTTTGTCACCTTATCTGGATGATGGTTTATTGTTAAGAAATCCCAAAAGAAGCCATCCTATGTTTCAGGAGACACTGACACGACAATAGACAAATGGCTGAAAGCACACTCCTTTAAACTCCCTGAGCTTTTTTTTAAAAAACTTGGCTTTTTAAATCTTCTTGCCATTTAACATCCAACTCAATATTATCCTTGGTGCAAAAAGCAAGAATGTATATTAATGGGCTTCCAGACAAAAGAAATCTATAAAATTAATTACTTATAGAATGGGATTTAAAAAGTTAAGTGTAAATCTAAATTTTGCTTCCAGGTTTATATTTCAGTCAGTAGTATTAAAAGGCTCCATCCATATGAGACGTCCTGGCAATTGCCCTACTTCTACCCCCAGTGAAATAGGAACGATTTACAATTCTTCTTCTTAGAGGAAGTTTTTAATCAAAAAGTCATTTTGCAAGAGAATAGACTGGAGCTCACTTAGATGTAAACAATTGAGCTAGAAAAAGACAAGAATCTGTACTTAAGATGCTGAACAAAGATATGTATTAGAAGCCTGTGACACAAGGGTTAGCTACTTAGTCCAAATCAATATGTGAAATGAAGTTCCAGTATCAACACATCATAAAATCACATCCCAAAGCTTCAATAATAGCAGATCATAACTGGAAGAAATGTTTTGTTTCAGCCTAAATTCTAGAGCCCCCTTCTCTTCCTCTCACATTACCAGCTCATTTCCTGCAGCATCAGAGCATTCTCTTTCTTATGGTCATTTCCAGAACTTGGAACAAGTACCTAATTCCATACAAGTTACTGACTAATTACTTTCTCAAATAATTACAGTATAACTTGCTTACATTATGGAACTTAAACCAAGATAACTTCTCTACTTTTGAAGTTTAATTGCAAAGGAAAAGATTACTTCAAAGTGTGTAGCCTTGTTAAATGGTGCAGGCAGAACATCATCATACAGTTCGAATGCTCATCCATACTTGGGCTAAGGCCATTTTCACACTAACTGTTTCAATTTCATGTCTTTATGACCCAGTGGGTTGCATCTAATACAAGTGTTTCATTATTCCTTCTAATTCATAGAAGGAAAATCATGTCTTCATATTTATCTTTAGTCATGCTGAGTTGTTACCCTGGCTTTTGGGGGTCCCCTGGGGACACCTGAATTTGACAAAGGTTGGGGAAATTAGCAGAGACAACATGGCAAAACGGAGGGCAGGGCAACACAGCAAGATCTTTTTATCCTATGTTTACCAGGTCAAACTGCATGAGAAAGAGAGAAAAATCAAATGTCCTTTTAAATGGTCCTTTATTTGGTAAAATTGACAAAATTACTCATGCACACACATGAATCATTCACTCACACAAGCACACAAGAGCTACTGAGGTTGAGATTCTTAAGAAGGAGAGAAATTGAGAGGACACAGCAAATATACTACACCTAATCCTGAAGGCTGCTGTTTCGAGAAAGTACGGGACAGCTTGTCAAACAAAGAGACAGATTGAGAGAACAAATGAAGGAACGTATGAATGGGCTCCAGAAAGAAAAAGAGACAAAGTCCACCAAAACTCAAAAATGGAGCACAATTATAGGGTAAAACATCTCTGGGAGGGCAGACCTTTTTTCCTGGGAAAGGATAAAAACTGGATTATGCAGATGGACCTCAGATTTGTAGTTCCCGCGATTTGTGATCACTAACTTCAATCAGGAGACCTGTAGTCTCTCAAGGTGTCAAAGTTGTAATTGGCCCATTTAAAATGTATACATGCTTTTTCTGAGGTCTTCCTCTGGACATGTGACTGGGACTCCTTGGTCCAACCTACACCAAGGAGGAGTTTCAGTTCTTTGGACCTAATATCTATGTTTCCATCTCGCTAACCTCTGGCCCAACACACATCAAAAGATTCTCTTCCCTGAGATAGGGTCTGTTATTAGTCTCTTTCTCTTTCCTGAGATAGAGTCTGTTATTAGTCAATGGATATTTCCCTCCCACTCTCAAAGGATCAATATCATTCGTCATGGGTTACAGAATATCATGCTCCCACTAGTGGAAACCTTTTCAGAGAAGATGCTGGAGCTCTCTGAACCAAACACCACATAAGAGTGATGAATGTAGAGGGCTCATTGGAAGACAAAGGAGATCCTGGGCTCTCAGCAGGATGAAAGTTGTGATACACAGTACAGAAAAATGGCTGTGCCTTCCCTTCAGTTCTACTCTAATACAACCAAGACACAGAAGCAACAGTGAAAATGTTCTGTTAGGAATGCTTTTCATTACTGGGGTCACTGGGAAGAAGCCTTCATAGGCCACATCAATGTTGTTCCAAATTTGTACTTGATTTATATTTAAGGCCCTTTCTGCACCTTACCTTTTCCTGAACTTGTCTGGTGGGGATCCCGGCAGTGGCTCTGTTGGCTGGCTCCCTGTGGAAGGGATCATGATGGCCATGCCTCTTCCTTCTGTAATACAGCCAGGTACTTTCTCAGGCTGCACTGGGGCAGGAAGTATAGCCATTGTGCTTCTGTGGCTTTTGCAGGAGAGGCAAGTCCGTGACGGTGGTGCAATTGTGGGTCATTGATGAGGAAAACCTGTCAGTGATTTAATCTGCAATCACATCACCTGAGGACAGAAGAGGGATGGGACCATGATGACATCACACAGAAGTATCATCATGGTCCCGTCCTTCTCCCATCCCCATTGTGGGATGAGAGGGTGCTGCGGAAAGGGCCTAAGATCCATTAGCTGAGTTGTCTACTTTTATATAATAATATTTTTCTTCTAGAGAGCTTTCCACATGTTTATGTTTGACTTACAGAATCCCCTTATTCCTTTACCAAAATCACAAGGCAGATAAAGCCTCTCACACTGGAACTGCATTTAAAAACAACAACAGTTAGTTGTTAAGAGCCTACATTATTTGCACTGATTCTATTACACTCTTTCTCATCAGGATTCTCCCAATCAGTCAGGCCCTCAGAATTTCCAAAGTGCTACCTTATTATACGCTTTCATTTATTAATCAAATGGAGGTTACTGTCAAAGGCTCAAAGGGGGGGCTGGAGGGAGGAGGAGGATTGCATTTTCACTAAATATCAATTATTCCTCGAAAATGTAACATGGGAGGGCGACACATGACTATTATGGACTATAAGGTGTATGTATGTATGCATATGTGTAGCAGATGTAGAATTGTTTCTGTGTTTGTAAGTATGTATTTATATGCATTTTGGTGTACTGTTTTGGTATGCTGTATGTTTTTGTATGTTTTTGTATGGGGTATATGTTTGAGTATTTATTGTATCAATAAAAATTAATTTTAATAATTATTAAAAAATGTAAGATGGGTTATCTTGTGATATTCCTGTGGCAGACTTTGCTTTCCATCCAAAATATTATGATCATCATTGACCAGGATGGGAGGTTTGCCACGGATCAAGAAACCTTATAGCTCTATAGGCAATGACTCATTGAAATGTGCATTTATAGATATATTCTTGTTACACAAAGCAATTTCACCGCAGACATCTTTACTATCACAACGGGGATGATTCATTGTTGAGCAGTTCTGCTTTAAAACAGATGTAATGCTTTCAAAAGTAATGACTTCCATAAACCTCAATCCAGTCAAGAGGCATTAGGGTCTACCTTTTGAGGAACCAACCTGTTCTTTAAGTATTTAACAGGTGTGGCACAGTTGGATTGGAAGTAAAACCAGAATTTATTCATTTTTTTAAAGTGATGAATTTTATTTGAATTTTATTTGCATTTTAAATACAGCACCACATTCACATCTTCAATAATTTCTTTTTTAAGTTTAAAATATAAAGCAGAAAACTCTCTGATCTCATATTCACAGAAAAACCAACATAACAATATGCATTGCTTTATTTTGTTTCACAAAACTCACTTATGTACAGTGGTAAATATTACCCCTGTATGGTTAACATCTAGTGAAAATAACAATCAAACATCAATTAGATAAATGTTAAAATATGGAACATATAATGCAGCAGAACTTTTCTATAAGCTTATGGCAAAGCAATTCATATGTTTCATTTATTAAATATATAACAATCTTCATCTGAGGGGCAGGTATGTTTGACAATTGTTACACTACCTCCTCCATATTCCACACTATACAGGTGTTGAGGCATTTGTCATATATGAAAACATCCTCTGTTTGTTTGTTTTAAAGATGTTTGTTTTATTGTTTTGTAGATTTACCCATTTGTTCCTTCTCTTCCTGAAAGCTAGTTGATTAAGAGTCTTTCAAGCATTAATTCTACCTGTGAAGTTTGCACAGTTTGCCATATTCATCAGTTCACTCCTGCCTTTCCCCATTCTCATCACTGCTAATGCACATGCTCATATTGATCAAACCAAGAGAAGAGAGAGGTAACTTTCATGAGCTAATTGCATTATTTTACAGGATAATAATAATTTAATAATTTAATGGGATAACTGCATATTTTTATTTAATTTTATTTACTTAGGCATGTATGCCTATACATTAGCAAAAGCACCATGTTTAAAGCAGACTATCTGTTTATCTATCTATCTATCTATCTATCTATCTATCTATCTATCTATCTAATGATCCACATTGGCTGTTTTTGACAGTGCTTCATCAAGGTGCACATGCATACCATTAATGTTGGGTGTAGAATGGATGGTGATAAATTGAAGAAAACAGAAGCTCTGGCAAAATTCTGCAAGGTAAAAGGGAAAAAATTCAAAAAAGAGATCCCCAAATCAACAATTCTATCCTGGAAGCAAAAGCAAGTAATTTACAACTTCAGAATCTGCTGTGAAACTGAGATAGGAAGAATTTCAGAAGCATCTGTGGTATTTTGACACTTATCTTCCAATTTTCAGTGATTATTATTAATTTTCCATGCATGATATTGACAATGGTAAAATTCAGTCAATTTCAGTTCAACCTTCTCTAGATGTCCCAAAATTTGTTGGACTAGAGCATCTCAAAATAAAGATTTTTTAAAAACAATATTCTATAATTCCTGCCTCTCCCCTTTGGAGCTCAGATGAGAAGGATCCAGACAGATTGAAGGTATCTATCAGTAAAGAAGGTCATGGGGCACCTATATTCAGAAGTAATCTCTGATATTGGGACTGAAGCACAGCATGTCATCCAGGACAACTTTAAACTGGAATATTCTGAAAGTGAGACTCTAAGAAACCAATCAGCTAGTCATTATCCCCTCCACGAGTGCAGGCAATAAGCCACCGGAAGCTCAAGGAGACGTATGTTTTCTCTAAGAGAAGAAAATAGGTTTCTTCAGAACACAGAAGGTTTGGAAGAGCTATTGCAGCCTGATAAGAATGAAAGGACTGTCAAAGAGTGTGGCTCACTGGGAGCTCTTCAAGGTCTTGCAACCCCATCTCATTCTGTATTAAGCCCAGGCTACTTATACATCCCATGGGTTCTTAGTCAAGATAAGAGGAAAGTTTGTTTTGTCTTAAGCAGATATGCTTTTGTTCAAACTTCTTCCCAAGCCAGCAATGCCATTCACATTGTAGGAAAGGAAGAGAGTCCTCTGTTCCAGTTCGTAGCACCATCATGTCTTGATCTCCAACTGGTGGCAATAGCCATGTTGGAAAGGGACAACTGTGGCAGAAAGTTGGGATTTGGAAGATGAAGGAGGAGAAGTATCTTCACCTGGACTGATTTAACTTTATTATATCTCATACTGCTCTGCAATCTATTCAGGATAAATTTTGCTGGAACCCCATTCCATATCCAAGCCAGCAAGTCCATGCTCCAAATACCTTTCTCATTAAGGATAAATGCAAAGGCTTGCACATAATAAGAAATTCAATTTCATTCCCAAACAGGAAAAAAAATAGCACAGTATTGGAGAACAAGCTTGATTTGATGGCTACGTATTCATAACACTGTGTATATAATGTAAAGAGACTTCATTATGCGAGAGGTCTAATTTGAATTATTATCTCCTCTTCCTGATGGGTAACAAGAAACACATGCAGTGGCATTTTCAAGAACATTGTAATGGTCTCATCAGTGTGATACTAGAGTTTATTAACTACCCTATCTTCTGTTGAAGGAATACTTTGTGAGCCTGGCTGTTTGAATAAAATGGGATACATAATTTATTTACATTTGGCTAGTTAAGTATATGCTTTATACTCTCTCAGTTAAAGAATAAGAGAAAAAATATCATTCAGAGTAGAAATGGAAAGCCTTTGGCCTTCCAGGCATTTTCAATGCAATTCCCAAAAGTTATAAGCCAATGTAGGTAATGACAAGGGACAATGGGAGTTGTTGTCCCAAACATCTTAAACAGCAAGCACTTCCCCTCCCTATTCTAAATGTCAAAGCATATGTGCACAAAGCATGCATGCAAGCACTTCCCTTCCCTGTTCTAAATTTCAAAGTATGTTCTGTGTGTTCTGTTTTGTGTGGGGTTGTTGGATGATGAGTGAATAATGAGTAAGAATCTACAAATTTTGTCTGAACTGAGTTGCAAAAGACTCAGTTGCCACGCTGTACGGACTCGTGCATTCATAAAATTTGACTAAAATCGTTTGATGCAGGGGCACATATGCTGACATCAAAACTTTTTTTACTCCCAGTTTGTGAGAAAAAAGCTTGTCATTTTGGCATGATCCATTTACCTGTCATCCCTGGCCTTCCAAACCCAATCGGTCCCAAAATAATAAGCCTCACCCATCTTCTGCGAAGCTATAAAGAAGAATTGAGACCAATTATTTTGATACTATGCTCCAAGGGCACTAGAGAAAGGGGCTGTGTCAAGCTTTTGTTCCGAAAACAAAATCTAATCCTCTTTCCCCAACACATTACTTCCAAGGTCTAAGCATGAAAGAGGCTTATCATGCCCCCTCATAGGAAGATGGAATCCTTGGGTTCTAAGCTGGGACTGGGCCTCCTGAGAGTTTCATGAAATCAAGACTAGTACACATCAGTGGCACGGAAGAAGAATCCATGTTTAGAACAGGTGTCTAAGAGACAAAGTTTACATGATCTTCAGCTGAATTCTCTTTTGTGTATGTGTTTGATTGCAGATTCCATTGCAAAACCTTTCCTCCTGGTTTAAAAGAAAAGCAAGGGGAATGAGAACCTGAAAAACAATGGGAAGACTCTGTGTGTGTATATAAGGGGTGAACTGGCAATCGTACCTATACTCCTTTTCACTGACGGTAGCTTGTATGAGGAGAGATGCTTTGTGAGGTTGAACATCTTCACTAGGTACCACTAGGAAGAGAATATTTTGCTTGACTTAAATGAATTAGGGATATAGTTAATCAAGGTAGAATTGTTTCCAAAGAACCACATGAAACTAATTCTAAAAGCAATTTCTTGATAACTTGGGTTGGGGGGTGAGTTGTTTTGAAAGAAGTTGTGACAAATAGGAAGGTAAGATGTATTACAATATATAAATTTTGTATTAGAAAAAAAACCCTTGCCATTTGTAGAGGAACATATTTTCTAAAAATTATATCTCTGCCATATGAGATTTAACTGTTGGTCAGTGTGATTGTATCCTGCAGGTTTTTATATGAGAAAAAAATGGCATTTGTAAATGAACACATTTTTGTAAAAACTATATCTCTGCCACAAAGGATTTAATTGACAGTCAGTGTGGCTGAATCTTGTATGTTTTTACCATTGCAAAATGACTTAAACTCCAAAGTTGGGAAAATAAACATCCATCATCTGTCTTTAATGGTCAGAAGACTCTATTGCTTTGTTTTTATTTTGTGCCTTAAAGTCATTTCTGGCTTAGGACAATCCTAAAGTGAACTTGTCACTGGGTTTTCTTGGCAGAATTTGTTCAGAAGTGTGTTTGCCCTTTCCTTCCTCTGAAGCTGAGAGAATGTGACATTCCCAAGGTCACCCAATGGGTTTCCATGGCTGAGCAGGGATTCTTACCCTGCCAGTGTCCTACTCTGGGACTCATACCACTAACAGAGGAGCCTGAGAATGGTGGGACTTAGAGTAACATAGAATAGTATAAAGGAATCAATGAAATAGGCCTCTGCAGAGTTTCCCCAATGCCCTCTGAGTTACTAACCTGCTTTGTTAGGTGCTAAGTGACTGATGTTTTGGATGGGGGATTACTACTTGACCAGCCAAAGGTGCATTCTCCTGATACTTGAAGCCAACAAGATTCTACACTGAAGCGATATAACTAAGTATGCTAATTCTTTATCCTCTGGAAAAGTATAAATGTTAATGCTTTTCTTTGTTCTGGTACATCTGATTTGTGGAAATATCTGCGGAAGTAAATCTTTCTTTCAGCTCTGGCTGAATAAAAGATGACGATGACGATGATGATGATGATTTAATATTGAATCTCCCACTGGTGTGTAACTATTGGCTTTGTTGAACTCCAAGGAAAACCTGCTGGCTATCTCTAAACCACGCTGGTTCTCCTTACAGCTTTAGCTACGTATGTTTAGAAGTCAACTCCAACAAAAAGTATTTTCAGAAATATGGTCAGTTCATACCAATGTATTGTCTAGCCCATGTCCATGTTCTCCTTCTCCTCTTGACTTTCCTTATTTGTAATTATACTCTTTAAAATGACAAAGATCCTGAATCATCAGAAGTCACAACAATGATGGAGTCCATCATAGGTACCTCTATGAATGACACCCCCCCAAAAAAACCCTATCTGTTAAGCCAAGGAATGCCCCAACTAAAGAGTTTTCAAGGCTTTGAAGATCAGGGTACTGGGAAATGTAACCTACAATGCTTTCCCTGTGAAGGATGCACTGAGATGGGCAGCTAGAGAGTCCCCTCAGGATCCTGCTTCAGTTGCTTTTTCAAAAGTGTCCCATAACCACTAGACCTTTAAGTAATGTATAAGTATATATATATATATATATATATCCATGCATGTATATATATATATGTATGTATGTATGTATGTATGTATAATGCATAAGTAATGTCAATCTTGTACCAGAGATCTGAGCAAAATTGAACTATTAAAGTAGTCCCTTAGCTGTTTTTCCCTTTCTCCTTTTACAAGGCTTATCCTTATGGAACTAATAACAACCCAGTAATTTGCAAATGTTTTTATATTCAGCTATAATTGCTTTCCTGTTACATCATTTGAGCAAAATTTGTGACTTTAACAGATGTTGAGATAAATTATTTGATGATAAGCTAAAGCAGCAGTTGATTCAGGCATATTAAATCTGCAATACACGTTTGTAATAAAACTAATGAAAGTTAAAGACAGGTGGTTTTTAATAATAATAAGGTAAAAGGATGTAAGTCTTCCAGTGCTAATTATAAGAATCTGGGTTTTAAAGAACACAGCTAAGTGGCAGTAAGGAATAAATGTTCAGGGCAATCACTGTGTGACTTGCAGCTGGTAAATCATTTGTTGTTGTTATGTGCCTTTAAGTTGACTCTGAGTTATGGCAACTCTTCCACAGAGTTTTCTGGGCAGGATTTCTTCAGAAGAAGTTTGCCATTACTTTCTTCCGAGACTGAGAGAGTGGGACTTGCTTAAAGTCACCAGGGGGGTTCCATGGTTGAACCAGTATTCAAACCCTGGTCTCACAGAGTCTTGGGCAAATCACGTACTCTCAGCCCCAGAAAACCCCATGATAGGTGTTCTTAGGGTCACCATAAGTTAGAAACAACTTGAAGGCACACAGCAGCAAATAACTGGAGGATAGGTCATGGAGGCAGATGTCTTTTCATTTTGTTTCATTCAAAACCTGCAACAAATGATTTGAAAGCAAAACTGGTAATTAGAAATTGTAACAAATAAAAGTGTCCTATAACATTTCACTATATTAAAACAGGAAATTTGTTTAAGAAATAATGTTTTACTAGGACTGAAATGATTTAGTACAGGTTGCTAGGCCTTTTCAGTACTTAAATTGTTCATTAACCACTGTTAATGACTTCAAAATTGCACCCTAATCACAATGTCTTTCCTGGCTACTCTTCTCCTTCTCTCATACAACTTGAAAAATGGTAAAATGTGAAATCAGAAAAGGATAGGTGTGTATTCTTTTCATGGACACCAAGGAGCAGAGAATAAGTAATCTGTAATTCTAGTAAGTGTCTGGAGTATTTTTCAAAGCCACAGAATAGTGTTCTTGGAAATCATCTGAAGGACTCTGTTCCTCTATATAATTGTTCAGAGAATTCAAAAAAATGTGTAATATGTAGGAAAAAGTAAGTGAGGCTCAAAAATGACCTTATGAATCCATTCAGGGAAGAGAAAATAAGAAAGGGAGAAGAGTGTGGTTGTACTTGAAAGGCTGTCAGCTATTGAAAAGAGTGATAATTAATCTGGCAGGCAACATGTCTTGAGATGAAAGCAAATGTTAACAGTTAAACCAGAAGACGTTAAAAGCTGCTTACAAGTAATATGTAATGGTTGACAATCTGAGAAAATCTTTGCCTTTCTTGAGCATTAACACTTCCTTATTGCTCTCTCTGTATTGGTCTCCAATGAAACAGATTGTTTAAAATACTAGTGACACAGAAAATGCAGCAGGAGTCTGAAAAAGATTTATTTTATTCCTTTGACATCAATCTTTTTTTTTTTTTTTAAAGGTCTTCTCTCAAGTTTGAAGGCTGTTTTCTTCCTAACCAAGAATTCTTTATATTAAAACCACAGCTTGGAAAAGTTTTTTTTAAAAAATCAAAACTCCCAGAATCCTTCATTCAGCAAAGACCATGGGTATTCTGGGAGATGTTTCCTCAAAATCCTGCCCGTTCCATGCTTCTAGAGGAACATAACTCAATGGTATAAAACACACTCCAATCTTTTGAGATAATTGGCTTGAGACACTATGTTATTATTCATATAGGGAAAGAAAACTATATATGATGGGATATGACCTTTTAGTTATAACAATCGTATCAGGGAAAGCGTTTGACAGTCTGATTTATTGCCACATCTGTGTGTACCTGTGTGTGCTAATAATAGTAATAATAAGCATTATGTATTTCAAATGTTTCTTTTATTCACTAATAACTACTGGTCCCACAATAAAAAAATAAATAGAATAATAATACTTTTCAACATAGTAATTTTCATTTTTATTGTGTTTACTTATTCATGTACAAGGAAAAACACTAGCACTAGTTTGAATGGATATTGAATTTTTCTGCTGTGCTTGCATATCCCATAAAATATGCATGCTTTGGGATAAGCATAGTGAGGGTTGAAAACATTAAAAGAAATAAAGATTTTTGTTTCTCTCTTCTTACAGTGTGCAGACAGTATTACTCCAAATTATAGGCTTCCCTTTTCCCACAGAAAATGTTGAAACTACTTGTGTCACTCAGAATTAACATTTTCTGCAGGTCTGTGTAGAACCCATCAAAAATATCACATCTTATCTATCTTTCCTCAAAAGGTATCTGACATTTCACCTGATGAAAGACACCCAACTGTGTCTGAACATCACTGTAGGCCAAACTTCGAGGCAACCTAGGATATGTAACAGTTAACAATTAGCAGATAAGAAAGCCCCAAAGAATGCAAATTCTAATCTTACTGAAATTGAACTTTACCACAAAATTCCTACAGATATTTTATATCCTACAGATATAGAAATTTCCAGGTTTTCCTTGGATTTTGTTCTAGGCCAGGGCGAGAGAAGTTAGGCTCTTGAGATTTTTTTCTACTGTACCACCATTCCTTACCACTGCCTATGTTGGCTTGGGGTGTTGGGAGTTGCATTCCAGCAACATCTGGCAGGATATAAAATTCTAACACCTGCTCAGGGAAAAGCATAGCCACCTCTGCATGAAATTACCATGTTCTATTAGGTTTGTAGCAGCTGTGAAATTGGTTGGGTTGATGAATTTTTGTTTCAGTACATTTCAGTCATATATTGCGGACACAAATATTTTTGGAATTTCAAACTGTAAAGCACACATGGACTTTCTGGGAGGGCCCTGCAGGAAGAGACATCAAAGAAATTCCAATAAAATTAAATTAAATGCAATAAACATCCATATGTAAATTATTATTTAACTCCCATAGGCCAGAAAAAGAAACAAAAACTTGCACTTGTGAGTTGTAGGGTATTTTTGACCCCAAGTATAATTCCAATGTATTGAGAGTTAGAGTCATGATGAGGGTCATGGTTAGGACTGGAGTAGAAAGTATACTTAGTAAATGTGTTGACCCCACTGTGAATTCCATGTTATCCCATACCTTGGAATAAATGCTTTTTTTTTTTCTGAGTAGGACCAACATATTGAAAACAAGAGAATATCAATTCTGTTTGCTTTGCCAAGTTTGTCAAAAAAAGGGTATGACACAAAGGGTCTTTCTGCACTACACTGCTGTAGTTGCCACTTGATATCACATTAAATGGAGCCAGGGTTTGAGTGTTAGACTATTATTATGGAGATCAAGATTCAAATCCCTGCTAGCCATGTAAACCCCATGGGTGACCTGAGTAAGTCATACTCACTCAGCCCCAGAGGAAGGCAAAAGCATACCCCTCTGAACAAATTTTGCCAAGAAAACCCCATGGTAGGTTCATTATAGGGTTTCCATAAATCAGAAATGACTTGAAGGCACACAACAACAACAACAATCACATTAAATAACATGTTTCTGACAGGCCTCAGCTTTTGCTGGAAAGTGTATTGAAACAAGTAGATCATGAAGACCAAAAAAAAAAATCAAAATCAAAACAGGCCTGGGTAAGAAAGCTGTACAATCTGGAATGAGCTATTTAAAAAATAATAATTCCAAACTATGGGCATCCCTCAGAGTACCATTAAATTTATTATCATTGTAAAATAGAAAGAATATGATTAAACTCTGACTAAAGAAAAACATCCACTAAAACTCAGTGACCAGGTATGGAAAGCATTAGTCACAGAGGAAAGCAAAAGATCAAGGATAGATATGATCTCAAAGAACATGCATAAACTCATATATGTTCTGAAAATACACAAAACCTGTAACAGATCTGTAACAGGCAGTAGTGTGCCTTCAGCAAATTGCAGACAATAACCAACATTTACATAGAACTATCTAAAATGGCAAAGAATCAAAATGTACACACTGATTTCTTTGGGGAATAGCACATACTATGATTTTTGTTGCTGTGTGCCTTCAAGTCACTTCCTACCTATGGTGAACTTATCACAGGATTTTCTGTGGCTGCATGTATATGAAATGACCAAGATCACCAGTGCGTTTCCATGGCCAAGCAGAGAATTGACCCCTTCTTCCAGGGTTGTAGTTCAATACTTAAACCTCTATATCACATTAGCATTTGTTGTACTATGATAAAGCTTCATAAATGGCATAGAACATATGTAAAATACTACTAGAGCCCATTGTTTCAGAATGGACAAATCATATCTCAAATAAGAAAACTTGCAAGGCTGAGAGTCTTTAAACAGTCTAAAGCTTAGGTGTTGCTAAGCAGAAGGAAAGAAAGAAGAGATCAAAAACTGAGATCAATATAGTACTTTTCCTAATCCACTCACACTCACCAGAGAAACAGAGGGGAGACAGGGGAACGGTAATACACAAAGAAAATTTTCCCTGAAAGATAGAGTTGAGGATTAACAAAAGTGACCTTTCCCTGGTACTGTTGGATCTTCCTGGAAAGAAGGTGGGAAGCACTGCAATTCTGGCTGGATTACTATAAAGGGGGAAAGAAAAGAAAAGAAAAGAAAAGAAAAGAAAAGAAAAGAAAAGAAAAGAAAAGAAAAGAAAAGAAAAGAAAAGATAATTAACATCTTCTAACTCAGAGTAGGCCTTGGAAAAAGAGAATGAGTCATGAGAATCTCTAGGAGACTGAGGACCTTTCTGCAACTCACCTTTTTGCGGAGCTGGGGTGCGGGGATTGAGTGAGCAGCCTCTTCCAAGAGGCTCTCGCGTCCCGGTTCCTTCAGTTCCGCAGCTGCTGCCTGCTCATGCGAGAGCCCCTCCTCTTCCTTCCACAGTGCAGCCTGGGATTTTCCCAGGCTGTGCTGGGGCAGGAAGCATGAGTGCCGCAGCTCCAGAGCTCTGCACACGTGTTAAGGGCGTGTAGGGCCCTGGAGTGATGTGTGATCACGCACCATTTTCAGCTCACAGCCAAAAATGAAGTAGTGTGTGGTCGGTGCCTGCCAGCCCCTGGGGCGCCACGTGACTGTGAGTGCGTCGTGTGGACCACTCCTTGCAGTCATAAGGTGCTCCAGGGGCCCTTTCGCATGGCAAATGCCTTGCAAAAAGGGCCCAAGAGACTGATTTCAGCTGAAAAACAAAGTCAGGAGTGAGCAATGTTTCAAAGTCTTCCAGAAGCAGGAGACATGCATTTTCTTCTCAAAACACTTGGTTGAATCTTCAAGTAGACACCACCCTCAGAACTAACTGCCTCTTGACTGTAGGGTCTTTTTAAAAGATTTGAGTTGGAAAGAGAAGCTTGAGGTCAGGAAGTTGCTCTAGAACAAAAGGGATCTCTCATACAAAAGAGTGTTTATCTTGATATCCTGAAGGATATTATCTGGTATTTTGCTTAACAGTAATGTCTTAGACAAGCGCCCACTTGAGAAAGACATCACAGAAGTGTTGAACTGATCAGCCTTAACCCATAGGAAACCTTCCCTATCAGTGTCATTTCCTGTATGTAATGCATTTTTTCCCACTGCAGGACGTCATGCTTGGAAAGGCTGAATTTTGTATGGAGATATTCAGTTGTTATCCAATAATTAAATTTACAATATTAGCAAACCTGTGGACTCCCATTGCTTCAATATGGGTACTAGCTATAGGATCTGACTAGAGAGGCTTTCCCAGGTTGCCTTCTTTATCCTTAGCCATACAGTCAAAAGTTGCTTGGTGTAAACATCCATACGCATGCACATACATTTCTTGACAGAGCTCTTCTACTGCCTACAGCACAATGGGGACAGATTTGCAGGTGAAAATGAAGACCCTGTGCATGGAACGTGAGATCTGAAGTTGCTGAAGAAACATATAGCCAAGATGGAAGAAATCACCCATGGAATGTGAGTTCTAAAGGATCTGAAGAGATCTGCATATGAGATGGAAGAAACCATAGATTGGACAACTATCACCCAGACACTGCACAAAAAATGAACTTTATTGAAGAATGCTAAGAAGAAGAAGAAGGTTAAGAAGAAACAACCTCATATCAAAGCCCACACAGAGTTTGCAAAAAAACATGTAGCTCAATACTGCATATGGGGGAAAAGGTGCTGGTGTGATAAGACCAACATTGCTAGCTTGCTTGCTTAATGTTTTGGTCTTGCTGTGTGGTGAAATACCAGCTGTGTTCATTTTCTTTAGAAAGCCTCACACACACACACGGTGAAGCATCATTATAACAACATCATGTTGCAAGGATTTTTTTTTCCAAAGCAGTGGTAGAAAAACTGGTTGAGATTGAGAGCAAGATGGATTGAGCCAAACAAAAGAGAAATTGTACAGGAAAACCTACTCCATTGTGCAAGAGTGTGGTGGAGGTTCACCTCCAGCAGGACAGCAACCTTTAAATACACAGCTGAACAGTGGTATGCTTCAAAAATTGTAGAATGGCCCAGTCAAATCTCAATCCATCTGAAAATCTGTGGCAAGAATCAAAATCTCCTGTTCACTAGTGGGCCCTATGCAACCTCACAGAGCTGAAGAAATTTTGCCAAATAGACTGGGAAAAAAATAAAAAAATAAAAATCCATAAATGCAAGATTCAGATGCACAAATCTAACAGAGACTTACCTAAGAAGACTCCAATATTTAAATGCTGTGAAAACTGCTAATTCTGGTATGGGTTTTTTTTTTGAGCTGAGGACTGCATCACAAAATCTGTGAGAAGTATGGATTCTGATTTATTGTGGTTCAGTTTGCACCCTAATGGAAGAGTAGCAGTTACAGTTGGTTCCTTTAAAATGCTGATTGAATGAAATCCTCAAGCATCCTTACTTTAAACACGTGACCTCTATACCACCTTGCAATCTGCTTCTGAAAGTCTCCTTAGCACAATCATTATTGTATCGAACTAGCTGTTCCGTCAACCTAATTAAACAGCATAAAGTGTCATTTGAGAACAAGTCTATTTAACTAAATATTTATTTTCTCTTCTCCAGAACTTCTGTGACTATTGAGAAAGAAAATTTGGACATAACTTTATCCATAGTAATTGAAGAGAAAGAGAAGTTCTAGAGGAAATTTAATGTAGAAGTTAGCAGCAGCGCATGGACTTGTTTCAAAATCTGCACTAATTTTTGCTTTTAATGAGACAATGAGAAAAAAAATAATAGGGGAAAGATTAGTCAATTAGCAAAGAATAATGAAAGAAGCAAAGATGAGAGTTTTTTGTATTATAACCCAAAGCTGACATTGTACGTGAGGAAAACAAAGTACCTCAATTATGAATTTGGCATAAAGAATAATGTTTGACTCATAATTAATGGAAATTGCTAGAACTGAAGTTTCTTTGCTGATATGGCCTTGCAACCTGTAAGTGATCGCAACATGATGTGCTTTAAAAGCTATTTCACTATTGAGAAGAAATTAACATTTCACATATACTCCATGTATTGTTTTTAAATCCATCTAGACCTTCTGTCTTGCTCCAGTGAATGGCAAGAAAAAGGACACAAGAAAAATAGTGCTTATGTCTGAAGCGGATATTATGAAGTCCCTAATATTTTTATAATTCTCCATACTACTAAATTAGCATATTAACAATCTTAAAACAATTCACTGAACTGATGCATTGTATTTGTATAATTATTCTCTTCTGCTACTCTGCAGTTAATATTTAAAGCCTGATACTATTTGTTGGGAAATGAGTCCATCCATCAACTGGAAGATATTGTTACCACCCAAACAGGGAAAAGCAGGGAGAAATTGCATTGTCTAAATGACTGCCTTGCATTTTGATAGACTTTCAAATTTATACCTTGGAGGTTCAAATTTCTCCCAACACTTAGTTATCCCCATCTCTGATCCCAGGCATAGGCAACGTGTGGTTCATGGTCTGTATCTAGCCTTTCAACTCCACTTAGTACAAATTTTAATTTATCCATCTCTATTAAATCCATCAACGTCACCAATCTATCATCTTTAGTTGGAATTTCATTACTTTTCCATTTCTGTGTGTACAGTAATCTTGCCACAGTCATCTGTCATAGAATTCTGCCATATTTCTTTTCCAATGAGTCTTCCATCAAGCCTAACAAATGCAACTCTGGTTTCCAGCACCTTTCCAGCAATTGCTTGACATATCATTATGCCTCCTGGCCATTTTCTTCCAGCATCAAATACCAGCTTATAGAATTCCCTTTAAGGTCATAGCACAATGCAAATTTTATTCTTTCTGATCACATTTTTCTCCATTACTCCAACATTATGCTATGTCCCACATTTTGAGTCCATTTTATCACACAATCTTTCACAAATTCTTCTTCTATCTCAATTTTTAACAAAACTTTATACATTTTACCAATCAAAATGTTGATCATCTGCACAACATTGCTGCTCAAGAAAATGGTACCCACCAGCTCATAATCATACATGTTTCAATCTTCCTTATACTTCTCCACTATTTGTTTATATGGAAACCATTGGAAACTTCCTTGTATTATCTGTTCATTTGATTTAATTCTGTTGATTTCCGATAGGTCCTGATATGTCAACCATCTTTCTCTCACTGTTGTGCCTTTCCTATAAAAAGCTTCTCAAGTAGACATGCAAAGCAATATTTTCACACACTATTTTCACACACAAAGCCTCAGCCTATATTGATTCCATATTCTCAGCAAGGCTCTCCTCACACAATGATTATTAAAAGCTGTGTTCACTTTACTCTTTTCATATCAAGGTATTCATGTATGAGGTCCCTTTGTCACCTTCTGATCCTCTGGGCATCCAGCTTGTGATCACAATAAAATCCAGACAGGCAGAGTTAACATCAGCACTCCACCTAAGCCTTCTTAAGTAGTGGAATCTTGAGATGTATATATGGGAGGATGAGCAGGCTCTCTGGTAAACTTTTAGGCTATTTATTGCACGTTATGAAATGTCATATCTTCTATTGACAAACCATAAGCTCTAAACAGGCATCTGTGTCAACACAGGCTTCCAAAGGTTAATATTCTTCAGTATTACAGTATTCATTACATATTTATAAATATCCTTAACAGGCATCCATTACACTCATACTGGGAAATATATCTATTTAGCATAGCCTAGTTGTTTCTCTTACCAGCACTGTCTATCTGCCTCAGCTTGCCTGAACAGTTTATCAGCATGGAACAACACAGCTGTTATGAAACAGTCTGGAGGAAACTGACCAAAGCAGTGTCACTTCAGTCTCTTCTCAGCTTCTTTTACCCTGTTCTTACTCTATGCCTTGCATATCAGCTGTCCTATTTTGTCCAATCCAAACAAAGACATTGACTGTACTCCACTTATATAAACAATCTGTCTTCCCCCCAGGAGGTGATGTAACATAGGTAGCCTCCAATCCGATTCAAGAAAATAGCACACTGTGTACACTCAGGTCTTAGCTTCCTTCCATCAGATTACTTCATTTCTCTGTACTCTACACCTGCTTGAGTTTATTATCAGTCAGTTCCTATTTATACTTTTCCATATCTTTGTTTGTCCTTAATTAAAGCCTGAAACTAAGCTGTCACTAGGCTCTCAGTAACACACATGCGCACACATTTTATAATAAACCAGGCTTTCAGCTTTCCATTTTAGACATTTTATTTTGTTTTTTTCCTGGACCATTATTTATGTTTTCAGGTTCTAAATTGGCAAATTTTAACCCAAATTGGTGCTCCCCTTGTAACAGTGATTCTTCCTTTAACCATCATTATATATTGCTGTGAGACATACTGCTGAGAACTTGACAGAGTTCTATAGCTCAGCAAGGTGTTCTGTATCCTTGTTGCAACATAGAGCTACCAGCATCCAGCCTCCAAAATTAAGGTAGGAGAAGGAGGCCTACAGTGTGTTCCTGAAGGGTTAGTAACTGTAAGGGGGGAGGAAATAGAAAATTGATGACCCAGAAGATAGGCCAGTTGGATAGGAAGGGAAAAAAATACTCAAAAATACTTTTAAAAAATCAGTCAAAAACATGTTACTTAATGTCAGGAAGCCTGATAAGATACATGCACTGATAAGAATCTTCAGGATTTATTCTGCATAAAAGCTTCATGTTTGTTTGATGAGTAGAAAACACATTTTCTGTTTCTGTTTCCTGACTAGAAAATGCTGTTTTCTATGCAAAAATATCATGTGTAAATTTTGCACAGGATAAATGGCCAATAATAGAATTTTCTCTTCAGGAAACTGCAATCTGTTTCTTGCTCAGAAAATATTGTTTTCTGTACAAAAATACCATGTGTGCATTTTGTGTAGAATGTCCCAAACTGCAGGAAGACAATTGCTGAAAGTACTTATTGCCTGCTTCCATAATTAAATCAGTAAATGTTGCATTCTAGCAATTGGGTTTATATGGAGCATAATCATGTGTATTTATTTTCGAACTATCAGTAACAAAACAGTATCATTGATGATGAATGGCATGAGAGGTGGGAAAACAAATAGTATAGTCTTAGGTTAAAAAAAAAAGCCAGATTTAGGTCCCTGAATCAACACATAGATAAATTAAATTGATTTAATAGGTCTGCTCTAGTCAAGAGTGTCAATAAGATTTAAACGAGAGTCAATAGTTGAATCAAACCAGAAAATATTTAAATCTACTGAATCCAAGTGGGGACACACACACATATACAAACACACACCTCAGGCAGTCTTGTGGTGGGATTGGGTTACTTGGCCATCATTTAGAGTAAACAATTTTTATCAGAATTATGAAATTTGAATTTTAGAGGAGAAAAACTGAAACTTTCAAATTAGGTCAAATTTTTTTGATCTAACTTTGATAGAAATTTAATTTGTTCTTAAATTTTTTTTTAAAAAAAAAATCCCACTTTAGCTTGACTAGATCATTTCACCTTAGACAATGGGCTTGAATATCTACGCTGCTGACTCATGATAGTTTCCATGTGTTTTCTGAGGCTCTTTGGCAATTTCCACACTACACTGTTATAGTGCTATTATTCCACTTTCAACATTCTGTGGAATCCTGGGATTTGCAGTTTAAGGAGGGGCATTTAGAATTCTCAGCCAGAGAGCTCTTTGGCCTCAGTAAACTACAAACTCCAGAATTTCACAGGATGTTGAAAGTGGAACAATAGCACTTTAACTGTCAGGAACTGAATTCACATACACAAATATAAGAGTGCATAAACACTATTCATTAGAAGCGTGATACATAGTATGGGACTTCAGTGAGTGAATTGGAGGCAATTAGCAAAATTCAAAACATAAAAGGCAAAGAGTTTCTCATACCACCTGCAAGAGACCTTGAATTTTGGTTTGGCCCGGTAGCGCTTATCACTATATTCCTAGCTTTGTTTATCTAACAGTCTCTGGTTCTCATACCTTGTTACAAGCAAGCTGCTATTTAACTCCTACTACATATCCCATAACTAAAATATGGAGGGCTACCTGACATCCTGCCCATCCACCCAAAAAATGAACGAATATATAGCATAGCAGTGAGGAAGAGGGAAAAGGGGAAGGTCGTGGGGAGTGGAAAAGAAAGGGGAAGAGGGGAAAGAACAGTTGAAATGCAAACATAAAATGCAGTAGTTAAAAGGTGGTGTGTCAAAACTGGCGATTCAGGATGCAGGAACAGTTGGTGGAGTAGTTGGTTTAATCTCTGAAGAAGAATTCTAAGGAGCTGGTTTCAGCAAGCTGGAATGAAAAATAGGGTGAATAAGTTTGTAAGTGTCAGGCAAAGAAAGTTCAAAGATGACATCATTAATGACCTGTTTGACTGGGAAAGGACCAATGTATTTGGGGTAGAGTTTTTTGGAGGGGCCATTGGAGGAAATGTTCTTGGAGGAGAGGTAGACAAGATCCCCAGGCTGGTACGTAGGATTGGGCTGCTGTTTTCAGTCAGCAAATAGTTTGTGAGAAGCTTTGGACACTTCAAGAGCAGAACGCACAGAGTCCCAAGTAGAAGAAATTTTTGTAATCCAAGAAGTGAGTGAGGGTGGTTGTGTTGTAGGGTGGAGAATTTTTTGGAGATGAAGGCACATGGTTTAAGGTAGCTGTCTGTGTTGTGTTGGAGAAGAACAGCTCCCATGGTGAAGTCTGAGGCATCGGTTTGAATTATGAATTCTTTGGTAATATCAGAGAATAAGAAAAGGAGTTTGAGTGTAAATTTTTGTTTGAGGGTCTCAAATGCTGCCTGGCATTTTTCAGTCCAGAGGGTGTAGTTCCATCAGTTAGTTTTGTTATCAGTTGTTTTTTTTTCAAAAGGTCAGTAAGAGGGAGAGCATTGTGGTAAAAATTTTTTATGAAGTTACAATAGAAGTTTGCAAAGCCAAGGAACTGTTGGAGTTGCTTTCTAGTTTTGGGGGTAGGCTGGTTTAAAATAGTGTCAATTTTGGCAGAGTCCATGTTTAGGATGTTGTGACAAACATGGTACCCTAAGTAGTCAAAAGTATGAGCGTGAAATTCACATTTTGAGAGTTTAACAAGTTCATTATCTATGAGTCTTTGTAACACAGTACGTATGAGTTCAGTGTGTTGTTCAAGGGTTTCTCAGTAGATCAAAATGTCATCTAGGTAAACAATAACACCTTCGTAGAGGAGGTATTGTAATACAGAATTGAGAAGCATTTGAAAGGCTCCAGGACCAGCTTATAATCCAAAAGGGAGAACAGTCCATTGGTAGTTTCCTGGGGGGGGGGTGAGAAAGTAGTCAACCACTCACTTTCAGGATCTGTGTGTACTCTGTGGAAAGCCTCCTTGAAGTCTAATTTGGTAAAGAATTTACCTTTAACCAATTGATTTAAGATATCCTTAGTTAAAGGAATTGGGCACGCATTAGGCAATACTGCCTGATTAATTTACAGTTCATAATGAGCCTTGGTTCTCCTCCATCCTTTTTACTGAGGAAAAATATTGGACTGGCTGTAGGAGCAGATGAGGGTTTAATAAATCCACATTGTAGGTTTTTGTTCAGGAATCTTTTTAGATTCTCTAGTTCTTGGTTGTTCATAGGGTATATCTTGGGTTTGGGAATTTTAGCTCTATCTATCAATCTGAGTTTGCAATCAAAGTCTCTATGTGGGGGCAGTTTGCCTGCTTTGTGGTCCTCAAAAGCTTTTTGCAGGTTTCAGTATTCTAATGGGATTTTCTGCAGGTCCTTGGGACTCAAAGGAAGTGCCGAGACAGGGGAATTTGGTACAGGCACTAGATTTACATCATGGTTATGCTCGAGTAAGCCTTGGGTCCAGTCAATTTGGGGATTATGTTTTTTTAGCCAGTCGTACCCAAGAACTACTTGAAACCCGATTTTGGTGAGCACTAGGAAACATAATTGCCCCTGTAAGTTTCTTACTTGAACAGAGATGGGTTTGATCCTTTCCCATATAGGGCCCCCTACCATGGGTGAGCCGTCCATTTGAGATAACTTGACGACCTTTTTTAGGGGTTCAAACTTTACTGCAAGTTCTTTAGCCACAGTGGGTTTCAATAGACTAGTTGTGCAGTCTGAATTAACTAAGGCCCTGTACATTCGTAATTTTCCATCACTTCCTTGTAAGGTTACTGTAATATATACATGACAAATTTTGATTGTACTTATATTTTTGGACTGGTCAGGATCCCAATCCTTGCTATCCGAGTCAGACATGGTCAGTGGGCTGTCCTCATCATCACAAGTTCCAGCAGTGGTTCCGCCAGCGGGATGTTTGGTTGGTGGCTTGGGGCTGTCAGCTTTGTGGGATACAGGTTGGGTAGCGGGGGTGCCTGACTTTTCTTCATCAGGTTTCTTCGATCCCTGGCATTCACTGGTGACGTGGCCTCTTTTCCCACATTGGAAACAGGTTTGCCTTCTTTAAGTCATTTTTGCTTTTCCTTGCTGCTCAGGAAAGTGAGTTTTTGGGGTGCCGGGGCTCAGCAACTGCTTTCTTGTGCTTGTCTTTGATGGGCAAGCTGGACTGTCTCCATGATGCTTTCCACTTCTCCAGCTAGTTTCATCCATCCCAAGAGACTGGAAGGATCCCTTTGGGTCAGGTAGAGATCTAAGATGGTGGGGTTCAATCTGTCTCAGAAAAATTGCTTGAGGATGTCATCTCTCCATTCTGGGACCTTAGTGGCTAGCTTTCTGAATTCTCGGGCTTATTTGCTGACGGTTCCTTTTCCTTGGTGCAATTTTCTCATTTCGTATCTGGCTTGTTCTTGAAAGAAAGGATCCTCAAACCTTTCTCTAAGTTGATGCATGAGCAGCTGCAGGTCGGCTGTTTCTTCAGCTTGTGAGTTGAACAGGCTGGCGACCCACTCCGCTGCTTCTCCTTTGAGGTGCTGGCTCAGGTATCTGACTCTGGCGGCATCATCGGGGAAACTGTTCCTGTAATTGATCATATAATTAGAGGTCATGTTGAGAAAGTATGTCAGGGTGGCTCCATCGCCATTGTAAGTGGTTTTCAACTCTCGAAAAGGTTGGGGCCCCACTTGCAGTGTTGGTATCCCAGGAGGTGCAGGTGCCACAGCCGCCAGAGCAGCTGCTGCTGCAGGAACCTGGGGTGGCACAAGTCCAACCTGAGGCACGAGGAGTCTCCAGTCATGCAGCTGAGCTCTCAGTTTAGAAATTTTTTCTTGCTGCTTTTCCACTTCTTCTTCTCTGGCTAAAAGTTGTTACTTCAAGCTAGTCTCGACAATTGATGTGTCCCATCTTGTAGCCCGGCAACATTCTCACTGAGCAGTTTCTGGTCTCTCTCCCCAGGCCCAGGTTTGGCCTCCGGTCAGGGTTGTTGGAGGAATCGAAGGCTGTGTCTTGGGTCTCGCATTAGGAGGCCGGCTGGGGACTGTCTTGTCTCTTTCAGCGATTCCCTTGCCTGGAGCTTCAATGACTCCACCAGATGCTCCTTTTCCTTCAGGCTCTTCTTCAGTTTTTTGATACATATTGTTAATATTTTTTACAAGAGTTCACTCATTCTGTCAGGAACTGAATTCACACACACAAATATAACAGAGCATAAACACTATTTATTAGAAGCGTGATACATAGCACAGGACTTCAGTGAGTGAACTGGAGGCCATTAGCAAAATTCAAAACATAAAAGACAAAGAGTTTCTCATCCCACTAGCAAGAGATCTTGAAGTTTTTGTTTAACCTGGTAGTGCTTATCACTACATTCCTAGCTTTGTTTATCTAACAGTCTCTGGTTCTTATACCTTGTTACAATCAAGCTGCTACTTAACTCCTACTACATGTACCATAACTAAAATATGGAGGGCTACCTGACATTAACAGTGTAGTGTGGAAATGGCCTTTATCTTTAACAGCTATATGGCAGACAGCCCTGTCCATACTGAGAATGCTTGTGTGAATTTGGATAATATAGATAGTCAAACAGAAGAGTAGCATGCCAAAACATCTGTTAGTAGTATAAGGCAGCAGGGAAAGAGGATCTCTTACTGCAAGATAAATCCAAGTACCACAATCAAGTGCTACCAATGAACCAACCATCTGCAAATAACAGTAAAGAAAGATACCTGTTCTTGCAGTCCACAACTAGAGAAGAGAGCTGCTGTATGGAGTGAGTCACAGATATACCCAGGCGATTACTTAAATAATCAAACTTTTCAAGCCTTTGTTCATACATTACCTATCAATGTTTGAGACCATATATTACCTATCCATATGTTTGAGACTGTATATTACCTATGAGAAGAATATTGGTGAAAGGAAACACATAAATAAAGGAGGCAGATAGTCAATGCCTAGACATTTATTTGAATTAAACATTTAAATGTGGGTAATTAGCTCATTGACCTTCTCATTAGCAATTATATTTCATGCAGTGCAGTACACTGCTGCTCAGTTGTGGATCATGTAGTGCTTAATTGAATCTACGGCCACTAGCCTTTAGAAGAGTTCTTCTTATGAGAATATAAAATGAAAGGAAGCTCTTAATACTGATATTCCACTCAAGCAGTGATGGGTAATGCATGTCTGTAGCCAAAGGCTTGGAAACTGAATATTATTTCAGTTTAGAAGGCTGACTTAGGCTTTATCACTGATGGGCTGGGAAATGATGAACTGTGGGGAGCTGAACCCAGGAAGAACATTTTGCAAATCCCAGTAAATTTTGGACTTGAATTGGATGCAATGCTGGAGATGGTTCCACATGATGATCTATCTACTTAAAATAAGAATGAGCTTCAGGCTAGGTCTGACCAAGATATCTATCCAGAAGGAGTTTGGTATGAGTAGTTTGCCTTTCAGATTTCAAAACTTGGTTTTTGATAAGAAATTCAATCTTGTATCAGAATTGGAAAATCTAAGTGAGATGAGAACAGTAGCAACAATGCCAACAATGATGGTGATTATTACTTTATTGCCAGTGATGAAATAGGTTTTAGGTGTTGCAGACCTTATTCCAGTTACATTTATTCATGATATATTATCAGCTATTTCTAGTTAATAACATGAAAATATGAGAGAAAATTTAAAATGTGTTTCTTAGGATGTTAATTTAATTATTGGACTAACTTCCATATCATTTCATCATTTGTTTGTATGTTGCTGCTCTAATGATGAGTAGTATTTCATAATAGTTAACATGTTTGACACAAATGTATAAACAGTATCATCTCATCATCTGATTTCAGAAGTTAACAAGCATTGGATCTTGTTACTGCTCATATGGAAGACCCTGAAGGAATACGAGTAACCTTGAAGTAGAGGTTACAAAGAAGTAGTTAACAAAGTGTCCTCCATCCTTGAATCATAGAATCATAGAGTTGGATGAGACCACAGGGCCAGCCAGTCCAACCCCCTGCTATGCAGGAACACACATCAAAGCACTTCTAACAGACGGCCATTCAGACTCTGTTTAAAAATCTCCAAAGAAGGAGACTCTACCACTCTCTGAGTCAGCATATTCCACTGCTGGACAGCTCTGACAATCTGGAAATTCTTCCTGAGATTCAGGTGGAATCTCTTTTCCTGCAGCTTGAATCCATTGCTCCTTGCCCTAGTCTCTGGAGCAACAGAAAACAAGCCCACTCACTCCTCAACATGACATCCCTTCAAAAATTTAAACATGGCTATCATGTTCCCTCTTAACCTTCTCTTCTGCAGACTAAACATATCCAGCTCCCTAAGCTGCTCCTCATATGGCATGGCTTCTAGACACTTCACCATTTTGGTCACCCTTCTCTGGACACGCTGCAGCTTGTCAACATCCTTCTTGAATTGAGTTACCCAGAACTTGACACAGTATTCCAGACAAGTTCTAGCCAAAGCAGAATAGAGTGATACCATTACTTCTCTTGATCTAGACACCATACTCCTATTGATGGAGCCAAGAACCACATTGGCTTTCTAGGCTGCTACATCAAACAGCTGACTCATGTTCAGCTTGTGGTTCACCAAGACTCCTAGATCCCTTTCACATGTACTGTTATCCAACCACGTGTTCCCCATCCTATATTTGTGCATTCCATTTTTTTCTGCCTATATGTAGGACTTCACATTTCTCTCTGTTGAAATTCATTTTGTTAGCTTTGGCCCAGCTGTCCAATCTGTCAAGGTTGTTTCAAATTTTGATTTTGTCCTCTGACATATTAGCAACTCCTCCCAATTTGGTGTCATCTGCAAATTTGATCAGCATGGCCTCTATTCCTTCACCGAAGTCATTGATGAAGATATTGAATGGCACTGGGCCCAGGACAGAACCCTGTGGTTCCCAACTAGTCACTTCTCTCCAGGATGAAAGGCAGCCATTAGTGAGCACCCTTTGGGTTCGCTTGGTCAACCAATCACAAATCCACCTAACAGTAGCACTATCCAGCCTGCATTTTACTAGTTTATTTGCAAGAATGCCATGGAGAACTCTGTCAAAGGCCTTACTGAAATCAAGATATCCTACATCTACAACATTCCCTTCATCTATCAAGCTTGTAACTCTATTGTAAAAAGAGATAATATTAGTCTGGCATGACTTATTTTTGAGAAATCCATGTTGACTCTTAGTGATTATGGCATTGCTTTCTAAGTAATTACAAACTGACTGTTTAATGATCTTTCCTGGTATTGATGTCAGGCTGACTGGGTGATGATTATTTGAGTCCACTTTTTCTCCCTTTTTGAAGATGGAGACAACATTTGCCCTCCTCCAGTCTGCTGGGACTTCTCCTGTTCTCCAGGAGTTCTCAAAGATTATTGTGAGTGGTTCTGAAATGACTTCTGCCAGTTCTTTCAATATCATTGGATGTAATTCATCTGGCCCTGGAGACTTGAATTCATCTAGTGTAGCCAGGTATTCCTGTAGTACTTCTCTATCTATTCTGTGCTGCATTCCCCCCACTTTTCCACCTGCTCCCCCCCCAGGTTGAGTACTTCTATCCTTTTGGGAGAAAACTGAATCAAAGAAGGTATTAAGTAACTCTGCCTTTTCTCTTTCCCCTGTTAGTAATTGGTCATCTTCTCCGCAGCAACCCTATCATTTCCTTGTTTTTCCTTTTGCTGAGGACGTATCTAAAAAAGCCCTTTTTATTGTTTTTGAGTTCATTCTGTGCTTTAGCTTTTCTGACCTTCTCCCTACATATCCTGACTATTTGCTTGAATTCCTCTTTGGTGATTTCACCATTCTTCTATTTCCTGTACATGTTTCTTTTAACACTTGGCTCAACTGAGAGTTCTTTCGTCAACCTTTCTGGTTTCTTTAGAAACTGTCATTTTTCCTCCTTATTGGCACAGTTTTAAATCGTGCCTTCAGTATCTCACTCTTAAGAAACTCCCATCCATCATGAACTCCTTTCTCTTTCAATATTCTTGATCACGGAGTTTCAGCCAGTAACTCCCTAAGTTTACAGAAATCAGCTTTTTTAAAGTCTAGAATGCATGTCTGGCTACACTTGGCTTCTCCTTCCCACTGAACGACAAATTCCAATGGAACATGTTCACTAACCCCTAAGGATCCCACCATTTCCACCTCATTAACAACATCGTATCTATTGGTCAGGATCAGATCTAAAATAGTTGATCCTCTTGTTGCCTCTTCCACTTTTGGACCATGAAATTATCAGCAAGGCAAGCAAGCAACTTGTTGGACCTTGTGGTCCTGGCAGAGTTTGACTGTCAACATTTATCTGGATATGTCTTCCAATCAAATTTTCAACAAGATTATGTCCCAAAAATGCCTTGGAGATGGGGCTCAGGAAGGAAGCAAAACCATTGCATTTGTGAATGGCTTTCATGAATTTTAGACCATTTGGCAGACAAAATCTCCTGAAAATCAGCCCAGAATTGTTTTTTAAATGGTAGGGTTGGGAGATGGTGGAAAACTGTCAGGAGCTTCTGGGACTTCTCCCATTACTACTGCATCTCTCCTTTTTGAATGTGTGATCATCTGCTCCAGGAAGGCATAATCCAAATCCTCAGTCTGGTTTGGAGGGCTATATAATAACAATAACATCTCTATTGCTTTTCACTCCCTTAATTCTTACCCACATGCTCTCAACCTGGCTTCTTGGATTTAAGTCATGGATTTCTTCACAGGTGAAAACATCCTTGACATATAAAGCTACTCCTCTTCCTTTCTTGTTTGGTCTACTTCTGCAAAATAGGTTATACCTCCCATTACTACATTCCAATCATGAGTAAAAGGACTTGCAGGAAGGGCTCATGGTCTTAAGTGTCTCTATGCTAATGGGAAATTAGTGTAGAGACACTTAAGACCATGAGCCCTTCCTGCAAGTCCTTTACTAAAGTTGCTTTTCCTCCCACTGTTACTCTCTAGTACTACTTAGCCTGCTCATTCGGGCTATTTTGCCCAGCACTTGCTGAATCCTTACCCTGAATAGTACTGTCTTCCTTCCTGGCCAAACTCAGTTTAAAGATCTCCTGATCCGCTTTGTGAGACTGTTAGCAAAAACATTCTTGCCAACGGGTATGAGATGCAGCCCATTCATTGTAGCAAGAAAGTCTGCCACTGTTAGTCCTCACAGAGGACTTTGCAGAGAGTGCAAAATGGGGCTGATAATGGGAAGCTTTTGATCCACAAGTTCCCAAACCCTCCCATTTCCTTAACATGATCCTCAGGAATAGTAATGAATACATTGGGCTTGGAGTTGGTGTAATTTCCCTCCTATTGCTACAAATGTGATGACAATGGAGGAGGAAGAGGAGGAGAATTGGCTCTAATCAGCCAAAGAACGAGGGGAAAAAATCAGTCCCTCTTCCTACCATATCAGTACCACTCTAGTAAGAAACAGTGATCCACTTCTTGCAGTGGTCTCCTGCCTCACTTAGATTGTTCTGTAATTCATTGCTATCTACTTTGTCCTGATTTTGTGATTCTGTTAACACATCTTGGGATTCCATGGAAGAGTCCATTGATGTGCTATTTGAATTTAGAACTCTCTTTCAAGTTTTTTCTTTCTTTCTTTTTTTTCCTTTTTCCATGGCCACCAACAGTGATGACCATTAGTATTCCCTCACCCACAGATTTGATCTATACTTGTTTCAAATGAACAGAAGGACACCTTTTGTCTGTGGAAGACCTCTCATCTAGCAGAAGAACTCTGCTTACAGAAAAAGGGAATAAGTTTTTCTGTTCATTCTCCTTACTTTGGTGTATCAAGAGACCCCCCTTTTTTTAATGGATGGCTCAATTGCTCTATGAGAGCTAGATTCTATATTTGAATGCACTTGTCTTATAGCTGCCATAGATTAGATAGTTTGTAGTACTCAGGATGTACATAGGATTCATCTAAGGTCTGAAACAGAAAGAAGTTGTTTCAGGCCAGCAAAATAACTTAACAAACAAACAAACAAACCTCTCCACCCTAAACCAAACAGAACAAAATTTGGACATAGCCAAAATTTCATTCTGGCTGCAAATTTTGGAAAGGCATTAACCTAAAGTCAAATAGGGCCACTTCCTTCCCTATAAAAAGTGGTCAAAGTTAGGGAGAAGCAAGAAAGGAAGGGGATTGTGTGACTGATGTGCCCATTTTCTGAACACATTTTAAAAATGACTCTTCCGTTGTTGAGCACGAGGAAGAAGAAACATGACTTTGGCAGTTGTCCTCCCCTTCCTAACACCACCAAAGTCCATAATTTTGTAACTTGAACTCTTGAACTGTTTCTCAGGCTTCACAGTTCTCTAGATAACTGTAGCAATCCTTCTCAAACTTTGCAGTTTTCAAAGAATAATGAATAATACAATCTTTTTTTTTTTTTTTGCAGGAAATTTTTAATCTTCTCTAAATGATTAACAAGTTTCTTTTGTTAAAAAAAATAGCTTCTTAAACTTACAATTTTCCTTCCTCTCATATGATTAAAATTAAATGACAAGGTTTATTAAAACTTCACCCTATTAACTGCATGACTTCTTAGAATATACATTTCCCAGAAGTGCCTTACCTGGTGTTAGCCTTTAGAATAGCACAAGGACAAGGACACTTGTCTTTACAAACTTGAATGGTCTGATTATCTTCTTATATATGGCCACATACTTTCAACATACTGGTAGTAAAGCAAAGATTCATTAATTTTAACAATGTCAATGTGTTCCTATAGAGCTAGTGTAAAGACATGTTTTTAAAAATTAGGTTTGGCACAAAGACCTTTGGACCATTCTCACATGCCAATAAGGATGTTACACAAAATTTTCTTCAATCCCTTTGCAGAATAGTGGTTGACAGACATTGTTTATATTGAGGAAAGAAAATTCCAATGTCAGTGGAGAAAATACAGACCAAATTTCAGGGTTGTGGCTTTTGGGAAAGGGCATTAACACAGTTAGAAGAAGTAGTTGTGCAGACAAAAATGATATTTTATGAATTACAAATGCAGATCCACGTACAATTTATATACACTGCCCCCCCCAAACAAAACAAAACAAAATGATATTATGTTTTCATTTATTTTATGGACACTAGATCTTTGCAGTGGAAACAGACCAGCATGGCTACCCTGTATCCAGCCTTCCTCATGAGCTACTAAAACCTCATTTCTATGTGGGGCATTGGTGATGATGTAAAGGAACAGAGCTCCAACCAATTCCCACCCCCACCACCCAAATACCTGTGGTTGCTTGTGAAGATGTGAGACCCAGTCAGAAGGAAAGAGAAACAGTGTGCTTTCCCCTTTCTACCTTTGTTCAGAGAAGTGCTGATTTTAAATATCATCTACTGACATCAAGAACTATAGTATTAACCAAAGTATATACAAGCATTTGCGACTGAATGCCACTTTATTTCTCTACACTCACTACTGAGAAATGGAGCATATATCAGGCATGTCTGTGAAAATCTCTTGATTCTTCAAGTGCTTTCCTTCATTAATGTGCCTCCAGTACATGTGCAAAAGTCATCTGATCTACTAACTGTTCAGTCAAGGCAACTAGTGAAGCAAGAAACTGAGGCGTTAGTCACCTTTCTTATCTCACTGAAGTTGTGTTTATTTTACTCCCAGACTCAGGTGGTCAGTTGGTTCTTTGTCAATTACCTATCAAGTTTACTTCTCAATTAAGCCCTCATCTCCTCTTTTAAGACGTCTTTGTTTCTGATGGGTGTAATTAAGTTTCCACTGCAGATTTCTTTTCATGCTTTTGTGAGCAGAAATGATTTGTTCTTACTTTGTGATTTACCATTAAACCATTTTAAATGTTTCCCAAACCACTGCATTTTAATTTTGTCCTGGAATCCATATGTTCTGTAAATTTGCTAAATTGTAGCATAAGAAAAAATACTCAACATAGAATACCAACTCTAAACCTCACTTTCTTCTTGTCTAAGCAGCTATGAAGGAGACAAGTGACATGATACACCCACATACACATACACAAACCCAGGCATTCGCTTGAAGAAACCGCGTATGTGTATGTGGGTGCATCACATCTGGCACAGGAGACAAGGGAATTGCAATTACAGCAGGATAATACCATCTGTAGCTGGGACTTAGCACATAAAGTCATTCCTCTTCTATTGTACTCCTGTTGGGAGACAGTTTGTAAAGCATATCTTTTACAAAAGAGGATTTTTGATGGATTTTGTGTGTGTGTGTGTGTGTGTGTTTACCAAAGAAACAATTTGCCAACAGTCTCCCACTAGGAGAACAACAGAAGAGGAATGATGTCATGTGATAAGTCTTCTTGGCTGCCCGTAGACTGTGGAATGACCTGCCGGAAGAGGTTTGACAGCAACAATATGCTGTCTGAATTCAAAAGAGTTCTAAAGATCTAGCTCTTCTGGCATGCCTACCCAGTCTATTTTTAATTATGACATATTTTAATAATGATATATTTGTATTTTAAATGGTTTTACATGATTTTAGTGTATTTTAACTTATTATGTGTTTTTAATTGTATTTTAATTTATGTTGTTCCTTCCTCAGACCATGGGGAGAGGCGAGCAAGAAATAAAATATTGTTGTTGTTGTTGTTGTTGTTGTTGTTGTTGTCATTGTTGTTGTCATTGTTGTTACTATTATTCGTCCTAGGCAAGGATGCTATTATCCTGCTGTAATTGTGATTTACCTGCCTTGTGTGGTAAGTTCCTTGGTATAGCTAGTAGGTTAAAATGCTATACTACAAACTAAGATGATATGGAAAATGAGATAATTAACTGTATTTTATGCACAACAGCAATTCCCTGCCAAGGTCTCTGCTGCCACATGGAAGATTACAGCCGCCCCCCACCTTTAGGGGGAAAAAAACAGAAACAAAATAAGATTTGAGCAGTTCTGCCTTTTCATTGGAATCTGTGAGCATTTACTATTCTTGAGGAGAAGCATTCCCACAATTTCCTCCATCATTCTTCTGCTTCAAACTTGTTTGAAAACTTCCTTTTTGTTGCTCCTTGCTTGCCTAGCCAGTCTCAACTCAGTTTGAGCTTTAGCTTTCCTTACATTATTCTTGCAATCTTGAGCTACATATCTGTATTCCTCAAAGGTCATTTATCCTTCCTTCCATTCTTTATGTATTGCGGGGGGGGGCGTTCTTTCTACTTCCTCCTCAAGTGCAGCTACACTGGCTTTTTTAGATGTTTCCCATTTTTCTTTTTCCATGTTCATGATTGTGCTTTCTGTAACTCCTTCTCAAGAACTCCCACCCTTGCTGGGTGTCTTTTTCCTTTAGCATTTATAGTTATGGGATTCCACCCGGTAATTCCCTGAACTTGTTAAAAATCAGCTTTCCTGAAATCCAAGGTCCACGTTTGACTATATTCTTCTTTGCTCTTTCCCACACTTGTGAATTTGGCATTGCATGGTCACTTCCCCCTAAAGTACTGACTGCTTCGATTCCAGTGACCAACTTGCCCCTATTAGTTAGGACCAAGTCCCTTGTTCCTTCCACTAATTTTTGAAATAAAAAATGATCTACAAGGCACATCAGGAATTTGTTGACAAGCCTATGCTTGGCATAGGAAGTCTCCCAGCAAATATCAGGGTAACTAAGTCCTCCATAACTACTAATTTATCTATCTTTTGGGTTTCTGAGATTTGTTTCTAAAAAATATCATCCATTACCTCTTCTTGGTTGTGAGGCCTGTAGTAAACTCCTGCCGCATGTTGGATTTACTTATTTTTCCATTTATTTTAACCAAATGCTCTCAGCTGGTCCACTGTGATCACTCTCATGGATTTCTGTACAATTGAAGTTCTCTTTGACAGATAACGCCACCCCTCCTCTTTCTTCTGCCACGTGTATTCTTTTTGAATAGGTTATATTCTTCAATGTTAATATTGTAATCATGGGAGTTATTCCACCATGCCTCAAATAAGTCTACAAAATCATATTTTCCTTGCTGTACTGGGACTTCAATCTCTTGTTTGTGTCCCAAACTCTGTCTGTTGGAGTACAGACATTTGAAGTTTTTTTCCTCATTAACTAATTTACTGCCAGTTTTTCCATGGATCCTATTCTCTCCCTCAGCTTCTATTATAGAATTCACATCCCTGTGTTTGGCTTGATGTCCTCTTGATCAGAATTGCTATACTAAAATTAAACACATTCTTCCCAGTCTTTGTGAGCCACAGTCCATCCTCACCCAGTAGCTCTCTATCAAAGATGTGAAGAGTGTGGTCCCAGCCAGTCATTCACTTTTAGTATCTTCCTACCCTATGTTATGTTTTCTTCACTGACAGAATTGACAAGAAAGCACCTGTGCATCAAACTCCACTAGCTTTCTATCCAAAGCTTCATAGTCAGAGATAATATGCTGAAATTTTTCTTGGTTGTGTCATTGGTATCCACATGAATAAAAGAGAAGTGGGTACTGATCTGCATTTTTGATGAGTTTTAGCAAGTTGTCAGTCACATCCCAGATATGTATACCAGGAAGACAGCATGTTTCCTGATTCATCTTCTTAGGCTGACAAATAGGTGCTTCTATAGCTCTGAGCAATGAGCTTCCAATCACCAGCACCTTCTTTTCTTCTTATTGTGGATGGTGGTTACCTTGATTCTTTTCTTAGCATGCAGTATCCTTTGTTGTTGATTTCCTATTTGAGCCATTTCACTGCTGAAAATTTAGGAAGAAATTACTTAGCTAGAGAGGGTCTGAATCCCGTTTTTTGGTCTGCTCTTGACAGTGGCTTTCCTCCAGGATGTTTCCCCACTGTTATAGGTCTCTTGATTTTCCTTGGCAGTTTCTTCCTGTTCATTCTGTAGGATCAATTGTCCCTGTCTTCTGTCCAGAAAGTTCTCATGTTCTCTGATGCACATAGCTGTGGTGCACTGACTTTCTCTTCCAAGAGACTTGCCAATTTGCACTTGCTGCAGTTGTAGCAGATGATGTTTTCTAGAAAGAAGACAAGCATTGCACATACCTTGTAGCAGGCAACAATGGATACCTCTGTATCCATCTTTGCAGTTATTTTTCTCCTTTTCCTCCCTTTTCTACAGAGTCACATTGTTTCTCAGTTTTTCCCATATTCCTTGAAATTTCTTCCAAGGCTGCTGTCTTGTTCCCATCTAATTTAGCAGCACCAACTCAATTGCTCCAGGACTGCCCCAACTTTGCTTCCAGGCTAAGCAGGAATCTATGCTCACAACAGTTGCCATTGACACCTTCATGGCAGGGATTGTACTGCCAGAGATCATTGTGGTGGCAGGGATGGCACTGAGACTGCTTTTGTCTCAGACTGCTTTTGTCTTCTCTGCCACTGTCTTTGCCACTACCATCAGGCCACCACACTGCCACTGCTGCCTGCTGACCACCACTGCTTCTATTATGCATTGCTCCCCTCTGACACTAGCAACAGCCCATGCCAACAGTACTTTTTACAATACTTTCATGGTAGCTGGCTCTGTGTTACATCATCTTTTTTGCACCTGAGGCTCTCCTTGCCCCTCACTATGGATCCTTCTGCCTCCAACTCTGGAGTTATTTCTCTCTCCTTCCTTCCTTCTCTAAGGAGTTGTGCTGCTTCTCAGTTTTTCCCATACTCCTTGAAATTTTCTTTCACAGCAGCTCTGTTGTCCCCATGAAGTTTACCAGGATCAATCCAACTGCTCCAGGGCTGCCCCACCATTGCGTCTGGTCTAGACAGGAACTTATGGTCTCTGATGGTCATCATTGCCATGCTGTATCTGCACTGGCCTTGTTATATCTGAGAGGGGGTTCCTTTATGGAGGTGAAGGTAGTCAAAGGGTGAAGGTAAGGAGAGTCAGGGGCCTCACTCAGCCATGAATTATCTCTCTCCTTTCCTCCACACTCTCATCACCTCACTTCCCCTATGAGAACTACTTCTACCTCTTAGATTAAATATTGAAGAATCATAATGTCAGTTCCCCCACCCCACTCTCCCTCTGCCAATTGTTTCCTCTTCTTTCCACCTCCACTTACCCTGCAATTCTACTGGGAATCAACTTCTCAGACAGAGAAGTTCCCAGACAGTCAGTGACTAAAAGAGAGAAAGATAGTGAATACTTATGCTGTATTTTGTTCATTCTGTTTTTAATGAACATCCCAACCTGCTTATAAAGAGCAGAAAGAAAAATCTCTTCAGTGTTCAGCTTATTGACCTCTGAAAGTGCATTTTATCATAGGTATTGCATACAGTTGTATTAAGAAAAGTTTGGTTTATACTAATGAAAGTAAATGGCATAGTAAGAACATGCTGACACTATTAAACTTAATGATCCATCTCATCACTGCTAGTAACTGGCACAGCATGAGGTAATTGTCATATTTAGTAAAATCATGATAATACGACCTAGCATTATATATCTAGCTTTGCTTAGGAGGCTTGTTTTAACTTATTGGAATTGGAATTTGCGATAATTTTTTCTTACAGATAGAGAACATGATATAGGACTGAAACAAAAGGAATGAGTGTATGTGAATTCTTGAGCACAAATAGAAGGATTATGCTTTCAGTGATAGTGTGAAAAAGGAAGTGTTCATTTTATGAAATCGATATTTATGGTACCTGATTCAGATGAAACTTACATCACACCTATAGTGAGCTGTTCTTTTCTTTATTAAAAAAAATCTCTTTGGCATTAATGTGGAGCTGAATTTGGGAGGACACATGTCAAACCTGAGGCCTACCTTGAAATCAGCTATCATGAAGACTTTGTTTGTCACAGTACACTACTGGGCTCATAGACCAAAGAGAGGAATCATTTTCAGGGATGACCAGTTAGTGAAATACTAGAACAGGAAAACATGAAAAAAAGATCACAATAGAAGATGTAGCACACATTGATGGCTGGATACCAGACTGGAGAGATTAGGTGAATCAGGGCATAACCTCATAAGATGAATTAATATGAGATGTGGTAAGACAGAAGCAAAGCAGGTTGGGAAGATGAAAGAAAAGGCAAGAGTGTCTGTGTAACCTCATGGGAAAAGTTCTGAAGACCGCAATGATCTTAAAAGGCCTTTCAGGTATGAGATCAACTGACCTCACTCAAATCAGTAATGAACCACATAGGGCAATCTTGCATTAAAGAAAGTGATTTGGCTGGTTTGGTGAAATACAGAATTCTGTTTGCTTAAGAGGTAGGATGCTACAAGCTTGATACTGGAGAGTCAAGACTTGTTTGGTGACTCTGGTGCCTTCAGAGAGCTAAGTGTGGCAGCAGATGTAGCCATTTTAAAAAAAAAAAGACATTTAGAATGGAAGCTTGGTGATAATTGGCAACTGTAATACTAATTTCATCTTTCTTTTTTTTCTGTTCAGGCAGTAGCAAAGATTCCCTATAGCAGTAGTCATTTAATTTTCCTTCCAGGTTCCTTGAATATAGTATCCTTGGAAGGGGGACAGCTGGTTACCCCTCCAAAAAAAAACCTTTAAGAAATAAATTGTGCTCGCTATCAAATTTCCACGATAGGGTGGTAAAGTTGAAGAACAGATAAATTCACCCAGGGAATTTTATTACTTTTGCCCTATTGTTTAGTCTAGAGTGGTATCTCCTTCTGAAAGCCATAAAGAAAATATCTCCAGCCATCCAGGAGAATTAAGGGAATGCTCATTCAGTGTAATCAAGTCAGCTAAAATTCATACCTCTCCTGAATTAAAACTACTTTTGTAGGGAGGAAAAAATACAACATGTACTGATTTGCAACTGATTTGTAGGTCTAGTCCCCAACAAAATTGAATTTCCAAAGAACTTTGTGGCAATTTTCTGACTTTATCAAGGAAACTTCTTTATGCCATTTCCTTTGTTTTGTTTTGTTTTGACCTCAACAGCAGCAGCAACACAGAAGTTCATAAGTAACTTCACCTCCCACCTATGCCAGACCTGCCTGAATTTATTTATTTACTCAGTTCTCCTTTGTCCTTTCTGTATCACTATCTGCCTAAACTCATTTTATTTATTTATTTATTCTTTCATATATTGTGACAGTCCTGTCAATGCTCATCAAATGAGTGTGTTAATAAAAGGAGTTGTAATGATATGGCATGAAGTCCTTTAATGAGATCATAGATAAAGGCCATGTCTCATTTTTTCCCCCAGTGATTACTATATTTTTCCATTATACTAGCTGTAAGGAAAGAAACCAGAAAGGGTAGAATGGGGGACTTCACAAAGATTTAAGGTTAAAGAAAATTAATTCTTAATCATTTTCCTCTCCATAAACTCTCTAAAATAATTATCCATAAATTCCTGTAAAAATGTGTCTTTATTGCCAAAAAAAGAAAAAAGAAAGACAAGATCATTTGTAGAGAATATAATAAGCTGGGCAAGTCTGCACATTCATTCTGATTAACTGAGCTCCACCATATCCAAAGTAAAGCAAAGTGGCAAGAGGAAAGGGGAGGTAAATGCTTCTCAGCATGCTAAATCAGAACTCAGTAAAATGGGAATGTCATGTTCAAATATGATATTCACAAATGGGGTTATCCAAAGTACAGGCACTTGAGCCTTATGAGAATAAAAGGAAAAGAGATGTATTTAACCTGATTTCTTTTTAAGTTTTTGCTGTCAGTGGCCTAGCATAAAACAGATGATTTCGTATTTTAATTAGATGGCTGAGTGAATCACCAAATTGACAGAGCTGCAGAGTCTTGTCCTACACTTTTGACCATATTTTGATTTGCCCAGTTGAAATGTGAGACCTCATTAACAAAAAAGGCTGTGATAAATTACATTTTTGCATTGGCTTTCAGTTTCTGATGACAACAACAACAACAACAACAGTGTTTTCCCAAAATGTCCACTCATTATTAAATAACTTGTCTTTCCCATGTAACTGCAACACAAACAAACTAAAAGAGCACTATTACCTGCTCCTTTGCAGCATAAAGTGGCTCATTTGAGCCAGTGAGGATGAGGTAAGCATTTACAGTTGGGCTATGTGGAAATATGATGTCCTTTACCAGTTAAAAAGTGCTGGTTTGTATCAAATAAACCTCACCTTGAGTAGGCATTCCCCATGATTCTACATACTCTCTTAACTATCCTGCTTGCTAATGTCTAACTGACATAAAGAACGAAGAAGTTACTGTGGTGAGCAGTATGAAACATTGGATCTGGGTCCATTGACAACAGGAGAAACCCACTAGCCTTCATTTCTTTTCCTCAACCATTTTAAAAGAAAGATGCTGTTTCTTTTTTTTCCCTTGTAGGGTATCATTAGTGATTGAACATACACTTCCCCTCCAAAATCTCTGAATAACCCACTAGCTAAGTTAGTGAATGCATTCTGAAAGTTGTGCAAAAAGTAATATTTTCAAGCTTTGAGTGCTTGAACTACATGCTTTCTCAAATAGTGAGAGGAAGCGGGTGTTCAGCCAACCTTGTTTTTAAAAAAAATGGTTGGAAACTTAAATACTCCACCCTTCATACTTACACAGGATTTCAGTGGGTCATCCTCACTTTCAAGAGAGTTATCAGCACTGACCTTTGACATCCACTGGCTTATCAGATGATTTAAAACACACACACACACATATAAAGTCTTCTGGTTTTTTTGTTTATATTCAATATTCAATAAAAGGTCTTCTGAAATTTTAAATGGAATTTTGAGAGGTCAATTTCAAGTTGTCCATCCACCTCTGCAGACTTAAGCTTACTGTTTCACCATCAGCTAGCCCTGTGTGAGAATTCTTCAGGTCATAAAATATTTGGTAACATGGAAGACAGTAGGAAAAGAGGAAAATCACATTACAGATGGATTGACTCAGTCAAGGAAGCCCCAGCTATAAGCTTGCAAGACCTGTTGATAATTAGAATTCTTTTTTTTTTTAGTTTATATAGATTTATTTTATCAGTAGTCTTCTGCCAAATATCGCAGTGTTTCAAAATTCGGAAACAGCTTCCATTTCTGGGCATCCTTATTAAATCTTACATACAGTTGACTGTTGTCAAATATATGGATGTTTGTTTTTACTCTTTCATCAGTATCACCTTCCCATTCATTCTTGAAACCTTGTAACCACATATCTAGTGCTCCAAATCATCATCATCATCATCATCATCATCATCATCATCATCATCATCATGTTACAGGCTTTAGCTCCTCCTACTGGTTATCTGCTGCAGTTTCAGCCAGTTCCATTTCTGAGCCATTCAGGAGGGTTTTTTTTCAAAGTACAACAGGCATAGCTTTTTGGGAAAAGCAGATAGTATGTTCCAATATACTCTCCTTTTAGAAAGACTGGTTTCACTGAAATCTTCTCATATTCAGAGTATGGGGCTAGAAAAAGATTGACTTTGGGACTTTGTAGCTGGTTCACTTGCTTAGCAAGAGTTATTTGTGGCTTCAATAGTGATGTACCTACTTGACCACTGTAGTGAGCAGCTGATTCTACATAGAGGCAGAAGATGGACTAGATTATCTCTGCCACATTTCAGTCCCTATGCTTTAAACAGCATTTTTGTAACTCATGTATGAAATATTATAAACTTTGTTTCTATTACTATTCTGCTAGCACACGAGAAAGTAAGTCTGTGCTGCGCAACCACTTCATTTTCTATAAGTTACTACAGCAGACTGCGTGCTCATCATAGGCCAAAGCTATCTTGATAGCTCATAAAGAAAACAAATCCTATTTTCTTCTACCACACTGTATCTGTGCAGTTTCCAAATGTGGTAGAAAATGTAGTTTTCAAATGTGCTAATGAAGTCCTCAAATCTCAACCTATTCCACTAAAATGAAAGTATGCTAAACTGTGCCCTCCCTAAGCTGGAACAGACATCATTTTCACAATGCAGGTTTACATCAATGATGCACATTATAAACAAATTACTAAGAGAAGTAGGTTTTGTTTGCACCTTATACTCCACACTGGAAAACTGCACATCACAAACTTTGTGATGCCATATTTAATCATCCAGATTTTAACCACTGCCACTCATGCCTCCAGTATGTTGTTGCCACCATTTTTCTCCCTCATTGGTGATCCTATTACCTATTCAACTACCAGCTTGGAATACTTAACTACATCTTTGCTCTTGTCGATTTTACATTAGGAGCTGATAAATCATTGATATTTGCAGCATGGTACAGAAAATAGTTCAATTGCAGAATGAATTTATGGGAAAAAGGGGGTTACATAAAGATAACGGATTTTAAAGACTGGTAATGATTAACAGAATAGACACTATCTTGAGCTGTACTGTGGATAATCCCATTCTAATATAATACATAAGAAAGAACTAATGCAAATGGACTTTAATAGTTCTCAGCCAGTGTGTAAGATGACATATCATAACTTTGTCTTCTCATTAAGTCAGCAAACTTTTTTTTAATCCACAGATTAATAATTAGGAGGAAAAAATTAGAAATGGACATAATTTATTTGCTCTTTTTCAACACTGACATTTTTCACCTTAATGAGCACTTAATATGTAAATTACACTGTGCATTTTTTAAAGGCAGTAGAATGCTCAGGTTCTTTCTTATTATTAACATGGAAATTAGCTGCAATTATGATGCAATTTCACACTCTCCACCTGTGTTCATTTGATCTGTATAGTAGTGAAAATTGCTACTGTTTTTGTGTGCTTCTGAATTTGTGTGCTTCAGAGATTGAGTAGATCAATTGTGTCATGTTCTTCTGGCTTAGTGAAGGAACCAGCTGACTGGCATGTGTAATGTGTGTTGGCAAATGGTGGATATTCTGGCAATGAATGTGAAAATATCCAGTTTGAGGGATAGCACAACAAAAAACACTTACTTTGCCATCCCTTTCCAGTTGAGTAAAATGAGAGCTCATTCAGAAGACATATTTTGATGAAGTAGATCTCTATGCTTTATTTGAATAAGGAAGATATTCCCTGATGTGTATGTAAAGGTTAAATGACCAGAGTTCTGATGGACAGTAAGCCCAAAGGCTGAAGCAAATTTGATTAGCTTCAGAGAACTTGGGGGAAATGGACAGAACCAGTTTTGAGAATTTACCCACAACAAGAACAGAGCATGACTCCCCTATCCCCTCAGCAAAGTTTACAAAATCCAATAGTATCTATGGGTAGTCCTGCTTTCCTCTGAACTGCAGTTTCTGCTTCCACCGTTACATGTCACTGGAGACTCTGTGTACTCTTCTGACAGTTGGAACCAAAGTGTCAGTAGACTTCTGAAACTTCTTTCATTCCAACTTGGTATTGTTTGGTTCAGATATTTATTTCATTATTTATTTCATTACTAGTGTATATACCCAGCATTGCCCAGGATTTTATTTTCTTATAGGTTACAAAGATTTGAGATTCTGTGTCTCTAATTCCCCAAATTGTCTTGTCCAGTACCTGTAACTTTTCCCAATATTCCCCAATCCAATCTGTATTCAGAGTTATTAACATACAGAGGTTGGATTCCTGAAGGAATACGCTGCCCTCCTCTTTGCTGCTAGATGTCATCTCCATAGCAACCACCCCGGCCCAAGAGCTCTCTGGCTGAGAACCCTTTAGGCCCCTCTCTAAACTGCAAATCTGCTTCCATATAATCTTTTTAGGCAGCCAATCATATGAGGTCTTTGCCTGACACAGCCAATCATATGAGGTTGGGTCTTCATCTGACACAGACAAACTCACCAATTTTGCCTTTTATATATTAGATTTCATTATATTGTTATTTATTTTCATTATTTATTTCATTAGTTTATTTTATTTGTTAATAACATTTGGTTGCATTTATTTAATAATCTTACTTTTCTTTCAATAAGCTCAAGGCAGAATATCTGACTCTCTTTTTGCTCCTTCTCCATAACTCTCCTCCCTTCTCCTTACTTTTCCCTCACAAAAACCCTGTGAAATAAATCAAGATGATATCTAGCACTCAGGACAGAGTCACTCAGCAAGCATCATGAATCGGTGGGGTCTTTGAAGTTCCATTTCCCAGCTTACAGCCCAATGCTCAAAGTACTATTCTTTAAAGTACATCAGAATTATTCCTATACATCAGAACTGTTGGTGTAGGAATCTAGAGGTAGAAAACCCAAAAATGGATTGTCTGTGTGACCCTCTAGAGTAAGAAATTAGAGAAGGGAACAGGCAAATCTTGGGAAGGAGAACTTATATAAGACTTCTGGTATAATGTAGGGACAAGTACAAAGATGTTTGAGGAATACAAATTTGCGGAGAAATCCAAGATAAATTTCCATCAAATTCCATCCCAGATATTCAGCTTTTTTCAGACTCTGTTATATCTCTACTTGTGATCTTTGTTTCTCAAGCTGCTACAACTTAATTCTCCTCATGAGGAACTTTTCTTCGTTGCTGACTCTTACTCCAGGAACTTCCTTTCATAAAATCAACACTTATTTTCCTTTAAATTCATCTTCAAAACTTGCTCTTTTTTTTTCCCTGAAGGCGTTGGCTTCTCCTAAATATTTCTATTCTAGTGTCTTCCTCTGCCTCTGTTGTCTTCCTTGAGTTTCTGTTTTAGACTATGATCTTGTTACCCCAAAAGGTGGATGACTCAGAGGTGCACTCGTGATTCCAATGCCTCTGTGGAACAGTGAGGAATCGTTAGCTCAAAGGGAGGTCTATGACACAGCAGTAAAGTTTACAGGATCTTCCACCTATGTATACCATTATTAATGCAGGGACATCAATTGGAGATTAAAAGTATGTTTTATTGGGGAAAATCACAAGCACATGCTTTTTTTTATTGAATTTTTATTAAAATATATATCAAATATATGTGTATGTATACACACACACACACACATACACATACATACATGTATACATACACTTATGCATATAGTATACATAGTATACATATATATATTCATAAATTATCGAACTTGGAAAATATGGATTAATGTTACTGTTTGTTTTTCTTTTTTCATGTGATTATATATATAAAACAAACAAACAGTAACATTATATCCATATTTTCCAAGTTTGATAATTCGTGAATCTATTTAATTGTAATACTAGTTAATCTTCAACTATCATACATATCCTAAAAAAAATGTATATATGTATAACACAAAGAGCTCTTGTTACAGTCCTTCCTGAGTAAGCAATTGGGTTTACAAATTCTTTTATCACTGTCATATTTATTCATGAACTTCTATAATCAATTCATCATTACATATCAAGTAACTCCAGAGACTTTCAAATTCAAAAATAAGCTTGAGATAGAATATATTTTTTGTAACCTGCACACATTTTACTGTTTATATATAGATAAATAGACATGGTGTCAAGCTAATGTCTTGATAAGTAGTTTTTCAATAAATACCATTTATAGTTTTATTACCTGTATTGATCTATAGTTCAGTTCCCATCATAATCCTATAAGAGGTTTGTTATATTTAAGTACTTACTCTAATGTATTTATTTATATATTTATTTACTTATCAACAAGTAAGCATAACTTAATTGTAGAGATGTTATGTTATCAGCAGAACTGAACAAGAACATGAAAAATTCAAGCAGTCTCACATTCACACACAGCTAACCAAAAGAAAGGAAGGAAAAATTGGATAGTGAGAAGTCAGGGAGAAATGGGTGATATTTGCCTATCCTGCCGAGAAGAGACAAAGTGATGTGGCTCAGACTTAGGGTCCAAGGGTAGTACAGGAACAGGAATCAGAGCAGCAGAGCGATGACCTATGTCCAGAGTACAATGGCTCAGAGTTTGGCTCAGAGTCAGGGTTTAAATACCCTGTTTCTGCCCTGAGGGATAAGATATTAAAAGCTCTCTGGCAGAGCAAACAATGGGGTCTGGAATAGACTAATGGCTTTAACATTAGGTGACAAAGCACTCATGGGAATCGTGATTAATGGCTGGGCAGGTGAGGAAACAAAGGAGAATTTTTGCTGGGAATTAAAAACAGTTTGAAGACAATCAGTTTCTCAGGGTTTTTTCGCACTTTGGGAAGAAAATGGGGCCATCTTTTACTCACCAGACTGGCGCGCTCCCTCCGACGATCCACCTGATCTGGAGCAGTGTGTGCCCACACTACACACTGCTCCAGGGATGAAAATGGAAGCTTCCGGTTGGTGGAGGCTCTCCACCAACCGGAGGAGCTCGCCAGCCAGAAGCCCACCCCCAGAAGATCTGCAGTTTCACGCTGGTGTGAGCCTGCAGATCTACACAGGAGCACAGCGACGGACTGGGGCGCGCTGGGCTATTGAAAGACCTGTTTTAAGCGGTCTTTCAATAGCATGGAGAACCACCAGTTCTGGTCATTCTGGAGCGGGCTGAAGTCTGAAACTACAGAAAGTAGTCTGGACCCAGTTTGTCCCCAAATGCAAACGTCCTCTCTGGAGGATGCGCTGCCCCGTTTTAAAAACAAAGTGCGGAAAAGGGCTCAGTTGAGGTGATTTCAGGTGCTATTGTTTTTGAAGGCTGAGTTGTTGAGGGGATTATTGCAAGCTCATTAACTCTGGAGCTTCCCAACTGATCCCTTGGCTGTGACCTCGCCATGCCCTGAGGTCCCATCTGACCTACTTTTGCATGTGTTCAGTTAGTCCTTTTTGCCAGCGTGGCTTTTCAGCCATAACAGTATATTTTATGCCAATTAAATAATGTCCATTGTCAATCATATCTTTGAGTGAGGGTGTTATGGTATGGTAATATCTTAGCAGGACAACATTTCCTCACTTTGTAAAATGGTTGCCCTATATAAAAGTATAATTTCTAAGAATATGAGTGTTTTCTTTTTCACCTTTCTTGCTCTTCCTCCTCTTTTAAATATTACCCTCATATTTTGCAAGTAACACCAGTGCTAGGTTTGGGGTATTGTAAAGGATAAAAATTGTGGGCAGATTGCCAGTCAGGAAGAAAAGAGAGTGTGTTTCTGTCAATACTAGTGATGAGCCACATCTGCTCAGAAAGAATTGCAGAAATACACTTTTACTCAGAAAAAAAATGATAAAATATCCTAGAAGTTTCTCAGGTGGAAAAAAAATTGAGAAACAATTTTCACATACCTTTTTAAAAATAATGTAAAACAAATAAAGTAAGAAGTCTGCTGATGCCTGCTTGAGAGAAGCTTATTAGGCACTTTAAGAGAATAAAACAACTTTAGTGTAATTCTGAAAAAAAGGGCATGTGTCTTTAGACACATTTAGATTTTTTGTAAATTTGATTATGAACCTATAAACATATGTATATTGTATAACAGATATGCACATTATTCTATTAACTACATTGTTTCAGAACAAATATACCATAAATACATAGTAATATATTCAGTACATAATTAGATAAATAAACTATTCCGTTAAGTCAATATGTATCTTAATTCTTCCAAAACCTCACTTGTACCAAGCAATATCAGATTTTTAAAAGCATGTTTCATTTCCTATCCTGTTCTCTCAGGCTGGCATATAAGAATGATCTGGATTCTTTCTAGCTAAGGGTTAAGCCGAAGAAACAAAAAATTCTAAAGTTGACCTAGTTGCTTCTTCTTGCAAGATTTAATTAAAGTCCTTGTCACATAAATCACAATGAATTTAGATGTCAAAAACTAGATTACAAGGTTAAAAATGAAATAAGAACACAAAGAGTGGTTGCAGTAGGTTATTCCTAAGTTATTCCTTAAAACTTCACGCACGATGACTTGTCTTTTGCGAGTTAGCCCCTTGAGCATTTGGGGGCAATCAAGGCTTGTGTCATAACTTCTTCCTATCTACTAGCTTCTAAGTTAGGCTGAATTAGAAAGAAATGGAGCTTGAAACCTACCTTTGGTCAGAAAGAGACAACTGCCTTTAGTAACAGATGTTGGGGTCAGAGTAGCTGCTCCTCAGATATTTGTCTGGATTCCTCTTATTACTCCCCTGTCTTTATTCCAGAAAAGTATGTGCTGCACAACTGGTCCTACAACTAGTGTATGAGAGGATTGTATTTAATTACCCCAATTGAACTAACATTCAACTTCCTGTGCAGTAGGTATCTGGACATGGTATGTAGAGAAGGTTGCCATTTTTTTTCCTTGGATTTAGCCAACAGAATAAACTGAGCTAGTCCAGGCTACCAGTGCAAATAACAGTTATAAACTGAAAGAATTTGTCTATTTATGATTTCCATCTTTGTATTCTAAATTTGTGGGAAGGGGAATGAAACAATATTTCGCTGAGCTCCAGCAAGATATGTATCCACTATATAAGGATTTTTCAGGCCTCCTATTCTCACCACAGCCCTCCTTCCATTTGAAAATTTACTTTTGAAGGCTGACAAGCTTTTTAATATAGCATTTTGAAAGAGGAAGCAATGTTAGTCTGTTTCAGTAAAAGAAGTGAAGGAAAAAGTAGTCTTACAGCACCTTTAAAACTAGCTAAATTATTTCTATATAAGTTTTTTGGGGTTCAGTTGTAGCACTCTAAGTTTATTCTGAAATAAATTGGTTAGTTTTAAAGGTCAACCTTCTCCTTTTTACACTCGCATAGCACTTAATCTGGAATGAAGAGTTACAGCAAAAAAAGGCTAGAAGATGAATCCCTCCATACCTATCAGAGACATTCTTTGGATCTCCATCTTGGCTTCTGCAGTTTGTTCTTACAATCCAAATTGTATGCAGAGTGGAAAGGAAGAGATAAAGGTATAATATTATTGTCTGAGAAAACTGAATTACAGCTTTCTTCATTTTAGGAATGCCTCTTAAAGTATCCAGTCTAAAGTTTTACAGAAAAGGTGAGTGCTGCAGAGGAATTTCAGGGAATTAAGAGTGGCAATTTAAGAGCTAAGCAGTTGACAGAACTGAGCTATTTATTAAAGCTGACCTGTTTCTACTCTGTACTGTTATAATGAAGTCTACAAACTTTGATCATTAGTTCACCAAAGGTTTCCACATTGTTGTCACCTCACATAGGTGTCACCACCATGCACAGCTTTGAGACACCTTTAAAAATGCAGCTAAACAGTCCTGGAAATCTTCTTATTAATGTTACTTTTTCCATGTCAGTAATGAATCTAACTGCCAAAAAGGATGTTATCTTATCTTTGTGGTGCGGAGGCAGGAGGTCGCCTAGAAGCCAAGCTTTCCATTAAGATTCTGTCCTCCCTGTGGGGACATTGAAAAACACTTGCCTGAAGACAAATCATAATTAAGCCATAAGATGCCTGCTCATTTGGCTCAGGCAATTTAAGGGTTGTCATGGCTTACAAGTTATGTAAGCAGTTAAGTGCCTCTGTGAACAAGGCTACAGATCCCTATAGAAACCAAAAAGTCATATTAAATTGGTATCTTTCTGTTCCAGCTTTTAAAAGTCTATTCTAGGTGAGAAATAAATTGAGTTCAGAAATGTTTCCTTGTCAGGACACAGCTTCAGAAATGACCTAATGTTGCAGTCTCAGCTCAACTGGGGCGCTGAAAACTTGTTATATCAATGCCACTCACCTATTTCTGTCATTTAAATATTGTCATTAGGTCATGATAGATGGGAAGATATTCTCAATACACTTTCCCCTGCTTTTTATTTTTATTTTCTTGTTTGAAATACCGTTTTTCCATGAAAAGAAAGAACACACAAGGCACACTGAGTAATCAGATCATAAAAACAGGTTGCATTGGTAATTGTTTTCACTATGTGCACCAATCTCCGATAAATGCATCTTCTATATTCAGCAATATACTCTACATAATTTCATTGTGTCCCTAACATGCAGAAATAGAGGTTTCCAAGGCTTCAATTTGATACACACAGTGATTCCCATTGAAATCAGTTGGGTGTCTGAGTAAACATGCATACAGTTGCTTTATATGTCCTTTTTCTAACACTGGGCCCATGCAGTTTTAGCTGGATAAAGCACAGGCTGGTTTATAAACACAATCTTCTGAATTTTTTTTTTTTTTTTTTTGAGAATTCATCAGTGTTGTTATGTGATAAAGAGTGATTCAGATACCAAGTAAATCTAGAGAAGCTTTACAATATGTTAGCCAACATTTGACTATAAATGAATAAAGTCAGTTCTTGCTAAGTGGTATTTCCAGAAATTTCCAGAATAGTTTATGAATTTTAAAGGCATCATTCCATTATAGGCATATTTATATACACATCATTCAAGATGGCATCATGATTAAGCAATGAAGAAATAAAGAGATGGTAAAGTGTGTAGCAGTCACTTAAATCTCAGGGTTCTCAATGACTCTTCTCACAGCAGGATTAACACTGGATTTAACCCAACACATTGATGTTATGTTATAATTTCTAAGTCAAGATATTTTAAAACTGACCTTCATCAAATTTTAAGGTCAATTCCTTCCTTTAGGAGCAATGTACAAAAGCAAACCACCAAATGATCAACTATTCATAAAATATGGTAACAATACAAAAGCCTGAATATGGAACAGTTTATAGGGAAGCCTAAGCAGCTAAACGCATTTGTTCTGATTGCATCTTATTTATCTTATAATAATCAGATTTAGATACTGGTGAGTAATGTAGCCTGAAACTTTGTGGAAATGGGAAGAAATTATCTTTCTCCCTTTGCCAAAATGTATCCCATCCTGTAGATACTTTCTGCCTGTCCTTTTTCTGTCTGTCTGTCTGTCTATCTTAAAGCTCACTATGTCTCCTATTATAAGGTACAACAGATTAAAAAAAAAATTAAAAGCAAATTAAAGCAAATTTTAGAAACCAGTTTTTTTTAACAGCCAGACTATTAAAACAGTCCCAAAAGCCAATGCTAAAACTGATTTCAAGGGCAAGTAGAACAAAGTACCTTTGGTTGCCTTCTGGAATCGAAAATATTTTGTAATATAGACAAAATCACCACACACTTGTCATGAATGGTTTTCATGTAAACCATATCTTCTCTAGAGTTTCAGTACAAGAAAGCTTACATGCCTAAGGAAAACAACATCTAACTTATTGGATCATGGCCAATACCCACTCAGCTTCCAGGGCTTTCCTGCATGGCATTCTTTTGTCTGTCCAGAAGGAGGAATAGGACCAGAAAGTTCCACAATGCAGTTTATCTCAATGCAGCAGGAGCTGGGTACAGGATATTTAGCCCGCATTGCTTCTGCCTCTTTCTCTTTGCCACTTCACTCAGATTGTGAGAGAAGATGGAGATTAAGCTTTTGTTCTACTCAGGCAAGAATACCCATGCATTACTACAGGAGACTGTGGGACACAGAAAGCTAGCAGTTAAGCAAGGGACCTCATGATGTGAGACTTTTGATCCTAGACCCCTTTGCCTTTGTTGTTTATCTACCTCTCATAAAGACAAATGGTTAGGAGTTAGATCATAAGGAAAAACTGAAAAAAAAGGGAGATGGGCAGGACAATGGGAAAACTGGTTGCCTGGTTATTCAGTTGGTACCAGTAGTAATCCTGTTGAAGCCCTGGTCAATTGCTGGAATCAAGATTTGACCAGGGCTATTGACACAATCACTTCCTAATGTCCTTTCTGACCTGTTACTAATTGGGCCTCTATGTATACAGAGGACCTTAGGGGGATTAAATGGCAAGGTTGATGACCAAATCACAGATGGCAGAAAACTCAACTTATACCTGAGAAGACACAGTACAGAGAACATCTTTTTTTCCTGTAAGGTGGCAATACATTCAGAGAAGGAAGTATTCTCTGCACATATTGTGTCTGTAAATTCATGTCCAGCTGAACTGTTCAAGGTGGTGAGAGTTTTAGCTCAGGACCCATCCCCGCTGAATCCTATTTAAGTCTTTAGAAGTTTTCTGTGATGTTTTTAATGGTCACTTCACAGATAAAATCTCTTAGATAAGAGATCATCATCATTGTAGCAGAAGTTGACAACAGGGTGTCCAGAGACTCTATGAGTAGAATTACACTGGATAGTCTCAGTTGGTGAGTACCAACCAAGCTGCTTGGGCAAGTAGAGAAAAGAGCCTGTCCTCTTGATCCCTGTCCTTCTTAGCTGGTCATCCAGAGATTAGATCTCAATTACAATTGCAATATATTATTAATGGATCTCTCAGGGAGAGAAGTTTACCATCTTGTTTAAAAGAAGTGGTGCTACAGCCATTTCTTTTAAAAAAAAAACTTCTTTGAACTCTCTGGATTTAAACAACTATAGACCGGTATCAAATCATCCTTTTTGAGACAAGGTAATTGAAGGGACAATTGCTTCTCAACTCCAGGAAGTCTTGGATGATACAAATTATCTAGACCTATTTGAAGCTGGCTTCAGAGCAGGATATGGAGCTAAGATCACTAGAGTCACTTTCGTGGATTATCTTTGTTGGAAGTGGCAACCTTTGCATGCTTAATTAACTGGCTAGTTAATTTGCATGTCTATTGTAGGCATAGAGAGATAGCCTAGAGAAAACTTTCTGTTTGTTTTGGTCAGCACCTCTTCTTCCAGCACGTATGCTTTCTTTGTTCTTAAAAAGGTTCTCTTGCCATTTACACCTCTCTTTTTTGTCTTCACCTTTTGTCCAGAAAGCATGCTCTGAGATCTCCTAACAGGGATTATTTTGAGCAAGCATGTGAGTGCTTAATTTCTTACCTTTCTTCCAGAATTGAATCTGTGTAAACTGTGCACAAGATTTTTTGAGTAAACTCTTTTATATTTTTAACCAACCTGTTTGTGTTAATTTTGAGTTGGATTAAGTGTGTTTGGGGTAGAGTGATAGAAGTGGGACTGGTAATCTGTTTAACTTCCGTTTTTGTGCAATTACCAGATACTCTCCTGATTGAGAGACTCATTACCAAAATCTCTCAATTCCCCAGCAATCTTCACCTGAGTACTGACAGGGGGACTGTGTCCCTGTTGATGGTTTGCACCTTTCAGCAGCATTTGATATCAACAATGCTATCTTTCTGGAATGCCTGAGGGGTCTGGAAATTGAAGGCACTGTGCATCATTGGTCCCAGTCCTATCTCTCAGGTAGATTCCAGATGGTGGTGCTCGTGGATAGCTGCTCCTCAAAAAAGGAGCTGCTGTATGGCATATCACAAGATGCCATTCTATTCCTAATGCTATTCAACATCTACATAAAACTGCATGGGGAGATCATCTAGAGGTCTGGGGTGGGGTGCTCTCAGAATGCTGAAGACAGACTGGATGAGTATGCCAGAACTCCCTAGAGATTTGAGTATGACTGTTCCACCTGCACAGGGTCTCACTCATTCATGCACCATGGACAGGGTAGGCAGTGGGGAGTTAGCAAGGAAGAAAACGCTAAGCAGAGGAGTGGAAGGGGATGTGCCAGTCTCCTAGGCCCTTTCCATAGCTTACCTTCTCATGCTGCTGGAGTGTGGGCCTTGCGTGAAAAGCCTGGGCAGGCAGGCTCTCGCAAGCCTCCTGCTCCCTTGCTGCTTGGGCTCTGCAGCTCCTTTCTGCTCACGCGAGAGTCCCACCCGTGCCCTGCCCCTCCCTTCTGCAGTGCAGCCTGGGAGTTGTAGGCTGCACTGAGGACAGGACGCGTGACAGGCCCAGCTGCAGAGGCTCTGCACTGCAGGTGATTGCAGCCCAGGCCCGTGAGCCTTGTGCAAGCACTGCTTATTTTTGGCTAAAAGCCGAAAATAAGAAAATGCGTATTTGCTGTGCTTGCGGGCCTTGACCGTGGCGGAAATGGGAGTGCGTCATGCAGACCACTCCTGACTTTTATGTGATACTCAAGGGGTCCTTTTGCTTGTATACTGCCATGCAAAAAGGGCCCTAGTAAAGGACCAATCAAATGATGGCTAGCAATGTATTCCAAAAGTTGAGGGCAGAAAGTACCATCAGGAAGATGTTATTTTTTTCGATTTAGGATTCATTTTATGGGGGTTTATTACAACTTCATGACACCTAATTTGCATTCAATTAGGAAACCAATGTCTGGAATAAGATGGGAAAAGAGATTAAGGCCATTTCTGCACAAGGTCAATACATCATAGTCACCTCAAATTCTTACTCTCCCATCTGCATGTTGAACCATTTTTGTCAGGAATTTCTCCCTGCCGGGCCACAGCCAGCAAGGGAGGAGAGAAACCAGGAACACTTGGGGAGTCTGAATATACCAAACACCAGGAAAACACAAGCCGAGCCAGGTCAAGGTCAAGTCCGAAGGTTCAGGAGGCAGAGATCCATCTGGAGGGTTTCAGGGAGCAGGAGACACAAAGTTTGTGAGAGCTTGCTAATAATTTATTGCAAGCAAGGAACAGCCATGCCGGCAGACTTAAACAGCCCCTGTGAGCAGGTGCTGCTCATTATTGTTTCCTCAGCCTAGTCCAGTGGTTCTCAACCTGTGGGTCCCCAGATGTTCGTGGACTTCAGCTCCCAGAAGCCCTGAGCATTGACCATAGTGGCTGGGGCTTCTGGGAGATGAAGTCCACGAACATCTGGGGACCCACAGGTTGAGAACCACTGGCCTAGTCCAAGCAGTCTCCCTCTCCACAACCTGTTTCAGCCTTCTGTGTGATTGAGGGTTGATGGGCACACCTGGCTGCAACTCCTCTTCATCACTGCTGGTTCCCCTTCCATCCTGAGCTGGCTGGGGCAACTCAATCTCTGTTTGCCCTTCCAGTGCAGGGGATGCTTGCAGGTTGACTTGCTCAGTCCCTGGCTCAGCCCCCTGCACAATCAGTTGCTCCTCAATCACAGCATCATCATCTATCACAATTTTAGTTTCGTAGTTTTCCTCATGGTTCTGCATGTTTTCAGTTTCTAGAATGGTTCACTGCAGTTCACTGAGAAGAGAAACTGTTGTTTGTGAAAAATGGAAAAACTCCGATTTAAATCTCCCAAACCAGTTCTGCTTTGGTTTTCGCTTACATGAAAAAGTGTAGCACCAATTTACATCGCATAAGTGGCCAGCTATGGGTGTTCCCAAGCTATCCCTATTATCATTTCCATCCCTATCTCTCTCCGCCCATCAAAGGACAGGTTGCCGTCATTATTGTCTTCATGTATTAAACAGACAGCAGGAAGAGGGTGAATGTGGTAATGGACTGTTAAGACGTGTTTTTTTCCCATGTATCAATGAACATACATACCTATGCACAAATGTAGCAATGCAGAAATATATTAATAATGAGTATGTTTAAAAAAAAACCAAAAAAAACAGACCAATCAGTGATAGTGGGGTGGGGTGAGAGAGGGGAATGGGAGTGGCCAGGGACTTGCTGTTGTGGATGCAGCAACTGCTGTTCTCTGCAGTAGTACGATGTAAATCGGGGGGGCGGGTAGACAGTACCGTTTCTTAACTTCTGGATTCAGTTTCTGAATCGGAGTATAAAAACACCACTTTTGACATGCAGTGAACTGCTCCTCTCCTCTCATGCAGAAATGGTCTAAGTAAGATAGAGTGGCTGATCTCCTTATTGAACCTCCAGTGCCACATCTTACAGTTTCCCTTTCCAATGTTGTTCTTAAGAAGGCTGCAGACAAATTCAGGCTTATTCATCACTTTTCTTTCCTGAAGTGGGGGATCAAGGCACATGGTACATAGCAACAGGATAGGTGCTGAAATTGCAGAGTGTAGTATTAAGTCTGCCGTTGTTAAAATCCTGCTGTTAACTGCCACCAAGCTGACACTGACTTATAGTGACCCTCCAAGTCACCCTATCATCAACCTTCCTGCCCAAGTGTTGCAGATTCAGGGACGTATCTTCTCTGGTTGATTCTATCCATCTTTAATGTGATCTTCCTCTTTTCCTACAGCCTTCCACTAAGCTAAGCATTTTTTTCCCACTTAGTAGTTCTCGGTCTGTGCTACCATCTGTTCCTGCTCTTGTTTTTTGCAGAGAGAATTGAGCTTCTCCACCTTCTGCTTCCAATTATGTAGTCTGTTTGACTTCTGCATTGACCATCAGGTTATGCCTATGTATACAGTCATTTCTTGGGTTGCTTGAAGAATGTGTTTGCAATGAACAAACCTGGCAAATTTCAGTTAGTTAGTCTCATGCTTCATTTCTTAATCCTAAACCAAATTTTTCTACCATCTTGGATTCTGGTCTGTTTCCTAGTTTCATGCTCCAATCATCTACGATTAACAAGAATTCCTTTTTTTTTTTTGGTGGTAATCAATTTCCTCCTGGACTCCTACATAGAATCTTTCAATTTCTTCTTCTTCTGCCTCTGTAGTTGGAACATAAACTTAGATTATAGTTATATGGATGGGTTTTCCCTGAAATCTTGTTGACATGATTCAGTCAAACTTGGCATTGTATCCTTTGACTGCTTTTGTTATCTCTGTTCTCACTATAGATGCCACCCTATTTCCTCTTAGACTGGCATTTCCTGAGTAAAACACTGTGTAATTCTCTGCGTCAACATGTCCCATTCTTGTCAACTTCAGATCACTTACTCCAAGGATTGCAATGGTTATGTATGATTTAATGGTCTGGTTGGAGTTCCTTGGAGCAATTTTGACATTGAAGGAGGCAGAGGTATAAGTGCATTCTTATGCTACTGGATCTCTAAGTAAAGATATCTGTTTGATAGGATAGTGCTGACATATGCCTTCTATATGGATTATGGATAGTATAAAAAGAGATTTAATTTAACTGAGTTCTTTTCCATCTTAGTGGATATTTGGCTGTGGAGCAAAGACTTAGCCAAAGCAATGGAATTCCAATGTCAGAGAACATTAAAAAGGGGGATGTTCTAGTGGAATGTCAGGAGAAGCCATGTTTGCGGGATCTCAAACCCTCTCGTTCATTTTCTCAATGAGAGGGAGAAGGAAGAAGAGGGGAAAATGTCAAAATGTAGCAGGGCAAGGAGAACGTTACACTTTTTGCCTTGCCCCTTTAAGACAACTGAGAAATGGAAAAGACAGTTTGTTTTTCCTCAGTTCCTGTGTGTCCCTCCTCCATAAATTACTTCATTTAAAAGACACCTATAAATGGGTATTCTAATGCTCATATAAACAAAATGCTGATTAACGTGTAAACAGAACAGATCAGATTTATGAGTGAACACAGACTGGAAATAAATTGATTCATCCATCCCAAATCCCATTTCTGGTGATTGAAGTTAAAGCATGAATAAACTTTTCCCTCAGTCAGTTCCCTGAAACAAGAGTCTGTTCCTTACCATTCTTAATATCTGTTCATCTGCCAAAATATGGATGAATAAACTGAAGCTTATGTAATGCTAGCAGAGTTAACTAAAACAATTGCATCATCCCCCAGCTGAATTCCAGATTCTGAGGTTCTACCCAACGTGTTGGCTTTTAACATATTGATTGAAATATAAAGGGATCCACATTTTCAACATTGCAGTAATCCTTAAATGACAGCTTTCAACTTACATAAAAGCTTTGTGTTTAAAGATAACCTTTGAAGCTGAATTATTGTTTTTCTTCATAAAATACTTCAGATATGATGGACTGTCAAAATATATCAACATACATCATTGCTTGCCAATTTCAATGGAAAGTAAGATGACAGGCATTGAATATTTATACAGAAAACAACAATGCATTAATTTTCATTTTTATTCAAATGAATTTCTAGCTGGGTGCATTCTTATTTGCATAATTCCACAATGGCATTTATAATTCTTATTCAGATGTAGCATCCTGTTTGGTTAAGATATACTTTTAAAAAATGTCAGGAAACATTCTATTGAATTTTAAAACTTTGACAGCAGCAATGAACACATTACTCTGAGAAGTCAGTAATCATATTGTGTCCAAATGAAGTAACATTGCCATTTTATTTCTGCACTGGATTACATTAACCCAGAAGTTACATCATGCACAAAAATATGTAGCCAAATCCACTTCTCTTACTCTGATTGGTAGATAATTAACTATGTACCCTGTTAAGCTCTCAGTATTTGTTGTCATTTCTTGCAGTTAAAGCACTGGACTGGTCTAGTTTTCTTCTAGTAAAACTACATAAGTACATACAGAAACTAAAAGCAATTGATAAAATAAGGATGTACAAATCTACCACATCATTTTCATTTCTCAGAATGCCACCATAAACTCTTGGGATCCTGGTTCTGTACCAAAGTCCCTTTCACACTGCAGAATTCTAACACCATGATTGTACTATAACTTCCATAACTTGTTTAGAATATGAGTATTTGTAGCTTAAAGAGGGGTATTTAGATTTCTCAGCAAGGAAGCTCTAGTGTCTCTGACCAAACTCCAAATCTGAGAATTTCATAGCATGCAGATGTGGAAGTTTAAGCTCAACCATAGTGCTAGAATTCTCTAGTGTGAAAGGATCTAAAGTATTGAGGCCTTGTTTCTTCCTTCACGGAAATTCATATCATACATTTTCCCTAAAGTTTTACATTTTTTTGTTATGAACTTTCCTCGTGTGCATATTTTTACTTATTTTTTTTTTCTCACTAAAGGATATTAGTGACTTTTCCGTCAAGTATGAATACCTTTGGTTGTGTTCATCTTGGTTTTACATGATTTTTTTTTTCTTCCTTGCAATGCATTGAAAACCTCAGAATCTATCAGTTTCTAAGACAAGATGTGTTTCATCCTGTTGCCAGATTTGGGAGGTGTGAAGTGGACATTTTTACAGAGTATTGTGAATTCAATATATGTACTTTCCATGTATAGTTAAATGACAATATATTCATATCATTTTAATAAGTGACACATACCTGTCATAGTCTATTTACATATTCACTTAGCTGTTATGTTTGCACTGCACAAATGGCCAAAGACAACATATATAGATTCTTTTTAATTATCACTTTCACAAAGATGTTGTGAAGAAAACTGATCTGTAATTCTAGATTTCTCTGGATGTTCACTCATGGATTTTGCAGTTATATGGGTGTAATTTGCTCATGCAATTCACAGTAATACAGGTGAAGTGAGCACAACTGTGTCCATGGCTTGTACCTTCTTTGCCCTCATAGTTGTGCCCCAATGAACATACTGGAGCATTTGACTTGACCTACAATGTTTGGACTAACATACAGATCAGAATTCACTCATCCACTGGCTGGAACATTCTGGTGTTGTTTTATGGTTCCAAAAGTTATCAAAATGTTTCTGAACATGTTATCTTTTAAGAAAAAATATATGCCTGTGGTAATTGATGTTTTGGATAGATTTTGATGCAGATATTTCATTCTTAGTTTTTGCAGAGCAGTTCACAAGAGGGGTAGAAGCAACTTATGATGAGCAAACAAAATGACACAGGATAATTTATCCATGTGTACATGTCCTTGGCAAAGAGTTCTGCTTAATTCTACATTTAATCACAATGGACAAATGCAGCTAAAATAGAGTGCTACCTCTACTGAAAACCCAAATCTCCTCAAAATTAAGCCACAACATTCACTTCTGCCTTCAGTTCCCCTCTCTGCCCCTTCAGAAGAGAATGCAACCCTCTATAACAAAATTTGCCCCTTTTTGATGTTATTTACTCTCAGCTAGAAGATAGAAGAGAAAGTGAAGCTGCTTGGAACTTGGAAAGATGGGAGGATGTTTCAAAGGCAGTAGCCCTTGTGGATTACAATAACCTCTGTGGTTAAATATTAGCCTTTAAAAATTTTTTTTATAGATTTCTTTTTCTTTCTGGGATCTGGGAATTTTCCTCTTTAAATGTTTCTAACATTGTGTTCATATGTGTTATTTGTGTTAGTGAATTACCTTTTCATTTTCCTTCACTTGACAATATTCAACTGTTTATACAATGGATTAAATATGTCACTATCTCAGGTAAGTTATATGTTGTTCAGGTTATTAAGGGAGTACATGAACCTGTAACCTGTACATGAACCTATACATGTAACCATCAACCGTCTTTGTGGATCAAGCTTCAGTAACTTACAGGATTTTCTTTTCCTTTCCTTTCCTTTCATGTCCTGTCCTTTCTTTTCTTTTTCTTTTTTTTTTGTCAATTCACTATTTCTGAAATCAAGTTTTCCATCTATTTAAGGGTTACTTAATTATTGCACATCCCTTTCTGTTATCTGAATATACGTATTTGTTTTGCTATGTTTACATTTAATTCTGTGCAATTTTCATGTAAATTAACTCACCAACACAAACCCTTTTTAAAATAATCACTTTATTAATCAATTAATCCTTCAAAAGGTGTGATGTTAATGAGTTAATTTGAATTACAATTGAACTCAGCCCAATTTGGTTGAGAAAATGAGAACACCATTTTGAACATGTTATAGAAGACACAATTAAAGTTTTTATAAGGATATAACATACACACACATAGACACACATTTGAAAAGAGCAGGACACCTTCACATATGAACACTGAAATGCACCAACCTTGTAAACTGTGAAGCCCTTGTAAAATGAAAATATGCTGTATGCACAGAAAAGAATTGCAAAGTGTGTGCAACTAGAACTGCAACAAATAACCCAAACAATCCACAGATGCTGGGGGGCTGCAAGAAGATCTTTGTACAGAGTCAGGAAGTTAGACATTACAACAGAAGGGAAAAGTGTGTCCTTCCCCCCCCCCCACTTGTCAAAAAACTCCCCTCCATCTACCTGGAGGCAAGACTGATGATTTGTAGTTCCACAAATCTTGTAACATGTAAAAGAAGTTGTCTGTCTACCATACACCTTTGGGTTGGTTTTTCATATGGAACAACTTTTATTCATTACTTCAACTGATTATAATATTAGATGCTGTTTTTTTTTAAAAAAAATCAGTTCTTTGGCATGGACTGGTGTAAGTCATGGGTTCTGCTACCACAAGTACTTTTGTAGACATTGTGCAAGGAGATGCCAGGTAACACACAACAATGTTGTCCTCTCCAGTCTAAACAGACCTTGATTGCCTGGGAGTATACTATGAATACTCCTTCTGACTGTCAGTTTGCTGGCAGTCATCACCATCCTAGAGATCCTGCATAAGTACTCTCTGGAAGTTGACGGTCCATTAACATCAAATAGGATCCCGTCCACGTTTTCAACTAAGTGACTATTAGTATCTCATACCCTCCCTTCCTTAATTTAATCCTCTTAGCCAAGTTAATAGTCCTACTGTTCTATATTCAGTAGGCTGACAGATATCAATTCAATGTTTTCATTTATTGCAGTTTTGTATGTAGTGATAAGGGCCTTTCTGTACTATACTGTTATAGTGCTCTTATTCCACTTTCAACATCCTGTGGAATTCAGGGGTTTGTAGCTTATTGAGCCCAAAGAGCTCTCTGGCTGAGAATTCTAAATGTCCCTCCATAAACAGCAAATCCCAGGTTTCCATAGGATGTTGAAAGTGGAATAAGAACACTATAATAGAGTAGTGCAGAAAGGCTCCAAGCTGACCATGAAGATGCCTAGTTGACAACGGTTTTCTGCCAGGTTCTCAGAGTGTAGAAAGGGAGAAGTATTTTGAGAGAGCCACAAATGTTGTTTATAATCTACACTAACACCTGATATATTACTGTAGGGTTTTATGATGACATTAGATGAATGGGATTCCAACACAATAACCGGAAGGAACAGGGAGAGTATGTTCCATTATTTATATTAAGAAAACTACTTACTAAGTATAAACATATTTATTTCATTCTTGCATGTGACAATGAAAAATAATCTCAAGTCTTCTTCCTACTTCATGAGATTGAGAGAGCATTTATGCATTTTATTTGTACCATATTGTATTTTGGGTCTTGGTTTGTGAAAATTTTGTGATGGCTCATTTGCGTGAAATGGTCCTTTCCTCACAAGATAACATATTGTGAAAATATATGGCTTTGTGGGCAAAATAATTTCCTGTGTAAGTACTGTTTGGGAACAAAGGTCCAACATTTTTTTGTCCTCCAGATAAACCCTCTGATTTTTTTTATTGTATTTATTATTATTATTTTATTTATTTGCAAACAGTCTTATAATCTAGGGCTGTTTTTCCTCTGTCGCAGGGATAAAAAGTAATGCAGCAGCTGACAAGTTTTTTTTTTTTTTTTTTCCCCTGATGGGGTGTCTCAGTGTTTCTTAGTGAGGAAAAGAAAATTTGTGAATGTCCTGATACTCAGCTGATTGATCTGGAACTAGTAGAGGTCAGATTGTGGGAGATCTAAATGTGACCCTTATCAACCACACATTCTCGTCTTTTGGAGTCTAGTGAACAAAGGAACTCTTTTTCACACCCTATTAAATGGGAAAAAAACACTTGCTAATTTAAAATTCTTTCCTGAGGTTTCTATAGAATTTAATTTATCATGAAAGCTGTTTAAGAATATGAATTAAGTATACGTAGAAAGTACCCCCAAACTCTTCCACCTTCCCAATCCTGCACTTCTGGTTCAAATTATAATGACCAAATGTGGTGTAATATATATTGGGAAAAAGAAAAGAAAAAAGGAAGAAAAAGAAAAAGGAAAGAGAGAAAAGAGGCCGAGAAACATATAACTGAAACACAGTAGGGCTCTAACCCACCCCAATACTATATATAAATATAAATTGCTAATAACCATTACCACAGATTATTGCATTATTAAATTTCTTATTGTGCTAGAACTCCATAAATGGTTTCCAGTATTTCATAAAGTGTTCAACTGGCTTATCCTTTAGAACCCACATTAATTTGGCAATTTTGGCTAATTTGGCAACTATCCATCTTTGGTGCTTCAGGCTGTTTCCTGAGCAAGCAATACTGTTGCTGTTGTTTTCATATATAAAAGAAGTGATCAGCATTTACTGTCCAATTCTTTATCCATTATGCTCAAGAGAAACATTTCTTACAACAATACATCTACCTTTAAATTTATTGAATTAACATATAAATTTTAGTCCAGCAATTTTTTTTTGTCTTACATGTCTACCACATGTGAAAAAGGAGCCCTCCTTATTTTGACATTTCCAACATTGATTTGAAACTTTCTGAAACATTTTCAATACCTTATTTTGGGTTAGATACCATCTATATGTCATCCTATACAGTTTAAAAACCTTATACATCTGATATAATTTAAACATGTTTTAAATCACTGTAAAAAGTAAATTTTATATCTTTGGACCACATTTTCCCCATAAATCCATATGAACATTATGTCCAAAATTTTAGGCTCACCTTACTCTTTCACAGGTCTCTAATTTCGACAATAATTTATGCACACTTTAAATGACATGGCAATCATCTTTACACAACTCTAAATAAAACTCATTTTCTCCACCCTCTTTGACTGCATCTATTTTATCTCGATTAAATCCATCCTTAAGTTGCTTATAAGCAAACCAATTAAGATCTTTGTCTTCCTTAAGGAGTATTTCTCTTTATTTATAAGTATTTATAAGAGATCATCACAGAACAACCATCTCTCATTTTAGCCCATTCTTTCCTTAAAAAGGCTTCCTGCAGTGAAGTGGCTACTATTGTTGTAGGAAAAAAAAAAATCTCTGCTTATATTTATACCAAAATATTTATACCAAAATATTTATACCAAAATAAAAGAACCTCCTTATGCAATGATTTTTCAATTCAGTTCAATTTTTCAGTTAATTTTATCAAATCAAACATAACCATGCAATTCAAATCCTAAATCATAATCTTCAGGTCTCCAAAGTCTCCTATCTCTAAGCAATATCCATTCATTCAACCATACTAAACAACAGTCCTCATAATACAATTTAACAGTAGGGGCTCCCAAGCCCCCCGTTTTTGGTGTTTTGTATTGCGTTTTAATCTGGTTTTCTTTGCCTGCCAAACACATCTAGGCATTTCTTTCTGCTATTAACCAAATGGTATTCCATTTCTTACAATAGAGATTGTTTGAAAGAAAAATAAAAGCCTTGGCAACATATTTGGTTTTATTATTGCACTATTACCCAAAGGGAATAAATTTATCTTTCCTCATTTTTCTAAGTCATTTTTCATTTATTTTAAAAAATTTTCATACTTGTTCTGAAATAATAAACTGTTTTTTTTCATTTTACTTAATTTTTTATCAAACATTTAAAAAGTCATCAAACACACAAACACATATCCAATATTACATGCAATGACTTCCTATTGTCACATTTTGGATTACAATTATGTTATAGATTCTGTATCCTTTCATTAATTATGAAGAGTGATTCTACTTCTTCGGTTCTTCTTAGTATTTATATATACAATTATTCAGTTTATCGTTCAATACTCACTATCATATTTCCCCAGATGTTCTTAAGATATTACTGCATCCCATTCATTTATAATTTTTTCTAGTACTCTTTCTATTATTGATACCATTCATTTGTTCGTAGTAACCACTTCTATTAATTTCAGATACCAATCATTTTCTGTAGGAGTATTTTTTGTTTCAATTTTTGAGCAAATATAACTCTAGCAGCAGTTGTCATATAAAATAATATTTTTCCAAATCTTTTTTTTTTTTTTTCAAATTTGTCATCAATAATTCCAAATAAATAAAATTCAGGGGTCATTTTGAAATGAGTTTCTACATTTTTTTCTGTCTTGATATGAACACTCTTCTCATATTTGCTCTCTTGCAAGACACCAGAAATGATAGAAAGTATTTTTATCAGACTGACATTTCCAACATTTATTGTCAGAATTCTTAGATAATTTGTCTGGGGAGAAGTACCACCTATAATGCATATAAATTGTTGGGTTTTATGACTGAAACTCCCAAATATTTTATCCAATTTTTTTCTATTTTAAAAAAGTTAATTCATGAACCTCTTCCAGGTATCTTATGGTCATTATTTAGTAATGAAAGAGGCCTATAATTCATTGTTAATGTCTCATCTTTGTTTACTTATTAATTGCTGTGATGGAAACATTTCTCCAAGAGTCTAGCACCAACCTTTTTCCTAATAACTCATCACACACCATTTTTAGTGATTGAAGTAGCTCATCTTTGAATTTCTTATAATATACTGCAGATAATCTCTCTGGGCCTGCCATTTTTCCAGATGTAGTCTTTTTAATTGCTTCAGTAAGTTCTATAGTTGTCACAGGCCCATTCAATTTGCCTTTGTTCCAAACACAGCTTGTCCAATTAAGTTTATTAATTAAGTTTATCTATCCCCTTACATGTACATCTCTGTAGCAGTCTGGAGAACTGTTTTCATGTTGGGCTTGTACCTTGAGAGACCAAGGTTCAAGTAATCACTGAGCTTTGAAAATCTACACTTGGGCAAGTCACATTCTCCCTCAGTCCTCTCTGAACAAATATTGGTGAGAAATCTCAGTGATAGGTTTGCCTTATGGTTGCTGTAAGTTGATAAAAAGTTGAAGGCACAGAACAACAACAGCAGCAAATGGAGAATAATAGAACCCATCCATATCTCTTGTACTTCTATTGCATTCCCACTGTCCCAGTTTTGCAGATTGGATTTCCTGTCTTATCGATGAGGTTGGAAAGCTGTTCAACAGGGCAAAGACTGGAAATAGCAAGGCTGCTAAAGCATCTGACATCTCTGTGTAAAAAATCTCGCACAATTTGGGCTCTAGCCAAGATGGGTGATTGTTAGCAGCATGAATTTCATTTCATTTTAAATTAATGCCCAGTTTGTCTACAACACTGAATTTATGCTACATTTCCATATTTTTAGATGTGACATTTTCCTACAGAGGTGCTGAAAATTTAACAGAGTTTAACGATTGAAGAATATTCAAATAGCATTTCTCATTTCATATGGACATTTTGCCAGATGGTGCAGCACTAGACAAATAAATAAATAAGTACACTTTAAAAATGCAGTGTGCACCATTTTGTATTACACCTACACATTTCTAATGTTTGTCAAATAGGAAGGAGAGAGAGAGAGAGAGAGTGAATGGGAGTGGGATGTAAAAACCAAAGTATAATATAAAACCTAGGCCCTTTTCTCACGTTGGGGGGGCCAAAACGGGGCGGTGCACGCAGGGGTGGGGCTTACCTGCTTGCGTTTTGCTCCATCCCTGCTCCTCCCTGTGGGGAGTGCAGTTCCACTGCTTCACACACCACCGAATTTCGGCGGCACTCAGCAGCGTTCGGCAGCATTCGGCGGCGCCCAAAATGGTGGCCAGCGGCTTCCGGCAGCGCTCTGCCAATCAGGGCAGCACGCCAGCCGGAAGCCTGCCCCTGGGCAGATCTGCAGAGACACGCTACCGCATCTCTGTAGATTCTCACCGGGAGCTGCCACGGATTAGTGTGGGCGAGTTTCATAAAAACCACCTGGGAAGGTGGTTTTTAAAAAACTCGCAGCGCCACCCCTGTGGCTGCGCTAGAGCGGTTGGAGGTGTGGCACCTCACCTTTTCCAACCGCACTAGTGCACCCCACGGTGTGAACAACCTCCATCTCCAGTTGTCGCACTGCAGGGTTTTACCCCTGTGTGAAAATGGCCCTAGAAAACGTAGAATCTAGAAAATTTGCTGTATTAAGAAGAGACGGTTGGTGATGATCAGCTTCTCTCAACCCATGCAAAATTCCACACAAGTGAAAACATACAAAATAAGGTAGTGGTTGAGTGGGGCTTGGGGCACATTTCAACATCTATAACAGATAAGAAAGTTAATTTAAAAGTAGGATGAAAGTACATAATGTTTATATCAAAAAGCTTTTAACCTGATGTTTTATTTATGTTACATTTGTACACTAAATTTTTTGGAAGATAAAGGTGAAAATCACATCCACTATTTTTCTTCTGCCTGCCGACCATCTCTGTTTTGACCCTGATAAAGAAGGAGAAATCTGCATGAATTATTGAAAGCACCATTTCTCACCTACCCAACCACCTACCCATTAAAAGGGAATAAATGAGATTAAACTAAATCTATAACCTCAGGAAAAATGCAGGAAATGTATCTTTGGTGTCATGATAGCTGTAAATGTGGTTGAATGAATGAATGAATGATGAGGTGGAAGCAAAAGATTCCAACATTTCAGCCACCAAATCATGTATATAATCCAATATATATAATCCCAATAAGAAAGAAAAATCAAACTGAACTCTCAACAAACCCAAATCACTTCAACACTTGAAGAACAATCAGCACCCACAACCACAATGATGTAGTCTTCTCTTTATTATCAATATAATATGCAATCCAGGAAGGATGATGTTAGGTAAGCATCATCTTATGGTGTGTCCCTCAGATTTTCTGAGTCATGTGGTACTAACCTGTGTCATCTAATGTTGTTGTGGTGTCCTGAAGACACACATCAAGCAAGCCTCCCTGTTCATCTTTGAAGGAGGTGGCTGGTGTGTATGATCACTGGCAGTATACATCACTCTTAACCATACCTTTTGAAATGGCTAAGGGGGTGTTCCTGATTCATGCCCCCCTTGTGAGTTTGGTTTTAGCACAATTGTCACACTTGGCATATCTTACCAGTTCTCACCGCTTTTTTTCTGTTTCTGATCATAAGCACAAAAAAAGAAACGATGAAACATATATACATAATCAGAGATATGCTCTTCTTCTCACAATTGAGTATGAAAATGGCATAGTGTTTTTTTTATCAGTATCTTCCTAGTAAATTCAAAGGGAATGTTGCTTCATCAGTCAAATCTCAACATCACACCTGGCATTCCTGACTAAATTAAATATTCAGTTTATGACTTAGTTCTTTTATTGCTTCCTTCCCATTGTCTTACATGCACTGTTAATTTCCCATCTGGTTTACAGTAACATGTTCTATGTAGAGATGCTCCTAGGGATGCACATTTAGCTGTATTTAATGCAATAATGAAAAAAATAGTGTTCCATTTTGTTTTAGTGATCACATGACCTAAACAGATGGCTACCAAAAGTTGTTTTAGCATTACCTTAAAAGCTTCCTTCCATGAGACTAGAATATATACTGTTTAATCCAAAGGTGAAGAAAATGGGAAGGGGAATGGAATAAGAACCGTTTGCTAATGTATCAGCCAATATGGTAACATGCAGAGAAAAACCCTGTTGTAAGACTTTGTTCCATGGTGTCACAACTTAGCAACAGCCAGTAGTGAAATCTAGTAATATATAGTGACACTAGAAGGAGAAATCTAAAGAAACTAGTATTTCAATGAACGGTTGCTTTGGACTCTCGCTGTTAATTCAGTGTACAAAATGTACTGTAGAGATTTCCATCTCATTATTGCAGCTCAGATTACAGCAGCACTCCAAAGCCATTTATTTTTATATTTTGTGCTTGTGTTAATTAGGTTTCCTTATGTTATTTTCTTTCAGTTTTAATTTTTCATATAAATCTTTTTTATGCATCAGTCAGTTTCTTTTGTATGTTTTCTCCTGTCCCTTGATCAATCTTATATTTTCTTTTCCTTCCTTCCTTCCTTCCTTCCTTCCTTCCTTCCTTCCTTCCTTCCTTCCTTCCTTCCTTCCTTCCTCTTTCTTCTACCTTTAAACTCTAGCTTGTTATTTCAAAGTCCTAAACTCTGGAAGACGTGGCAGGAAGTCACTCTATTTTAACTGATATTGTCAGCATTCCTGTACCTGCTACAGATATCATTCTTCCTCTTTTGGTGCTGGGTCAAAGTGCACATTCCAACTAGAATGAGATGTTCATTAAGAGTAGAAGCATTGTAATAGCTGGGTTGCAGTTAACACTGTTTCTACCCTGAACTTTGGTTCCCTGCCTGCGTGCTGCTGCCCATTTTAGTGCAAGAGACAGTGGTAAGCTCACACACAGGTTTTGGACATCTCAGTAAGAAAAAGTTTGTGCACATCACTTTCTTTTTCATGTAGTCTAAGAAAGGAGATGGTATTATAAGCCGTTTCACTGAGAAATCAATGTGCCCCATGCCAATGCTTCCTGTCTGAAGGAGAAGACTGGGCATTGCAATTCATGTGATATTTCCTGCATTAAAGAGGGAGACTGGGATTTTGGATTGTGGCCCATTTGAACTGGGTTTTTCCAATTTGTTTCACAACCAAATTCAAGGTGTTCTGTTTGAACTGTGTATCCCTAAATGACTTGGAGCCAGGATATCTGAAACACCATCTCTTGTAGGAAACTATACTTCATTTGAGAGTTTCATCAGAAACCCTGTTGTGTGTCCCATTATCAGGGAATAGGTAGGTCGGTAGGTAGGTAGGTAGGTAGATAAACAAGACAGGGCTTTTGCTGCAGCTGTATCTTGATTGTGGAACTTCATCCTCAAGGAAATCAAGTTGTCTCTATTCCTATTGAGATATCCACAGAAAGAGAAACACTACATTGTTTAATGATGGGATTGGCTTTTAAAAGTATTTTGACCTGATTTTAATGAATGTTTCTCTGTTTTATATTTAATATTCTTGTTATTTTAATGGATTTTACTGGGTATAGTTTTAAGAGTCAAAACGAACAACAACAAAAAAAGGGATGGATGGATGGATGGATGGATAGATAGATAGATAGATAGATAGATAGATAGATAGATAGATAGGCTCTTTCCACACCCTATCTTTTCCCATAGTCTTCTGGTCACAATCCCGACAGTGCCTCTGCTGGGAAGGGAGTGCATTGGGAATGCCCCCCTCTGCACTGGACTAGCTCCCTGCAGAAGGGAGCATAACGAACATGCTTCTTCATCCCGCAATGCAGCCAGGCTTTATCCCATGCTGCTCTGGGGCAGGAAGCATCTCCATTACATTTCTAGGCCTTCTGCAGGGCAGTGGAACCATCATCTGATCAGGGGTCACTGACAGAGAAAAACCATCAATAATTTACCCCGCTATTGTGCTGGCTGGTGACAGGAGAAAGACATCTTGAGGAAGTGTCATCATGGTCACTCTGCTCTTCCATCCCCATGCCAGGATGCAGTCCTCCTGTGGAAAGACCCATAGAGTTCCCAATGACCACAGAGGAAATGGCAGGTTCTTTATGTGTATATTACTTTGAATTGCAAAAAAGTATAAGCACACCTGTTTGTTGCTGCTTCTTAAAAAGTGCAAAGCAGCCTCAGGTTGTTAGAATGCTGAGTTCATATTTTACAAAGTGGCTCCAGGCTTCTGTTTATTACAGCATTTGCTTGGTACTCTAAATCTCACTTTAGATTCCCACAGAGATGGCTCATTGACTCGCAGTGCAAAGCTAAGCTTTTTTGTTTCTTTGCCATCAATGCACGATGATGCCATTTACAAAGATTCATAAAATATAATGGCCCTGATTAGCTGCCTGCCTGAATAACTCATGTGAATGCACCTCACACATTACTTTTTAAAAATGTTCATCACAGTGACTTTTTAATATATGTGTGTGCGTGTGTGCGTATGTGTGTGTATTTTTTCATTCATTCTGTAGAAATAAAAAATGTCCAAAATACTGATCAATCACAGATGTTGAGCTTTGATTTTAGTTAAATATGCAGTGCACTCTATCCCAAAAGTTCAAAGTACACAAGGATGAGGAGGAGGAGGAGAAGGAGGAGATATCACAATAATAGCAGATTATAACAACTAAGTAGAAAGGATGCACCACCTCCTTAGCCTTGGTTAGTAAGAATTTATTTTCTGGGGAAGTCTAGAGGTCCAGTGAGTCTTTCATTTCAATTGTTCCCTTTTGATTAAAATGGTTAGTACCCATAAATAATCCGTCACTGAAGAATTGACCTATGTGTTTCAAAACACGTTACTTCTATATGTTACACCATTTCTGCCCTAGACTGTTGCAGTGTGATTATTTCACTTTCAACATCCTCTAGAATTCTGGGGTTTGTAGTTTACAGAGGCCAAAGAGGTCTCTGGCTTAGAATTCTAAATGTCCCTCCATAAACTGCAAACTCCAGAATTCCACAGGATGTTGAAAGTGAAATAAGAGCACTATAACAGTGTTGTGTGGAAAGGTCTGAAGTTGTGATTGTGAGTCAGGAACAGCTATGGATGAATATAATATAGGTAACTGTTCACCATCACTACTTAGTCATGATTATGATACTATTATTCTGACTGTAACTCCCTCAAGCCTACTGTACCAGGGTTCAGCTGCATGAGGACAAAGAGGTCCATTCTGACAATGATCACAGCATGGGAGAATGACGTTTTCATCAGGTTTGTGGGGGGCATCAAACCAGGAGAGATTACTTACTGTTGTATACTTAGGTTTACTAAATTAGGCATGATTCAGAATACTGGCCATAGTACTTAAAGGTAGCCAAGTTATCTTGGTACATATGGGAAAATAAATAAATAAAAATTCTACAATCACCTCAGCTAATCTCTGCCAGTATGACTAAAAGAAGAATGCTTTCCATAGCTATGGATTTCTTGAAGTTTCACAATACCCAAAAATCTGCTGCTTGAAATGACTTTCTCATTCTACCTAATTGTATGGTCAGCTCTGTCTCTGGCAAAAAAACCTTATTGTGTCAAGGATTTATATGAAGGACAGGAAAGAATTCTTTTCCACCCAAGTGTAGAGGACAAGCTGCTTGAAGCTTCACTCTCTCTCTCCTAGTTTCAAGGAAGCCATGGTGGGCTGGATGTTCAAATCTTCACACAGGCAGAGCCTGGCAAGGTATGGTATAGCCCTGTTCAAATTTCATGCTTGCTGCAACTCAGATTTTTTTAACTGGGGCAGTGAGATGCACCCCTAAAGAAAATCCATCACTAACATTGATTAATATCCACAACTGGCTTTTCAGTACTCCATCCCCACTTTCTCCCCAAATCCCCAATTAAATTTCTAAATATAGGTTTCCAACAGCATTTGACTGTGGACAGGAAAGAACTGAAAGATGAGTTGTTGTTTTTTCCAGACCTTTCTTCCTTTTCAGCTGTCACCACCTCTTCTTGTTAGATGGCTGGACCATTTTCAGATTCACTGTAGGGGAGTAGATATTAGTCTGTACCAGGAACATTAAATACCTTGCAGTTGTAGGGTTTTTTTCTTCTAAAAAAAAATCTAATAGGAAAAAAAGATTTGAAAGAGATGGTTCCTCAAGACAGCTCAGGGAAGGGAAAAATGTAAAAAAAACTGGAAGACAAACATAATATTAAAAATAATGAACCAAGTTTTTGAAAGTTTCTCTTTTTTAATACTCTTATACTAATACCTGTTTTCCATTTTGCCCATTTCATTGGCCTATTAAAGCATAAAATAGATGCAAAAAAAAAAAAATGAATCCTCTAAAACCCCAATAGACCAATGCTCATTGAACTTCTGCAATTTTTTAAAATAAAATATTGCTCAGAACAACATTTAGTAAATTGGGGTGAAATAACTTTAAATCTGTAAGTTTTTGTTTGTTGTGTTTTGTTTTTGTTTTTCTATAGCAGACTCTGAACCAAAAAAAAAAAAAATGCTAAAAACATCACTGGGCAGTTCCCTTGTGCAGCTTCAGCATCAGAATTTCCATCGATGTATTTTGAAGGACCACATCACATTTGACAACATTTGATCTCTTTCATGTCAGAACCATTAGAATTTTATATCTTCCACTATGTCAGTATTTGCGGTTATCTGACAAGAGCCCTGGTGGTGCAGTGGTTAAATGCCAGTATTGTAAGCCCCAAGAATGTAAGTTCAATCCTGCCAAGCTCCAGGTTGACTTAGCCTTCCATCCTTCCACAGGTCAGTAAAATGAGTACCCAGCTTGTTGGAGGCAATTAGCTAACACATTGTAAACTGCTTAGAGAGTGCTTAGCGGATAAGCAGTATAGAAATACACATGATATTGCTATATTAATCTGAGGCCTATCTGTTTTGGGCTCACCATCTGATTTATAAACATCAGAGACTAGAATAAACCTCTGGAATAAAATTATGTTTTACTGATCATTAACAAAGGTAAAAGCAATGGAGTGCCCCAGTCTTCAGAAATGTGCCCTGGAGGTGTGACATTGTGACAGGGAGGTGTGTATACTTTCTGTCCTGGATGGAAGCTAATGATGTGTTCTTAAAACTTTGGTGTTGTTTTTAACGCAACAAGGCTTCAAAAGTGTGGTCCAAATAAAGACAGTCCATGGCCTGAAAACCAAAAGAACAAACTCTTCCCATTCTATCTTCTTTCTGGAATACTCAGCTGCAGAATGAATAGCTGCCCAAGTGCTCTGGTTTGACTATCCTATAAGCAGTCATTTAACACACCTGAGATGAGCAGTGATGACATCTTGAGAACAGATTATGCCCTTGTCTTTTACATGAACATTTCTTACATGTGAGTGTCCACTATAAATACCAAATAGCATCTGACAATGGCCAGAATCTAGTTGGTATCTTACACATGGAAGTGGTTGGACATTTTTGTCCAATATGGAATGTCTGCATTCAATCCAAGGTTCTGGAGACATAGTGGTGCATGAAGTCTGGAAGCCATGCCCTATGAGGAGCATCTTAGGGAGCTGAGTATATTTAGTCTGCTGAAGAGAAGGTTAAGAGGTGACATGATAGTTATGTTTAAATATTTGAAAAGATATCATATCAAAGAGGGGCTTGTTTTCCACTGTTCCAGAGACTAGGACAAGGAGTAATGGATTCAAGCTACAGGAAGAGATTCCACCTGAAACTCAGGAAGAACTTCCTGACAGTCAGAGCTGTCCAGCAGTGGAATATGCTGCCTCAGAGTGTGGTAGAGTCTCCTTCTTTGGAGGTTTTTAAACAGAGTCTGGATGGCCATCTATTGGGAGTGCTTTGATGTGTGTTCCTGCAAGCAGGGGGTTGAACTGAATGGGTTCTAGTATTTTATGATTCTATGATTCTAAGTGTGATTGCACTTGGGTGTACATTGCACATGGGTGTACATTGTGCATTATGCATAGTTGCTTATGCATTTGGTTGTGCATTCAGTTGTAAATTCAATGTCTTGTTTCAGTTGCATAGTGGTGCCATTCAAGGGTTTTGTGGTACAATTAATGCATAATTCTTCACATGGAGATTTACATACAGAACTCCAGTATAGGATCTCAGCCAATATTTGATAGCTGCTGTACAGCAGCAGTTTGTAGTTGGCATTATCTGACATGTCATAGTGAATATTTGACAAAAATCCTTTGTTCTAAAGTATTTATATCCTACCAGCAGGATTATGTTTTCATTTAATCTGTTCCCAAGCTTTTTATGGTAGAAAAGGCAGTAACCAGGAGGTTGAATTGAGCACAGAAATACGGTGGAAGGAAGCCCACATACCAGCAGAATCCCTTGCTCAAAAGAACAAAGAGAAAAAAAAATCTGGCCCGACTTCAAATGAAGGAACAGAGTATATGCATTTTGTCATGAATGCAATATTGAACTGAATGAGTCCCATTTGATTCAATGTTCATGCAAATGACTTGAATATTAACTGTGATGGATAGATACTAAGGGAGATTATTTTCGTTACTCCATTTGAACCCACCAAACTGGCTCCAGCTTTCCAGGCCCATAGCAAACCGCTGTCCAAATATAATGAATGGAAGGTTAAACCGAACTCCTCTCTCTTTATTCTGCTAATCCTTAGACCTATAAAATAGCACATTTATGTGTGTGTTTATGTGCACATGTACATGTTTCCCTAGTTTTTGTTGCTGTAATGGCTTGTACTGAACCTGTTTAGGGACTGTATCATGCAAGTAAAGATATCAAGATGATTTTAGCATACAGAATCCTACGATGTGATACATTCCTTTTATGAAACATATTCAGGGATAGGTGTGTTGGCCATGAAGGAAAATACAGCAAAATACAAAATCCATAAAACAGTGATAATCTTTATTGGCCAATGATAATGAGGATTCCTTTTATGAGTTTTTTTCTCCCCTGGAAGTTCCAAAGTTTCACTGATATCCTGTTAGAAACATCCATATGTGTTAGTTTCCCTTACCTGTATCAATGTCTTTTTTCAGTGCTGTGGGGGTTGAAACACCACAGAAGCCAAAGTTTCTCACACTTTATTGAAAAATCTCTGAAGGTACCTCTCACATGGTTGTTCTGTGCTTCATGGTGAGCAGATAGGATTTCATAAGCGTCTGACTATATCCCCAGAGCCAGATGCAGAATGATAACGTCACTGCTGAGATCCGTCAGGGTCTTCTGAAATAGAATAAAACTTTATTATGGTCATAGACCAGCATAAGTAAAAGGAGAAACAGAATAAAAGAAGGTAATTAAAATAAACAGGTTAAAAACAGCATTTAAAAGTATCCCATCAGGATACACAACTATAACATAGCAGACAAGATTGGTATTGGTCTTCTCTGGAGGTCAACGACTGAAGAATTTTTACCACAACTGCACAGAAGCTGGAAACATTATATGTTATATCAGAGTTGATGTCTGAAAGCAGCAAAGTGTTGAATTGTTCGATTTGCCCTTGATACTTTTGCAATAGGGGTAAAATAAGGCTGAGTCTGATGTCCCTAAATTATGAGCACTGGAGAAGTATCTGCTTTGTTGTTTCTGTTTGGCAAGAGCCACAGGAGTACAGTCTGTCTGAGAAGGGGATCTTCTTGTATTGGCCTTCAAGGAGAGCTGAGCAGAGGGCATGACAACATGTAAGACCCCGCTTGGGGTCCCCTGATATCATTATGGTTTGGATGGGCACCATAACTAATTGGCATCATATGTAATTGGCAACACACTTTAATTGGCACTAATGTCAAATTCAAGCCTGAGAGGTGACTGAGAGGTCAAACTGAATGAGGGAAGGAATCTGACTGTAAATGTCAGAAAGACAAGCAGGTCAGCCTAAAACACTCTCTTGGTACAACCTAGGTCATTTATCAGATAAATCACTGCTATTCCAGAGAATAATAGAAGTTGAATGTCTTTCCAGGGAACACAATTGGGAAAAGCCCACCAGGACACTGATTGACATATGTCCATCCCCTCTAAACGGGGACTCTTTCCTCTTGCCTCATAGCACCCACAATACAAAGCTATTACAACAGTCATCATGTCTTTGCATCCAAACACTGTGAACATTAGTGGGTTGATAGTCCATTACCTGTGTTGCAACTCCCATTGTTCCACACCCAAAACTGCATATATGTTGCCCCCTTGGTAAACCCAGTCCTGGGGTCTACAACTTTGATATAAAATTAATCTAACCCACCAGAGAGGTCACTCAAATGTGCATGTAGGCAATAATGGTCGTATGATCGAATGAACTAGATCAGGCCAGTAAAATCCCCAGTCATGTAGCACCAGGAGACCTCATGTTGTGATAACCCATGGTGGACAAACGGTCCTTAACCTTTAAGGAGTCCACTTGAAGGGAGTAAAAATGTTCCCAGAAAATTGGGCACTGGAAGCAATAAAACCTTATCAACTCCATCTCCAGAAACTCAGACCACAGCCTCAAAGCAGAGGAAGATCCTGTTATTTGGATAATGCTTTGTTATCTTCTGAGAAAAGCCAGGTGTGGAGTTGTTTTTCTTGTTCTGTCCCTGTTTGTTCTCCCTGGGAAAGGATTTGCCTTCAAAGTAAATTTTTCCTACAAATAGTCTCTGTTTGGGGGCTAGTTAGAGAAGGAGAGAAAGGCGAGGCAAGGAGAATGAGTATGATGCCTCCTGACTGGTCTCCCCTCCTTCCTCAGCGTCTCTTCGCTGAGTTGCTGTTTGATCACTGCTTCCCGGACCAGGACTTCAGAAGGAGGTGCAGTATTACCCAAGCTGCAAATCCATCAACAATCCCTCTATCTTATTTCCACTCTTTGTTTCTATTAGCCCTTGGATGTGTGTGTGTGTGTTTGCATTAGTGTGAACTATTACTATTCAATAAAGTCATTCATTGGAACTTTTGGTGTGATTTCTGACTTAGCCTGACCCTGTAAACATTGGGTAAAAGATCTCTAATTACCTTGCCCTCTTTGCATTGCTAAAGCAGTGCTCATAGATAATTCTCCCCACAAGTGATAATTTTGACAGGCGTTGGGACCCCCAGCAAGCAGGGTAACACATACCTTCCACTACCACAGGCTATTTTTTGGGGGTACAAATACCCTTGATTCCAGGATGCCTAGTGCAGTCTCTTGAAGGTCTACCTGTCACTCTGTTCATCTGACTCCTGAATGAGAACTGTCCTTAGGTTCTACCTAAGCAAACCACATTTTAGCTTCTTTATACTCTTCTGGACTGGTAATTATAAATTCCTCAAAACCCTCAGCCTCTCTAAACATTTTTCCTCCCTTTCATCCTTCAGTTAGCTCTTGTGTGAATGTTTGTTTGTGTGTATCTTGTGTGCATGAATGAGTGAATTCTCCCCAATAAAAATACATTTTTAGCTTACTTTTTAATCTTTGGCTGGTTCTTTTCCTGCGTGTGCCTATAAGCACTGGTAGCAAGGTCTTGTTAAGTTATCCCCCTTCGCAAGCCTCCTCTTTGAGCTAATTCATTCCCCACTTTTTCATAGAGGTACTGGCATCATGATGGGACCCTTGTGGCACACACATTTTGGGATAACAATCATACCAAGGTAAAAGCCCTCCAATATTTGGATATTTCTAGTTTTGCTAAATATGCCATAGGTGAAGCCAGATATCTGTTAGAGTCACTAGCAATAAAGGTTGGGGCACTGGCTAGATCCAGTTGTTGTTCTGTGTCTACCACTTGTTGTTTGATAGCCACTTTAGCCTGGTCGTATCTGGAGAAAAGCCCAGTGACTGGATTTTGGTCATCACTGTCTATTTCCACATAAACTGAAATTCATGTCTTAAGGTTAGTGGGACAAGGCCAATGGGGAATAAAAATAGTCTTAGTGAGTAGCTGAGTATGGTCAACCACATTGGCCTCCACTTTCATAAGACCTGACTTACAGTTGCATTAGGGACACATTTTGGAACTTGGAAAGCTGATCTTAAGAATTTAAATTGCACAAGTTCTAGTGGTATAACAAAGTGGAAGGGTCCCAGTTGGGAACCATAAAGGAGTTTGATTTAGCTTCAAAGAGTTTGAGCACTGCAGGTATATAATAGCATCCTCTTGGCTTGAAAAAATTGAGAATGGCTGTTGAGCCCCTCTGTATGTTACTAGCAGCATATTCCCCATGCGCTTTCCTACTGCCAGTAGTGTGAAAGTTTATCTCTAATATTTTGAAGCAGGAGACCTGTTCAGTCTTGTGGCCATCTAAACTCCAGGTATGGTTCTTGGGCCTTTTAGCAAATGACATGATTTTAGGGTTTTTTTTTTTTATCATTGAGTACTAGCTGATCCTCTCTGCAGTACTGTGTTAGTCTTCTGGGTCCTCTAGAGGTTTCAGTGCTTCTGTAATCATGTTGTCTCTGACTATGGAAATGTAGTCAGACTGCAATTCCCACAAATCAAGGAATGGCTGTGCAGGACAACTTCAGGGGCTGTTCAGTAAGTCAAGAAGTGATATATGGTTCAGTTTAAAATGGATCAACATGTGGGTCTACTATGCAATGTTGAACTGTACAGGATCGCAACTTATGGAATATTTGACATGCCACATTTGTATAACATGATCAAAACCAGACAAAATGAACCATACCATACTTATTAAGCCATTCAAGTGGGACCATGATCTCAGGAATAATGAAAACAACCCTGCAGGGGTTTGCATCATCTGTTTTTACTTTCTAAAATCATAATTTTGGAAGAGGAGGAAGGATAGATCAGCATGTTTCAGCAAACATTTTATTAAAAGCAAACACTATGCAAAAAAAAACAAACATTTGCAGTATGAAAAAAAAGGACATTTCAGGACTGAACATAGCTCTGTTTTACAGAAGAATCATAAATTTCATTAAAATGTGATCCTATGGCTTTTCTGCATTGGGTTGTTAAAATGGTGCAGAGCGACCTCCAACGGAGGTCTCCTGCACCGTAGAGTGGACTGGGGCAGACTGCTTTTTGCAGTTCCGCACCTCAGTCCACTCCGGTGAGACTGGAACTGGTCGCACAGTGTGTTTTTTAAAAACCTCTTTTTAGAGGTTTTTAAAAAGCACGGAGCGTGCGACTCTGTGTCACTCTGTCGCCACACTTCGGTGCAGATTTGCAGGCGCGCACTAGGGCATGCCTGCAGATCTGCCGGGGGCGGGCTTTAGGCTGGCAAGTTTCTCTGGTTGGTGGAGAGCCTCCACCAACCGGAAGCTGCCATTTTGGATGCCGGAACAGTACGGAGCGACGAGCTTGCACTGCTCCTCGTCCCCACGGACTTGCCCAGACACTGAAAAAATCCAATGAGTCCCATTTTTGCGCGATTCCTTTCCCACATGCGGAAAGGGCCTATGTTAGTAGAAATTTCATTGTTCTATTCTTAGCTTCAGAAATTTTAACATGCTGTTTGTGACCTTGGGCATGTCTATATTACAGCCTTAAACATGTACAGTAATCATTCTGTCTCCCCAGTTCTAGGGTTTTATGAAGAGGGGTAGGGATAAAAGCAAAATCTGACAGGCTTTTTGGGAGGGGGGCTTACTCAACAAACTACATTTCCCAAAATGCTTTTAGAGATGTCTATAGCTATTGGACATTTAGACTGTCTCTTACACCCAACATAAGGCATTGCTCTTGAGACCTCCATGATATTTTATTCATATATCATCTCCTGGAACATTGTAGCATTTAAAATCATATTCAGTGTAGCCAGTTTGTGGTTAATGGTCAGAAAGGAGTGGAATGTCAACAATTTTATGAATGCAATCATCAATGCGCACCATGAATTCACTTGTCAGTTATGTTTTGGTTGTGTGATAAGCTCAGCTATGACATGACTTCTTGTGCTGCTGTCTATCTGTAGCATTTTGACCGAGACTGTTTTCTGCTGTTTATCATCATGTGAGTCAGTGAAATGGTTTTATCACACAGAAGGTGATCTTTTCAGTGTCATTTTCACATTGTCAAATCAAACCTAGATGCAAGTCATTTTGTCATGCCATGCACCTGCAGCTGTTAATTTAACCAATGTGGTCCTTGGAACCATCATGAATCAGAAATGCATGTCATGTATTTACTCTTTATAAATTTCATGTACATAAACAAGAAGGGTCTAAGATGGAAATAAGCATCCGCATGTGCAGCTGAAGTACTTGTAGATGCTTCTTTCACTTTACATTGCAGTGCTCAGCTGCAGCTCACTGAATTGACTGGGTGTGTCTTTTTGAAGTTGAAAGAGTTGCACTTCTCTAAAATGGGGCCGTCAGTTGTTGACTCACAACTAATTTGTTTGCTTATTTATTTAGGGTTCCTTTACCCTGTTCTTCAACCAAGAGTGGCTTACAAAAGATCAATAACTAACAAGACAGTCTCTGCCCTTGGCTCTATAACTAAATCTAATCTCATTGCCTGCTGCTAGGCTTGAATTGTGGTAATGGTGTATTTCCTACATCAAAAAAGTATGTGTGTGTTTTTCTCATTCTAATGTAAAGAAGTAACAGTGGCCTAAAATGTCTGTCATTTTGACACTTAGCCCACTGTAATTGTAAAACCAGTGAGTGTATTTCAACCACTTATCCAGTTTCTGGTTTTCCTGGCAGCCGTGTGATCAGTTGATATCATCTCTAACTTCTACAGCTGGTTGTAAGCGGGCTGCCTCTCTATAGGTGAACTCAAAATACTTTGGTATGCATAATAATGTACAGACATCTTCTAATCTAATGAACTCTATTAACACAACAAATCCTTACTGACACTTCACATTATTTTTCATTTTTTTCTCTGCCCAGATAAATGAACCGTCTGTTCAGTATCATCGTGCAAAGAAAATACGCACTCCTGAATCTCAATTATTTTGAGAATTATGAGCATAAGCACAGGACAAGGGCAACAGTGACTGGGTTTTCTCAGCTATGATGATGTTAAAATTAGAAATATTAATAGTCTAAAATACTTGATAAATTGGATTAGAAACTGCTTAGCATCAATACATATCTCCGCTGCTACAGTGCTTCCTTGTGGGCCCTCTGATGTGTTCACAGCACTTTCATAGTTGGAAACCTTTTTTCGTTCTTTCTAATGGAAGGCTCAGACAGCTGCATCTCCCGGGATGTGATAGTCAGCTAAAATCAGGAAGGAATAGGATGCATAAAAGATGGGGTCCAAAGCCAGAAACAGCTGCAATTCAAGCTGTTAAAAGTTAGAGAAGAGGCTGAACACTTGAATAGTCCAGAAGAAAGGCAAGAATGGGACTAAGGACTGAAGAAGACACTATGTGATTAGCAATAGAACCAGCAGGAATTCATTGAAGAAGGCAAGGTTGAAGAGGGTCTGCAATGGAGGGATAGTGTGATGACTTGATTGCTAGAAGCCCACAAAGGACCCAAAATCCCAAGAGTGAGAAAAGGGAGGGGTCTTGTTTGTCAGTGCCTGGAACAGAGGAAGAATTCTAGAGGAGAACTCAGCACAGCCAAGTTTCAGTCAAAGTCAAACAAGTACAGATTTACAATGAAACCAATGTTTACAGTGTCATGCAGGAAAAAACTAGGCAGAGATTCCAAAATGTAAACTAAAATGTGTTTTATTGAAAGATTCACACACTCATGCAAAAGATACAAGCACTCACACACTCATGCAAGAGCTAACAGAAGGATATAGGGAGGAAAGTTGTGGACAGAGAAATTTTAGAGTTCAGGTGATAATTACCGATCCAGACAGCAGTGAGGAAAGCAGTGATGTGACTTAGGTTTGCATCTAAGTTCTTGTTCAGAAATCATTGTGACAGCATGGCATTCAGCAAGGTGAGAGACTGTACTGCATCACTCAAAACTGAGGGCTTTTATATCCAAAAACTATCCTGCAGGTATGAGTGCGAATGACTTTCCCAGCCAAGTGAACAATGGGAGTTGCATGACTGATGATAATGTCTGGATGGAGTTAATGGTCTTAGTGTTTAGGTGGCAAAAATGTGGTAGTTGCCATAAAAGCTCTGTATTGTGGAGACGTTTGGGGGACAATACATAGGTATGAGGGAGCAGAGTTGAAACAGTCACTGTTTTGGTGGGAACTTCCCTTTGTACCATTGTATGCTCAGAGATGGTCCAGCTTCAACTTAAGCCTATTATCTCTCGGGTTGCTTTGTAATCTGCCTGACAATGACTTTGGCTATACCTAGAGGGGGTGTTGGCTGACCTATCTTGCAATCACATTTTCAGTCAGTATTTTTCCTCTGCTCAGCTTGACCTTCCACTCATCTAATGTTCCATTTCATATCAATGCTAATTAATGTAGTCAATTAAATAATATTTTGCCAATTAAACCATATCAATCTTGGGGAATGTGCAGGGCTGTAAGATCTGAACAAATTTTGACAAGAAAACTCTGTGATAGGGTCACCTCAGGATCACCATAAGTCAGAAATGTCTTGAAGACATGCAACAAGAAGAATGAAAACACTATGTAGCCAAAGTTAGCCCTTTAACATGGCACATTGACCTCCTTCTAATGAGTGAAATATGGTACTGAGTCACAGAGTTTCCTATGCTCACGTGGACTTGTTCATCCAAATATTTAACTTGTTCTGTCCCTAGGACAATGGGCTTCTTAATATTTTAAAGTCAATACAGTTCAGTAAAATAAAATATAGCAAAGCTTATGGCTAAATGCTTTGAATATGCCATGCTGGCCAGAGGAATACAAAAGACTAGCAAAAATAAAAATTTCATCACAAGCCCACTTCAAATTCCTATTGGTAGTAACATTCCCATAAATTTTAGTGCCTCTGACTGTACTCTTAACTTCTATACCATAAGGAAGCTTGCTGTTAATCAGAAGAGCAATCTTCTTGCACACTCAGAGAATGATGGCATAAGCTAGTGCTGGCATTGGGTAGCCCTGAGCTGCCCAATGCCATAAAGATTCAAAATGGGGAAGGTGAAGATGAGGGAGCAGTAGTATTTTTGTATTTTTGTCTTTGCTCTCTATCTTAGATTTTTTTTTTTTTTTTTTTTTTTTAGAATAAGTCCTCTCATTAAAACAGAGTTCACACTCCCAAGTCTGAAAACATGTCCAGGAAAAAAAATGAAAATTGTGCCTCCTTTGGATCCACAAATTCTACCAACACCTCCATGGAATATTTTGCTTTCCTTCAGTGAAATGTCAAGAGTGGTAAGGAGCTGTGGATGTTTCTGCAGGGGTTGGGATGAAAAAGCCAATGTCTCCTTTCTAAGAGTGGACCTTTCCCTCTGGCCTTGATGGTGAAGATAAAGTATATTTGATGACTCTTGGAACCCCCTGTGACGGCTGTTGGAACACCTACAAGATTTCACTGGTAACTATTTGCACAGTTGGCAGTTAAATTACCAAGTATTAATTACCAAGGTTCAAACCTTATTATTTGCCCCCAATAGATCTATTAAATCAATAGATTTACCTACCTGTTGACTGACCATTCAATAATTGATTCAGGGTGTCTGCTCTAGGTGAGACTTACCACTACAACCAATGGATCTGAAGCCATGGGTTCCCTCTTTGCAATAAGTGCAATTTCCCATCAGTAGGTTTTCAGTAGGTCTGTATTTTAATTCTATATACTAGATTTATTGAATCTGTGTCAGATAAAATAATCTGAAGAAACTTTAGCATAATCTTAATAATAATAATAAGTCAGGAAAAAAACAGAAACTACTCTTACTGATGGAGAAGAACAGATGTGTGTGTGTGTTTGTTGGAATGCAAAAGAACAAGTCTACCAAGTTGCCTGTGAAAAACAGAAAATTGTAGAAGATGAAAAATGTCTTCATCTGGGGACAGCCACATGCATAACGCCAAATCCATGCTGTTTCCAAGACATTAAAACTAAATTTAGTGCAGCTGCAGTACTGTATTAAGATAATATATCGCAGTGTGAAGTTCTTGGTTGATTATGTGCATTCAACTGTTTTTGTCCTCTGTGTTGTCATTTTTTGGCTTCCTTAAATAAAAAACAGAAAAACATTTTTTTTAAATAAGTTTTCTAAAAGGTACATATACACTCAATCCAGGTGCTCTGTTAATGAAGACTGCTGCCAAAAATATTGGTACTGGACTTGAAACTAGTTTCAATCTTTATTATATTGCACATGATAGGAAGAGGCTTATGAGGGTCTAGCATGCTATCCATATCCTTCAATTTAATTATATATGTTACAACTTCATTTTTTTTCCTTGAATAAGAGGAAACATTTCTGCTGGCTTCATCCAGATGCCAGAAACAACATGGGAACAACAAAGTTGAGGTTCAGAGTGGTGGATCTTATACTCAGAGCACAACAACTTTATCCCTATTTTACTGTGTCATATATGTTGTCGTTATTATGTGCCTTCAAGTAATTTCTGATTTATGGTGACCCTAAGGTGAACCTGTCACTCGTTTTCTGGGCACTGAGTGTGGGTGATACAGCACATTTATCATTTCAATGTGTGTCAGAGCCACACTGTGATATCTGGTTTGACATTTAGTCAGTGTTTGCTCTTCAAATTTGCCCCAGAAACCCTATGCTTGAAAAATGGATTTTCAAAGATAGATCATGATTCTATAATACCTTTCTTAGGATCAGTAAAAAACTACAAATAAGGCAATCTTTGGCTGTTCCAGAACCTTTCCTCAGACTAGAGGGAAGAAAAAGAGTTAAAAATGTGAACCAGAATCCTGGTGGTGATTTATGCTTGCTTAAGTTCCCCTATGGATGTGGGTGGACATATTTGTTCTATGGTGAATGAGTCAGTTCATGGCTGTGGAAGCGGACTTGCATATGTAAGGCTATTATGCATATGATACAATGTAGGTGCTCATGCACATTCCATCTCATATTTGTGGGTATTTGTGGACCTTTCCACACTACACTGTTATAGTGCTATTATTCCACTGTCAACATCTTACGACTTCTGTGGTTTGTAGTCTACTGAGGCCCAAGAGCTCTCTGGCTGATAATTCTAAAGGCCCCTCTCTAAACTACAAACCTTGGGATTCCATAGGATATTGAAAGTGGAATAATAGCACTGTAACAATCTAGTGCAGAAAGGCCCTGTGTGTGCATTCATTCGTGCAATCTGGCCATTCAACATAAGAGACACAGAGCACAAGCAATGCATAACACATGCAGAAATCTACACTATAGGATACAACTTCAATTCAAGACTTCTTCCCTGGCCAGATGTTGTACCCATGGACAAGCTGACTGACTTCCAGAAATGTCAGAATCACAGTGGAATACCGAGACATCAAAGTAACTGTTTACTTCACAGATCACATTAGAATCACTTTTAAATACTTACGTAATAAATACCCACTAACGCTAAGTTAACACTAATTAAACAAATGTTCCTCAAAACTCTTCTTTCTCTAGAATGTATAACTTTCCTTCTATCTCTAATTTCTTCCTGGCTCTCACTCCCCACCCTTTGCCATGGGCTACAGCCCAGTTAAACTAGTTTTATTTTTATTTTCCATGCATCTCTCTCTGACCACCCCTGTTCCCTATCCCCGGCCCTTTTCGCGCGTTCCCTGTTTGCGTGGCTGGGGGGGCATCTCGCGCAAAAAGCCTCAGCCGGAAAGCTGCCGCTTCCCCACTCCTTCGTCCCGCAGGTCACTTTCTGGTAGCGCGACCGTTGCACTAGCGCCCTGCCCCTTCCTTCTGCAGCGCAGTCTGGGAGCTGTAGGCTGCGCTGGGGGAAGGAAGTATGACCCAGCTGGCTTGTTTGATGCACCACATGCAGGTAAGTATGCTAGAGCCCTGCAAACATTGCGAATCTGCGCAGTATTTTCGCCTTAGAGCCAAAAATTAAAAAATGTGCGCGCGCCCTGCTTTAGGCTCCTGAACGTCACGTGAGTGGGAGTGAGTCAAATGGACTGACGCTCCCATTTACACGACGCTCAAGGGGCCCTCACACACAAAAAACTGCGTGCGAAAAGGGCCCCCTTTGAAAAGGTAGATGAATCTCTGCTGTTCCTTTTCAAACAGTACTCCAGCTCCAATCCTCTAGATATGAAGCCTGCATCTTCTTTCTTTTTCCAGTGTCCTCCTCTCTTGTTCTCCCACTTTGTCCTAGCCTCCCATACCGCAGACAGATTCAACCATAGCCGGGTAAGCACTAATGAGATAGCCAAGATGCCCTATAAAAAAAAGAGCTTAGCTACCTATGGTCCTGCTTGTGCTTAACTACAGTCTCCTGCTCCAGCCTACTGGAAACTGGAGTCACACACCACCACCCCACTACACACACTTGCTCATGCTGTTCATATCACCTCTAGACATGCATGTGCCTTCTTTGATTGACAGCAGCACATGGATGTTGACCCTGGCCCAAGAACAGTGAGGGAGGAAACTTCGCTAACTAAGGAAACATGCAGAGTCACTGCATTTTTTGCAAACTGCAACAGGTTGATTGCCATCAATTAAGTTTTGCAAACTGAAGCAAACTGTATGGCCAGCGATGAAAGCACAGTTAGAAAAGAAACAGAAAGATAAAACCAGACATCTGAGTTGGCAGAAAGCACTCAGCTGAAGGACTACGTACAGTCCTTGGTTTTTCCATGCTGCTGGATACATGAAAGCTGGGATATTTCCACCCCCATTTCCCACTTGGAGCTGACCCATGAAATCAAGAGACTTAAGCTGATCTGGCTGCCCTATAACATATCAGCAATGTGAACTAAAGCTGGAAATAAACAACCAAAGGGTTATCAAACAATACCAGAGTTATATGCTCTGACCAGCCAGCTTAAGAATTATCTAGCAGCAGCATTTGAGACCAAACTGGAAAAGTTTATGGATAGATTTCAGGATGACTCTTAAGTTTTAAGGAGAGGAAATTAAGTGAACGTATCTGCTTGGCTTTAATAAAACTTCTGAACTATTTGCTAAGATCTATGAATTACAACTGGAAGCTACTTTCTTCACAATTGTGAAACTCAAATCTACAAAGTAGGTATAGCATGAATATTGTGGGTTAATGAAAGAAATAAAAGAAAATGTGCAGGAGAGATGCTATAACACAAATATATGATGCTATACCACTTATCTTTAAAAACGAACACAGTGCTTTTATCTTATACCCCAGAACAATAACCAAGATAGGACTACAATTAGGGAGGATCTGCAACAGACATCAGCTTCTTAGCCACATGTAACTTCACCTCCAGAATATCCTGAAGATGCAACCAGAAAATGGTAAGACCCCTTCATCCCCTTTAATTTGTTTGTTATTTTTTTAAACAAACTTAAAATATTTATATCCTTTCCTGTACATCCCGCCTCCTACTCCCATCACACAGTAAAACACTATGTCCAGTAAAACATTATGATCAATGGTATTAAAAGCCATTGAAGGAAGATCAATAGGGTAGCATTCCTTCTGTTTCTCCCATGGAGTATATCATCAAAGAAACTAAGGCTGTTTTAGTACTGTACTCTGGCCTGATATCATGCTGAAATTGGTTCAGATAATGTGTGTACATGTGCACCTGCTTTCCAATCACCTGTCAACTTATGAAAACCCCATGAATTTCATAAAGTTTTCTAAGGCAAGGAATACCCAGAGGTGGTTTTGCCAGTCCTTTCCTTTGAAATATAGCCCATAGCACCTGGTATTCATTGGTGGTCTCCCATCCCTGCTCAGCTTCCAAGATCAGACAGAATCTGGTATCTTTAGAATATGTAGGCCCTGTCCAGATAATATGTTATCCAGCCACATGAGTAAACACCTTTCCTCAAAAGGAGGCATTTGCAATAGGTAGTTATTTTATCTATCTATTTATCTATTTATCTGGGGCAAGAGAGGTCCTATTCAGGAAAAGATGCACTATAACGTCTTTCAGAGTGGCAGAGTGACACAATTACCAGCACCCTGGTCTCATCTAATCAAACCTGCTCTACTAGATCTTGATGGCCAAGATGAGCATGGGTCATGGTTACATATTGTGGATGGGCCAATTCAACTGTCTTGTCCACATCATCAGATTGCAATAACTAAAACTAACCCATACCCCAAATCTACCCAAATAGTGCACTGGATACTTCCCCATATCCTTTGATAAGTATGGCATCAATTTCTGATAGAATACAAGCAATTTTTGCCTCAAAAAGTGTACATCTCAGTCCAAATACTGGTTTGATCATTTCATTGATTTCTATCTTTCTCTGTTTTCTCGCATTAAACGTGTGCCAAGAAATGATGGTGCTGCTCCACCTCACTTTAGCTGGACAGCCTTCCATGGAATGAAGTCATCAAGGCCTAAAGGTCTTTCCTATATTACCTGAAAGCTGTTTGGCAGGGAGAGGTAAGTTGGCTAAGCAATGCTTCATTATTTTGATGCCTCAGGGTGTTCAGCAGAGCAACACAGTTGGTACCCAAACAGGAAGTTCCTAATCCAACAGTATCAAGTAGGTAGATGGGTGAATGGTGTTACTAGTCAAAGAAAAAGCACCAAGGAGGAAAAGGTCCACCTATTCTTACTCTTGATTGACCCTCCTACATGTTCCATCCTGAAGGAGGAGAAATCCATCCCACCACAAGCTGGGTAAGTACCATGCTCTTGAGCTCAATAAAATGTAAATCTTCAGTGTAAAGAATCTCAGAACCTCTGTTATCATGGGCAGAGGCTTCTTATCAATGTGTTTTTGGTCCATATGCCTGTTTTTCAAGCTTCTTTGTTGAAATGGAATTTTAGACTCATGCTGAGACATTGCAATATTGTTCACTGCAAGAAACTATTCTGTTCTGTCTCATAGGCGATACATTTTTATGTTTAATTTTGCCCAGGGTATCTACAACACTTGTTTATGTCTTTAAAATGCCTTTTAAAGAGATTGATTTCAATGCCTTGCCAGTAAATCCTGCTCCTAAGATTTAATTTGATCATTTATGCAGCAAGACAGAATTTACATCTCAGTTTGACAGCTCGTATGTCTGTTAGGTGTATTACAGCTGTAGTACCATCCAGCTGAATGTATGAGGATGGGTGTATATATCTTTTATTCATCCCTCACTAATGTTTTAATTATGTCATTTTACTTAAAGTTTTATCACCAGCTTCAGATATCACTTTAGCTGGAAGCACTGTTGAGAAATTTTGCATCCACAGTAAATCAAGTTCCTGTAACTGCTTTTTTTCCTGTGCAAAAACAAGACAAAGCAATGAACTCAAATATAAAACTCTCATATGATACATTGTCTTCATCTACAGAAATGTTTTGAATTGTTGCAAGCAAAACACAGGGAACATGTTGCTGGCATATTACATGTCCTCTTAGACTAAGGGTTCCAAAATTTATATCACCAGAGATTATAGAACTACAACTTCCAGAATCTTTGACTATTTGAAAAGCTGGTTGGGGCTTTTGTGGCATCAACAGTTGGGAACTCCATCCTAGAGACTTCAATAAGACAGATGAAGTGGCATGATTTACATACAAAATAATCAATGAGTTTTCATGACATGCTAAATATGGTTTATATTAACCATGGTTTATTTTAATCATGATTTGTTGCTGAAGTCATGAAAAACATAGAAGACAGACAAACAAACCATGTGTATGTCTGGCTTGTCTTTCCATAACTCCTTCTGTTAACCTATTTCTTATTGTCCAAATATTGGTCATTGTCAAAAACAGTGTACAGAGATCCGTTCAGAGTGCCATCACCACTTATGACTTTGGAAAAGAAATCACCCTTTGTCATCCAAAGCTCCAGACCCCCTTTTCCAATTATGGTGCTATATTCCACTTTGACTGCTATGGCAACACCCTATAGAATCCTAGAGTCTATAGTTTGGTGAAGCATTAGAGGAGCTCACTGGATGATAATTCTAAATGCTTCCATCTAAATCAAAATTCCCAGGATTCCATAGGATGTTGCCATGGTAGTTAAAGTGGAATTATAACACTATAATTATATAGTGTTGCAGTGCCCCTAGTGTGAAGAGCTTTGCTTTCAGATATTTTTAATTAACCATTCTGCACTTTGGAACCATAGAAGGGAATTTTTCTGTCCAAAATTTAAAATTCCTGGATGTAATTTAGTAACCCTATAACAGTGACTTTTTCTTCTTCTGACACCAAAGAAGAAAACTCTTTCCACAGCCCATTTTTCATTCTGGCATCCTTTTTGCTAGTTTCTACACACATACCTGTCCTGTGCTGGCAGCCAGCTAAGGCTTACAGCTCTCCAATTAGAGTCTTTTATCAACAGCCATGAGTAAAATTTATAACAGTTTATTAGCCAGCTACTGGTTGTTGTTTTCACAGTCCATGTCCATGGTAAATTCAGAGCAACTGTCCAGTAGCTTAGTCTGTACACAAGGCAAGGGTCAAGGTTTCCAGGGACATGAGCAAGGTATCTGAACTTGAGGCATGATGCTTTCACCAATAAGACCAGTTGTCTGCAACAGCTTCTTCCCATCCATTTCCTTGTTTATATAGGCTGACAGATTCCCTCAGCTGTTTGCCTAATGGATGCACCCTTACTATATGAACACTCTAAATCTCCTGGGTTCTCCCTTCTTCACCTACATTGGCTGCCATAAGTATTGTCCTTTTCATGTCTCTGTATTGTGGCTGTTGGGAAGGGTCCTATCTGGGTTCTGGCACAGGGGTATGACATTACCTACCATAGCTGTACCTTTTCCAGATTGACATTTTATTACTTCCCCTATTAAAAAAAGTTAACAGAAATAAGCTCTCAGGAGAACTCAAGATCGAAAGAATCCCTCAGACATATGAATTATCTGCATCTGGGCTTTAACTCCACCATTGACCAAGAAGTTGCTGGGTTGGAATGGATTTTAATCCTTCCCAATGCAAAGAAGTGGATTTTCATCAGCATACCATAGGTATGAATGGACTCCCGCAGTGAGTGAAAGTGTGTAGGCAGGGTAAAATAGGTGTGATTTTCCATAAGCAGAGCAAACAGAGAAGTGGGGAGAGTATAGTTATGGAGAGCTATTTTCTGAGAGACAGCAGCTGATCAGTGACAACTGCTGTTAGGTGTTTGGGTACAGATTCCCAGAAACATTTCAAGAAAGACAATTGTATTCACTATGAAAGTGTAAATGTCATTTTCAGTGCTCCCAAAAACAAAAACAAAAAAGGCATGTGCAGGGCTGGAAAGGTGCTGGGCTGCCATTCTTGAAATTGTTACTGCAGTTTAGGCCTATTTGGTGATAGCACCTGATATCACTTTGCTATCATAATATCATAATCCACGTGCTTGTGAGGCCCCTGGACAAGCATGAAACTAGGCTCGGCACCTAACTGCTGAAATATTCTCAAACAATACAGGCAAGCCAGAAATAGCCAGATCGCAGCTTCAGGGACCTCCCGGAAAACACCCTATTATGTATGCGCGCTACCTACAAAAGGCTCCCTGCCCCAAGCAAGCAACTTGACAAAGGCTGAACCATCCACTGTCAAGCGGTGCACATTTACATACTGGCTACACCATTGTTAATTCGGCTCTGATTCCATCATGCTAAATTGTGACCTTTCAGAGACATTGCCTTGCACCCAAAACTCATTGTTGTCCCCAAGTAAGGCATTGCCTGCAGTCACACTTCTCCCTATAAAAACCCCTGATTCTGAGACCTTCCTCAGATCACTCCCGAGTTCCAGACCACCTTGCTGCTGCTTTGCTTGATGAGCTTCCCCTCAGCTCCACGTGCTGAGCCACACCGAACCCCAGCATTGCTCTCTATCTTCTTCTGGGCTTCAGGAACAGGTTTCGTATCAACCGAATCAACTATCCCCCTGAGAATCTCGCTATCTTACTCACACCTTTATTTTCCTTAGTTATCTGTGTGTGTGTGTTGCTTACATTGTGTGCCTGTATTTAATAAAGATCATTCATTATTTTCAAACTGGTCTGCTCCTTGACCTGGCCTGACCCATAAACAGTGGGTTACAAGATCCTGCTAAGTTACCCTGCCTCTGTAACTCTAAAGCAGTGCTCTGAACTAATTTTCCCCACCTGTAGTTGAGCACATTTTGGTGTCCCTCACGGGACCCCCAGTAAACAGGGTAACAAAATGATTATTTGGGTTACTGCAGTAGGAATGGGATTTTGTTAAAGTAATTTTTGCAGAATTTCCAGAGTGTGATTCACTGCTTATGAGAAGTAAATTTCTCTGCCTAGAGTAGTGGTTCTCAACCTGTGGATCCCCAGATGTTTGTGGACTTCAGCTCCCAGAAGCCCCAGCCACTATGGTCAATGCTCAGGGCTTCTGGGAGCTGAAGTCCACAAACATCTGGGGACCCACAGGTTGAGAACCACTGGCCTAGAGGAAGATAAAAGGAGAATTCCTGTGGTTGCTAGCAAAGTTTGGCAGAACTACTTTGATCAATGCACCAACATAACTGAGGCACTTTCTTGATATATTTATATTCTCTAGCCACTTTTGCTAACCACTTTAGTCCTGGTGGAGGAACAAGCTAGAGATATAGCATGGTTCCAGATATGGACCTCACAGCTAGCAATAGTTCAAACAAGGCAGAGGGCATCAGCCAACACAGCTTAAGTTCAAACATCATCATCAAAGATATAAGGTCTACATTCATATTATTTTATGCTGTGATTTCTATAGGAACTCAGAAAGAAGATGGTTTCCCCTTTAAAATATAAAATCATAGTAAATGCTACCAATTATTTTAAATAATGTATATTAACTTACTCATTCAACATTTATTTATTAAACCTAGTTCAATATTGAGAATCGATTCACTGTTAAAAAGAGAGTTATTTTAAAAGAAAAAAAGAAAATGAAAAACTTGCTATGGCTTATCACATATGTGATTACAAACAGTATTTCCCACCCAGCCAATCAAGTAGGTGGCACCTCTGTTCCTCCAAGTATGCAGCTCTTTTCCTAGCTTCTCCTTATTTCACACATCATATTTTGTTTCTTCAGTCAGTACTGCTTCCCCCACCCCCGCTTTCAACACTACTTCTCTAGCCTGGTAAATATGTTGGTCCAGATCTTCCATCCGCAGACTTAATATAATGGGGCTTCATCATCATATCTGTACTTGACATTACCATCTCCCACAACCTACCTTTCAGGTAGGTGTTGTCCTAGCTGGAGCGTTTCTGAGGCACTGCAGTTTGGAGCTGGGGAATGATATCTGCAATGTTCTCCTAGTCATGCAGAATATTGAGAGCAAGAAGATGGAAAGACCATTTGAGGTCCTGTCACAACTGCTTTTCTCAATGTATCTTAATGCTGAGACAGCACTGAAAATGTACTTTCCAACCACTTTGATCTGCTGCATCTTGGGAACCCTTTAGCTGGGGCACTGTCTAGATGAAAAGGTAGGTTTTAACAGGATGCCAGCCTATGTACCTATGTATCGTGATGACACAGAGGATTCCAAGATCTCAGGGTATGGAAATAAATCTCAGATTCTGGCACATCTTCCCCAGACCCTAGGACAATTCTCAGTTCAAGAACGCTGTACTAAGAAAGTTGAAAAAAACAAAAAACAAAAAAGTTTGAACTGTTCACCCCACTGCTTCCACCTGCTTTGAGCAGCTGCCCTAGACTCCAGAGTTCTGCCTCCCCATCTTCTTATCTCTCTCTTCTACATTTCATATTGTCTCAAGCTATGGCCAGAACTAAAGCTTAGTGAGAGAGAGAAATCACAGTGGGAGATAAAGAGATTTAGAATCTGAACAAATTAAAGAAACCATGATCAGATGGGCCCAAAATATTGGTCATGAATTACATCTTGAACAAGGGGGAAAAATTGGGCAGAAACATAGAAATTCACATTGGCACAGTCAATGAAAGAAAACTACCTAAAGATGTTGCAGATGGTATCTAGATCCAGTAAAATTGAGTAAGGTATATAAAACTAAGGGAAACAACTGTTGGAAATGTGGAACAGGAAATGGAACCTTTTACCATTAATGTGAATGAGCCAAAATGTATTGGAAAAAGATCCAGGAAAAAATGTCCAACATGCTACAAACATACATCCCATTATCTCATGAAATATTTCTATTAAATATGCTTCATAGAGTGAATAAATCTGTAAAACTCAAATTTTGGAGAATAATTCTGTACATGACCACTGCCGCCAGGATCATATATGCCAAATTATGGAAGAACAAGCAGACACCACAAATAGAAGACTGGTTATAAAAACTAATAGAATTTAGAGACATGGACAAATTGACAACGATCTTGCAAGGAAAATCACAAACCAAAAATAAGAAGGAATAGAATCCTATTGAGAATTATATTTTTAAGCGGGAAAATGATTCATAGGAAATCTGAGCCTAAGGCTGATAAAGAAGTAAGTTCTCAAATCACTGACTAAAGCTGATAAAGATAAATAGATTAAATCATGTGATAAAATATCAATATTTATTGTACTTTAAGTTGCAGTGGAAACGAAATAATTGAAATAAATCAGCTTACAAAGACTAATTAAAAGTAAAGGATATAGTATATGACAGACATACGTACAGCAGTAGATATCACAAAGCTAACAGTAATGTATCAGAACGAAAACAAAAAAAAGTAAAGTGAAGATCAATAAAGAGGATGATAATAAACTGAACTAAGGGGAAGTAGGGAAGTAAAATAATAAGCAGTTGCATTATACATAACTTGAGAAGATCACGCTTAACAAATCAAGTGTGCCAGCAGGGTGTGTTTAGCTACAAATCAGAATCTGTTTAGTAGAGATGCACTGCATTTACTAATCAAGTTGCTTATCACAATGTTGATCTTCCCTTAATATATTGTAATATTAATTTTGCCTTTAGATGTTTTGCTTATATCACAATTTTATGTTCCAGATATAAATGAATAAAGAATAAAGTTAAAAAAAATTGCTGCCTCAAGAGTTCCTGCATATGGTACTAGTCATTTGTTTGATTGCTTGTTTGCTTTCTCTGTTGAGTGAAGAGGTTGAAAAAGTTAATATCCAACTCAAGAAATATTTTCTCACTTGTTTTTTTATGTAGCCGATTAATGACATCATTGGGGTCCACAAGGATCATCCTAGGAGTATATATTGGCCTTGAAAACACTTGGCCTGGCAACCATAATCATACAGCATTAAAACATCGCAGAAACTAAGCAGCATAGAAAATAAGAATACAAATAAAATTACAGAGAAGCCCAAAGAGGGAGTATCTTAATCTGAATTAAAGATAAAAACAATTTAGCTTCCTTATCAATAGCCTTGATAAAACCAGCACTTAAGAAAGATGTCTAGAGTTTCAGTGACTATTCAAAGCAGAAATTTTAATTATAAATGTTTTACTTTAGTGTTAACTTTGTTTTATATCTATCTCATTGTCAGTATTTAAAAGTTCAGATTGCCTACCAAAATTCAACCAGAAGGTTTTGTGTTTTTTAAATGGATATTGGAATGTCAGAACAATAATGAAAGGGAACTGAAAGAATACACTCATTCTCATGCATTGGTCTGTAAGCTTGGTTTTCTTTTCTTTTCTTTTCCTCTTTTTTTTTTAGTCTCTCCATACTGCATCTAGTTTGTTTTGAACATCTATCACATAATTATGATTGTTATTCTCATTTGAGGAGGATAAACACATCACACAGAAAGTACAATGTATGTTAAATAATATATAAAATGTCCATTTATATATCCCTAGACTTTTGTATATTACTCAATATTTTACTTTGCTGCAAAGATTTCTAGTAAAACATTATTCTAACCTGTTACTCTTGGAAAATCTGTATAGACATCAAGTAAAAAAGCCCTGGGGGAACTGAACGTTTGCTTGTGAAGCTGGAAATATAATGTGAAGATACTGCATATCAACAGAATTCATAAATCAAGTAATTGCAATCACTCCCATGTATATATTATTTTCTTGGAATAACATTCTGCAAGCTGAGCCATTATGGTGGCTGAATGGTATATTTCTGTAATAATTCGCTTCCAAACAGGAGATTTTAGCATGGGTTATTGTGTGGATTTTATTGGTTGCTGCGCCGTGTTGAAGTCTCCATGGTGCACATGTTTTTGCTAACCTTTCAAATAATAGGCCTAATGAAAACAGCGATTGCACTAATCTACCCATCTCAGCAGCTACAGAAGCTCACTTTTCCAGTCTATTCTTGGGTATTTTATTCTAAAATGAACTCTGGATCACAGAAAATCTTTCCCTTACCACAAGTAGGTAGAAATAGAGCTACACTGTTGCCTTTATTTGGCATGTTCTAAAATGTTCCTAGACAGGCAGAGTGCTTTGAGCAATGGACAACAAACCTGGAGACCGGGGTTCAATTCCCTGCTTGGCCAGGGAAGCCCACTGGATTACCTTGGGCATGTCACACACTCTCAGCCACAGAAAACTCCATGATAAGTCTGCTTTAGGGTCACATAAGTTGGAAATGATTTGCAACAAAAATATTCCTAGGATGTATTAATTATTTCATGAAAAATCTAACAAATATTTCAAGATACCAATCATGTTTGGTTTAAATAAGAGAACTTTAAAACCAGGTCTAGAATTGGAGAACAGTATTGCTGGGTAGCTCTTGAAGCCTGTCTGCTGCTGAAGCCTACATTACAGTGGTGATTTCATTACTACTTTCTAACTAGGGATGCAAGTCTTCATTCCTTTGTTCTTGCTGGCAGCAACGGAGAATTTCAAAAGTTTCTTCCCACTGGCTGATGCTATAGGTGCTTTTGTGCATTTTTTTTTATTTTGGCATTTTGGGACATTTTTGTAAAAATTTCATTTGAGTAAAAGAAATATTGGCTGGCATTCACTATCACAATTATGAATACATAACCTGGACTTACACATTCATATTTGCTCTATATTTGTGATTTCTGTGTTGTAACAATAGTGGTCTTATTGCCACAATCATAGAAACTGCTCTCTGAAACCTATTTTACCAGTCTTCAGCTTCATCAAGAGAAGGATGTCCACTCTGCTGGTAGTTGAGACACAGCAGGACATTTTTACCCTACTCCCACCAACAAGTAAGAGTGCATCAATCAGAAAAAGGAACTCTGTCACAGTTCCTTGTCGCAGCTTTGCTCATTTGTGGAAAGGGTGTGGAAATGCCTTCCACCTGCACTCTGATCATGAGCAGAGTGGACCTCCTTTTCTATGTGTATCTGATGCCTGGTAAATTAAGGCCATTTCTACACTAAACTGTTATGGTGTTATTATTCTACTTTCAACATCCTGTGGAATTCTGGGGTTTGCAGTTTACGAGGCCAAAGAGTTCTCTGGCTGAGAATTCTAAATACCCCTCCCTAAACTGCAAACCCCAGGATTCCATAGGACGTTGAAAGTGGAATAACAGTACTATAACAGTGTATTGCAGAAGTGGCCTAAGTTTGGGGAGTTCAGCCTAGGAGATGCTACTATGCAAATATAACTAAGGCCATTTCTGCAAGGGACGAGGGAATCACCCCCCGCCGCTATTTACTGGATCTTCTGGTTCCCCGGTCTGGTCCAGGCTGATCCAGAGCAGTGCGTGATCATCGCTCCGCATTGCTCTGGTGTCAAAAATGGCAGCTTCCGGTTGGTTGAGAGTCTTGACCAACTGCTGAAGCTCGCCAGCCTAAAGCCCGCCCCCAGCAGATCGCAGGCTCGCATTGGTGTGAGCCTGCGAATCTGTAGAAGGGAGCAGGCTCACAGTGGTGCACTCTGTGCTTTTGAAAGACTTGATTTTTCTCGTCTTTCAAAAGCACTCTGGAGGCCCACTTGGGGTCATTCCAGGGCGGGCTGAGGTGCGGATCTACATTAAGTAGTCTGAACCCAGTCCACTCCCAGGTGCAGACGTCCTCCCTGGAGGATGGACTGCACCGTTTCAAATACCCTGTGCGGAAATGGCCTAAGTAGCAGTGTAAAATACAAGTCTTTGCTTTTGTGCACAACCACTGTTTTCTGAACAAAAATATTGCCTTCTTCTCTCTCTCTCTCTCTGTGTTTTTCTTCCAAACATCTCTCAAATCCAAAATCTTACAGTGGTTATTTTCTCCCTAGCCTGGTGTCAAGAAGAAAACTCCTGACTGTTCTTTATGTCTTTGTTCTCAGCCACCACCACCATGCCTTCCACTGTCCTCTTCCTCACCATTCCCCTCTTCCCTGTCCTCTCCCCCATCACTCACTTCCTATTGGTTAATCAAGCAAAGTAACAGAAACAGTGATTTCTTTTCTCTTTCCTGAACTTGATGGTAATGATGATCCTCTGATCTTGCTCAATTTCAGCTCAAAGGATGCATGGAAGTAAAACTAAGCCACTGATAGTACAAGTTATGGTTTTATAAATAGGAAATAGAATGGGGAAAAGGATGCATGAGCAGAGCATATAAATAAAGAAGGTAATCTCCCATTCTTTGCAGTCAAATTCTGACACAACTTCAAGAGCAGGTGGTCTTAATGCCATCAATACCTTGTGGCTGCCTCCCAGAATCTACCACCTGAAACATGAGTCTGTGAATTACAATTTATAATCCAGTTTTCAAACGATGGATTAACTATCATCCCACATAAGAGAAGCCTGAAGGTGATTCACAAGAGAAAGACTCAAGGTGGCTCACAAATGAGTAGTACAATAGGAGTTAAAAATACAAAATACACTACTAAAACAAACAGCTTTAAAAGAAGTTGGACACAAATCTGTTAAATCAAAAATAGAAAATGACGTCTGCCTGGATACAGATACTTTTGCAGCAATCTAGCTTAACTGCTATAGGATGACCTTAAAGGAGAAGACTTTGCCTTCTGGTGGAGTAAAAAGAGGGAGCAGGCCAGACTGGTCCCCCTCGGTAGGCTGTCCCATATTCTGGGAGTAGTCACTGAAAAAGCTGTGGCTTATATGACCTCTAAATATACTTCTGAGGGTAGTGAAACTGAAAGAAGCAATTGCAAAAACAAATAAAGATTGGCATCCTGTTAGGGACATACTACACATATCTTTCCTTTGCACTTGTGCATGGCTTGTGCAGAGGGAACTTTGGAAGTTAGTATTCCCTTCCTCTCTCAAAGCATTCCCTGGCTTACTATACAGCCTCTGAAGACCTCTTCCTCCACCACATAGCCATTTCCTGTCTCATGCAGAGTGGACAAGATCAGAGAAATATTTGGCTATGTCTCTATCAGTACTGAGAACTCCAGGGGACACCAGTAATGATCGCTGCTATAATCATTTCAAGTCTGACTTAAACCTGTTTCTGACACAAGAATACAATTTTTACACAGAAAACTGGCTGGAGTCCTGTTATTGATACTTGCCTGGGCATAACAGCTTACTGAAAAATAGTCAGCCCAGGCCAAGACGGTTGAATGGCTTTCATATCATGGATGGCCTGTAAAATAAAGCCAAGGTCATTACATCCACTCTGAATGACCTGGACATCAGATGGGGGCTCACAGTGCTCCCCAAACAACAGTGGCAGCAATGCCTTGCCAAGGAAGGTCCCACCTTTCCTTGCCACCAAATGCTAATCAGGTTGTCTAATCCCAGGTGGGCTCCAAACTAGCTGTTTTTGAGCCTGGCTGCCTACCCAATAGACAAAGCTATGGCCACAGATCAGGACCCAATGCCTCACCAGCCAGAACCTAGAATCTGTAAGACAAATAGAACAACCAGAAAACAAAAACCTTATGGGGCATAGAATTGAGTAATGCAAGTTTACAGAGTTATAAAAGCTCTCACTCCTTTTTGATCTATTTTTAGATATACAAATAGTGAACTTAGTTTGTTTTATACCCTAGGCCAGAACTTTGAACTCCAAAGATTTACCAGATTTGTTGTCCTTCCCCTGTGCCACTAACTCACTAACCCTTAAGACATTTTTTAAAAAAGTGAGTGCATGGAAGAGAGATATTTGATATGGAGATGTACAAATATTTCCCCAGACTCAGTTTAAACCATTTAGGATAGCTAGGGGCAAGGGCTGCCTGTCACCCATCACTTTCTGTCCTTCTCTGGATACTCTCTAAGACTTTGTGAACCTGAAAGTCTTCTGTGGGGTCAGAAAACTTCCAAGCCATAAACCAGAATGCCAAAGCAGATAAACAGGCTCTTATAAACTCAGGAGATAGACTTTTATCCATAAGAGACATGCAGCAGTGTACCAAGTGGTCTGAGAGGCAGATGTCACTTAAAAGAACCTGTGACCAAAATTTTGAGAATTCGCAGACTGCTTGCAATGTAATTTTCCCTAGTGCTGGGAACCAGGAACATGTTGATGGCCCTGACTACCTCTCCCTTCCAAGACTCCAGATGTCGGCTAGCATCAGGTTCAGCATGGAGGTTGCATCTAGTGCCAGCTATCTGAAGCACTCCATGTACATGCAAGAAAGTGTCCACTAAACTGTTTTCGACTCCTGCTACGTGGAGCACCATAAAGACTATATCGAAATGGAGTCACTGACCAAGGCTATTTCTGCACTACACTGTTATAGTGCTATTATTCCACTTTCAACATTCTGTGAATTCTGGGGTTTGTAGTTTACTGATGCTGAAGATGTCCACACTTGGCCTGGGCTGGCAGCCAGGAGAAGCTGATAACACACAGGGCCAGAAGTTCAAGAAGCAACATAACCAGTCAGTTTACTTTAGCAGAAAAACAGCTTTACAAATGAGAAGCAAATAATGGTCCCAGCAATCCTGCAACTTTTAGGCATAAGCAAAGCAAACTATTCTCTAAGGAAAGTGCAGTGCCTACTGCCATATTTCACAGTGAAAAGGAAGTCACCCAGATAATGGACAAATGCTTTGGAACCAGTGTTGAATTTAACAGACCATTCTAGGAAGATACTCAACTACTTGAACAGTGCATGATATTGAGAATCCCATAAGGAGAGCCTGGTCCATGTCAAACATGCCATCGAATGAGAAACCCTTTAGTTCAAAGTCTGGGTGACTGTTAGAAGCCAAAATGTGGACTTAATGTCATGCTTTGCTAGTTTTGCCCCAATTACATCCTATCTTCCTTGACAGCTGCATCAAATGAAGTGTACACAACTCAGCAGGGATAGAGTCATTATTCAACTCCACCTTGGGATACAAAATGTGATGTATTAATTTGTATTCTCTGGGCACCTTCTTTGCCATTACTCCTAAAGGGGATACCATTAAATTAGGGACAGGAAGTGAGGGATAGGATCCAATCACTCTCTCTTTTGTTACTTCCTTGCATATCTTGTCCCTAACTATATGTTCCATCCCGAAAACAGACTTAAGGTTCTTAGGCCTAAAGTGGTGCCTGGCCCCTTGAAAAGGATCCTAAATCCTAATTGAAACCCCTCTCTAAGATAGTTGCTGCTGCTTGATTGGGATATAGGAACAACTACACCTGGCACCTATCCACCTTAAGTGGGTTGGAACCCTTTAGATGATCATGTGGGGGTTACCTGACCCTCACCTACCTTCTCAATCCTTGTTGACTCAGACAGTGTACTAATAAAATAACAATATTATGCAAGATGTTGTTATGTATTTATTTGTTGCCCTTTATATTTTTATATAGCCTCCCGAAGAGCACCCTTAGGCAAAAACACATTGGTCCTAGATCATCTTTTGAACATCTGGGGGCACTTATCTTTTTTTCCTTTTGTATGACAATGGAATGCACCACCTGTCATGAATCCTTGGGTCCTGAACACAACCTTATGAACAGCATAATGTTTTCTATAATATTAACAAAGTAATTAAAAATCTTAAAACCAATCATTAATCTGAGCTAGACAAGATCCAATGAATCAATGGAAACATGGTAAGTCAATGCTGATGTTGGTTGCAGGTTTACTCTAGTTGAGACTAGCAACCAGATCTAAGTAAAAATATTTCACAGATTGTTTGAAAGCCATCTTTACCATACAAATTATTCGTTTATAATTCCAGCCTCTCTTTCTTTTTTGTATCTAATACATGTGTCATGTTTCATATGTTGATAAAGTGATTGTATTACATTTAATTTGGAATCTATGTAGTGTGTTTTATTGAGAAAATAGAGAATAAGGACAGTATTTTTGCTGCTTGTCTAGTGGCTACTAACCTGACCTCTGCCTGCTCAAGCCATGACTGGTTGCCATTTTACTGTCTTTTTGTACAGTTCTTTTCTACCTTTGGCTGGGAAGGTTGAATAAAAACTCAGAAATTTCCAGATTGCTTTGCTTTCTGTTATTGAGAATACCACCCACATTCTTCTAGATGTGAGTTAGCCCAACTATTTAGAAACCAAAGTAACAGTACCCACTATCAAGGCCACCAAAAGAGCCATCAGATAACTGTAATTACTCATCAAAAAGCCTAAGCAGCATTCAGCCTGACAGCTTCATGCGCCAAAGGCTGGATATCCAATGCCAGCCCTTTAAGCTGTCCAGACATAAGAAAGCTACATTCTAATCATGTGCACATTAGGTGACTCACAGCTATTTGCCAGTGCTAAAATTAGAGTAAATGAAAGCTTTTATTAAAATTAAAGCAATTTACTTTGCCATCTGTCTCTTCTATTTGTGAGATTGTTTAAAGGAGTCATTGGAACAACTTTGTATGTCCATCTGCTGCTAGCAAAATCACTAAGCATGCAAAAATTCTCTTCTCTACAGGAGAAAAAAATGCTGTCAAAATTAATATTCAGCACAAGAGTGTTTTTAGCATCTTCGTTTGGCTATACACAAAGCTGTAGCAATTCCAAAGCAAGCTCTTGCACATTGCAAGTAACTATGTATGATGCTAATTGTGGAATGTCACAGTCTCAACACAAGTAACCAAATGGAGGAAGCAGTGTAGGAATTAGTATTTTAGTGTTCAGCAATCTCTCTCTACCGCTAGCATTTACACACACACACACACACACACACACGTTCAATCCAAATACCTGATCTAGTTTTAAAACTGACTGAAAGTCAGGCTTATTTCAGTTCACAACTAAGGCTGCAATCCTATGCACACTTGTGTGGGAATAAGGGAATACAATGAAGGAAATACATAAACAACTAAATAATTGTGCTTGCATTTCACAATTCTGCAGTTGTTCCCTTAATAACCTAGGCATAGGGAAGAGTTGGAAACAGAGAGTATAAAGTGCATCTGGTTCCCATATAGGCGACTAAGTGAGAGGTTCAAGGTGGATCTAAATTTAAAAGGTTTTGTGACTAGGAAAGACAAAAATGACCTAGAAAAAAATCTTTTTGACTATAATGTCAAAAAGATATACAATTCTGCTCTTGTCAGAACAAGAAATTGACTTCATAAAAGACTCAATGGTCAAATAATCACAGAATCTTGGCAAAATAGTCTTACTTGAGCACTGGGAGCAGAGCTGGAAAAGAATCCAGAAATTCTCTGTTGCACAACATCTCTGTAAAAACTACCTTATGATGTTCCATTGCTGGTACTTAACTATAGTGAAATTAAGCAAAATCTATAACGCTGCTACTAGCATCTGCTGGAAATGTGGAAAAGGCTCTGGAATCATCTTTCATATGTGGTGGTCCTGCTCAAGAGTGAAAGCTTATTGGACGCAAGTTCATATCACACTTCAAGAGATTTTCAATCAGAAATTTGCTATGTCACCTGAATTTTACCTCATGAACATGACTCATGAAAGTGATCCTACCTTCTTTAGAAAATACAGGAAAACTCTACTTTATGCAGTGATGGCCACCAGAATAGCTTTCACAAAAGCTTGGATGAAAAATGATACTCTAGAAATGAAAGAATGGTTTCATGACTTCCTGGAAATGAAGAATATGGATATCCTAACATATAGAATTAGAGGAAAATAGAATCTGCAATTCCTATATGGAAAGACTAGTAACTACCACTCCCTCAATCGTATAAATGAGACAAAATGAGTGGTGGTAAATTGATCACTCCCATATACTTTTTTGTTAATCTTTGAAGCTACCATGATTAAACACACTGATTTAACAATTAAACCTGCTAAAGATAAGTTACTTTTGTTAAACCAGGAACAACTGTGAAAATATAATCTTGATGGTGGAATGTGCTTAGTTCATCTTTACTGATATTTATCAAGTACCAACAGGGAAAGAAGGAAGTTTAAATCTTTGTAATTTAATTATTTTTTACATTAATAAATTTTATTTCTATAAAGTACATACAACATACAAAACATTTCATGACATACAAAAAAAATTAGAGACATATACAAATAAACAAAACAAAACTACCTAAAATTACACGACCTCCTCAATACAAAACCTATCAAAAATCTACCTACATTCCTACATATCTATTAGATACTCAACCTAACATTCCAACATATTACCTATATATTACACATACATTCTAAATACTAAACCTAATTACTTATTTTCCCTTCCCTTACCCCCCCTTACCAAAACTCAAGGTAGCAATGTTACCTTATCTATGGCCCTTTTTGCATGCCTTTTTGTTTGTGCGAGTGCCCCTTGAGCATCTCATGAATGGGAGCATTGCTCCGTATGATGCACTTCCACTTGTGCGACGCTCATGAGGCTAAAGCGGAGCATGCACACATTTTTTTATTTTCGTCTGTAAGCCGAAAATACTGCGCGCTCACACAATACTCATGGTGCCCTCGTGCATTTACCTGCGTGCAGTGCTTCAGCGAGCCAGGCCAGTCACGCTTCCTTTCCCCAGTGCAGCCTACAGCTCCCAGACTGTGCTCGGAAGGAAGGGGTGGGGCACTAGCATGAAGGTCGCACTATCAGGAAGCTGATGTGGGAGGCAGAAGGGCTGTTGTGAGCACCGAGAGCAAGCGGCTGCTCACGCGAACGGCACTCCCCACTGCCACGACGAAGGTAAGGTGTGAAAAGGGCCTATATTATTCCTTCATCTAACAAATTTAAGTTTCAAAAAACCTTTTACACCTTCATATTCTTTCATTTAGCTTCTTTAACCCTTTTACTTCTAAATTACCATTTTCAAATGGTTCTATAATCTCCAGGCACAAATCCTTAAATTTTTGTAAATTAAATTTTATTCTAAAAAAACAGTTGCCTTCTTCCCTAACAAGCTTCCCATAATGGGAGTGCTATTCTCCATTCTTCTAATGACTTCTCCTTCATATTATCTTTTAAAGACTGTATTACAATATCGGCTTCTGCCATATCATGTAATTTCATTAACCAGTCTTCTACTCTTGGCGTTGTTTTCAATTTCCACATCTGAGCAAAGCAAAGTCTAGCCGCTGTTACCATCTATAGTAGTATTTTCTTTTGCGATTTATTAATTTTTAATTCTTCTATCATATTAAGCAAATACATCTGTGGTGTTAATATAAATTTTATTTTAAACACTTCTTGTATTTTACTATGTATTACTTCCCAGAATCCTTTTACTGTTTACATTTCCACCATATATGATAAAAAGTGCCTCTTTGCTCACATTTCCAGCAGGTCTCTTTATAATTTTTCTGCAATTTGCACTGGTGTTTTATACCATCTATATAACCTCTTGTAATAATTTTCCCTTAAACTTACCGGTATTAACAGTTTACATATAGTCTTCCAAGAATTTTCCCATTGGTTCATTGTTATTATCTGATTCATATTTGGTGCCCATTTTACCATTGATTTTTTAACTGTTTCCTGCTCATTTTGTTGTAAAAGTAAGATTTTATATATCTGACTTACCCTGTGTTCTGTTCTGACTCTTAACACCTTATCAAATTCATTTTCTTTACATTCACATCCTTCTACTTCATCTTTTTTATATCTCTCCCACAACTGTCTAATTAATAACCAGTATGTATCCCAACCAGTATCCCAACCTTCTGTCATCAATTCATTTTTTGTTTTAAAAGCTACAGTATATCCTTATCCCTTTAATATATCTTTATATGTGATCCATGTCTCTTTCTTTGGTTTTTCTCTATTATAGAAAGCCTCGTGTACCAAGATCCATAGTGGAGTTTTTAAATACAGCTGCCTTTTATACTTTAACCATGTTGTTATAAGAGCTTTTCTCAAGAGATGGTTTTTAAAATTTTTATCATTTGAGGATTTTCCATATCAAATGTATGCATGCCAACCAAAGTATAGTTCTTCTCCCTCTAAATATAACAATCTTTTATTCTGTAGTGTTCTCCATTCTGTTCTCCATTCTAAGCTATTTGCATGATAATATAACTTTAGATTTGGCAAACCCATTCCTCCTCTTTCTTTTATATCTTCTAAAGCTTTCACCTTTATTCTTGGTCTCTTTCCTTTCCATACAAATTTCATTGGCTTGTCGTATTCTATTCTATAAAAGGTTCTTCGTTTATCATTATTGGTAAGTTTTGGAATAAAAAGTTTATTCTGGGCAATATATTCATTTTAATCGCTGATATTCTACCTAATAAAGATAAATCTAATTTCTTCCATCTTATAAGTTCCTCCCTTATTTCCATCCATACTTTCCTATAATTGTTATCATATAGATCTGCATTATTTTTTGTAATAATAATCCCTAAATACCTTACTTTTTTCACTATTGTAAAACCAGTTAATCATATTAATTCTTGTTCCTCTTGCTCTCTAATATTTTTCATAATTATTTCAGTTTTCTCTTTGTTTATTTTGTAGCCAGATAATATTCTGAATTTTATTAAAATATCTATCAAAATTTCTATACTTCTTACAAGATCCTCTAAAATAATCACTAAATCGTCCGCGTATGCACTTAATTTATATTCCTGATTTCGAATTTTAACCCCTCGTATTTTACTTTCTCTTCCAATCCTATTATTAATTATTTCCAATATTAATATAAATAAAAGTGGAGATAGGGGGCATCTCTGTCTAACACCCCTATTTGTCATTATATCTTGTGTCCTTTCTCCATCTATTATTATTTGGGCTCTTTGTTCCTTATAAATTGCTCCTATCCATTCTATATATTTCTCTCCCAGGGTTATTGCCTTTATTGTCTCTTCCAAAAAACACCAATTAACTCTGTCAAAGGCTTTTTCTGCATCCAAAAAAACAGAGAGCCATCTTCTTTTCGTTATGTTTATGATAATATTCTATTATGTTTAACACAGTCCTTATATTACCTTTTAATGTCCTTCCTGAAAAAATCCATTTTGATCTGTGTGAATTATTACTTGTAAGACTTTTTTTAGTCTTTCCGCTAATATAGTCACAAATATTTTATAATCAACATTTAAAAGTGCAATAGGTCTATAATTCCCTAATTCCTGAATGTTTAATTTATAGGGTAGAAACTACTGTGAATTTCAGTTATGGATCTTTATTCGTTTAGTTTACAATGACAATGATATGGTTCAATGTAATGTATCAATAACTGCTTTTTTTCCCCTTTTTTTCTTTGTATATTTTCTTTTTGTTTTCTTTATTTAATAAAAATGTTTTTTTTAAAAAAAAAAAAAATAACCCAGGCATGTGAAAAAACTGATGTTCCTTAAAGCATGTAGCTGATGCAATAAACCTCATCATTATATATGCTCTCAGCCAAGTTATGAAGTTGGCTGAATTGGTGGAAAAGGCTCACATCTCACAATGGCCACAGGTTGCTCTCATGAGACTTTTCAGCTTGCAGTATTTGGAATTCTCATGTGAGGACCTCTTCTCATAAAATCTCCAGTGGACCTTAAATATGTCTGCATCATGTAGTCCAGATATAGTTCCTACTAGATACCAGATACTGTTCCCACCTATAACTCTATTCAGGATTTCTCCAGGAATTTGCTGGGATGGTGTTTTTCTTTTTGTTTTTGGCATTGTTGCCCCATAATTGCAACACGTCTTTGATCTTTTCTGGGGACAACCCCCAGAGGTTGGAGTTGAAGTCAGTTTCAGAGAGGCTGAACTGATTGTGTATGTATTTGCTAATATGCCGTTGATGCCTTCCTGGTACTTTCACAACGGGTAGAGATTACAGTGAACTAATATGGGTGGGAATATGTGTACCCAAGTGGAAAGGGTTATCCCCAAAATGATCATGTTACAGATTTAGGCAACTGGGTAGACAGCACAACAGTTACTGACCCCTCCAGACTCCCACAATCAGGCAGCATTCAGCTCTGCTCAAGTCTGAGTGCAAGCTAATCCAGCCTCTTGTTGGAATGTTCAATGGAAGCTGAACTAACTCTCCCCTTTTCCCTTTCCTACTACTAGTGATGTTTCATGCTTCTGTTACTAAAGTTGTGACCTATTTAAACATAATAGAGGTGTCCAATTTATAATGCCACACAATGCCATTTTGTTTTAGTCAATGACAAAAGGTGAGAAATGTGTGCTTATGATGAGCTTATAAAAGAAACAGTTGTTCCTAGTTTGAGATCTGAATCCACCCTACGTATCTGCACTGTAATATATTATTATTAAGACATCCAAATAGTCTAGTTGACTATTAGTAAAATAGCCAAATTGGATACCAGCAGCCCAGCCTCATTGGCTTCTGTGCTGTGTAAGAAATGTAGCATTTCTCATTTTTATAGTGTCTCTTGAGTGTCTATAGTTCATCATATACATTAGATATTAGATCTAGACTAGGCTAAAAGTACTTTTTAAAAAAATCAGAAATGCCACTAAGTTCTCCCACCACAGGACTCATATCATTTGACGTCATTGGGACACAGATCATTATGAATCACCTGGCCCATTCATGGCAACCAAGGACCTTTCTGCACTACATTGTTATAGTGCTATTATTAGACTTTCAACATCCTGTGGAATTCTGGGATTTGTAGTTTACTGAGGCCAAAGAACTTTCTGGCTGAGAATTCTAAATGCTTCTCCCTAAACTGCAAACAACAGGATTCCATAGGACATTGAAAGTTGAATAATAGTGCTATAACTGTGCAATGTGGAAAGGCCCTAACTTAACCCGAATCCAACCCTATATAAATAAAGCAAACAGCCACCAGCATTATAATCTCTGTACAAGGGCATGAAGCTGAAGAACTATCCTGTCTGACTCTTTATCGTGGCTGGAGTGAGGTGAGAAACCAAGACTTCTGATATGGTGGCTCCCAGTGCAATTTACCACATTTCAAAAACAGTGCATAGCATATAGTTAGAGTTAATCATTATATTCAGAGTATTTTAGGAATAATAAATGAAGGAAACCATCTTGATATAAGTGAAATAATGGATATTGACCCAAATCCAACTGGTGCACTACTTGAATGTAACTGTGGCAGAAAGATTTTTTTTATTATTTTCCGAACAAAATAAATATATAAAATCACACCTTTTCATTGCTTCTTGCATTTTTTTCCTCTTATATAGTCTATTACAACCTTTTAATTCTTACTAGTCAATCCATTCTTTATCTACACACACACCCACACACACAAAATAAAACCTAATGAATCTCACTGTAACTTCAGTGTATTTTAATTTTCACTTCCTTCCCCTCCTCTACTTCCAACTTTCTTTGCCACCCTTAAGTTTCTCAAATTCCCCCTCTCCTTGGGAGAGTTACCCTCTAAATATCCTTACCTTCCTAGGTATAATTGCTATTAATTATATTAATAGTATTCTTTAGCTTCTCTTTGACTATCATTCTTGACTGTCTTATCGTCATTGTTACTTGCATTGTTCCCTCTAACTTAGTTCATTGTTTTGTTTTGTTTTTTAACTCTGCATCAGAACCTTTTAAATATCCGTAGAGTTATGTCACAATCCAAAGTTTCTCTACTTTACCCCATTCCTCATTATTCTTGCTTAGCATCTTCCCCTGCATCAGCATTGTCAACTTATCCATTTCTCTGTATTCCACCATTTTTGCAATCCAATCCTCTATTCTTGGAGTTTGGTTATTCTTCCACATTTTTGCAAAAATAATTCTCACAGCTATAACCATATATAAAATAATTCGCCAGTATTTTTCCCTTTTGTCTTTTTCTACTTTCTGTAGAATATTCAAAAGAAATATTTCTGGAAGTAGAGAGATCTTCGTTTCTAGCAGCTCTGACATTTTTTCTTGTTTTCCAAAACGTCTTTACCTTGTCGCATGTCCACCAAATGTGATAATAAGTGCCATTATCTTTAAACTGTGGCAGAAAGATTAAAAAAAGGAGTGGCAATAAAAAAGTAAGGCATTAGAGAAATAGCCAGTTTAGATGGGGCTGCGTGATTGTAGAAACAGTGCAACAATGAGTATATTGCACCAAGAGCATTCCGGGCACAGTGTCTTATTTACTATGGTCTACATCTATTTATTGATTGCGCAGTGAGAGTAGAACTGTTGAATCAATGGAAGACATATACATTTTGATTTACCAAATTCCCATTGATTAAATTGGAGCACTCTTGCTGGGACTATGAATAGTGTTCATTTTAGTCTTCTTCTTATGATGACTCCCCTATGCCAAATCAAATACTAACCCTCTCCACACTGTAGTCCACAAAGCACCAACCACACAGATGGCATAATTATACATACCGTTTATATGCATCTTTGTCAAATATTTGTCAAATATGACCAAGTTTAAGGATATTTTTGGGTAGTGTTTTCAATCATTGTCCCTTGAAATCTTAGTTTCTTCTAGATTTTGAAATCTAAAGCAAGTGTGGGGAATTTAAAGCAAGTGAGGAATCTAAAGTGGGGACAACCTGCAGCAATCCAGATGCTATTGTATTCAATCCCATCACCAGCAGCCAACATGGCGCCATGGGCAGAGACGATGGGGAGTGTAGACCAAAAGCATTTGCAGGACCATAGGCTTGACAGTCTTGTTCAAAATCCTTATCTGTGGTTCTGTAGTAAGAAAATCAAAAAATGTTGACAATCTTTGCTGAAAGTCAATACTGGTTCCCTTTGGCAATGCATGACTGAGCTGAGAATGGGCATAAGGGTGAGAATGGGGAGATGTCACAGAATTGACAGATAGCTAGTCAAGCTTCCCATGATTTTCCAGTGAACACTATACAGCACACAGAAGTTCCTGGGAAATGGATGGCAGATTCCCATCTAGGGACAGATATGGAATCTGTTGGATTTGCAATGCCCTAGAAAAATATCTAATTCACACTTCTTAAGACAGACAGTAGAATAGACTGCATCTTGCTTTAGAAGTCAGTTTCAAGGCCTGCAATGTTTGGAGGGGATGTGTGTACACAATACCACATGCACACTTTCGGAATGCTTGTGACTCGTAGTGGTTTGAACACCGGACTACAGCCCTGGAGACCAGGTTTGATTCCCACTGCATTACAACCCACTGAGTTGAAACCCATTGAGTGATTTTGGGTACTTCACACACTCTCAGCCTCAGAAAAACCTGTGATAGGGTCACCATACATTGGAAATGACTTGAAGGCACACAACAACAACAACAACAACAACACTACGACTAAAAATGTGAACATTGTAAAAATAATCAGTGGAAGAAACACTCTCAAAGTATACTGGGAAGAAAAAATTGTTTTGCAACCCAGTATGCTAGGATGGAATGATAATGTTGGTGGGTCTCTGACGGGTGTAAGAATTCCCAAATATATGTTATCCTTCTGTCATGCATTATCCGAGGGAACCAGTACAAAAGCTGGTTTTCACTAAAGTTTGTTTACTTTTCCTGATTTTTCTCAAGGAAGAAAATGGTTTCTGAAAATTGCAAGGACAACAAGACTTTCCCCATTCTTATTCTTGTCACATAAATTCACATGGAAAGGACTACATAAAGGAATATAGGGAGTTTGAAAACAGCTAATCTGGGAAGACAATACTTAGATTCCCCACCTCCACTTTTCAAAACAGTTAGCAGGGACCTTTTCATGTTAATCTACATGAGAATGACTTAGTCAGTCATACCCATTTTCAGATCAGGCTCTCTGGGAACTTGAGCCAAACATGGCTAGGAGGTTGGGTCATCAACTACTCTTAGCTTTCAACACTACAGCACAGCCCAAGTGTGTTTGATCCACCCTGCAGGCTCAACCTCCAAAAGAACCCCAAAGAGTTGCAGTGTTCCAGACAGTGATTAGTTGTTTTCCTCCTACCAGCTCAGCAATTGACAGCCTGAGCCTGAGGCAGCATAGTCTGTGCCATGGAAATAAAGAGCAGCCAGCCTTGACAGCCTGATTGCTGTCTGTGGCTGCATGGCCATTCATTCTCCTCTCAATATGAGAAACTGTCACAGAGCTGCTTTTTATCTAGCACTGTTTCACACACTGCCAAATTCCTCATCTTTTTGAATCAGTGTGTATACTCAAGGAGTCAGCAGGTATCCCTGGCTGTACCTGCTAGAGAAGAACCAGCATTACCGATATGGCTTCTAGTTCCTACCTGTTCAATCCAGTCTGCAGTAGTCTGTTTTCATGTTCTGTGGCCTAAGCATATACTGATGGTTAAGAATTTATCTCCTTTTTTTAATTGATACCCATTTAACAAAATGTACATATTTTCTTCTTTTTAGGGATGAAATTAAGCATCCCCTTAAAAAAATGGGAAAAATAGAATTGATAGAATAATCCATCCAGGCCAAAAACTTTGAGTTCTTAGCTTCTCAAAGTATAGATTTAAATATCTATGTATTCAGACATGTCAGCAATGAATTAGGGTTGTACTCCTTCTCTCCTTTTTCCAGAGAGGCTCCTCCAGTATATCCACACTATGGCTGTTTGATATCACTTTAAATATAATGGCCATCCCATGAAATCATGGGATTTATAGTTTGGTCAGGTATTTAGAATTTGTATTCTTCTATCCTCTATACAGTTTAGAGTATTTGAGTCTTCTAGAAGAAAATTCCAAGTCCCTTACCAAACTATAAATTCTAGGATGCCATAGGATGGAGAGCCATCACAGTAATGTTTGTAGTGTGGATTCTCTCCCTCATCTCTAACAACTATATGGTGATCAGGTACAACATGGTCCTGTCCATACTAGGAATCTCTATGCCTATTGAATTTGGCCAGTGCCAATGGAAAAGTGGGGGGAGGAGTTCTTCATTAATTCTTGTGGATTTTTTTTTTCAAAATTTGTAATTACATATTCAGGATGGAAAGAACTTGAGGTTTTATCCATTTTAATGTAGAAGAAAGCAAAACTGACAAATTGCCTTGGCCACAGTCCCAGGTGACATCAGAGATCATGAATTCCTATTTGAAAAATCAAGTAGTCCCTGGCAGTGACAACATCCACAGATTGGTCCTAGCACTCATATCTGTCCTTCTCTGAGTCAGCTATTTATTTAAAAATATGATCCTGTAGCCTAAATGCTTCTTATCTTCTTCTTATACTTCTTTTCTCCTCTTTCTTCCCTTGTTCTATGTCCCTCATGTTCACACTATTCTCCACTGTATCCAATCTTTTCAATGTCCCCTCCTACCCAGCTGATCAGCATGAGAATGAACCAATTTGTTAGCAGTCTGACTGTTCACTACCTCAGTCCAACAAACCAGCTGGGATGGGATTCCCATTATAATTATTGTTATACCAGCACTTAGAAGACTGGCTCAGACATGGCCTGGGATGCTATAAGTGGTGATTATATACAGCTAAGCTTTTTCATATGCTGTATGGTGTTATTTATGCCAGGAGGGATTCAAATGCATAAACTGGGCCTCCTGGCAAATTGCTGATTGTGTAAAAAGGGCTGAACCAAATGGCCAATATCTTTAGGCTGCCAAAGTAATCAGCCATTTGTTTCAATTTAGAGCTAGGCAGTTGCCACAACTGCCTTGATCCAGAGATGATAGCAATCTACCTTGTCTTATATACTATGTTCCAGTCTTCTATGAAACTTAAGGTCCACAATGTAAATAACTACATCCTGTCACCGGGTCAGTAACTCGGAAAGACAGACAGACAGACAGACAGAACATTCACTGCATAATTCAAAAGGAAGGTGAACTTAGAAGGAAAAGGCCCATATCATAGGACTGAAAATGCATAAAAGTTTTTTTTTATAGTGAAGTTATGTTTATTTTTAAACAGCTACATCAATGACTAATTGGTAGTTTCAAAGACATTTTATAAATATTGAAATCTGCATTGTAAATACATAGAAAGAGATTTTGTAATGATAGCATTAGTCAGAGTTTGGATAAGTTAACCTCACACTAAGAATCACTTAGATGTTATCTGTTGAGTTAATGGGGTCCTTAAGAGGGGAAGGGCAATCACGAAGTCTTAGGGAAGGTAGTACAGAGGAAGGCTAAACACACCCACCATAAACCAAAACCATGAGCTTTAAGCAGAAAGAAGAGGGAAAATAGAGCAGTCACATCATGCCATGCTCCAACCATGGTCGAGATACTGTGGGGTACAAGAAACTCCTAAGGATTGTTTAGTCAATCTAGCATCAGACAACAAGTAGATGGGAGATGCATGGCCTTCGATTTTTTAAAGGTCCAATGAAATCTTGAGGTTGGTAAAGGCTTTCTATCTTATTTCTGAAAAATAGAGACTCTTGTGTTAGAGGTAGAAATGTTAGCATGTCTACACTTGGTAGCTGTTAGTTCCCACAAGTTTAGGCATAGCATATATTCATGTCCTTTCCATTTGGGGTCTCAGCCATACTATCTCTGTTCCTATATTGGTTAGTCTTCAGTTAGTTAGAGTTTGTTTGTCCTTCCTTTTGCAGTCTGAATTTCTTTCTCTCCTCTATGTCTGAACAGCATATATTACAGAGCCTCCCACCATGAAATGTAAATAGCCCTATTTCATAATGCCCTGGCCTTGAAGGCCCCATCATGCCTAAGCCCAGAAGAAGATAAAAAGCTTTTCCTCCATGCTACAGAGCATGCAGGGAAAGCCTTTTCCAAAGGATGTAGCCATTGCAGTTAAGATGGAATCATAATGCTATAGTTATACTGTGTGATAAGGCACTTTGTTAGATTGTAAGCTGGAGGGCAGGGATCTAGGCTTCTGTCTCTTGCATCATCAACAACTTAAAGACTGAGGACCTTTACAGGAATAATTCTCTGGCCTACTTGCTCTATGGCCCTTTTCGCACGGCATTTGCCATGCGAAAGGGCCTCCGGAGCATTGCGCGATTGTGAGGAGTGTTTCAGACAACGTCCTCACAATTGTGCAATGCTGCCGGTGCCAGCAGGCACCGATTGTGCACTATTTCACTTTTGGCTTGTAGCCAAAAATGGTGCATGATGACACATCACTCCAGGGCCCCGCACACACTTACTGTGCATGCAGAGCCTCCAGAGCCGCTGTGCTTATGCTTCCTCCCCCAGTGCAGCCTGGGAAAATGCCCGGCTGCACTGAAGAAGGAAGAGGTAGCAGGCAGCAGCTGCGAAGCCAAAGCAGCAGGGATGCGAGAGCCTCTTGTAAGAGGCTGCTCACATGATCCCTGCTCCCTTACACTGAGAAAAGATAAGTTGCGGAAAGAGCCTATGTTTTATTTCAGTCAGTTCCTGCCTTGTGTGTGTAGCTCATGTTTGATACCAGGCTGCATGAGAAAAGATTCAATGTACAGAGTCCATTTCCTGCGAACAAGCAACCTTGGAGGAAGGTGTCCCACTGGACATTTCAGTGGAGCAGTGTGCAGCTCAAAGAGATTGGGCTTCTTGCTGCCTATGGACCCCTGCAGATGCATGAGTAGGGGCTCAGCATTTCTGCAATTGGTACTGCTGGTTCAGTTGCTTCAGCAGCAGCCTCCACTTCAGTTACAAAGTTCTGACTGCTGTTCAGGTTCATGCTGCATCTACTGGTAGGGATTTGCTACTGAAATTGGAAACTCTAGTATAAGTAGTCTAAAATCAAATGAATATATCTACCTGGCATGCAGCTACAGTAATACTGACTTTAATGTAGTTGCATTTTTAGAAAGGCAGGATAGGGTATAGCAAATAGTCTTGGAGAATGACAGAAAGAAAAGAAAGGCCAAAACAAGATGCCTGGAGGAAGGAATGAGCAAAAACAAGAGGTGCATGCATGGGTAGGTATTGCATGGAAGATAAAAATTGATACAGTCAGCCTTCCACATTTGTAGGTTTCACTTTTGCTGAATTGATTATTCACAGATTATTTGCTGTCACCTCTGATGCCCCCCTATGCCATTTTTAATACAGACTGAAAGCCTTATGAGAATAAAAAACTGCCAAAAAAGGCCTATAAGTCCCTATTAAAAATGGTGTGGGGCAGTAGCAGAGATGGCAATAAGCCCCACCAGCCACCCACTTCTGCCTTGTGAAGGAACCTTGATGCCTTAAAGGAATCCACAGTGGGTTGAATATGGTGATCATACTTTTTGTGTGTTTTAAATATGATTTGGGAGGACCTAGAGTTGTTCATGTTTTTTCCCCTTTCACGTGGGTCCTGAGCCTCTAACCCGAGCAAATGTGGGGGGATGGCAGAATTTTTGGCTTCAGATCTCAAATAAAATGACACAGGGAGAACCATAAAGAGAACCATACAGAGTCCCCAGCTGGAGAAGATAATTAGATAATGAATGGTTATTTGGAAAATGGAAAAGAAGAATGTGTACATACATTAAATAAGAATCTATTTCCCTGATGAACAGAAAGCAGAGTGGATGAAAAGAAAAAATGAAGGAAGAACAAATTTTAGGGAAGTCTAGATATGATAGTATTGCAAAAAAGGGGAGGTAAATCTTTCTTATAGCCATTTCCGCACTACACTGTTCTAGTGCTTTTATTCCAATTTCAAATTCCTATGGAATCCTGGGGTTTGCAGATTTGGGAATTCCATAGGATGTTGAGGAAATTGCAATAATAGCACTGTAACAGTGTACTGCAGAAATGGCCTATGTCTTAGGAGAACTGTAGCTTTTGGCAGTGGGGAATTAAAGCGTTTCCTCCTGATAAGAATTGTGCTCAACAAAATTTTCCTTCAGTTTCCAAATTTATAGCATCACAGTGAGTGAGTCACTGAAAATCATTCACACCTAGTACTTCTGTGTTTGCTGTGTTATATAAGTCTTTCTTCCCCTTTTCTCTGGATGCCTAAAGTGTATTTCTAAAGACTCAAGTGAAGTTTTAAGTTACAATGTTGGAATTCTGAAGACTGAAAAGAAATTTCATAAAGGGGGCAGAATTCTTATGGGGAGGGTCAGTATCCTCATTTTGTTCCTGCCCCTTAGTCACACCCTATGAGATACCAAACAAATGAATGGGTAAATCAATCAATCAATCAATCAATCGTTACTGAAATAGAAGAATTTAAGTCAATGTGTTTGCGTCATCTGTGCAGAGCTACTTTTGCCTTTACTATATGCTAATGGAAGAAGCCAAAGCTATTTGAGCAAAATCTTGGAAAGAAAACATAGGCAGAGTTCTGTAGCTATTTTAATGAGGATCTCAGTTAAAAAATACACAAGCTTTGTCTGGATTATATTAATTCATGAGCACACAGCAAATGGGCAAAGAACAGTAATTTTGTTTTCCTACATGGATTTAAATTTATGCAGAAACTTTTAGAAGTGGCTTTTTAGAATGTTTATTCAGTTTTCTTTTTCAAATGGAGTTTTCATGCAATTCCATTACATTTGCTATTGTTTTGTAACTGCTAATTGTGTGTATGTGTATGTGTGTGTTTATGCATGCATTGGTAACAAGACTTTCCAGAAAATAGGTCAGGTAAAGGAAACATGTTTAATGCCATATTTAGTTTGTGGTGATATCTTAAACTATCAGTGGGGTCACTTTGCATATGAGTAGTTTGAATCAGCCTAAATTTTGAGATAAAGGAATGAAGCAATACTAATGAAACAGTATTAATCAGTTATCTGAGGATCTCTTGGCCCAAATTTAGTTGCTAGAACCAAGGCATATAGCTATGAGGGAGGAGGTCAAAATGAAAGCATTGTCCTCAAATGAGAATTTCACATGATAGAGTTTTCCTTCTAGCATTGCACTAAATGAGTAATTGAAAATTGTTCACAACTGGAACTTGTACGTATTCTGTGCCTCATTTCCATGGTAATTTTGCCTCCCCTTTGCTCTGGATGCCTGAGCTTTTTACATGCTTAATTGAAGTTTTATGTTACTGTAATACTAGAAGTTTGGGAACTGGGGGAAAATCCAATGTGGGAGGTAGATTTATAATTTGGGTGGCTATGTCCTCACTTTCTCCTCTCTTGTACCTACACCCCCAGAGTAAATGTATTGGATCAATTGAATTTTAAAAAGTGTGACATCATTAAGAAATTGATTCTGTATGTCTTTGGGACTAGAATTGAATTTTGGCCCTTGAGTAAGAAACTTCCAGTGTTTCTATATATGCAGAACGAGAAATGTACCCATGAAATAAGTTATTGATATAAATAATGCATTTTCTAGGAACAGATTTTTTTTAGGCTTTTCATGTCCTAAAGGTGAGAAATATTCAACCTCAAAGAGACATTGCATTTATTGTTTTACAAATTTCACAAATTATCGTTCTTTGTTTCATGAATTCAGAATCAACTGTCACAGAGCTTCCTTCAGTACCATCTGTGAATGGTTACACTATAAACATTAGGAAAAGTGATACTACCAATGACTTTCTCTATATTTGCACTATATATTTATATATATATATATATATATATATATAAAAATGAAATGCATGATAGATGCACGCAAAAAGACCCCTGCTCATACTGCAGATGTACACATATTAAAATCTTATGAGAAAGAAATATACAATGACTTGTTAATTGTATTGATCTTGTGCCTATGAATGAGAAGAATATTCAAAAATATTTGAAAAAAGATTTTACAATGTGTTCCTCAAGTGTCAAGAACTCCTAAAGAGAAAAACTCTGGACTAATTAAATCCTTTGTAGTTAGGATTGTGTGTGTGTGTGTGTGTGTCTGTGTCTGTGTGTGTGCATGTGTGCAGAAAACTGACTTTTTTTCTGTACAGGAAATGGCATTTTCTAGGTAGAAAATAATATTTCTGTTCATAAGTATTACTTTCTTTACAGAAAAATACTTTTTACTGTACAAAATTGCAATATATGTATTTTGCACAGAATAAGTCTCGATTTGTGAATTTCTCACAGGTAGAAGAAAACTGATAAAATTACACCTTGTTTCCTTTAAGAAAATTAGTGAAGAATTGCATCTATACTATGAGCAGACTTCCTTTTAGTATTTCAAAATTCATGAGCAATGCTACCATCAAATGAACAACGTTACAAGTGTTAGTTGATGATACTGAAAAGAATTACATCAGAATAGCATTTTAGAAAGGAGAATGGTCATTTCCACACTACACAGTTATAGTACTATTATTCCACTTTCAACATCCTGTGGAATTCTGGGGCTTGTAGTTTACTGAGGCCAAAGAATTCTCTAGTTGAGAATTCTAAATGACCCTCCCATATCCACATATGCACTCAAGCAAAGGTATAGCAAAACATCTTGACTGAAATCAGATCATCCCAGAACATTGAAGATACAGTTCCACTTGAAATCCTGAATAGCGCGCACAACAGATGGACAGAAGACCACTTCCAAGTGTCAACACAGCCCCAGCAAACTTTTCTGATAAACACATATCAGCAGGCAAACAACTTAGAAAATCTCCTGCTGCACTACTGTATCATCAGAATCTGCCAGCACACACATTCATCAGTGCAGGTGCTGCCATTACAACAGGAAAAGTTACTCAACCTTCTGAATATCATGCATGGAATGGGATGTGATAATCAAATGGGTTCAAAGGCCATATCCTGATAGCTGCAGAAAATGCTGATGACCTTTATAAAGAAATCTTGTTTGTGATGAAAATGATAATATAGTACTGTGAAACAACAGTAATGGAAGTATTGTCTAATAACTGAGTGTTAGCTGGGAAAAGGGAGACTGAGATAGTTTTTCACTGCCTTCTAGTTGCAGGCCACAGTCTCAGTTTAAGTATGTGGTTGGTGCTGCTGCTGCTGTTGTTAATGTCTCTTAAATCAACTTTCCTTATGGCAAGCAAGTCTCCTGGTTATCAATAGCCCTTCCAAACTCAAGACTGTGGCTTCTTTGATTGAGTCTATCCATCTGTAATGCAGTTTTGCTTTTTTTCCTACTGCCTTGCACCTTACCAAGCATTATTGTTTTTTCTAGTGAGTCCTCTTGTTATATGTCAAGGGTATGACAGTTTCAGTTTAGTCCTCTTGGCTTATAGGGAGAGTTTAGGCTTGACTTGCTCTTCGACTCATTTATTTCTCTTTTTGGCTGTTCACGGTATCCACAGAACTCTCCTCCAGCATCTCATTTCAAATAAGTTGATTCTCCTTCCTAGCCTTCTTCACTGTCCAGCGTTCACAACCATATATTGAAATTGGAAGCATGATGGAATGGATAATCCTGACTGTTGTATTCAATGATAAATCTTTACATTTAAGTGTCTTGCTAGTTCCTCCATAGATGCCCATCCAAGTCTTAGTTTTTTATCTTTTTTTTTTCCTGCAGTCTCCATTCTGATTAATGGCTGATCCAAAGCATGGAAAATCTTTAACTATTTAAACATCTTGATTGTCTGCTTTGAAGTTACATGTTCTTACTTCAATGATATGATTCAATGATATGGCAACAGTGAATCTCAGTAAGTGTCTTCAGTACACTATATGAATTGAACGTGTGTACGTGGCATGCCCAAGAGTGCATTGCAACCAACTGATGTTTATTAGCATATATGAATGTTCTGACAACAAATATCTGGTCAACAATTATGATCTGAGATGGAGTTCCCTGGGGGAGAAAAAATGATAACTGCAGATCTTGCATAGATTAAAGCCAAAACATTTATTTAAGAAGTCCAAACTAGCATCTAAAGCTAGGTACCAGAACCTAAAGATCTGGTAGATGACAACTGTGAGATTCTTTTGCTGCAGAATCTTTTTTTTTCACTTCAGAGTTTATATTTGAAATAACAGTTATCCACTCAGTAGAGTGGTCTGAATTAATCATTATAAAAAGTTGTAATCCTTGGAGGGGGGCAAAACGGAGAAATTCTTCTCATTACAGCTTGTTTCCTGCTGACAGTAGGTATTTTCTTAACATAACATAGATATTATGCAAATTAATCCAAGGCAGGCTGTTGGAGATCTGGAAAGCTTCATGCAATTAAATATACATGGGGTATTTTGAAGTTTAATTAGTGTTAAACTTGTTGTAGGTAGCAGAATTGAAGTTCATCCTCTTGGCAGGATTTAGAGTTTGTAACTGCTGAAGAAAAATAATGACTGTCACAGTAATTGTTACTGCTCTGGGAAAGTAAAGTGAACATCCAATACAGAGAGAATGAATGATGAGGGGAATCAAGTGTGCAAAGAATTTTTGTGTGGAAAATGTTATAGAAGTAGAGAGAGAGAGAAAAGAGTTAGGATTTTCAGGCATTCCTGGCAGCACTGGGGTTAGTTAAGATTTCAACCAGATACTTTCTGCTGCCATTTGTGGCAGGTCCATTCAGAAAGAGGGATAAGAAAGAAGTAGTGTGAACCTTGTCAATTTCTGTTACGGAGCCGCTCGAAGATCACCTATTGGTTCAACCTGGGAAGGGATGTTTGAGAAATCCAACTCTACTCTAAGGTACAATGATGTTGAATTCTTGATACATCCCTTGCTGGGCAGAAGCAATAGGTGATCTTGGAGTGGATCCATACCAGAAACTGACAAGAACAACACCACTCTATAGTCCATAAGGCACAATGATTTTGAGATCCAGTGTGGTGTAGTGGTTTGAGCATTTGACTACTATTTTACATTGCTTTGTCATACTCTTCTTACTCGAATGTCATGAGAGGCACATGCTATATATGCTGTAGTAGGATCTAACACAACATAAAATGGGTTGTTCTTGTTGTTGTGTGCCTTCAAATTATTTCTGATTTATGGTAGCCCTAAGGCAAACCTATCAAAAGGTCTTCTGGGACTGAGAATGTGTGATATGTCCAGGGTCATCAACTGGGTTTTCATGCCTGAGTGGGGAACTGAACCCTAGTCTCCAGGGTCATAGTCCAAAGCTCAAACCACTACATCATACTGGCTTTCTATAAACTGGGTACAGATATACTATTCTAGAGGAAAAGCTACAAATGAGAAGATAGTATTATGTACTTTCTTTAACTGACTGAAAAACAGTACACATGGGCTGGCCTACAAAAGAATCATGTATGTGCCTTCAAGTCTTCTCTCAGTCTATGCTGACCCTATGAATTTCATAGAGTTTCTTCGAAAGAAAAATTCATAGGGGGTTTGGTAGTTCTTTCCTTTCAAAAATAGCTTATATCACCTGGTATTTTCAGAGGTTTCGCAACCAAGTACTAACCAGGGCTGACCCTGCTCAGCTTCTGAGATCAGAAAGGATTTGGTACCTTTAAGATATTTGGGCACTACAACAGAACCATTTCCTGTAGCAAAGACTAGGGCCCTTTCCTCACAGCATTTGCCGTGCGAAAGGGTCCCTTGAGCATCGTGTGATTGTGAGGAGTGATCTGCATGACACACTCACAATTGCGTGATGCTCCAGGGTAGGGCAGGCTCTACTCGCGCACTTTTTCATTTTTGGCTTTCAGTCGAAAATGGTGTGCAATCGCACATTGCTCCAGGGCCCCACATGCACTTGCCATGCATGCAGAGCCTCCAGAGCTGCAGTGGTCATGCTTCTTGTCCCAGTGCAGCCTGGGAAACTCCCAGACTGCACGGCAGAAGGAAGAGGCGAGGCTCATGTGCTACCTGCTTGGCAGCAGGCAGCTCATGCAAAGCTGAAGCAGTGGGGACACAAAAGCCTCTCGCTGGAGGCTGCTTGTGCGATCCCTGTACCCCAGCGCTGAAAAAAGGTAAGCAATATAGCAATAGCAGTTATTTCTATACCGCCTATCAACTAGTGTTATCTAAGCGGTTTACAATGTATTTTAGCTAATTGCCCCCAACAAGCTGGGTACTCATTTTACCGACCTGCGAAAGGATGGAAGGCTGAGTCAACCTTGGAGCCTGGCAGGATCGAACTCACAACCTTGTGGTTGCAGTACTGGCATTTAACCACTGCGCCACCAGGGCTCCTAAGATGCAGAAAGGGCCTAGGATATGCAGATATTTACAGAAGCTGTAAAGTGTTTGAACACTTGGTGGAAAAAAAATGATAAAATTCTTTTGAATGATAGATAAACTCTCACCATTTCTTTCCTACACTGTTATAGTACTATTATTCTGCTTTCAATATCCTGTGGAATTTCTGGGGTTTGTAGTTTACCGAGTCCAAAGAGCTCTCTGGCTGGGAATTCCAAATGCCCCTCCCCTCCAAGATTTCATAGGATATAACAGTACTATAACAGTGTAGTGCAGAAATGGCCTCTGAGAAGGATATCACTCTCCGTATGTTTTCAGACTCTAGCTCTCATCATTTCTCACCATTAGTAATGCTGGCTAGGGCCAATTAAAGTTCTAGTCCGGTAATATTTGGAGGACTAGATGTTGCCTACAACTGTCCTTAAAATTAGCCTAATTCATAGTTGGTTTAGCTAGTTAATCTATGATCTTCCCCACAAGGTGACCCATGGTCAAGTTGAAGCATGAATAAAAATAATAGTAACTGTTGTGATTCTTACTACAGGAGACCATTTTTTTTTTAAAAAAATAATTCTGATAGAACAGGAAGGCCATGGCCGAGCAGTGGACAGACATTAATTCACAGTCTATACCAAGACTTTCTGCAGAGTATGGACATTTGTACAGCAGCTCTGCCCAAAGTAAACAGACAGTACACAGGAATAGCGTTGTCTTTCGATGAACAGAAATGAAAGTAGGCATGGGGAAAATAACAAAGCAGAGGAGCACTGTGACCATTGTCACTGTGGAAACAGAGAAAAGGAGACTCATTGCTAAACAGTAAATACAGGATTTATTGAAGAAAGAACCACACACGTTGTAGTTCTTGTAAAATTTGTGTCCTCAGCAATTTTCTAAAAGACCTTAATTAAGCACTCCCTGTGACCAACAGTCTCATAAATTAAAGAGGATTTAAAAAAAAAACAACAAGCTGGAAAGAAGTGTTAAGACTTCACACTGAATTTCCAAAATGACACAGGCTATATTTTCTTCTAACCATCTTCCTGGAATTTTTTACAACACCTCAGCAATGCAATAAGCCGAAGTTCAATGATTTTAGAAATGTTCCTGATTTTTTTTTCTAGAAAATATTACGCATGTATGTGAAAAAACTTTTTTTAATAATAGAACCAAATAACTTCCCAGGCCAAGCCATGCAGCATTAGAGTCCTAACCCTAACACCATCTGGAGGTGTTAGGGTTAGGACTCTATAACATTCCAATGTGGACAAAGCACATAAATCCAAGACTCCTAGACCAATTCTGTGTGTTTATTAGGGTTGCCAGGTTTCAGGACACCAGCTGAAATCTTGAGGAATTGCTGCTCTTCTCTAGAGCTCCAAGCAAGGAGGCAAAATTCAAGGTAAGGATCTTTGAAGAAGGCAAAACAAAACACTTTCTTACTTCTCTTGAGGATGCTGGGATGACTTTGGACACCCTCATCAAAATTCTTCTTTTGCTTTGTTCTGCATGTGTGTCTGAAAAGCAAAATATGGGATTGGGAAGAGGCTGTTTCTCATATGAAAAGCAAATCATGGAACAATTTCATTTGTTGGATTACAAGTCTCATCATCCCACCCCGGGTTTCAAATCCATGGTTGGAAACCTTTTGTGAGCATATACAAGCAGGAGCTTGGGAAAGCTTTGTTTTTTGGTGTGGGAAAAAAGTGACCTACACATTTGGAATGTTTTCATCTTTTCTATTTTTCATGTACATGTTAAGCAGAATTTGACAAAGAAGGCCTCCTGAGATTCATTCTACCAAACCTGAGGATGATCTTTTGTGTGTTGGGACTGCTATAGATCATGTGAATGCTATCTAGGACTAATCTCCTTAGCCATGGATCTGTTAAAATGTAAAAAGAGGGAATGTCATTAATTTTATATGTTCCTATCAATTCTCCAGTGTCTATTTTTCTTTCTCCCTCCCCGACCCCATTTTCAAAAAAAGCAAGAGTAGCACTTTAAATTAGGGATACAAATCACTTATATTTTTTTTGCAGGCAAGACATGTTGTGTGTGTGTGTGTGTGTGCTGGATGGAGTGAACAAAATGTTTTAAGCAACTGTGTCTGATGCTTAACATATCATGCTTAATGATATAGCAAAGACTTCTCCTTGTGAAATCATCAAGGGTTTACTCGGGTTTTGAAATCTCTCTGTGAGATCTCAGGGCCTGGGGTGTTTGCCAGTTAACATCCCTAATTCTAAGCTAACTCTGGCCCTTTCCACACGGGGAAAAAAAAACGGCTTAGGGCGACTCATCCGGAGGTCATCCACACCGTGGAGCGTGCTAGAGCGGTTTGAATAGTGGAGGTTCCACACCTCAAACTGCGCTAGCGCGACCGCAAGGGGTGGCGCGGCATGTTTTTTAAAAACCACATTTTATGAGGTTTTTACGAAATGCGAGCGCGCTAACCCATTGCAGCGCCCCGTGTGAAACTGCAGGGACGCGCTAGCGCGTCCCTGCAGAGCTGCCCAGGGGCGGGCTTCCGGCTGGCGCGCTGCCCTGATTGGCGGAGCGCCGCCGGAAGTCGCCGGCCGCCATTTTGGGAGCCGCCGAACACCGTCGAAACTCGCCAGCGTGTGGAGCGGCGAACGCGTGCTCCCCGCAGGGACAGAGCAACCCGTTTTCAGGTAAGATCCGTCCCTGCATGCGCTGCCCCGTTCCCCCATCCCCCGTGTGGAAAGGGCCTCTGTCTCTTCCCAAAACAGAAAACTTTCTTTGTTTGGGCTATCACTCCTCTGTGGGGTTAAAATCAATGCTTGAAAATACATTAAAAGTAAAGTATGGGTTTCTGTTTCTGTTTAGTGAAGAACTTGGAAAATTCATTCTCCAAACAAAGGAACATTTTCTCATTTGTTAGACTTTTGTGTGTCTGTTTGTTTGACTCATGTGTTCAGTCCTCCAACTGCATCAGTGAAATTTCATTTTGTATAATATACATAGAATGAAACCTATTGATCTGGGATAATTACATAGCATGAAGGTAATAGTAAATATGTTTAAAATGAGATAGTATAAGCATGAGTTTGTATACTTTTATTCTTATTTCCAGTTGCATCAAAAGTACATCGGTCCATTGTTCCAAGGCCCTATGACTTTTCTCTGTTACTGATGGAAAGCCCTCATTTAACCTAAATTTCTTCTTTAACGTTTGCTTTTAAAAGAGGAAGAAAATGAAGTCCACCTTGATTTAAAAAAAAACAACAACAATTTCTTCTGCTGCTTCTTCCTGACTCCAAAGAGAAAAAGCTAATGCCTAATTTTTATATTCAGCTATAGTGATCTGAAGCCTGTTTGGAGTGATGCACTTTTGCTGTTGCTCCTTATGCCCTAGGGGAAAAAAAGGGCTTCCATTTATTTATTGCATTTCACCTCAGATGTCCCCCATGAATTGTAATGTGGGTGAAAAACCTATTTAATTCCTCTTCTTTTATTCTCTTCCTTTAGTATTAGGTTTTCTGGCAATTCCTTAGTGAGCTAATTACCTCAGCCTTCAGTCTTTTATCACTTTGCTTTTACACACTCACAGAACTTAATATTGTTTTTAGTTGCTCCCTGGACAATAATTCCCCTTTTATTTTATTTTATTTTCCCCCATGATGGCAATTTAAGATATCTAAATTGGCTTCTCTCCTCATGTTAATATTGGGGAGGAAGTGTTCTATTAATTTGCTGAGTTCCTAGTATCCATCTGCATGGCTTTATTGCTGCAATGTTGTGTCATTTAGAGAGGGTCCGCACATCTGCAGAAATGAATTAGAATTAGATTGGGCCTATATTTAATAAAACGTCAAGATTCTGAGACTGTAGATGGATGACAGGTTGTTGTTGTTTTGCTTCAGAGAACTGGAGGCAGCTTAAAAGAGTGATTCAAGCAGTCACCTTCCCATTGTAAACATATTTTGTAAGTATCTGTTGTTTCTGAAAGCTGAAAAATGTGTTTGATCACTATTGACAGCAGGGCAAAATTAAATTTGTGCCTGCACTACTACTATGCTTGCAAACATCCAGTTGCCTGTGGTAAGTAATAATTACTTTCAGGGAAAGTTGACAAAGAATCCAACATGGATGATTTGCTGATATGTCACTTTTTGTTGTTCTTTAATGCCACAAGTGACTAGCACAGAAAGTGTGAGGACTAAGTATTAAAAACTTATTTGGCATAGTAATTTTTGGGAATTAGGGAAGTTGATTCTCACCCAAAAAAAGTTTGTAGTTTAGGAAGACACTAAACTGCAAATTCTAGGATTCCATAGTAACTTCTTCTATCAATACTTTTTCTCTGGAGAATTGTGTTCCCTATTAGGAGTCCATTTTCACTAGAAATGGTCTCCAAAGTATACAGCAAAGTATGGCCAAGAGTTCCTCTGGATTTGAGATATGCATCTGGTTTAGTCTTCATGGAAAATTGATTTTTATAGAACACCTCATTGTAGCTACATAATTTGATCCTCGTGGAAACATTTTACCCAAGAGCTATATGTCATTGGGAAATGACAGAAGGTTTTGCATTTTAATTAACAGTGTGATCTTTCTTTACACATTTTGTGTGCCTCTGTGCTTTTCTCCATGATGAAAAGAGGGAGGGGGAAAATCACTTGGGTTTCACAACTTCAGTTTCCACTCTGCTTCCCATTCCATTTTCATTATCTTTGACTTACTCATGCATCTTTATTTATTAATCTGCTTACTTTCTCCACTCACACAAAAATACACACATACAACCCACAGAGATGTGCATCTTGTCAGCAGGAACAGCAAAGCTGCTTCATCCCTCATTAATAAAGAAAGAACATTAATACTAAAGTCTTTACAAAAATATGCTGTTCTTTTGTGGTGTAAATTAGAGGCAGGCAGTAATACTTGAATGTATTGTTTCAGATGTTTATATATGGTGCAACACTCAACATGTGGAATGCTATGTACTAAAGAGAGAGAGTGTGTGTTGAGGCAGTATCAGGATTTTTATCCTATTTCTCCATCCTGCCCAGTCAGAAAAACTGGGGTCCTTGGACATTACACAGTTATAGTGCTATCAGTCCATTTTAATTATCATGGTTGCATCCTATGGAATCCTGAAGTCTGTAGCTTGGTGAAATACTGGAGCTGTCTGACTGAGAATTCTTAGTGTATCTCTGTAAAGCAGAAATCTCAGGACAGGATGTAGACATGGCAATTAAAGTGGAATATAGTGTTATAATTCTGCAGTGTAAAAATGTTCTTGGAAAGGAATTCCATAGTCTGGGAGCAACCATTGAGAGGGACATCTTGCGTCCTCAGTAAAACAGAATCATACTGCTATTATTTGATAATGTTTTCCAGTTCTCTCACCAGTTGTGTGGTAGGCTGAAGAAGGGAGCTAGTATTGGCTGCCTCCTATCTTTGTTTGCCAAAGCTACTTCTAAACTGTAATGCCATTGTTGGATACTGGCCTCAGGCTGTAATGTAGTGCTCATTTAATTTGTACTGAGACCCATAAAAGAACCAGTGTGGTGTATGAGTGTTGAGACTGCAACTCTCGAGATCAGCGTTTGAATCGCTGCTCAGCCATGGAAACCCAGTGGGTGATCTTGGGCCAATCATACTCTCTTAAGAGTTTGTACTGAGATCTAATAATTCTTCCTCGTTTCATTCCTTATCCAAACTCTTGCTATATAAAAACAAGTTATATCTGCTTCTTAAAAATGAAGGAAGTGTTGGAGGTTGCAACCTTGCATGGCTATAATCATTGGTAGTTAGATAACATGTCACTCTCAAAGAGTTTAGGCACAGAATGTTTATGGTTACTTCCTCTTTGTTTCTTTGTGTGTTTGTTCACACCTATTCTCTTCCTGTATCATGTAGGCATTCCCTTTGTTATCTGGCTTTCATTTGTTCACACCTCTCTCTCCTGTGTTTTTAAGAGCTCTCTCTTCGTGAGATGCTCCAACTCTCTTTCTTTTTAGGTTCCTCAGGATGATGAACCTGTTTTGTTTATGTACAAGTTTTTAAGAGTCAAACTACTTTTATATTTTTTATGAAGAAGACTAAGGCATTTTCCTCACTAGACTGTTATAGCACTATTGTTCCACTTTCAACATCCTATGGAATTCTAGGAACCTATGGAACCCCAGGATTCCATAGGATGTTGAAAGTGGAATAATAGTGCTATAACTGTCTAGTGCAGAAATGGCCTAAGTTTGATTCCTTGCTCTGCAAGATCTTATGTGTGGAATGCAATGGGCTGGTGAACTGTTCAGCTTCTGCCTAGCCCATCTGTACTCTGAAAGAACTACTACAATCACTCATATTTCCAATGGGAAGAGAGGGAGGGAGGAAGGAAATTTGTAGGAATTTCTCTGCAGTATTAGGCATCTTACATTTTAAATGTGCTTTGTTCTCAGTAGTCCATTGGACACTAAAGTTCTTGGAGAAATCATTGTTGGGGGGGTCGTTGGCTGGTTATTTTGAGAAGTTTATTTTGGGAAGTGAGATCTGTTTGAATGAAAATAAATACAACAAATTGCTAAGAAAAAAAAAAGAGTTTTAAAACAACCCTGAAGTCTGATAGTGTTAAGTTAAACAAATAGCCATAATTTCATGCTGTTGATAATTGTTCACAAGTGCTAAGTCTATTTCAAAATGTACTTTCATCTGTTTGGCCACATCACAATGTAAAATGTTAAATATATCCCTGAACTCCATTGCAGTACAACTTATACAATTTAAACTAAGGCAGCAAACTCACCTGACTCATAAATCTTTTTAATCTCAAGGGAGTACACTAAATCTGTAAGATTCAATAACACTGAGTTGTGGGCTATTTAAACAGTATTAGTTGATGATATAATGTGAATAAGGACTATATAATTTGAGAGGATATTCACAGTAGCCGTTAGATATTCACAGCAGCACAGATATGAGGGGTCTCATCAGAGGCACCGTGTGGTACAAATTTCCTGGACTGTACCACTCGAAGTACAGATGCAGTCTTTTATCCAGAGAGTGAAAAAGAATTAGAAAAAATAAAGAAAGAGAAAAAATAACTGTGGGAAAAGATTAGTCTGGAATCTATTTTGATGACATGGTAAGATCAAAACAAGTGGGGGGAAAATGAAGTGGTATGTTGCTAGTCTATACCAGTTTGAAATACTGATGAGAAATTGACTGATTGAATACTGCTCACATCAAATTAGCTTGTATTATTCACTGCATATAATATTTCTTGTTGAGAAATATCTCCTACTAGGAATGAAAAGAATAGTAAAAAACAGTATCATTCTCAATGATAACAACAGGCCAACTGTAACACATGCAAATTGCTTCCTCCCACCCAGGGCACTACACAAGTATATATACTTTGTTTCACTTCCATGCCACCATATCCTCTGAAGACAGCCTCAAAACCCAGAAAACCCACAACAACCTAAGTATCATTCTCATTGAGAAAGAGTGTCTTAATGCAAAGAGATACCCAATCAAACATGAATAAGTAAATAAATAAATCTTGTACCAAGAAAAAAAAATCCTATTGTTTTCTGGGGAAAATAAATGTTTTTGTGAAGACATTGTGGTGTTGTACAAAACTACACTGTTTTCTCTGCAAAATATTGATTTTAAGCAAAATATCTGTTTTCAGTACAGTATTCTGTACAATACTGACTTTTTCTAAAAAAAATGCTACATGTCTGTTTTTCACATATTATGTTGCTGAGAAGCCGAGGGACAGATGTTACAAGGGACTTTGGCCCTTTCGCATGCAAAAGGGCCCCTTGAGCATCGCACAAATGTGAGGAGCTGTCCACACGACGCACTCACATTTGCGTGACGCTGCAGGGCCTGACACAGACCGCACACGCATTTTTTCATTTTCGGCTTGAAGCCAAAAATACTGCATGGTCACGCATCACTCCGGGGCCCCATGCACACTTACCTTGCGTGCAGAGCCTTGGGAGCTGGGCCAGTCATGCTTCCTGTCTCAGTGCAGCCTGGGAAGGTCCCAGGCTGCACTGCAAAAGGAAGAAGCAAGGCTCTCGCATGAGCAGGAAGCTCGTGCAGAGCTGAAGAAGCAGGAAAGTGAGAGCCTCTCTCTGGAGGCTGCTCACGTGAGCACCACACCCGAGTGCCCAAAACGGGTGAGTTGCAGAAAGAGTCTTTGACTTAAGAAAGTAAGAGGGAGACAATGGCCCTTTCCACACCTGACCTTTTTCCGGCGCTGGGGTGCGGAGATCACTTGAGCAGCATCCAGTGAGAAGCTCCTGCGTCCCTGCTGCTTCAGCTCCGCACGAGCTGCCTGCTCACATGAGAGCCCCCCTTCCTTCCGCAGTGCAGCCTGGGAGTTTTGCAGGCTGCGCCAGGGCAGGAAGCACGACCAGCATGGGTCTAGAGAATCCGCACACCAGGTAAGTGCACGCAGTGTCCAGGAACAATGAGCAATCATGCAGCATTTTCAGCTTTGAGCCGAAAATTGAAAGGTGCGCAATCGGTGCCTGCCGGCCCTGGAGCATCATGCGATTGTGAGTGTGCCAAGCAGATCATTCCTCACAATCGCATGATGCTCCAGGTGCCCTTTTGCATGGCAAATGTCCTGCAAAAAGGGCCAATGTTCTTTGAGACAAGAAAGAATGGAAAGAGCTGCTGAGGACTCTTCCCAAAGTGGTAATTAATCTGAATCAAAGTCCTTTAGGATGTCATAATGGGCTCTAGAAGCAAGAAACATGACAGAAAGCAGTGGCTAGTGTGACCAGCAATTGTATCTGGGATAGCATGTTTGTTTAAAAAGGCAAACCATGAAGGAATTCTCCTTCCAGTAAAGGTGGAAGAAGTTGTCTTAGAATGGTCAGGAAATGGCATAGAGACCAGAGCCTGTTTCTTTGAATGGGAATTATGCCTGGTGAGGTATAATATTAAAATGGATAGTTAGTCCTTCCAAAGCTCAATCTCATGCATTTTACTTACAGGAAAGTCTAATTGCTTTCAATGGGCCTTACTCTTAGGAATGTGTGCCTATATCTGATGTAACTCAAGCTACTTCTGGAAACTAATACTGCCTCAGAATGATCTCTAAAACCTTTGAAACAGCATGTTAAGGGGGAGCTGAACTATCTTGGAGAAAAAGGTATCCAGATTTCTATACATATTGGTCTTTAAAAGTTCAGCAGGAACTACTGAAGTTCTATTCCCTGTAGTGAAAAGCTCTAGAGCCATTCTTGAGAGATTTGTAAGAACCAGCTTAGAATATTGGAAGGGAAAGAGCCATTATGTAAGGAATGAATATTAATAGGGTTATTTCAGCAAAATTCTTCATTGCCCTCATAATCTTAGGACCATGTATTTGGAATATGAATGGTAATAACATGGATTATTATTCTGACCTTTTCAATATTCTGACTTTTATCTGACTGGGCATGCCCTTTAGCCTTAAAGTAAGAGTGTGTGTGTGTGTGTGTGTGTGTGTGTGTAATATTCAGTGCCAGAGTAGGAATAGTCAGCAATTTCAGTGCAAATAGATCTCTTCCTTAGCAAATAGACAATTTAATATGCTGAAAGGACTGAAAAATCTGTGCTCATGAAGCTAAGCAGTCAGAGTAATTCTAACCATTAGCTCACTCCAAGTATCTGTGGTGAAAGTCTGTGAGTAGAAATCAGATGTGGAAAAATCAAGGAGTTGCAGTCAAATACAACAATCCTATGTCAGATTTCCTAATATGAGTGAGAGTATTTGCTAATGGACCTATATTATGTGCTACCATAACACTACAGTTTCCATAGTATGTTGGCATGGACTATAGCATATGAAAGAGTAGGGGAGCCAGCAAACCAGCCAATACAGATCCCAATTTGATTTTTGCAGTCCTCACTGCTGTTCCCAAGTAAATCTCCTTGCTGCCTGCACTTTTTTTTCTTTCTATTATACTGAGAGACTAGATTTCTTCTATAAGAAGCTAAAACTGGGCAGAATCCAATGGAAGTAACAAGAGGCACATCCCAAGATGCTCAAAAGGCAGTTGTTTGCTGGTAGAAAAGCCAGACACTTTTTGGCCTATTTGTACTTTTCAGGCCTTTAGGGGTCTATGTAAAGGGATAAAATACATAAAATATTGCAAAATATCATTATTACATTTGTACCATGCCTGTAGCTTGTATGTGCTTACACACAATCAAATTCCAGATTTGGAAGATTAAACCAATTGTCAGGAACAGACCAATAGTAGGTGTAGTTTTTGCTAGGGATATGCATTGGATTTCGATGCAGCCCAACCCTTTGGAACTCAAGCCCTTTCCACAGGAGGTCTGCATCCCAGCATGGGGATGCAAAAGGAGTGGGACTGCAACGATGCTTCTACTAGATGCCATCACAGTCCTGATGACCCCATGAATTTCATAGGGTTTTCATGGGGGGGGGGACAGCTGAGTTAGCCCCATGTCCTTGATGGAATCTGATTCTGATCTTGGTAGCACACCAGATTATGTGACTGATCTTTAAGGGCCTTTCCTCACTATACTATTATAGTGGTATTATTCCATTTTTCAACATCCTATGGAATCCTGGGGTTTGCAGTTTAAGAAGCAGCATTTAGAATTCTCAGCCAGAGAGCAATTTTACCTCAGTGAACTACAAACCCCAAAATCCCACAAGATGTTGAAAGTGGAATAATAGCACTATTACAGTGCAATGTATAAAACCTAACTTCTTAACAAATATATTGACTCTAATACTTTCTGTGAGCTGTATTCCAAAGCCTGAGCTATAAAATTAACCTGTTATTATTTATGTTATTGCAAGCTGATGTGCAAGGAGCAAAAGAAGCACAGACAGTTTTCTGCACAGGCCAAAGTTTATTTCCTTTCTTACTAGGACAGTCAGACAAAAATTTGTCTTGAATTCTGTTGCCCCCAACCTCTACCAAAAAAAAAAAAAATCTGGAAGGTTGTGGGAATTATAGCCCAAGAAAGCAACTGTCTCAGGCTCTGGATGTTGTCATATGCAGATCTGGAAAGGAAGTGGAGTTTCATCCTCAAATAAGAGTGCTGGTAGTAAGAAAAGTTGAATGGATTAAAATGTTTTAAAATGTTTGCTGAAAAGGTACATCCCATTTTGAGTCAACCCCATGCTGCCTTTACATGAGTTAGCTGTCTTATTTCCTACCAAAAAGAGAACTGTCAGATGAGGTAGTTGTGTGAAAAACTTAAGCGTATGTTCATTTTTAATTTTCCTCTTCAACTTTTTTTTAAAAAAAACCCACTAGATTTTTCAATCATTCCAAGGGAAAATGTGACATTCCAGTTTCACACTAAACTAGTATGACACTGTGATTTGCTTCAACTGCCATGGCAACACAGTATGGAATTTGGAGATTTGCACTTTAAGCTTAAGAGGGGCATTTGGAATTCTCAGCTAGAGAGCTCAAGTGCCTCACCAGACCACACATCCCAAGATTCTGCAGCATGTTGCCATGACAGTTAAAGTGGAATATATTACTACAACTGTGTAGTGTGAAGACATCCAGTGTGAAAACCCTACTGTAAGCAGCTGATAGGGTGAAGATGGGTGTTGTACATTGTTAAGTGAGATATCTGTGGAATTCTGTAGAGAATGGAAGAAATATCATTAGAACAAGCAAACTACCTGCAGAGGGTTTGACATGTCCCTGTTTTTTTAAGAAAACAAAGCAAAACAAAACATTCAGTTCTCCAGAAGACTTCCATTGGCTGCTATTATATAACTGGTACTACTGAGAACATAAAGTTACCAAGTTTAAATTTGAGATTGATTCCATTTTGATTGAAAAGAAGAATTTACCTCCTGTGCTTTTTCATATCACTGCAGCTCTGTGGCGAGACAAGCTGTGTTGTGAAATGCTGCCATCTATGTAATTTGTAAGGGTAAAAGAACCACATCTTGATGTTCTGGAAAGCCTCAGCACACTGCAGGAGGAAAAACTCTCGTCAATCCATTGGCAAGTAATCACACTGGCTGGAGGATTCTGGGAACTGAGATCCCTTGAAGTAACTTTACTAAAGTCTTCATTAGCATACAGGATATTAGAAAGGTCTGTATTACAATGAAGCAGATTCAGAAAAGTTCAAGAACCTCATCAGTTGTGGGTTTTGTATGACAAGTGTTACCAGGGTAATGCAAGGGAGCTATCTTAACTAATGGATGATCAAAAAATACAGACTCACACTCTGCTGTATGTACCCTGTCACTTGAAATCTAGAGTTGCTATCTGGCCTTCTTGGCTCTCCATTCCTGCTGTGGTATTAACTAGATTGTGAAACTGTGCTTTTTCTGTGGTGGTCTGTATGACAGCCAGCATGGTGTAATGGTTTGAGCATTGGACAATAACCCTGGAGACCAGGGTTCGATTCACTGCTTGGCCATGAAAACCCACCAGGTAACCTTGGGTGCATCACATACTCTCAGACCCTAGAAAACCCCATTATAGGTTTGCTTTGGGGTCACCATAAGTCAGAAATTACTTGAAGGCCTGCAGTAGCAACAGCTCTACTTTATGGAATTCCCCACCTTGGAAGCACAACCAAGAATCATAGAATGACAGAATTGAAAGAGGCCACAATAGCCATCGAGTCCAACCCCTTGCCATGCAGGAACACACACTCAAAGCACCCCTAGCAAATGGCCATCCAGCCTTTGTTTATAAACCTCCAAAGAAGGAGACTTCACCACACTCCAAGGTAGCATATTCCACTGTTGTATGGCTCTTACCATCAGGAAGTCCTTCCTGCTATTTAGGTGAAATCTCTTTTCCTGTAGTTTGAATCCATTGCTCTGTGTCCTAGACTCAGGAGCATCAGAAAACAAGCTTACTCCATCTTCAACATCACATCTGTTCAAATATTTAAACATGGCCATCATGTCACCTCTTAACCTTGCTTTCATCAAGAAACATCCTCCTTTCCAGAACAGATGAAAGTCTTCTTTTTTCTCATCACATAGCTGATTTCTATCTCATTGCTGCTGCCTGTCACCTCACCCCATCCCTTTGATACTTCATTGTTGTTGTTACTTTCCTTATATCCTGTTTTTTCCCCAGAACTGGGACTGAAGGTGGTTTACAGTTTTATAAAATTCAGTTAAAAGCATATAAAAACTCAGTATTAAAACCAGAATTAAACTATAACCATATTAAAAATATGTACTCTGAAAGCGATTTTTAAAGTTTTAAAAGTTAAAAGTTGGAGCAATACTGTAATTTACAACAATGCAACCCTTGCAGCCTTTTGTTAAAAGCCTATATGAAAGCCACCATAATCTGTGCATAACCTGTGCAAGTGGTGGGACTAAGAGGAGGGCCTCTGCTGTGGATCTCATTGTTTGGCCAAGGCTCAGATCAGTAGATCAGATCAGTAGATGCAATCTGTCTGCTGGCCTGGACCTAAATGGTATATGGCATTTATTTTGATACTTTCATAGTAAATTGAGCCACTGGAGTATGGTTATTTCCTTTTCCAAAGGGACCAAAAAAAGCAAGCCATGCTCACAATAAGAACAGCAGCAAGAAAAATATGGAAACAACCATCCATGATGAGGTAACTGTAGGAAGTCAGAGAGCAGAGCTGGGAATCATGCAGTCCTTCTGATGATGTTCAGATTCCATATGCCAGCAGACCTGATTAGCATAACTAATTGTGAAGACTGCTGGAAATTGCAATCCAAAAATATCTGGGGGTGGTCATACAATTCCTCACAGTGGCCCTTTTCTCATGGCAGTTTGCAAACGAAAGGGCCCCTTGAGCATCGCGTAAATGTGAGGAGAGGTCTGCATGACACACTCCCATTTACATGACACTCAAGGTCCTCACGTGCAGTGAACATACATTTTTTTTATTTTCGGATTTTAGCCGAAAATGACCCGCATTTGCGCAACGCTCATGGGCCTGGGCCGCACTCACCTGCCGTGCGGAGCCTCTGGAGTCGGACCAGTCACGCGTCCTCTCCTCAGTGCAGCCTCCAACTCGCAGGCTGCACTGCAGAAGGAAGGGGTGGGGTGTGGGTGGGGCTCTCGTGCAAGCAGGAAGGAGCTGCGGAGCTGAAACAGGAGGCTTGTGAGAGCCTTCCTGCCCAGGCTTCTTGCACGAGGACCCCAACCCAGCAGCGTTACAAGGTAAGGTGCGAAAAGAGCCAGAGGTATAGAGGAGCACAAACAAACAACCTGCACAATAATTTAACTGCTAGAATGACCAGACACAAAGGATGACAGGACTCCTACACCTTCAACTACTGTGTTAAAGCTGTAATTTCACCATATGTAACTTGTCAACTACTAAAAAGTCTTGTCCTCTTTGGAATTTGACCTTACCACAAGGGTGTAGCTATGGGGCCGATGTTAAAAAGAATTCTGCATCTCAAATGATATTTTATTTCTGTATCCAAATGACTAGTACTGTGGTAACTTCAAACTTCAATTTCTAAACTGAATTTGGAAATAAAGTTTAGGTATCCAAAGAAAAGGGGCAGACAAAGTGACCGAGGGAATGAGAACACAAGGAAGTTTAGGAGTTCTAGGTGTGATTTTCTATGTTTCACTCTCTGCAGTGTGAGAAAATTGGGGGATTTTGCCCCTACTTCATAGCTTGATTCCTCCCCTACTGTTACTGTGTTTTATTGTTGTGTGCCTTCAAGTTGTTTCCAACTTATGGCTGCCCTAAGTGAACCTATCACAGGGTTTTCTGAGGCTGTGATGCACCCAAGGCCAACTAGTGGTTTCCATGGCCAACTGGGGAATCTAGTTTCCAGGGTCATAGTCAATTTCTAAAACCACTACACCAAGCTGGCTCTGAAGTGGTTACATTTTAAGAGATATAGGGGAGACCCATCCTGGTCGGCCCATTTAAGAAACTAAAGGGAGCAAACAGAGTGGGAATGGAACCATTGCTCCCCTGTTTATTCATCTTATTTATTGCTTGCTTTTACTGCAGTGTGAACCAAATGATACCAATACAAAATTAAAAAGAAGAGGAAGGTATGAACTCACTACTGAAGAACATATATAGAGAAGAGAATGTCATGCATTTGCTGTATGGTCATATATGCTTAATCTCATGTGATTCCCATAGTCTACAAGAGGTGCTGTGGATGAGTGTGTTGCAGCCTTAAACAATAGGACTTATTTCAGTATAAATATAAGTACAGAACTGCAAATATGTTCATTGCTTTTGCTGTATTGCAGAGAAGGTGAAAAGGATGGGAATATTAAGAAGAAACAGGAGTATTTTAATAACAAAAATATAATTCTATTGAATAATAGCATCTCTTTGCAAAATTTAATATCTCTTGTTCCAATACTGTGCAAGGTTGTTTCCCAGTTCAGTCACAATTAGATTAAATGTGGTCCTTATATTCTTGCTAATCAAGTTACATGGCTGTTTTCTTTTCCCCATCACTCATCATTTGCTGCAAAAATCTTATTTCCCATCCTTTAATATATTCAGAATAGCACTGTTTATTATTTTATTTTCTTATGATTTTTGGTTCTGTTCTGCAACATGGAACTGGTGTGCCTGATTCTGGGGCTCAGAAATGGGGCTGAGAAAAATAAATTTGGGCAGTTTTCCTCTCTGTTCATCATTTGCACATATGTATGTACATGGATATATGTATATGTATATGTATATGTGTGTGTGTGTGTGTGTATGCATGTATATGTGTGTTGTATATTGTTTCTCTGTTAGTCAACATTTTGAGTTCTCAAGCCTGGCTCTGGTAAGTAGGATTTGGCAATACAGCACCAAAATTTGATTTATTTTATGGATAACTAGGATGTTTCATTCTGACAGTCAAGAGTAGGAAAAAATAATATTTTCAGCACTTTTCAACAGGGATTACCTCAGCTTTGAGGCTTCCTTCCAGGAACTTTTCATTGAGGGCTTTATATTAGCAGGATCCATAAGCTTGGTTCCACAGTTTCTGTAGGCAATGGCTGGTTCTACTGTTAGGCAGAGTAGAGCAGCTACTTCATTGATTAGATGCTGAAGGGGCAGTGGCAATACTTTGGCCATTCCTCTTGAGGCCCTTAGTCATTCTCCATCTCTTGGAGGACAAAGCTGTGTGTATACTACGCAACCAGTCCTCATGCAGCAGCCAAAAATAGAAACTAAATTAGGAAAACTTTGGTATAACTTGACTCATATGGAACAAATAACTTTATGTTGATTAATGTCTAATTCTAGTATAATTGTCAAAACTGTGGACAAGGGTGAAACTATTGTCATTATGGGTAAACAAGTTTATTTATGTGAGATAACTTGGCAACTAAATGATCCTTCTTATTGTCTCAAACTTCATCATGATCCCACCTCTTCCACAAAGGTGCTAGAATGTTTGGCTGTACCCATTCTTCTGTTGTGGGTTTTCTTATACAGTTTTTCCCCAGAGTGCCAATTTTTTTACGTATTACCCAAAATCTGTCAACCAGGTTCTCCTCCTCCAGGAAGACCCATCATATCTGGATCAGGCTCAATACTAAAACCTTTAGCAAATTTTTGGAGTCATTCTTTGTCCCTCTGATTAGCAATTCCACATTATACCTTAAAGGCACATGCCAATGTATAGAACAGGTAGAAAATACAAAGATAACAAATCAAACATGCCTTGTAACTTCAGATATTAAGTACTGTATACTTCAACACCACATGGGGAAGTAAGACTATTATTGAAAATGCACTTAAATTGTGATCAGGTTCTGATCTGAGGATAGTCTAGATATTATCTTGGAAAAGAATTATTTTGGATTCAGTGAGGATTTCTGTTTGAGTACAAATCAAAGGTGTGGCAATGGAACATCTAGTAGCACCAAGTATTGCTGAATTCTTTAGAAAATATGAGTTTTAAATCCATCCAATAATCCATTCTGCAATTTTTTAAAATACTGTAGATGATATATAGATGGAATTTTTATTATATTCTCAAACATGGAGTTGCTGCAACAATTTTTTTCTTAGATTAATGACATTGACCCTTATATTAATTTCACATCACACTACTATGAGTTTCATATATCATTTTTTCATCTATCAGTATTCATTTTAAATCGTAGAATTAAAGTACCTAATTTTCACAAATCTAGGGACAGGACTTCTTTATTGTATTTTTCTAGCTGCCATTCTCATTCTTTAAAGAGGAATCTTCCTTTTTCTCAGTTTCAGAACAAGAGAAATGGTTCCTTAAATGTGGATTACAAACAGGAGGCAGCTCAATTTTCTTTAAATTTCTCAAGCAGAGATTATCCTTGGTATGTTATTACATCTACTCTTCAGAAAGAAATATATATTTCTTATTTAGTGAATTGAAACCAAAATCATCAAATGAATGTATCATGTTTTCAATTACTTTTAACCATGTTGCACACATCAGCTTACAGGTTTGTACAGCAATTTATTCTAGTTTTACATTAACAACTACGTAGCCAATTATTAGGGATGGGACGAATCCAGAATTTTCCGAATCCGGATCTGAATCCCTGGAAGGTTCTGGGAATCCACTAATCTCAACAATCTTGAATCTTTCGAACCGTTTTTTTAAAAAAGGGTTTAAAAAGCAACTTTTTTAAAAAAATTAAAACTTTTAGAACTTTTTTTAAACAGAACTTTTTAAAAAAAACAACAACACCATTTTTTGGTTGGTGGATTTGAAAGATTCAGTTTGCCTATTTTTGCACAGGGATTCAGATTCGCAAATCTCAAATCCTTGCTGAGGATTCGAGGCTTCAGTTGGCCCATCCCTATCAATTACTAAAAAGAATTTTTGTAAGATTTTTTTTTTCAGTTAGAAACCATTTTTCTGTAACATAACATTCATTTTATGGATAACTGGAAACAAAACATGACATTGCCTTAAGGAATCATGGAGAGAGAGAATTACACATAGCACACCACAGATGATACTGCATGGTCTAATGTGAGACATATTAACAAAAGAGATAAATCTACAGACTTGAGGAAAGCTTTATGAAATAGTCCTAAAAGGTCTTGGGAATAGCCTTTTGCTCAAGTGCTGCTTCTTGTTCAAGTGCTTTCTCATTTAAATTCTGTGAATTTTCATATAGCCTGTATATGTCATTGATGTCAAGTCTTGTGAATCATCATATAGCCCTGATGGTGTATTTGTTATTGGGTTTCTCTTATATAAACCTTGTGACTTGTTTGTAATACACACACACACATATTTGCTAAAGTGTTGTTTCTTGTTCAAGTGCTGTACTTATTTAAACTCTGTAAATCTTTGAATAGACTGTATGTTTCATTTATTTCAAGCCTTGTAAATCTTCATATAGCCTGCATGGTATATCTATCATTGGGTTTCTTTTGTCCAAGACTTATATAGCTTGTATACCTTATTTATTTCAAGTCTGTACACATGATGTTATTGTTTTACTGGTAAGTGTCTGAGTCTTTTGACTTGTTTGTAATTTAATTGTTGTTCTTGTTCAAGTGCTGCTTTTGGGAAAGTATGGTTCTTATTCAAGTTTTATGCACCTTTTTATAGCTTGTATGCCTTATTTATTTCACATCTGTATACATGATGTTATATTTTACTGGTAATTTAAACTGCACCACTTAACGGTTCCAAAAGATTTCAACCAAATTATTATCTGTAAATGACTTCAAATGTAGGACAGCAGTTAATTACAGTTCTGAGCACCACCATCCAAGAAGAGTACTGATAAGCTGCAATGTGTCCCGAGAAGATGATCAAAGATCTGGACACCCCTTATAAGGGATGGTTTAGGGAGCTGCATCTGTTTAGCTTGGAGAAGAGGAACCTGAGAAGTGGCTGGATAGTAATTGTTAAGTATCTGAATGGAAGAGATGTAGAAGATGAAGCAAGCTTGTTTTATACTGTTTCAGAAACTAAAATACAAAGCAATGTGGATTCAAATTACAATAAACAAGATTCCAACTACACACTAGGAAGAACTTTTATTTTTCTGTAAAAGCTTACAGTGGAATGGGCTACTTCAGAATATGTTGGACTCTCATTCTTTGGAGGTTTTTGAACAAAGGTTAGATAGGCATCTTTAGTGCTTTAGTGTGTATTCCTACAGGGCAGAGGGTTGGACCTTGAGGTCTCTTCCAACGTCAATATTCTATGATTCTATAATGCTCCAAGTTAGCCTGCTTCCCTCAGGTGTACAAAGAGAAGCTATCCTGAAGGAACTTGTCAGAGCTTGTATGTAGAATGGAGAAGAGTACCAATTGGTTCTTTGCTTCAGGCAGCAAGCTGTCTTGTGTTGCCTGTGATCTCAAAGTATGAAAGTGCCAAGATGTTTTCTGCCCTATAAAAACCAGTTCTAGAAGTTTGGAGAGCCTTCTGGAACAGCATGGGAAGTAGCATTTATTTGTGAAATATATCTGTTTTATATTGCTGTTTATCAATGTGTTTCTGAAGGTTATTTTCCCCCTATTATGAGCATTTTAGCTGTTCACATTTTTAAAAGGTGCATTGCTTGATAGGAATTTATTGCTTGGAAATGCCCTATAAGCCTTGCAAATGTGCAAATGCTTGAAATGAGGAATGCATTTTCTTGCAAGATGTCTTTGTACATGTAAAAATACTATTTTAATCAATGCTATCAACTCCAATGTACAGTTAGCCCTCCACATTCACTAAGGTTAGGGGCACAGGATCCTCACAAAAGTGAGAAAACCACAAATATCAAAATGTGTCTGTAAGAAGGCATAGTAAGGAAAACAGGCACAAGGGGTCCGAACCAGGTTAGGGAAGGGAGAGGGGAAGGAGGTGGTTTGACATGGAGGCCCTGTACTTCCTCTCTTGCCCATCCATTTCCTTGGATGTGTGGGGGGCATTGGGAGAGAGTTTATGGGGCTGGGAAATTGGGCTGTGATCCATTCTTAACTGACTAGGCAGTGGCTGGCTGTGGAGGAGGAAGAGGACCAAAGGCAGATTTTTAAAGGCCTTTGTGGCCTGATCAGAGCCACCAAGAGGAAAGGTTCCCCCAGAAATCAAGCCTTTGAGGTAGGGAAGCCAGGGGTTGGAGAAATTCAGAAATAATCAAATCCATGAAAGTTAAACCTGCAAATGTGGAGGGCCGACCATAATTTCTTTCCATTCCTTGCTATCCCTGCATCAGTGGGGTCATGTCAGCTAGCCAGTCCGGCAATGTTATGCCATCAACCTGTAGAATGTATGGTCTGAGATTACTTCGAGGCATCAGTCTGCACTCACTGATACAGAATGAAGAAGACATGACCGAACAAAGTGCTACTCAAAGTGGTGGCTCATGGACTGGTGCCACTTCCTGCTCCATTGACTACTGGACCTGGTTTACAGCAAAGACAAAAACAACTGTAGCCAGTGGGTACAAATGTTGTACCAGTTTGTGGCACAGTGGTGGACAGTAGCTTGGTCCTTCATATAGGGTAACTTGAGACTTACCTGTGGCTCTGGTGGGACTCTCAGAATTGTTCACTATTGGCTGTGCTGGCTAGAGTTCTTAATAGCTGCAGTTCAGCCACATATGGAGGGCTGCACAATTCCCCTCTCTCAACACATGGGGAGCAAGGTCATATAGGATTTGTAAAATACGACTATTCATATGACTGAAGTGTTGTTACACTAATTTCAGGGGTCCCTCAGGGGATACCTCACTGTGCTTCACTTGATGGGGAATGGAAACTAGCCAGAGCACATGCAATAGCACTGCAAGTGGTGGGGTAACCTAGCAGGGTCTTTCTAGCCAGTTTTTACAGGGTCAGACCAAACCAAAAACCAGACCAAATGTCCAATAAATGATTTTATTGAATGAAAATCTCAAACAGCAATGCAATTACTCACACATGCACCCAAGAGCTATTAAGAAGCAAAAGAGAGGAAATTGGACAGGGGGGTATGGAAGGGGTGTAGCTGGCATAATAATGCACTTTTTCCTGAAGTCCTGGGTCCAGGAAGGCAGCGGAGAAGTGGGGCTCAGCATGGAGAGGGCTGAGGGGATCACTCAACAGATGGAGAAACGGTCTGCTGGGATGACTGGGAGTGATCTAAAGAACTGCTCAAAAACTGGGACTATTTGTAAGAAAAAAGTACCTGGAGGACTAATCCTTTCCTGGGGAGAACAATGGGTGTTGGAGTGATAACGAAGCTCCACCATGGTAATTTCCTTCATGTGATGGGATTGCAAGGTGTTGCCAAAGTCTCAGGATCTTTGGCTGTGTTAGTTTGTGGTGTGACTTCATGTAAATGGTCCTTGCCTGATGGAATATTTGCTCAACTTGGGGCAGACATGCTAATCCCCTCAAGTTGGTGTCTCAGAGGCTGAGGACTCTTTGTTTATTGGGGGTTTACACACCTTAAGGTCTCCTGGGGTTACGTGACTGGGGATTTTACTGGCCTAACCTGGTTTTCAGTCTTTTGACCATGCCTGCCTACATGCCCTTTCAGGAGACCTCTCTGGCACACAGAGCTATATTTTTAATATTAAAATTGTAGACCCTGGGATAGGGTTTCTCCCTCGAAGTAACAGTGTTCAGCCCCTTGTTGCACTGCAATAGCTATTTTCAGCCTAAAGCTTAAACCTAGACAATATCACCAAATTGAACCAGTTGTTGTTAAGGTACTTATTAAATAAGCTCTGCTTAGTTTGATTAATTCTGTGTAGCACTAAGCATCCCCTTCATGATCTTCAGTCTTGAAACTAAATCTTTGGAAACTGGAATGACCAAAATTCCCAGGAGACACTTAGAAAGCAAATGTCTGTTACTATATCCTAATTCGCTGAAAGTGCTCATTTTCATAATACTTTATTAAGCTTATGGATGGTATATGGCATATTGTAAAAGAAAGGTCAGATCAGTTGTTTCCACCAAATTCTATCATAATGTAATGTATCATAGATAGGTGAGATGGTTCTTCAAAAACTCTCCTATCAGAATTCAGGCATGTATGAAATCATGTAAAAGTTTACTCCAGCTACCTGACACTTAGAAATGCTAGTGGATAATTATATTCTGTGAGTGCAGAGGACAGATAAAAAGGAGGAAAAATTGAACATATTTTACAAGAGACAGGATAACCTTCCACAAATTTGCTCATCAAAGTTCATATGTAGTCTTAGAATTAATAAAATTAGAGATATCACCTGATAACCAAATATTAGTACTAGAATTATAATAGGAAAGTAATACTTTGCTAAATTAGTTCTCAAAGGAAATATCAAGTAATTATAGCAATTTTCTTCCAATTGTAAGAAAATCTTTGAAAACTGAAGTTTTTGAAGATGATTCACAATTTGCAACTTATTTTGTGCAAAATGTACTTTTCATAGAAAAAGGTATGTGCAAATGCTGCACAGAATCAACTATAAGCTGTGAAAAAGGGTCATCTGTCCAAGATTATTCTAGCCAGGGCTTCCCGACACTCAAGAAACTCGTTTTTGGATTATTCGTAGAATATGTATTGAATATTCTTTCAGTTCCTAAGTCATAGTGATGGAAACATATTCCAGAATCCTGTATGGGATTTATGTTTGCACAAGCACCACAATTATAGGCTATGCAACAGCCTATAACAGCTCCCTCATTCTCTACTTACTGGGAAGTAGCTGCTGTGAGCAGTGGTGGCCCCTACCCCTTTTGCTTGGGAAGCAACTGACTGCTGTTTCTACTTCTCCTATGAGCAATCTCTGGGGTAGCAGGCAAATCAAGATCCCTGTCACAATTTTCTCTTGTGCCAGAAATCATTCATGCAAGGCGGGGGGAGATGGGATTCATCTGCTTCCTGAGTGATAGGGGAACAGACTCCCATCAATTGCAATAGCTGAAGCCTGGTGAATGAGGATTAGGGGACTTTCATAATCCCTATGTATTTCCTAAACTAAGGGCTTTTACATACCATGAGTATACAACAGTCACAAGTTCAGAACCCTATGGCCATCTCCGCACTACACTGTTATAGTACTACTATTCCACTTTCAAAATCCTATGTAATCCTAGGGTTTGCAGTGTAGGGAGGGGCATTTAGAATTCTCAGCCAGAGAGCTCTTTGGCCTCAGTAGACTACAAACCACAGAAGTCCATAAGATGTTGACAGTGGAATAATAGCACTATAACAGTATAGTGTGGGAATGGCCTAAGTTATGCATTCATAACTGCCATAGAGGCTTCTAGCCAAGATACACATTACGAATTTTTAGTGATTATCATACTGTTTTTTTTATTACACATGGGAATGTTCTTACCTGAAACTTTAACCTTATTCATAATTAGATCAACCAACTATACGGTTGGAGTGTTCTGGGAATTGTAGTTAAAAAAAATCCAATCTATGGATTAGAGATGGCAAAATATTTTCTGTTGTTCCTTTCCAGGTTGAAAAATGAGTTTCCTGACAATAGAGGAATCCCACTGGAAGCATGCAGTTGCTCAGTCTGAAGAGAGGCCCACGTAGGGCTATCCCTTACATCTTAAATACTCTTTTCTTTGCCCCTTATTTCTATATGGCATTCAGCTCAGTTATTGTCAGTTGTGAAAAATGTAGTCTGATGCATATGAAAAAATATTTGCAGAACAGAATGAGCCATCTAGAATTACATGCAGTTTCAAAAAAAAAAAAATAAATCAGTTTGGTAGCAAAACTGTAATTAACCAAAAGCCTAACCAACAGAATATCCCCAGAGAAAGTGAAAAACATGTTACAGTGACATTTAAACAACAACCACAAAAAAATCTTTCCTGTCCCCCAAAGGCAATTATCTGGGAGTTTGAAAAGCAGTGGTAGGCGGATAAGTATCTGGTGTCCAGTCAATGAAAGCATCTGAGACCAGTGAGAGAGCCTATATGAGGTTTCTTGAAGTCTGGAGAGAGTATGGCTCTTGCAAGACATCCAAAATCTCATGATCATGGGAAGTCTCATGGAAAGAGCAGAGCTTTTAATGGATGGATGGCATTGAGATTTTCCTCTTCTGCATTCCCAGTCAAGCAGCTGCTTGGCAGAAGACATGGTGCCTGCTGCCTTGGTGCAATTGAGTCCCCTTGGCTATTTGCATTCTGGGGTGTGTGCAGTTTTCTCCCAGTATTCAAATGTCCCAGAGATTTATTTAGCTTTTTCCATGCAGAGAAATATAAGACTTTTTTGCACAAACACACAAAAACATCTGTGTGGAAGATGTGGTTTCTGGTCATTCTTTGCACAATGGGATGGAATGAAGTTATTTGTGTTGTCTTTGCAACATTGTGGCTGAATAATACCGGAAGCCCTGACTCAAGTGGAAAAAATACACGTACCAGCAACTACAAACAGAAGGATTTCTCAGTACAATTTCTACTTCTGTTGCTTTGCTTCCAACTCCCAGAAGCTAGTGTAAGAGCTTACCCATATGGCTGGAACAGCTGGTGGTGCCTTCATTCTGTTGGAGGGAGTATACTGCAATAGTATTCACATTGTAAAGAAATTATGAAATGAAGTCTTCAGAAATATGATGGATAGTCTTTATGATTAAAGCAACTAGTTAAGCAGCTGGAATATAAACAGATGTGAACCAAAAGGTATAAGGAGAGTCATGCTAGGTCAGCCCAAGGACCTGTCTAGATCAATATGCTGTTCACATAGTGACCAACAAAATTCCTACAGGTAGGACATGAATGGAATAACACTCTCCTAACTCATGACCCCTCGGAACCAGCATTTAGAGACATACACAATATGGAATTTTTAGAGGTTTTTCAAAAAAAAAAAAAAAAGGGAGGGAGTTGCAAAATATAGGGGGGTATTTTGCAGAATATACTTTGCCTTGTGTTTTGTGATAGCTTCCATCTCACTCCTTACAAACAGTGCTAGATCTGGGGCATTGTGGGATGATCAAAATAGCTATGAGACTACCAACAAAGGCCCTTTCCACATGAGGCGAGTGAATCGCTCCATGCCGTTACTTACCGGCTCTTCTTGGGTCTGAAGTTAACGCACACTGTCCCTTGAGCCCTTCCGCAGGGCTCCTCCATTGGTGCAGGGTGAACTGGAGCAGTGCGAGGTCGGTAGAGCCACACTGCTTCAGCTCAAAATGACAGCTTCCAGTGTCTTCGTGGGAGTGGACCAACCGCTGAGGCTGGCCATGCCCACAGTCTGCCCTCTGCTGATCGCAGACTTGCATTGGTGAGAGCCTGCACATCTGCACAGGTAAGTAGGAATGCAATGGTGCGTTCCAGAAAATGTAAAGATCTGATTTTTCCAGTCTTTACTTAGCGCAGGGGAGGACCACTTGGGGGCGGGTTGGATCGGACTGAGGCGCGGAACTAACTTAAATAATCTGCACCTAGTCCGATCCAAGGTGCGGACGACCTCCGTCCCAGGACACCTTGGCCCATTTTAACTGCCTTGTGCGGAAAAGGCCATAGTGAAGAGCACAAGGAACCAAGAGCACCAAGCATGAATCCCTTCCACTGCTGATAAATCACCCCCTCTTCTGAGAAGCTGTTAGAGAAGTTTTTGTTCTGTCCCCAGAATATATACAACAAATGGTTTCTCCAAATGTGCTATGTTCGAACAGGGTGCAGAACTTTGGAAGGCTAGTTTTTTTCCTCACTTCCTTTTTTTTTTAGAGATATAAAATACAAAAACAGATACGTGACAATTTCAGACTTCTGTCTACTCTTCCCATTGTGCTCTGTGCATGAAACAAATTCTTCACACCAGCACAAATATATTCAAGCTATTCTCATTTTGTCTGCCAGAGTTCTTTTCATAATGCTCCTCTGGGAAACAGCCTAAGGTTTGTAACAGCTTTCACTGAGCAGAAAGAATTGCTCTGTGGATAACAGGCTATCCCTTGATGCTATTCAGCTTTTGCTTCATCCTTTCCCCCTTCCATACACAAAGAAACTTTTCAGCACCACTAGTCAATTTCCCCTTCTCCCCAAACCTCCCATGGTCAATACAGATCTTGAGATCTCTTTTCCTTTTCACAAGCTTTAATTGAACTCTCCCACCAGGACTGTAAAGTTAGCAGGACTATAGCAGCCAGACTTGAAAGAGAAAAAGGGAAAGTGCTCGAGTTATGATTTTAGTTTAAAAACTTTGAAATTGAGTAGATGCTTGGAAGAAGCATGACTGCTTCTGGCCATGAAATGGCACAGGGGAGGGGAAAGTCTAACATAAAATGCGTGCAAGAAGGCTAGTGTAATGTCAATTGCTTTTTCTGAATGCTGGTGGGCTGAAAACATAAGCTTAGTGTTAAGCCATGTCCTTACGTGTTTTGCTTCAATTAGAGGAGCTTGTAAGGTCATGTCTGTACAGAGTATTTAAGCTGCTGCTGTTTCTGCCTATTCTGCCTCACTGCTGTTTTGTGAAAATGAAAACAAAATGTCCCACAGAAATAGACAGCTAAAACTTCTCAGAGGGAACCCAGATGATCCTTAGTCCTTGCAAAGCCATCCTGCTATGTGCATTTATTCTACAGATGGAAAGAATATTCTTTTTTTTTTAATTTTGTTCTCCTGTTCAGACAAACTTTCTTGCTATTTTTGAACCCTGTTCAGTAGAATAAAGGAAGCTGCAAGGTTTGTTGTGCTTTGCAAAGTCAAAATACATGTCTGCATAAAATAGATGTGGGCTTCTGCACAGGAAAACAAATTTTATGCCCAGAAATGTGTGTATGGCATAGGGAACACTGTATTCTGTGCAGAAAACCCCAGCCAGCATCCTGTTGGTGTCTCAAATGTGTATACACCCCCCTCCCCAAATTAATGCTAGGTATTCAAGTGCAATTTAAAGTCATGAAAGGAGAGTTGCACTTGCAGCGCTGTTGCTTATGCCAAGTGAGTGTACATTGTTTCTACTGAAATTAGCAGTAGTACTATCAGTTGTACATTGAACTGTGCAATGAGTTGTGGTTTCTGGTGTACCTTTCATTGCACAAGATTTACATTCAACGTAAGGATCACATAGTGCAATCAATGTGTAACTCCACCTCCAGTGACTTATGTTACACAGCCCTGATGTGGAATCTTGACTGCTGTACCCTGTGCAGTAAACATGTTTTCTACACAGAAAATACATGTACAGTACAAAAATCTACACATGTATTTCTGAGTTACTGAAGTGTAAACACTGCTAAGGTTACACCAACATCTTCATGTTACTGAGCAATGGATTCAACATGTAGGGATGCAATTCTCTGTGAACTGTGTTATCAAATGAAGCAATGAGTAATTTGAGCATTTTTATTTCCTTCTGGAAGACATTTTCTTCCTGCTGCGTAGAAAAACTACATTTCTGAAGACCGTCTACAGTCCAGGACTTATTCTGCACAAAATTCAAATGTATTAAAAAAAACAACCAGAAAAGAGAATTTTCTGAATGGAAACCAATATTCTTGTGTGGAAATATTATTTTCTATGAATACAATGCTTAGCTGAAGAGTTTTTCTGGACCAAATTTGGCCATGGCTATTTTGCACAAAAATAAAATGTATGAACGTTATGAAGAATCGGCCTCAAACTATGAAGATTCTCGTCAGTCCATAATTCTCCCTTTCAGGGTTTCCTGATGGTCAAGTAACATATTTTTAAAACCTATTTTTGAATTATGCTGAATATTCCTTGTACTCCTAAACAATAATGATAGATTTAATCATTCCTGCTTCAAAGAATGAGGAACACAAAGATCTTGATCTCTAACATACCCAGAAATCCTGCTGAATTCAGTGGAGTTTGCTGTCATGTAAGTGTGCCTAAGTTTGAAGCCATAAAACTATCAATGAGCACAAAGAGCTGTCTCTCAACCTTTATCTACACTACCCTGTTTTGATCACTGAGTTCTAGGCCTCACCACAATATCAAAATCCTGTCCCAAAAGTGATGAAGAACAGGATGTGGTGCTCTGGATCTCCACTGGCATCCAAGCTGCATAATTGTTCCCCAGTACGTGGGTCAGTGCTACTCAAAATGATGGTCCATGCACCAGTTCCAGTCCACAAGCCATTGGCTGCTGGTCCCTGGTGAGTTTCCATGAAAGAAAGAAATAAGTAGAACCTGTGGACACAAATATGGTACCAATATTTGGAACTCAGGAGAAATATGCTGGTCCCTCATATCAGATACTTTGAGATGCACTGATTTAAGTTTTCTGTCAATATGCTAGTTGCTACCAAAAATTATGGGGTGAAGGAATCCACATGGCAGATGAAATGAGGTGCAGTTCTGGCACACATAATCCTTTTGCAGTTTTGTGGTGGGGTGCAGATTTTGAATACTTGGTACTTCATAAACCCACATCTGCCAAGAAGCAATTTTCAGTAAAAGAAATACTTCAAGTTGGATTCAGGAAACTGCAAAGCTTGTTCAAATCAAATCACTAAATCAACTCCACTAAAAGAAACAAGAAAATCAAACACCAGGAACGTCCTAGCTTGATTTCTTCTCCTGCTACCATCTGCCCATCTCTTTATCTATACATATCCTATCAGCATAGTCCCACCAATACTTGTTCAGGTGTAAGACTTACTCAGTTCATAATACTTACTCCCAGGACTGCAGGATAAGTCTAAAGTCTTGTGCTTCCAGAAGGACATACCTAGGACCATATGATGAATCATAAATTCTCCTCAAATGTCTTTGAAGTTGCCGCAAATATGGAGGGGTAGATCTAGATACAGGTCTCCTTCTTTTCAGTAACTTTCTTTTAAGACTGGAATTTTTATCCATGTAAAAATAAAAAAAAGGGATGTGTTAGGGGTGGCAATGTGTAGGAAGAGGAAGGATTGTGATCATTTTCCACTGGCAGGGGAAAAACCTGGAAATTGACCCTGTCGGAGCCAAACATAGGTTTGGATTGAAATGAACTTCTGAGGTTGGATTTCCTCTTCTCTCAGGATTTTCATCCTTAGAGATGTTCCTGAAGTGGTTTTCCATGTACTTGTCTGCTGTCATGCAGCATCTGAAATAAAGAAAAAGAAGAAGGAATAATCAGTTAGGTACTAGCATTATGTAACCTTATATCCTATTAAGCCAGTCAGGAAAAGTAGATCCTTGCATTAATTATACCTAGGGACAAGTCCTCATTTTTGTCATTTGCAAGAATTAAAAAAAAAAGTCAGCATTTTTCTCCTCATCTGCAAGATTTTTTAATAATGATAATTTCCATGGTCATGATTCTGTGTCAACTACTTTGCTATTAAATGACCTTAGTTATACAGCTAAGTAGTGTTTCCCAAGCAATGTCCCCCATCCTCCTTTACAGACACTGTGAACAACAGGGGTCTATCCCAGGTCAATTGGGATTAGCTGACTAACATTTCCAATCTTTCCCATGAGTGACCTCCACTGTGGCAGCCAGCAGCAGGGTCCTTGTGACAAGATCACTCACAGGAAGCAGGAAGGAAATACTGTTACCCCAAAATGTGAGTGACTCAGGGATCCACCTGTAATGCCTGTACTTCCACGTGACAAAGGGAAATTAATTACCTCAATTAGAAGGCCTGTGAGAGGGGGAGTAACCTAACAGCATCTTCCACCAATGTTTATGAGGTTCTCATAGGACAGAACCAAACAGAGACTCAAAAGTAAACTAAAATGTGTGCTGTTGAGATAAATTCAGTTGCACACACACACAGGATTCAAACACTTACACACTCAACTCACACAAGGCTAACCAAAGGAAAAGGGAGAAAAGATTGGTAGCGAAGTTTCAGGGAGTGAGCAATATTTACCATTCTAGAAGAGCAGTGAAGAAGCAGTGTTATGGCTTAGACTTGGATCTAATGGCAGTACACAACTGGGAATCAGAGCAACAGTGTGGCTACCAGCAAGCAAATTACTGCATCTGACTGCCCAAAGCCAAAGGTTCATATACTTTGTTTCCCTCCCTGAAGGGTTGTGAGTTAATTGCTTTCTGGTAGAGTAAGCAAAATCAGTCTACAATGGACTGACTGTCGACAAAATATTGATGGGAATCCTGGTAGCTTCTCAATGACTTGCTTAGGTAAAGTGACTGGGAAAGGTTTCAGTAGGACATGCACACAGCAGGAGTGTTTGCCTGCAGGACCTGGGCTTCATCATTGTTTTCTAGGGCCAGGCAGTTGAGAGGATTAGCTTAGAGCCTTTGAATCAAACTTTCCCAGCTAATCTACAGGGAATTTATGATCTGGCCAAGCTGAGGTCACCTCTGACCCATTTTTGCACATCTTACCAGCCAGCATTCCTTCTCCACATGGCTTTACATCCATAAGTATGTATAACTTAATTCCATGCCAGTTAATATTTGCCAACTAGATCATATCAAAGTGTAGGAGTGTACGTCTGCTAATAATACCAGTCAGTTGCTTCATGATTGACAGCGGAACAGACCGCTGTCACTTAACAGTGGTTGCTGCATGGTAAGTGAAGACTAGGTCATTTCCACAGTTCCTAATTATCCTCTAAACTAGTGAATATGTAAGGATCATTAGGGAAATCTGACCCACATTTGTCAAATAAATGTGTTATTAGCTTCATAAAGGGAAAGAAAATAATTCTACATAATGCCTTTTTCTTTTTCAGATTGTAGGAAAATCAATTTAAAAAAAAAAAAAGGGCCTGCTCTATTCTCAGGCCTGAGGTGAGAAATCTTTCTGGGTTTAGCAAATTTTCAAAAGGCTGTCCCAAAGAGAAAAATCAATAAGATTTCCCCCCCACATCCCTCCCTATCATACTCTTTCTAAAAACCTCACTTTTATGTACCATTCTCAACTCTGACCAGGATCAAATGAGATGGTTAAATCAACATATACCCTGTCTGTAAAATCATAGTCATCATCATTACCATCAACACCACCATCCCTATCTCTTGCAATCAACTGCAGTTCAAAGGATCAAAAGACCTACTGCAATTTCTGAACATTCAATAGCTTATGTGATAATGATTTATCTTGGCTTCCAGGACCTATGCCTGAGGCATTCTGCACAGTTTGAAAGCACACATTGTATACTGTTCCAAAACCTGGTCATGCCGGTATTGTTTAAATAGCTGGTCAGAATGGTTGCACTTGTAACCATTCTGTTTCTCTAGCTCTATGACATAGTCAATAAAAAGCATTATATTGTCCATGTTCAGACATTTGATTCAGCAAAATATGTTGACTACAGACTGTGTTGTGAACACCCAGTTCAGCTTGAGTTGGAGTGCTGACTCTGCAGAAGCAGGAAACTAAATGGCAGCTTAATCAAAAGTGTCTTTTGGAGTAGACTTACTTTGAATCATTTTGCTAAGTGATCCTTTGCTACCTCTGCAAACACATATGCTTTCTACTAGTTCTCTCTTTCTTTCTCTCTCCCATTCTCTCCAGTCATAAGGTAGATATCTTATATATACACACTATGTATACATTACACACACACGACACACACATATACACACCGGGAAGGGGGATATCTTAATTAAATAAGCCTCTGACCATGATGCAGTCTTTTTTATGCCTATCAAGATCCTCCTTTTCTTCCTTATCCTTCATCTAACTTTACCTTTTTAGGCCACATTGCCATTGGGAGGTCAGTAAAAGATACTGAAGAAACACAGATCTGAAGTGTTGGGTTGCAGCAATGTGTCTCCAGTATATAATGCAATAAAAACTTTATCAAGGAAAGAATGGATTCCTTCCTAGACAATCCTATTGCGGTGAATCCTTGCCCATAACAGATAAAATATACAACAACTGTCTTTAAAATCCTTTTACTGAGCATGTGACCAACAAAACAGAAAGAAAAGGGGATAGCAGATAAACTGGCTTCCCCAGCTATCCTCAGCAAATTAAAAAGCCATAGTTCTATACATTTGACCATGTAAATGACATGCTAAGAGACATGGAGAAGGAAAAGTCATTCCTGGATGCATTTGGGAAGAATCCTTCAAGAGGCCTCTAGGAGGTTCAAAATGTTTTTTCCTTACTTACTCAAGGCTTACCTTACCTGGTTGTTTCATTTTACATATGCATATTGTTGATTGTGGTTAAAAAGTTTCCTGAAACTGTTGAACATGGTGAAACATGCCTTTGTTGTGAAATTCATGGGGTCACCATAAATCAATAGCCAACTTGAAGGCACATGTTCAGGAACCTATGTCTATTCCTCCCATATTATTTCAGGCTCTGATGCCTATTTTTTTTTTTTTTTAAAAAATAACACTTAGGAACACTTTTTTGTTAACTGACCTCTCCCTCTCTCCCTCTCTGTGTGTATCTGTCTCTGTCTGTGTGTGTTTCCATTGATATTTAAACTGGTCTGTCTTTTTTTTCTCCAGCAGCAGTTACTGGGGGAAAAAAACACAAGAAAGAATATTGGTTTGAGGTATGCTGCCTTGGAGTGTGGTGGAGTCACCTTCATTGAAGATTTTTAAACAGGCTGGATGACCATTTGTTGGGGGTGCTTTGTGAGTCTGTTCCTGCATGACAGGGGATTGTACTCAATGGCCCTTGTGGTTTCTTCTAAATCTATGATACTATGAAATTAGCACACACATTACCAATGACTGTAGTTCTGTGGGAAAACTTTGCAGCTGACCCTAAGAGATCCTGACTCACTCCTGTCTCTCCCATAGAGTAGAGCAAATTTCTTCCTCTCCTTCCAACTCTCTCTCTTACTCCCTCCCTATTCCTCTGCCTTGGAAAGAACTAGGCTTCCTGGAGGGTTCAGTTCCCTTTCTTTTTTCTCCATGCAGAGAAGGGGAAAGAGGAATGAATTGGCGCAAGCCCCAAACCCTGGATGCAGAGGAATTTCTTCCATCAGTGCTTGAGTTATGACTTCACTGAATATGAGTTGCCCACAACCAAGGTAAACCTGGGAAGCAGCAAAGTCAGTGAAGCATGGCTGTGGCAATGTAGAGGGTTTAGGAGGGGGAATCTGGCCCCAGACCATTTCAGCTCTTGCTCTTGACAAATAAAGATTTTTTCCCCACCCATGGAATTAAATGTTTCCCAGATTAAGATGATGGACATCCTGCAGCTTTAGGCCCATATGTGCCCCCCACTCCAATTTCAGGTGCTAATTTCAAAAGACCTTATCATACATTCAGACTTCTGGCAAGAATGATCTTCCCATCAACAGAAATCCATTGCACAGACAGAAAAGAGAAACTGAGAGAAGAACATATCAGAAAGGAGGGAAAGAATGAGAGGTGGGAGGGGGGAAGAAAGAGAAAAGATGGGACAAAAGAAAGAAGAAGAATAGATGGTGATCGTTGATGATGGTTCCTTTGTTAGTGGGGTGGTGAATCTCTGCAAATTTAAGACTGACATTTAAAGGATTTATCCAGGGTGCTGAGTGTATTAGAGTGAATGGGTTCAGCACCCTAGATAGCGCCTTTAAAGACTAGACTAAAAGCTGGAGCATATTCATGCCCACATCAATATGGAAACCACCACTGGTAAGCCACGAAAACTTTGGGTATTGTTTTCGGTCATCATCTCTATTGGCATCTATTGGCATCATTCCCACCCATTACAAGCACATTGCCTTTCACAAAATACACCTGAGGCTAGAGGACTCTCTCTCTCTCTCTCTCCCCTCTACTGGACACACACTATACACACACTATACACACACACACAGAGACACACACACACATAATCTTCCCCATCCATGGCTTACCTTAACAGCATGCTGAACAAGTTTCCCAAATTTAACACCCCCACTCAAGTAGAACAACTACTCTCACCTGAATACTCTTTCATACTGAATATGAAATTCAGTATTCAGTCATCACTTACTTTTGCAGTCATTAAGTGATGAACATGTATATAAGCGATGAAACTTCCACCAGTTTCCCATCCCCTTCTCATACTCATACTTTTCCTCCTCCTCTTTTTAGCAATTTACATTTCAATCTTATTTAGTCTCAACATTTTTACTATTTTTTTTCCAAACTCAAACCTATCACTTTTTAAAAAAATAAAATGTAAGCAGATTTTAGCAGCTGCAGGTTAATTATGTAAGGATTGAGGGTAGTCACATGAAAATGATCCCTTTGCATTTTATGAACTAAAAAGGATTTCTGAACTAAAGATATTCAATTGATGTTCTCTGTAGATGTTTCTTGCCTCTAATCTTTGAAATGTATACCTCAGGTATACAGCTAAATACCAGTCTAGCAAGGAATCAAAGGTCTAATATTCTAGTTAATCTTAGCTTCATGCAAAAAACAAAAAAACAAAAAAAACTTGCATGGAATAAGATTACATTTGCTTATCAAATGTATAGTTATCAAATGTATACTTTGCTAATGATATTCTTCAGAAACAGGTGACATTTGAATTTGTGGAACTGTAGCAATCTATAACACTTATCATGAGCAGAAGGACAAGTAGTAAAATTGCCATTTTTTAAATAGAATTTACAAAACTGAATACTGGAACATTTAAAGAGAATCCAGCTTTAAAATAAGGAGAGTTAGCTTATGTTGCTTTATTTAAAGATTTAAAGGGGAGATGGGAAAATTCTATATAGAGTTCTTAGACTCTATATGTTCTCGGACTTAGCTCCCTGAATCCTCAATGCAGGCCATACTGATTAAAACTTATGAATGTTGGAGTCCAGCGATTTCTGGAGAACCTTGGGTTTCCCACCCTGGTTTAAAGGATGCAAGGCTAACTTACAGTCCATCAGTAAAAATGAGGTGGTTCTAGCAAACAGGCTTACAAACAGGTAGGACATACCTGTTTATACAACTCATGGGATATGTCAAACTTCCACAATCTATGTGCAGCAACAACAAAAAGAGGTGAATTAAGTTCACTCCTAAAAGTGAGAATAACTCAAGTTATTCTTTGTTGCTGAGGTTTCCACACTTTGCATACAAAGTGATCATGCACAGCTTTACAGTGAAAAGTGAAAAAGTGAAATGTGAAAACTGCCACTGAGACTGACAGAATATATCTTGCTGTCTTGTAGTTGAGGGAAAAAGATTGTGGCTTCCCATTATTATATATGAGATCAAGAAAAACAATAATTCACGTCCCCACTAATCAAAAGCATGGTGTTTATTTACCTAGCCTGTCAGTTTGTCAGCTTCAGTTCATACCCAAGAGGCTACTAAGTGCCTCAAAGAAGGACACAGAAATCAAAAGCAAATAGCATCTTCCATCTGGTCTGCCCTGCTTCAGAGATGAAGATTTCAAAGATCTAAATCAGAACTTTCGTTTTAAAAAGAGTGAATAGAGTGGCATGTTCAAATTATTCATAATCGAGCAGTGATATGGTGTTGCACAGTGTGTACATGAAGATTCCACTCAGCCATTACAGCAAAGCACTATTAGTAAACCACTCCATGAATTTGTCTACTTCTCCAGCAGCTGCCTAGTGGCAATTATACAAGCTTTGTGACATAGAATTGCATAGGTTAATTAGGCATTGTGCAAAGTAGTATTCTTTTGCCCCTCCTGTGTCTGGTACTAATCAGAATCATTCAATGACCCAACAGTATGGGGGAGAGAGAAAATTCTCTCAAAATACTGGATTCAAACCATGCCTAATTTTATGAACCTCTTTTATGTCCCTTTAGTCATCTCTTTTCTTGTATAAATTAAAGTGCCTACATAGTTTTAGCATAGAGAAGGTGGCCCACCCTTTGACCCCTGAAATCAATTTAGTTTCCTCTTTGGGCACCCTGTCCTGCATTAAGATATCCCCTTTGAAGACAAAGAAAGTCTATGGAGATGGCCACAGAGCTCAAACTGCTGAAAGATTTTAAAATACAGCTATTGCTTCCAAGGTGAAGAAGTCCTATTTGTTTAAGCCAAATCTTCTTCCCAATCTGCTCTACTATATAGAACCTGGGCCCAAAATATTTGTGTCCCTACTGTGTATCTTTCTAATGGACATAGAAAGCCTTCATCCAATGCTGTACTTTGTAATGTTGTTGTAATGTATCACCCAGAACATTATAAGCATTGATCTACTGGCACAACAGAACACAATGGTAGCTGGGAGTTTCCATATCACAGAGGTGTGTGTGTGTGTGCACGCACATGTACCTGATCTGTCTTAAAGACACTCTCATAGTATCTATTTCGGAGATAGGGTAGAACTCTGTGGATGGCTCCTTTAAAGATCTGTCTAAAGCCCAGGGTGGATTTACTGTCTCATAGATATGGAAGCTACCAGCCACTGCTTCCAGTAGAAGTCCATATGTTCTGGGAATCAGATGGGGCAGATCTGAAGGTGAGGAACAAGCAAAGCCAGGATCTTGGCACTGTGACTGTGGAATCTTTGACATCAGATGTGTGGCTACCCCCAGATGTCATCTGGCCAGGAGTAGAACACCAATTAAGCAGCCACAACCTGTGGTTACTCTAAATGGTGACTGGTAGCTCTCATGTCAGTTGGGTAATGAATCTTTTTCAGATTTCAGTTTGAGCTTTAAAAAGGCTAGCCAAAGTGCTGTATTTTGGGAATATAGTTCAATTGTTTGGATCAATTCCTTGAATCTCAAAATAAAATCTAGATCAGATTTGTTGCCTCACTGACATGGAAACCATTAGATTCCTCACTTCTGATGTAGACATTAGTGACCATGCTCCAAATAGCCAAGAATCCCAAGTAGTAGACTGCAAGGATCTCAGTCAAGGTGATTCACTGTGCTGTCAAAACAAACAAACAAACCAGGCAGGAACATCTAGGAAGAAGTTCTCCCTATATTTTCTTGGCATCAAAGTTTCATCAGTTTTTCCAAGTGCCATCAGCTGCCATGGTGAAATGTCCAGTAGTGAGTGGAACTGAAAATGCCTTGTGATGCCTTCCTGTTTTTTCCTGCCACCTTCATTTCGTGATATGATTGATTCTCCAACTACAGACTTTCTGCAGTGTAACATTTTTCACCCATCCATTCCCTTTTCTTCTGTACTGTATATTGGGAAACAGATTATAGTTCAACAGTTTTTTTTAAAAAAAAAAAACCTGCCATTTTACCTCTATCCATGGGATTCTTGTTATGGTTGTACTAAAGGACTTCCTTTATTCAAGGGTCAAGTGGTTCAGATTTTGTGCATCTGGCTGAGGCCTTTAGTCTCTGTCCTTCTTAGCACTGCCCTCATTGTATCACAATGACATTTAAAAGCCAAACTGTGGCTGGCTGTTTCCAGTTCTTGTTAACTTTCTAATGACTCACTGTATTTCAGACTTCTAGCTGTCAGTGTTTTATACTAGTGCTTCTATTTTTCCTGATGTACTGTGGTATACTTTAGTGCTTGAATCTGAAAGGCACACCAGCTTGTCTGACCAATTAGTTAAGAAACCCATGCTGTTGTTCTGAAAGGCCTCTTCCGTTGACATAACAATTATTATAACTCTTCACTAGGATAATGCAGTCATTTTCATCATCTCATTAGATTTTTTTTCTTTTCATTTGCACTATCCAAATATACATTTTTTTTACAAAAAGGCACAGAGTATGAAGCAATTATTGTTAAGATATTCATAAGGAGTTCTGAGAGGTAACTTCTCTTTCTTCTCCTCTTAACAAGCACTGTCAGGTAGTAAAGAACTGTGGCAAGATTTCATAAAGCAGATTGCTAAGTTTTATCTTCATGGATGTAGACCCACTTCCACAAAACTTGGGACTGACACCTTAGCTGGAAGGTCTCTGCTACTTACACTGATCCAAAGGCTGAATTAATTTTTTCCACTGAACATACTTTGTCTTCCTCTGAAAGTGTCCTTTAAAGGTTTTTATTTTTGCCCTCTCCACATGAACCATGATATGGAAGTAGGGATGAAAAATAAATTTGTTAGGTTCACATTTCCCTGTGAAAATATCTGCTTTGAATTTCCTGAGACTTGAAACAGGATAAAGTATATTGCACCTAAAAAAGTGGAGCCCTTTCCAAGGAAAATGGTACATTTTGGAAAGAAAACTGAGCACACATTTACATATATGTAAAAAGGTGCACAATTAAATAGAAACCAGTGTTGAGAATTACACAGTCCTCCATATGCTATTAAGCTGCACATCCCACCGTTGGTGATGCTGCCTTGCGTCTACTAGGACTTGAAGTCCAACAACATCTGTAGGGTTAAATGATTCCCATTCTTCCTTTAGTGAATGGGAAAAATGTGCACAGCAGTAAAAATGGGCACAGAGGATGCATACTTTTTGGTAATGTATACCCAAAAATATACACAAATTTCCCTGAGGAAAGGTGGAGAGCAGTTGTTTCACAATTTGAAAAGGAATTGAGACAGGACATGAATGACAGTGAAAAGGAGAGCAGTATAAACCTTTGCAAAGGTTTATACTTTTAAGAAACCTCAACTATGGCAACATTCCTTTGAAGGGAAGGTTAGTCAGCACACCAATATTTTTTTTAAAAAAAAAATCAAACTCTTATGCCAAAACACATGCATTTGTGCACTGTCTTTCATAGGGCCTAATCCAGCGAAAGGTAGGCACATGGCAGTGATATTGCTTTCTCTGACAATGCTAAGCAATTGTTTAATTCTTTCACTTGAAACTAATTAAAACTACAAGGATTTGAATGTTACTGTATCATATCCATATATTATGTTGTTTTTGCTTTTTTTCAGGGCCACAATGTGGAATTATCCACAAAGAACCATAAGTTTGATGAGTGCCAATGGTACAACAATAAAGCTCTGCAGGAGCCATTAATATAAATTATAATATAATTAATATGGTATAATTTGATTTAGTTTGCTCTGTGTTTCAACAGTCCTTCAGAAAGGCAGCTGATAATTAAACTTTTTTCCTTTTAGAGGAGGAAGTTACTCAAGAAAAAGTGCCTTTCAGTGAAGCTGAAAAAATTCTGTGTGACTGACATTGACTAGAACCGAAAGTAATTGGAACTTGTACTCTTGTCCAATGTACTATAGCATTGCAATCCTTCCCTGCCCATTTCATCTGTAATTCTGTATGCATTTCTATACTATTTTGTTAAAGGTGTACATTTTTAAAAAAACACCCATCGTTGCTGTCATTAGCAATTCCTTCTCTCTTGCAAGCGTTATGTTACATTTTCCTTGATAATGATCAATCTTCTGTTAGAGACAATGAAAAACTTAAGCTTTACCATATGCTTTGATAAATTATGAATAGAGTCCCTGTATTGGCTAGAACAGCTATCACCAAAGCATTTACTGAGTTATATCCCATAAGATATAAGTGACTTCAGATGATTCTAGGCACATAACTCATTTTATATCAATCAGAAAAGTAACAATTGCCTCTGCATCATAGAATGTTATTCCAGGTCAAAGCGTCCCAGGAGACAAAACATTCACACTGTAAGTCTACCGTATGTCATTTGGCTTTCTCATTGCTATATAGGTTTCATAAAATGGTTGGGATATGGTGGAACAAACGGTTACGAGCGTCCATCCAGTTATAACTGCACATCAAGCATGAAGATGTGAAGAGGGCTTCATAACCACATGTTTATGAATGTGGTTAAAGTATTGCCAGGATCAGAAAACCCTGAAAAATTAGGATTCCTGATCACAGGTACTCTATAACTAAAATAGCTGTCTGGGCTCATGTGGTGAAAGATGCTGCAGGAGAAGATAGGACTTTGATACTCTCCATGGTAGAGACCAGAGTGCTTTGCATCTGCACAGAGTACCAGAATGATGCATGTTGATGAGGTAGAGTCAGAGGCTAATTAAGGTCTGATTACCTCTTCACATGTCCCTTTGGATCTTCAGAGTACAGTTCACCTTCCTGCCCTCAATGCAATGTGAGATTGTCTAGTCACTTTGGGGCCAGCTAGGATGTTTTTGCCTTTTATCTGGGTATTTTTTGCCTACCCAATAGGACTTGGAGAACTGGCTTCATTTGGGTTCGTTAAATAGGCTTTCACCTCGCAGACAGCATGTGGAGGATGTAAGTCTTTGGCGATCACCGTTGGCACTCTTTTGGTACAAGGTAGGGCTATGAAACCTCCCCTTGTAGAGTTCAGCAGCCCTGGATGTAACCTGAGATCCAGGCTATTGCTTGTAGAGATTTAGCTGTTTTCCATCACTCATCAAAATGTTTTTGCAGCTCTTTCTGAGTTAATCTGTTCATTGTATGGCACATGTTACAGTGCTCTGGATCTGAATTTTTTTTCTACTCTGAAATAGGCATTTGAAACTGTTGTAGTCACCTTGTTTGAGAAGTAGTGCATATCTTCTAGATTCTGAATGTCTAAGTATGAAAACATCCAACAGTTGTGGAATGGGGCCTCACAACTCCTTTTTTATAACTATTGTTCCATTGCATACTCACTGTGTATCTTCCTTGGACATACTACATGTCTCTGGCTCTGAAATGGGTATCTGCCATTTCTTTCACAAGTAATGATGTAGATGCATCAGAAAAGATACCAAATATCTTGGAATGTGTGTTCCTGGGAATACAATACCTGTGAATATCTACTTCTCCTTCAGATGTTAAAGGCATAGGAGCCCTATGGAAAGGAAAGATGATGAAAGAAAAGGAGTAATGATAGTGTACAAAATACCTTGGGCTGCAAGTTGTATTACATGCAAAGAATCTAGGAAATCCCATGCTTCTGTTTCTTGTCTATAAAATATCACTGAAAGAAGATCATTTGAATGGGAAATCAGTGTTGGAGAAGTGCTTGTCAACAACTTTCATAAAACCTGCAAATAATATGCAGGATGTCCAAATGTAGCTGCTTGGATACGGAGAGCATGTCAAGAATTGCTGGTGCCTGGTAAGGATGGACGGAAAGTGAATGAGCACAAGGTGGAGGCTGAGAAAGACCAGAGAAAAAGAAAAAGAGTTGGAGTGAGAAAGAGCACTTGGGTGGGGATGGAACTAGGGCTTTTCTGTCACAGACAAAGTTAGCTCCTTTTACCGGATCTGAATATAACTTCCACAAAGTATTTCACTTGCATATGTTCATTTATACAGCTTTCTTTGAATACGTTGGCAAGATATCCAATTGGTACTGTCAATTTGTCTATCAATGGAGGCTTAATTGGGTCTAGTTTAGAAAAGAAACCTGCCATAAAACTCACATGGAACATTCCCCTTCTATCCTTTTCTTCATTAGGGCTGTCTCACAGGAAGCCGGTTTCTATGGGATATCATTGCACCTACTCTTTTGTTTAATTGATTCATTTTTTTCCAGCTTCATTTTTTTTTCCAGCATCCCTACTGAGTGCACTTGGAGCTCACATGTCACTTAAAAGGCATTTGAAAATTTAATTAGCCAAACTTAATTTCAAAAATTACACTCTGATATCATTAGGTCATTTTCTTCATCCCATTAACACCAGGAGCTAGACCCAAAGCATCAGTTAATTACTACTTTCCTTTGCTATCACATTCACTTGAAAACTGTGGTAGTAACACATCAGAAAAATATAGAAAAAGCCCTATGATCTTTGACAGGGGTTTATGGAACTGGCTTATCAGAATTGACCTGCTAGCAATGCCCAAGGTGCTTAGCAATAGAGGCCAAGGACTGAGCTGCATTTAACAATAAGTTGTAGAGACTAGCAAGTTGAGAAAATACATATTTTTTCCTCCATCCACTGAGCCAATTTTCCTATAGACAGCAGAGTGATACGTATTCTGGAGAGACAAAGGCTGTAGGGTGGATATTGAGTCCTTTGGGGGAAAGGCTTCAATTAAAGGTATGCAGTGTCAATGGTAATCTCTCTAAAGTGAGAAGGAAAAAATAGCAGGGTCAAGGGGACTGAGACTAAAAAAAGTACTGGTAACAGCAACCTGATACACAATCACAGAGTAGAAGCAAATGTAGGCAATTGTGTGTACTGAATAGAAAATGCAATGTTTTCTAAGCATTCCTAGTTACTTTACGATGGGGTGGGCAATTATAGCCCTCTACGTTCCTTTGTACTGCAACTCCCATCATCCCTTTACATTGGTTATGCTGGCTGATAGGCACTGTAAACCAAAAACATCTACAGGGTTAGAATTGCCAGTTGCTTATCCCTGGGGACAGGAGGAGGAGGGGACACCAATGATGCTTATGCATGATATCATCCATGTCCTGTCATTCTCCTGTCTCAAGATGGTGCAATCACTCCACAAATCATTGATAGGTTTTATCTGATAATGACCAGTGATCACACAGTCCTCCCGCCAGCCTCCCGCACTTACCTGAGCTGCAGAGGGTCTGTGCCCAGCTGTGGTGGGGAAGGAAGACGCATGGCCATCATGCCTCCTTCATTCCCACAGGCAGCCAGTGTGGAAGGGAGTGCTTCTGTTACACTCCCATCCCAGGAAAGACTCTACCAGGACTTCCACAGGAAGCCACTGGGATCTGGTTACCTGCAGAAAGGGCCATGGGAAAAGAGATATATTCATGAAGAGTTCTTTATTATACCAGAAGTTTAGGACTGCCTTTAGGACTCACTTCAGTCTTTGTGATTACTCCAATTGAATGTATAAACAAAACAAAATATGTTGAAGTGAGCATTGACGAGAACTATAATCAGGCCCATAACTTTTTAATAAGGATGTAAATAGAGATGTGAGAAAGTGCTCAGTTTTTGAAGACTATTGGCAGGTCAGGATTTATTCTATGGTTTTTTGTTTTTGTTTTTTAATGGACAGGTTTCCTGCATATAATATAACTTTCTGTGCAGAAAAGAAGTTTTCTTCTTTATAATTTCATATAATTTTCTATGCAAAAACAAGTGCTTTTTGGGTACAGAATAAGTCTTCAATTGCAAACAGTCCTCAAAAATTGTACAACACTGTTTTCTGTGCAGTAATATTGCTTTCTGGGCAGAAAATGATATTTCTCATGCAGTTGACCTGTTTTTTGAACAGAAAATCTCATTTTCTGTATTAAAAAAAAAGTTTTTTTTTCCATCCAGACTGTAAATTGCAGAGTCTGGCTCATCTAGGATTCTCCTTGTCAGGAGACCCATGAAACATTTTTCAACCATTGTTTGAATATTTTGAAATATTCCCCCCATCCCTACTTTCCATTACAAACACAAAAATAGCCTTTCCAAATTTGATCATTCACCTGTCCCAGAATGTGAAGCACATGAACCAATCAAATTGTGAACAGATATATTAACCCATTTCTGCCTTTTAGGCAGGAAAACGGCCCCACAGGTTACTGCTTAAGGAGAAAGGAAACAAAAATTCAAAGAGATTTAGATTGGGAGGAAAAGTCTTAGCCTGAGAAACTTGTGATTTGGCCTATAGACTCTACACCTGCTGCTCTTGAGGTCCTGGGGGAAGAACAGCTGGAATTAGAGCCCTACCTTGGTAGAAGTTCACATGTGGGATTAGGGTCCTAAAAATGGGGCATGGAGTCCTCACTACTGCAGGTTTTGTGAACAGATAGAAGTAGGTACGGCCCTGTCCCAGGAGGTAAGGCCTCCCAGACACTCAAGTGTGCTAGGAGCTGCAAGAAAATCTTTCTTCTCTCTCTCTCTTTTTTTCTAGAGGTCTCTTCAGGTCTGAGTACCTGGGGATCCTGACTATGGACTGGCAAATTGTCCTGCTTTCATTTCAAGTTTTTTTTTCTCTATAAACTGAGAAATTTTTCCAGTCTGTTCCATAGTGAACTATGAAACTAGCTGATATGTATTTATCCTAACAAATGCATTTTTATGTACGGTTTGTCACAATACACATTTTGACAAGCAATTTTGCAATAATCTCACACTATTTATGTACTGCTCACTTTCCTATTGATTTGTTTTCCTAAAATGCACATTTTAAAAAATAGAGAACTCCACCGCAAAAATTTGGAGAAGCATGTGTTTGGAAGAATAGCTTTCAATTCCTGTATTCCTTCAAAAGTCCAAAATCAGAGAAATGTTTATAATAGCATAAAACAAATTAATTTTTCTCCCAACCCTAGCCCATAATCTACCATGTTATCTGTATCTTACATCAAGCAATCAGCAGTAAAAATTTTCTTTACCAAAAAAAAAAAAAAAGGTTTCACTTCATTTTCCATAGCTAATATCAACCAATACTTCTCCATGTATGTCCTTAATCGCCTTAAGAAACTTTTTAGGCTAGCACCTGTCACTATATGTTGTGATAAAAACAACAATACTTGTATGGAACAGTATTCCTTTTATTCCTTTTGTATCTGCTCTCAGTCAGCTTCCTTGGATGGCCCAATATTTTATAACTGTACTCTTCTTTACAGAATTCTATTCTTTCTTACCTTCGGTGTGTGTATGTGTTGTGGACATAAATATTCGTATGTTTTCCCATCCTCAGTCAGAAAGATATTCTGAAATGTTGAGAGATGTTGTCAAAAGTTGTCAACTGTAATGACAGCTTTTGTCATTGACAGAGAACAATAAATAAATAAATAATAACTTCTCCAGTTCATTTCTCCACTTCCCATTCATGGTGATTTTTTGTAAACAATAATAGTACACATCTTTGATGAAGTCCCTCAAAATTATTTGCACAAAGGCTGTTATTCTATGGGGAAAAAAATCACAAAAAATAACTTTTGTGCCAAAAAGAGTTTCTATATACACAAAATTCCACAAAAAAACCAAAACCTTTAAAAATCTACAAAAATTCTCATAACTTCGTTCAATAGAAAGAAACCTTTGAGATTTTTCATTCTTATGCATGGAAATGAAATAAATGAAGACTTACATTCTCTCTCTCTCTGTCTCTCTCTTTTTGTGTATCTGTATATATTTCTAAACGCAAAGGTACCAGTCCCTTTGTATTTTCTTCAGAGGATATTGTTAGATCATTGTATTGACCCCCTGTATATCTCCTACAGTTCTATAGTTGCTTTGCATTGGACATTCAAGGGCACATCCCAGTTTACCACCATGATTAGTTATAAATATTACTGACACGTCTTCAATGCACTTTCTTTAAAAGCAAGTTAATATTTCAAAGAATTAATTAATAGCTGCATTGTTTCACAAGCCTATTATAAAGTATGCTAATGCAGTAGGCACATTCTTAATGGGTCCAGATTGGCTGGGGAATGCAGCAGTGGAACTTAAAGCAGCAGATTTCTAGGCTGAATCATTCAAGTGAATGGACTCTTGGCTGGTGACATAATTTATTGGAAGGAATGGCCGGTATGTTATGTTGCACCTGGAATAAAGACATGCTGGCCAAAAATACACAATTTAGTAGAAGCATGGGAGTGAGGAAATACTGTAGACTGCCAGCTCCTCTTTATTATTTTCATTGCTCAGTTCACCATTTTCCCCAAGCTCTCAGAGGAAACATATTTATGGATTAGTATGCCTGTCCAATGGTAGACTGCTGAAGTATTAAAAACTCTCTCGAGAGTACAGAGAGCAAAACATACCTCTTGATATATCAAAATATGCATTTCTCACCTTAAGGTTGCCTTCTCCAAGGACAATCCTTAGTGAACTGAGACTCAGATAGTGCTGTATTTGCATACTAGACAAAAGAGAAGGCATTTGAAGTTCATTTTTGTACAGTTTTTGAAGACTGAACTCATGAATGGGCCACAAGCTCATATGAAAAAGTAAGGCCTTTGAAGTCAGTGGAATTTAGTACTACACATAAATGTGAAATGCCCTCTGGGTTTGATCTGAACTTGGCTTTAGGCAAAATCTAGTCAAACATTCAGAAATTTATTAGACCTCCCGAGAAATGCAGCTTCCCTCACTAGAAAGCTTTTCTGTGTTACCGGGGACTTTGTTTGTTTGTTCGTTTGTTTTAAATTTGTTTTTTTTTAATGGGAATTTCCCAGTTCACAAGAAAGGTAGGGTTATGCATTAAATATAGGATAATATCCAGCAATGTCATTCTGCCAGCACAATAACTTATAAGGGACATCTATTTCCAAGCTATATACACAAAAGGAATCTAGAGCAGTTTTCATAAGTTCAACTTGTCATGCAGCTGCTTGCACAAATATGCTTCTGTTTTGCCCAGGAGGAAAAACCAATCCAACCCTGCTGAGGACACTATTTTTCTCTGCTTAAATTGTGTTGGATTTAGGCCAATGTAAGTAACTCCCCTTGTTGTTGTCGTCATGTGCCTTAAAGTTTTCTATGACTTATGATGACCATAAGGCAAACCTGTCATAGAGCTTTCTTTGGAAGATTTGTTCATAAGAGGTTTTTTCACTGCTTTCCTCTGAGGCTGAGAGAATGTGACCTGCCCAAGGTCACTCAGTGGATTTCCATGGCTAACTGAGAATTTGAACTCTGATCTCCAGTGTCATAATCCATCTTTTACTCCACACTGGCTCTGAATCTATTTCCCTACAATGTCACATTTATTTTTCATAATTTGGGGAAATACTATCTATTGCTATGATATGCACCCTTCCTCAATACCTATATCCCTCAAAGACAGAGGGTATGAGCCAACTGTTAGTTACACTGGACTTTATTCTAGATAGATGACATATTGATCTATTGAACTGAAAGCACTGAAGAATCCCATAGTTCCTTAAAGACTAATACATTGATTATGATGTCAGCTCTCATGAGCCTAAGGCCACATGTCCCATTCAATGGGATTAGAGTTTTTAGTGGGTTATATGTTTTCTTGCTTAAGTTCTTTTTCTTTTGATCTTCTTTGTCTATGATACTTAACTTTCCAGGTTGCAGCCTATGATATACATTTCATGCCTCCATAGTGCTTTTGTTCTTATTTATTTATAACAATGATAAAAATCTAGCTTATCATCATCCAGATGTTTTGAGTCATATCTTCATTGACATTAATAGAACCTAAGTTTGATCAACTTCACTGTTTCAAAGATAGATAGTGTCCTCTAATACCCCAGGTCTATATTCTTTAGAGATAATGGCCCTGATTCAGCTGAAATTAGCTGCACCTGTTCCATTGAAATCAATTGTCTCATGAATACTATTGGAACTAACTATTCAAAATGGACCAAGTATCCCTGTGTGAAAAACTAATTGGTTTGGTGTATATATTTAGTGCTTTAATGGATACAAGTAGTACATACATATATAAAATATTTCCCTTTAAAATAAATGTGGTGATTGGGCTCAGATGGAGTTTCCCATTATAAGGAATGTAGAAAAGCAAGGCATGTATTATTTTCAATGTATATATTTTGTGCTTGTTTCAGAACACTGATGAGAAACAATGTTCATTATGTTTTGCATGAAGAAAGTCCCAGTTTCATACCTTGATTACCAAGTCAAGAATCCCATGAATAAGAAATGGCAAGATCCCAAAAGCCACCACTACTCACACAAGATAGAACTGAGACTGGTGGACCACTGACTTGATTCTAAAATTGATACTTTTTGAAAATAATTTTAGCAATCCAAGTAGAAAGAACATGTGGCATAAGGAACGTGTGCAGATCAATGAGTTCATGTGAGAAATTTCCCCATTTGATGAAAACTGCTATTCCATACCAAAGAACTGCCTAAGTAATTCCGTTTGGTTGGAACTTCTTATATACCTTGAGGTCTATAACTTCATGGTGAGAAACTATGTAAGTTTCTTCTTTTACAAGCCTGAGAACAAAGGATCCTATCTAGAGATGTCACAATATAATCTAAAGGAACATTACTGATAGAAGGGAAGATTTCTTCTTTTTTTCAATTAAGTATTGAACTAATTTATTCAAATAGTGTTGATTATGTAAAAGCAGGACATTATTTTTATTGGATTAGCCTGAATCCATTGAACTTTGAACTGACAGGTATATTCAATTAGGAATGCAACATGAGGTTAAATTAGCCAACCCAGAGCAAATTAATGACTGAAACAGGTAGCAAAAAAAGGTAAAGATGGAATAAAAGAAAGCTTCATTTTTTTTTTTTTTACTGATTTTCAACTTTATCTGATGTTCAGCTGTCTTTTGACCAGGGATGCTGTAGAAATCCACTGTAGATCTTTCTGAATTGCAGATTTCAAAAGTCTGCCATGTGAAATTCTAAGCAGAACAATTTTTCTGAACAGTGTTTATGGATCAAAAAAACTCCATATGCAACTCTACAAATTTACCTGTCTGTGAAATATATAGAGATATCCAGAAACGTAGTAATGACTTTGTTATGCTCAGTCTTTCATAACTTTTAAAAACTGTCTCCACTTGTCTGGAATGGAGGACATTATCACTGGGGTTGAATTCTTCTCTTCTTCTCTTTTTCTAGCCAGCCAAGCCCAGGAAAGTTTAATGAATGATACATAACAAAGATATATACAGAGGTTTCATGCAAAGCTGGCTCTGTATGCATGTTTGCATCCCTGTGTGCTGTTGAAGAAAAAATGAACACAGTAGGAAGAAAGAAGGTTCCTCAGAGTCAGATGTTTTTCCAAATAAATAATTAGAAAATAATTAATAAATATTGCAAGATGGTGAGAGTGAGGATACTGGCAGAATACTTCAATTTCCAGAAACTGAGGAGGTAATTCTTACTTAATTTCATTTTTGAAAGAAGAAGTATAGATATTTTTTTTCCCCACAGTAAGAAAGGTTTTTTTTTCATACCACAAGACTTATTCTGCATAAAATATGCGTGTGCTATTTATATGAGAATACAGTATGCTGTAGTTGCTGTAGTTGAGGACTTATTCTGTGCAAAAGTCACACCAACCAATTTTTAATAGAAATTGTAAAGGATTTTTACAATATATACTCAAGAAAAAGCACTTATGTCAATTAAAACATTTAAAAGAAATAGAAAAAGGAAAAGAAAAAATAACATGGAATAACATAGCTAAACTAAAAGTTAAACATAACATTATGTAACATTAAAATTATTAAACAAAGCTCACAACATATTTAAACTAACAAACTGCACCAAACTAAACAAAAAGGGGGAAAAACTACCTCTGATTAAAAAGAAAAGGTTCCCACTCTTGTTGCTAACAGCTACTACTTATGTAAATATACTTTGCTTGAAGTCATTACTTAAAATTGGTTATGAATCTGTTGCTTATTATGTTTATGCTCCTAACTATTTTAAATTCTTGGTTTCTGTCGAGGCTTTCAATGTGAGTGAGGAAAAGGTTTTTCTAAGTGGAAGGCAGGAATGAGGTGCTGTGACCTTGAGTGCAGCTGCAAAGAATGTTTTGGCTAGCCAGCCTTAGAAGGTTTTGCCTTGTCACTGAGCACCAACATGAGGAGGTTGCCCGCTGTAAATATAATTGGGTCACCCCATAGGGTTTAGGGTGTGGTTAAGTCCTTAAATAGGCTTAGGTTTGGCACTACAATTCACCATTTAGGTCAATTCCTAGTGGTCATACTACACTATGAAATGTGTCCAGACATGCTGATTTATGTTCCTGTCTTGCTTATTGCTTCTTGGTATTCTGCCAGAAGCCCTAACTTGATCTCAGCGTGCTTTGCTAAATAAGGAACCCTTTCTTTTGAGTCTACAGAACTTTTTTAGCCTGCCTGAAGCTGCTTGGTTGCTGGACGTCACTGCCCTGTCAGCACTCTGCACGTGCTCTGAGGAGGTATCTCGTGCTAGTTTCTTGGATTTCTATTTCAGACTAAAATCAACATTATTAATCAATACAAAATATTATTATTCGATTCCATAAACCATTAAGTCTCAGTAAATCTATTACTTCTATTAAACAAGCCATGCTCATATTAAAAAATTAATAGCAACAACCTATGATCATATTTAGTTTTCGTAATAGCTTTCTCATCATACATACCATTTTTGGACAGAAAACATTGCACAGAAAATTGCATTTTCTGCATAGAAAATAGTATTACTGGAAACGCTGTTTCTATACTAAGAAAATATGTGAGGATTTTGTGTAAAAATAAATACCAAAGCACAAAGATACCATCAGTCCAGAATTGTCTTCATCAGGGTTTCCTGCCAGTCAAAAAACATATTTTTATGTCAATTGTTTTGAATATTTTCAAATATTCTATCCATTACTATCAAGGTCATCCTCTTACCAGCCTCAGACTGGGAAACCAGATACACTTCAAGCATACAGATTTCTTTACAGTGGGAGTGCAGCATGCACTCCCATGAATTCAACCACCACTCTTAGTACTGCCACTTTTTGTTAGAACACAACCACTACTCTTGGCATTACCATTTTATTTATTTTTTTAAAAGAAAACTTCCTGGTGGCATATAACTCTGTTTCAGTCTCCACCATCAAGCCAAATCATCCTACCCTTGCCCCCTGAAAGTGACCAAGAGTGACAAAACATCACTTTTAAGATTGGCCATGGCAACCCTCTGGGGTCATATTGGACCTGAAATGGTTCTCCAGGCCTCGGAGCACAGTCAGTCCTGCATTAAAGTGCCAGAGGGCTAGTGGATTTCCTCAGTGATGAAAAAACAAAGTAGAATCTCATTTTTGCTGTACATTTTGATGAAATGTCAAGGGAGAGAAAGTGAGAAAAAGCATTCAGCCCACAGCAGGAAAAAAAAAAAAGAAAATTACATTTGGATAGTACAGAGCGATAGATACTTTTCTGTACACACATAACATGGGGTTGTGTTGTTTTCACATGTTTTCTATTTATTGTAGAACAATTGAGATGAACAATTCATGTATAGTTTATGAACAGACCACAAAATAGAAGAAAAAACAATAGAGCAGATTGTAGAACAGATGAGAGAAAATGCACAGAAAGGTTTCAGGTGATCTGTACATCATTACTTGTGACAACGGAGCATCAGAGTGGAAGAAGTGACTCCAAGATTAGTAGGGTGTGTGGGAAGTCAGTAGCATCCAGTAGTGTATATAGTTGTAAGCCATATCACAGCAGACGGTGGTGCCGCTCGTTGCAAGGAAAGGACATAAATCTTTTTTTTCCCTCACAGTCCAGAACAAGTAATTTTACAGTTTTTTGTAATTGTTACAAGATTATTCTCACTACTGTGCTTTAAAAAGTGCATGTGTTTTTTCTACACATAAAACTGAAAGTTTTCTGATCAAGAAGGCTTTTCTGTAAATTGATCCAGAAGACTTTTACTAGGAAAATGTAGAACTTTTGTTCTTCTGCGCAGAAAATACTGTTGTCAGAGAAAATACTGTTTTCTGTTGCCTTACAGTTAGCCATGTGCACTTTCTACAGACAATTCGTCTTCAGCTGTGAAGATCTTTGGCCATGAAGGATTATTCTTCTTGGGGTTTCACAACACACAGACAGACACACACATGTTTTCAACTATCTTTTGAAAGTTTTCAAATATCCTTCCCATCACTATTGGAAAGCTACAAAGTGATCAGTACTTGGGGAAAGTAGGCCAAATTGTTGCCTAGGTAAATCTGCAGGTCTGATCCAGAAGCCTTTTGTCAAGAAGAATTACCTCCCCCAAGCCAGCCTATTAATGTTCTTTCTAATTTTCTCTCTTTCTAGCTATCTTTCATGAAACATGGAATCCAGAAACTTCCTATCTATATTTCTGACCTGTTTTGCAGGCCAGCCAGAGGTTTCAATTTAAAGCCAAGTGTGCCAGGTAGCAGAGTCAGTTGCAGCCACAGACATAAGTAGAAGCTGACCTGGCAGGCAATTACAGTTCTCAGAGTTTAAACACTCCAGGTCGACATGGTAAGGCAAGGTGTCAAACCAAGGGAGCAGCAAGTGGCATGCTCAGCAATGAACCAAGGTTCAGATCCTTCAGAAAGACAAGCCAGGAATTGGGAGACAAGAAGCTTGCTTCCTCCAGAAAGACTAGTTGTCAGCAACAATCTTGTCTAGGAGTGCTGGGATGTTTATGGCCTGGCAGCTTCCTTCAGCTGTTCCTTGATTAATGAGAGTCTCATATTTAAATGCTCTGAGCACCATACGGCCTTCCTTTGTTGTCTACACTTGGTTGCAGTAGGAATTATTGAGTCCATATCTGTGTGTTGTGGCTGCTATGGAGGGTCCCTGTCTGTTTCCAGAATTGGCATGCCCCCTGTCCTCCTAATACATAATTGTGAAGGTGACTCTTGGCTGATCTGGCTGAGGGCCTTGAATCACAGCTCAGAGATTGTTGTGATGTGGGGCTATTGGTGAAAAGCATGAGATCAAAAACATAGAGACCATTTCTTCACTACACTGTTATAGTGCTATTATTCCATTTTCAACATCCTGTGGAATACTGGGGCTTGCAGTTTAGAGAGGGGTGCTTAGAATTCTCAGCCAGAGAGCTCTTGGACCTCAGTTAACTACAAACCCCAGAATACCACAGGATGTTGAAAGAGGAATAATAGCACTATAACAATGTAGTGGAGAAATAGCTAGAGTCTGTCTCTGAGAGAGCAGGCAGTTTCTTGGAGCTGACAGAGACCAGGTGTAGATTTCAAAGAGACAAGACAGTCAGGAAGGAGGAGGTTGTAATGCAGTTATAGATGGATTGAACAGCTGCACTGAATAACAAGCCCATTCTCACATGGAAAATTTGAGGCAGTAATCTCCATTTCCAGGTGTATTCTTATAGTTAACAGTATTGTTATAGTTCCCTGTTTTATTATTTTTTAAAAGAAGTTTTATCTCACCTTCATAAATCCATACAGTTACAGAAAATCATCTCACCACCATTCTTTTATGGTGGTTTGCACACTTCGATATGAAGTAAGATCTGATTATGTCAGACTGGAATTGTCACAATTGTCAGAGGACAAAGGATGTTTTTTTTAATTGACCAACTATAGACATAAATATGGAAACTGGGAAATGGACTGTAGATAGATAAGCAGATAGATAGACAGACTTACAAAGTTAACTGTTTTAGTGTTGTTCATTTTAAAAGTGGGTGAAGGGAAGGAGAGGACTCCTGTGGAACTTTAAGGACTGATTAATTTATTTTTGCATGAACTTTCATGGAATACAATCCATTTCTTTAGGTATGTTAATGGAGCATTACATTCAAGCCTCAGGATTGTGTATTTGTGTGTCTTATGTGTCCACAGGTGAAAAGTATGCTATATTTTGCATTTGCACATTTAACAATCAAACAAATGTTTAGACTCTGAAAGCTGCCCATGTTTATATTGCTCACCTTGAGGCCACAGATGTCTGTTGCTTGATTTAAGGCATTAGGAGAGGGATCTCTCTGACAGATTTGGTCTGTTACCAAAATTGCTACTGAATAAACAAATAGGAAAACATCAGGTCTCTCCTGTAATTTGTCATTAAATTGCTTTTTAAACCACCTGCACATTTTTCGTCCCTATTCACTCTCTGCAAATGTACAAAATAATAGACACTTGTATGCATGCATGAGTTTATTTCAAATCATTCTAAAAACAGTTTTTAAAGAAGAGAGAAAGAAAAAGAGAGAGTTGTGAAGGTATAGATCTAGAAGGTGATGTTGGGGCACTCCTGCTGGATACCTCAACCATCAGCTGTTGATGTCCCTTTAGGTTTAGTGGCAAGGAACATCCTCGCTCAAAAAGGGAAAGAAAACTCTCTTGTTATAATAAATGAATGGATGCTAAAATTAATAGATGTGGTCCAATGGACAAACTAGTCTGTTTAATTAAAATAGGTAGACTGGATACTTAAATGACTACATGGGACAGAGTACTGGAGTATATCTGGGATATTTCAGGAGATGAGGTGATAGCTGATTTCAAAGACGGAAGATAGAAGACATTTTTTTCCTTGTTATTTGTTGTATATACACATGTATATATTTTTGGATTAGAGTATAATTTGGTTAAGTTTATAACATTAAATTATCTTCATGTTGGTTAAGTTAGAGTTTATCGATAATAGATTGCAGGTGAGATACATTAATTAAAAGAAAATTATCCTAGGAATTACCAGGAGGAAGTCAAGGTGTGTTAGAAGAAGAATGATTGAATGAGAATTAGATTAGCATATCAACTACATTTTTGTCTATTATATGTGTTAAAATTAAATAAAAAATATTGTTTAAAAAAAGCCCATAAGGGATTTCCACTCTTTAAGATATCTTCCTAATGAGCCATCTTGAATTAAAATTGTCTGTTTATACATCTCAGCTAAGTCCATCACTTTTGCCATCCATGTATCTGCAGTTGGTATTGCTGAGTCTTTCCATTTCTGTGCATATATCAGTCTTGCTACCATGCTCATATATTGTAGTGGTCTTCCATTATCTTTTTCTAACTTTATATCCATAAATCTGAAAAGGGAAAAAAAACCCTCAGACTTCAATTGAAACAATTGTTTCAAAACCCTCTGCAACAATATATGTATTTGCATTCAGGGTTTTTTTTTTAGCTTCCTTACAAGTCCACCAAGCATGAGGAAAGTCCCTTCTTGTTCTCCACACTTCCAACATAGATTAACAACATCTTTATACATCTTAGGGTTCATATATCTACGACATCCACCCAGTTTATCTAAATGTTCAGGTCCTAATAGCATCTGGAATCGTCTATCTGAAACCCTCAACCTTTTAGAACATCAATATCCCTATACAAGAACCCTGCTGTGTGGAGACTTCAATGCGAGAACCGGGGAGGGGCCGAAACATTTGGAAGGCACTAACTCTGGTCAGGTTCTGCAAGATATGTTGGTTGCCAGGGTCACCCAAGATACTAAAACAAATAAGTCAGATCTGAGGTTTTTAGAGATCTTTTCCCTGCACCACCTGCAATGCTTTAATGGATCTCAGTACAACATAACGTTGGGTGCCTATATTTATGTCACCAATAGAGAAGCTAGTACAATAGATTATATTGTGGTTTCTGCTAACTTGCTTGCAATTATTCACAGTTTGGAAGTTATCAGTAGGGCTGAAAGTGACCATTTTCCTTTGTCATTGGTATTTAATTTTGAAATGTCTCCCCCCACATATTGCCCTCAAAATCTAAATGGAATCTGAGTGGGAGAGCAGAGAATATGATGGTCAATTAATCTGAGTGCCTCTTTAGTTCAACTATTTGAGAGCAACAGTTTTAAAGCCCTCCGTGAAGACATCTTAGTTGCTAAGTCAGATATCTTACATGTCTATCAAACTATCATTGAAAATTTGAGACCTAAATTGTTTTGCAACAAGCACTTTAATCTTAATAGAGTAACAACCAATAGATGGTTTGACTTAGAATGTAGAGGTGCCCAGAAAGCATTAATGGATTTCTCCCAATAGGCACTTAAAAATAAGAATGCTAGCACCCTCAATACTTTAGTGGTTGTGAGGTCATCCTATAAGGCACTCCTAAAACAAAACAAAAAAAAGATACTTATAACAGAACACAATGGAGTCAGTTGGCCTTAGCTGTGAGGACCAAGAACGAGAAGCAATTTTGGGACATAATTTCCATTGGTATGCATGTGATGAGACCAGTTGTCATTGGACAAATTTCATTGCAAGAATGGCATACTCACTTCAGTGGGCTTTATGGAGGTACATCCATAGAGGACCACCCTTCACTTATCTCGAAGACTGTTTGCTTGCCTCTTTGGCTACCTGTGTCTGTGTTAGAAGTAAAGAAGTTGATTGCAGCTCTCACCTTGAGTAAGGCACCAGGGGAAAATATGATGCCCCCTGAAATTTATAAATGTTTCCCCGAGTGGTGGGCCCCTATATTTGCAAAAGTTTTTATCCAGATTAACAATACAGGCATAATTCCAACAGGCTGGAAACAGAGTATAGTTGTCCCCATCTATAAGAAAGGAGATAAGCTGGATCCCAATAATTACCGACCTATCAGCCTCTTGGATATCACTCCAAGTTATACAGCAAATATCTGTTAAATAAATTAGAAGATTGGGAAACCACCAATCAAGTCATTCACCCCGCACAGATGGGCTTTAGGAAAGGTCAAGGCACTATCGACCACTGTTTCACTCTCTACCTACTAGCACAGCAAAGTGTTATGGGCCCTACCAAACATGTATTTGTCGCCTTTGTCGATTTAGCAGCCCCCTTCGACTCTGTTGATAGAAACCTGTTGTGGCATAAATTGGCTAACACTGATTTAGATTCTTGACTATTGTTTCTAATTAAGGAATTTTATTCTAATACAACTGCTGCAATTAGAGTAGGTATCTCCAGCTCATTAACAGCTCCTATTCGCACAAATAAAGGAGTCAAACAAGGTTGCCTGTTGACACCTCTACTCTTTAATTTATACCTCAATGACATAATTCCAGCCCTGTCAGGCTCAGAATTTTTTCCACCCTCTGTTGATTCAAAAAAGATTTCTATTTTGTTATATGCCGATGACATAGTTCTAATATCACTCACCTGTGTAGGTTTAAAAAGGTTGCTTTCGAAGCTTAGTGTTTTCTGTTCTAAAGAAAAGCTGAATATTAACTACTCTAAAACAAAGGTGATAGTTTTTGGGAAAAGACATTTTCCTTTTCAGTGGTTGATTAATGGCCACCAGATCGAACAATGCTGAGAATTTAAATACCTTGGCGTTCATTTCACAGAAAATCTCTCATGGAAGCCCTATATAGAAGCCACCAAAGCAGTAGCCCTGAGATCTATTGGGGCAATTCTCAGATTCTATGCTACTACTGGGGGTCACCTGGTTGTTCCAGCACTAAAAATATTCCAAAGCAAAGTTATTGCTCAGATTCGTTATGGTGCTGCTGTATGAGGATGGAATGACTCTCACATATCTAAACTGGAATCCCTCCAGAACACTTTTCTTAAGAAATTGCTAAGACTCCCTCCGGGCACCCTGGCAGCTTTGGTTCTGGCAGAGGTCAGGTTCCAATCCATCAGAGCCCACATTCATTTGGCTTTATTTAATTATTGGAGAACAGTTAAAGATTCTGTTACTGCAGGTTAGGCCTCCTTGGAGATAGCATAAAGATATCATTTTGATATTAATAATTTGGTTTTCTCCCTCCTCCCCTCTCCACGTGTTTGAGAGGCCCTTGGACAAGCCCAGAACTAGGCTCGGCCATCAAATGCTGCAATATCCCAAGACAATACAGGCAGGCCAGAAACAGCCAGACCAGCGCTTTAGGAGACCTCTCTGCAAACACACTCATTTTGTATGCACACTGTTTACAAAGGACTCCCTGCCCTGAGCAGGTAACTTGGCAAGCTAGAAGCTTAAAGGCCAAACACTGAGCATTTGCATACAGTCTACCTCTTTGTCAGTTCGGACTTAACTCAATCATGCTAAATTGTGACCTTTCTGAGACATTGTCTCGCATCCAAAACTCATTGTTGTCCCCAAGTAAGGCAGAGCCTGCAGTCCCAATTCACCCTATAAAAAACCGTGATTCCGAGACCTTCCTCGGATCGCTCCTGAATTTCATCCCGTCTTGCTGCTGCTGTGCTTGGCGAGCTCCCCTCAGCTAATCAAGGTGAGTTTCTTCTCTGCACCCCCGGATTCTCTTCCAAGGTCCAGGATGACGAGACAGGTGTCGTATCATCCGTTTTCCCTGGTAATCTCTATCCTTAATTCAATCTCTAATTTCTTAGTTAGTTGTGTGACTGTGGTGTCTTTAATATTTGTTTGTATGCAATAAAACTGCATTTGATTACTTTAAACCCATCTGGCTACTTGACTGACCTGACCTCGTAGATGCTGGGTTCCAAGATCCTGCTAAGTTACCTTGCCTCTCGCTAGCTTAAGTGAGTGTTTCAGCTAATCTTCCCCAAAATTGTGTGTTACTGTTTGGTTATTTTGGTGTCCCTCCTGGGACCCCCAGTAAACAGGGTAACAATTCCCAGTTAGAGCTTTTCCCAAGTTATGTTTCAAACAGCTATCTAATTGTAAAGTATGGAATTCAAGATATCATAAGTTGCTTGAATGGTATCCTAGCCCACCTGACAACTTTCTCGTCTTGAATTCCAAACAGAAGCTCCGGGATTATATTTTCCATCATACCGTTCAATCAGACAGACAGGCTATTAATAATTCTGTTTTTTCTAAATGGTGCAAATTTTACAGACTTGACCATCAAAGGGCCAGTTATTTGACAAAGCTTACCTTTCCAAAGCTTAGGCAAGCTTTTACAGCCCTTCGCTTTCAGTACATGCCTACTGCTGTGATTGATGGTAGTTATTCACATACCCCTTTGGCTCTCTGTTTATGCATTTGTGGGGCCCCTGAAATAGAGGATCTGCCTCACTATTTGTTTTCTTGTCCACTATATTCTGATCCAAGAGCCAAATTTTTGGGATCTATCCTGTCTCATTTGGAATCTAACACTGTTTTTAAAAAGATTTTTTTATCTTCTTGCTGATACTGACTCCATGGTAACTTGTAAGATCTCTCTTTTCACTCTGGCAGCTATGAAGATTTGGACTAGATATGTTACCGATATTGCGGTTGATTGTTCTGGAGACGCGCTTATTTAATTATAGTTTTATTGTTTATGTTTTAACTAAACCAAATTTTAAATTTTTCTCATACATGTCTATTATGTCTATTATGCAACTTAATGCATGATGTATTTTTGCTACGCTGTTTTTATATATGTATTTTACATTATTTTATATTAATATTCTATATTGTATTGTATTGCTTTTAATACTTGTATGCAAATGGCCTTTTGTCTACGCATTAATAAATATTGTATTGTATTGTATATCTAAGATACATCATTTTGTAAAAAATTCTCTTTTAGATTATAACATAATGTAAATTTTAAATATTTTGTGCACATATGTTCCCATCGTTCCCTTTGAATATTATACTCATGACTGGTGATGTCCTAGAGGATAGTGAGGTTTTTAAGCATGATGTATTATCAGCCACAGTTGTTCAGACCATGATGTTCAAATGAAAAACATAAAATCAAACAAATGAGAAAATATGTTTCAGATTGTAAATTAAAAATTAAAATCTTAGCTAAAAGGATGCATTCCTAGGTTCAGCTACAGGTCTAGCTGTCTGATACATAAAGCAGTCACAGGAAAATGGGAAAGCAGAAAAACATCTTTAAACTTTCAACACACGGGAGTTGTAATATATCATAGAAAAGTACTCCAAGATCTTCTTTTGATATAGAAAACAAAACTCTCCCATGTTCTCCTTTAGAAACATGAAGGTTATTGTGCCACAAAATATGTGGAAGGAAGAATATATGCATCTGCAGGTACCTGCCAATATCTTTAACCCCATTTATGTCTCAGCCCCAGATATACTAACTGAAGTAGACAATATCTATGATCAGAGAAAGTGATGCAGAAAAGACAGTGGACCTGACTTAGAGTGCATGTTACCCTGTAAATTGGGGGTCCCGGGAGGGGTGCCCAAATAACCAAACAACAACAAGCAAAATGGGGAAAATTAGCTGGAGCACTCTCTTGGCTAACGAGAGGCAGGGTAATGCAGTGGGATCTTTTATCCTATATATACTGGTTCAGGTCAGTGAGGAGTCAAGCAGTTTCAAATTACTAACAATATTTATTAAACACAAAATAATAAAAACACAAGCACACCACTAACTAGAAAAGGAAAGAAAGAGAATTTAGAGGAATGGGCAATACGCCACCTGTCCGAAGTCCTGGAGACACCAATTGAAGAGGAGGAAACCCGGTGTGGAGACCAAGGGGAATCTGCTGAACCAAGTGGCAGCGAGGCGAGGAAGAAGATCCGATGGGAGCTTCAAGTGATTTCAGCAAGTGATTTTCAGCAAGGTCCGACGAGAGTTCCAAAGAGCTCTCAGAGCGGGGGATTTTTATAGGGAAAAGAACGACCGCAGGCTAGACTGATCTTGGGTGAGAACAATAAGTTTTGGGCTGGAGACAAAGCCTCCGAAAGGTCAGAATTTGCATGATTGAATTATATGCCGGATTGACAATAGTATGGCCGGTATGTAGATGCGGCTAGCTCACTAGGGTGTTCTCTCAGGTAGAGAGTCCTTTTGTTTTACTGTGCATTTGTAATTAATGTGTTCGTGTCGGGAAGTCTCCCCCTAGTGAGCGGATCTGGCAATATCTGGTGTTTGATAGGAGCAACAAGTATCATCCATGCCTAGCTTCACACTTGTTCGGCGGGGCCTCACAAACACTTGGCTGGTGGCAGAAGGCCAAATTATGATATCAAAAATGATATCTTTGGCTCTCCAAGGCCAGGCCAGATCGCGGTGGTAACATGCATACCAGTACCTTCTGGGTTTCTCCCAATGCCTGCCTGGTCATTATATCACCTGCCTCTGTGCTGTCCTTGACATGATTCTTCTACCACCAGCCATATCAAGATGGACTTCTGAATCATAAGTTTTCTACTGCTTCTGATTCAAACCAACAGCCATCTGAATCAAATAACTTAAAAAGTAAATATATACCACCAGACTCAGATCCATTCTCCTTCCTCCTCATCTCAGGGGACAAGCTAGTTTTTGGCATGAGTTTTAACAGGGCTCATGTTGCTGTCATGAGGTGTTGCTATATAATACCTTGGTCATGTATGCCCCCCAATAACCTGAAGCTAAGTTTGCCCTATTCTAACTGACTGTCTCACTGAATCCTGGCACTGAAAATGCAGTTTGAGAATGTAAGTGGGGAAAAGAGAGTGAAGGAAGTAGATGTTCTCATAATGCTAAAAGTTACTTATTTAATTAATTAATTTAGAACTTGCTTTTTCTCCAAATAAAGCCAGGGTGGCTTACAGCATAGATTAAAACAGAATAAACAACTAAACATACTAATAAAAAAGGTTTTGAAATCAATTAAGTAAACTATCTTACTAAAAACAGCACCAATATAAAACAACATAAAACCATTAAAATTTACAATGAAGATAAAGGTACCATATCTCAGGGAACACTCATCAAAGGCAGAAGGAGACCTAAGCAGCATCTAGACTATTCTGTAATTGTCTTCAACAAATGAACTCTTAGAGACAATAGGGTCTGTGATGTTCCACAGGACGACTAATTGTCCTAGCTCCTCTTCCTCTGACTAACAATCTTCACTATTGTCCTCACCCCATCCAGTAATTAAGGAACTATCAAGGCTATAATTAGCCCTTTGTCACCTAATGCTAAGACCATTAGCTCATTCTGGACTGCATTGTCCACTCTCCAGACTCCATTGTTTACTCTGCTGGAGAGGCATTAGAACCTTACCCTCCAGGCAGAAAAGAGGATTTAAACCCCAGTTTTGGGCTAGCCAGCTCACAGTACACTGGTTACTGGACATGACTCTGCAACTCCAGTTCCTAATTACAGTTCTTGGACTCCTAATCTAAGCCACGTTACTCTTCACTTCTTTACTGGAATGGTAAACATCACCCACTTCGACCTGAGCTTCCACTATACAAACTTTTCTTCCCTTTTCCTTCAGTTAGTCTTGTGTGACTGTGAGACTGTGTGAATCTTGTGTGTGTATGATTGTTAATTCCCCAATAAAACGAATAAGCTTACTTTTGGATCTCCAGCTTTAGTACTGGTAGACATATGTGCAAGAATCTCATAAGGTTACCCCCTTCTCCCAGGCCTCCTCCCTAAGCTAATATTCCCCACTGTTTCACAGAGGCACTGGCATCACGAGTGGACCCCAGAGTCACCCAAATTTTGGGGTAACACCTGAGTATCCTCCATGATGATACAATGATTGATGATACAAAAGCCTCTGAAAGCAAAAGAAAACAGATCAGAGTGTCCTTGTACAGATCCTGATACATAATATCTGCCAAGGCAGTCAAAGCAATCTCTCTCCCATAACAAGGGTTGAAGGCAGATCACAATGCATCTAGATAATCTTTCTCAACCAGGAGCTAGAAAACCACCACAAGTTCAAGAAAGGGATATTGGAAATGAGATTACATTGGTCCTCATGATTAAATAATATAACAAGCGATATTATTACTTTTAATACATTACTACCAAGCTCTACTTTACTCTAGCAGTCATCTTTAATGTTTTCTTTGTGACCCAGCTGAGGATATGCTAAAGCTCTCTGTGTTTGGTTTGGAACAGTACCCTAAAGATTCTTTTAGGATAATGTTTGTTTCAGTTCACATGGAAATTGGACTATCTAAAGCTGGGGCAATTAAGCTTTGTCACTAAGTCCCCAAGGGTAACAAAGACAAAATGAAGACAAATGGGTGGTAGATCTCACAGGATTCTTGCCCTAATTATAGGTCTAGGAAGGTTAATGGGTACGTAACGCTTTATACCTAGCTACACAAACACAAGATATGTAATTGCTTTTCTTGTTGCTCAGCTGTGGAAAGGTGACACTATGATTCCTTTGCATAGATACAAACAGAAAAAGTCTCCAAAAGACCTTTGCATTAGCAACATTTGCTGAGACACACTTCCAGTAAGACTGTTTCCCCTTCTTGGGATACTTTGTGAACCAACTGCCAAATCAGAGAGTGTGCAATCAACTGATTGAAGAGTCTTCAAGGCTACTACCAGATTTCCATATAGTCAGTTTGGAGATCACCAATAAGCCTATATCTCATGAATCTCATAATCGTACTCCTGAATGTGTTGTATCTTGCTTTTGCTTTAATCTACATTTTTTAAAAAAACTATGCACAAATTTGTAAAGGTTTGAACTATCATTGATACTCTGTCCTGATCTGCCTGTTAATCTGGGAAAAGTACTTTCCCAGTAACAGAACTTTCATTGTTGTAGTTGTTGTTGTTGTCGCTGCTACTGTTATGTTCTGCAAAGTCAGCTGTGATTTCTAGCAATCCTAAGAATGCAAAACATCCACAAGCCCCAGTCATCAACAGCCCTGTTCAGTTCTTCAAAATGAGTGCTATGTTTTCCTTGATTGAGTCAATCCACCTGCAACACAATCTTCCTATTTTACTACTACTTCAACTTTACTGAGCATTATCATTTTTCCCAATAAGTCATGCAATCTCTTGTTATGCCTCAGTTTGGTTATTTGGACTTCTAGTAAGGCTTAATTTCCACTCAGAACCACTTATTTCTCCTTTGGCAGTCCATGATATCAACAGAGTTCTTTTCCAGCATCACATATCAAATGAAGGTGTCTGCAGATGGGTAAAATAATCTCGGTAAGTATTGAGATTATCCCATTCTTTTTATGCCTGCAAATTGATAGGTTTGCATGCGGTTTCTTTCTTAAAATATTGTGGGTTTCTTTCACTCTTTCCTTTCGTTCCCTTGCTCTCTCCCTCTCATTAAATGTATGTCACACTGAGCCTGATGCAATGTTTCATAACAATTTTCTCCAGGTCTTTTTAAATTATTGATACATCTAGAAGTTGTTGTTGTTGTTGTTGTTGTTGTTGTTGTTGTTGTTGTTGTTTTGGAGTGATAGTGGTAACTTGCATTATCACCATCATGCTAGTTAACGATTAGGATCATTTTGTTTCAGTGCTAACATTCAGTGCAAAAATTTCTCTTTCTCTCACATCTATCTCTGTTGAATCTGTGTCCTGTAAACAATAGCTGTGTTTACTTGGAGACAGCCATTTTTACTGCTTCTGAGACAGTAAGAAACACATATGGAAGTACAGATACAATTCATTTCAGAAAGTACTGGATGAGTTTTAACCAATATGGGGAGTAATAAACACAATATGATCTATAAAATAAAATATGTCTGTAAAAGGACAGCAGCAGGGACTTCCAGAGATTTGTTTTTGTTTTTTGTTTTTCTCATCAGGAAGGGTGATTCGTCCTTCCTACCATCAGCTTTCTTCTCTGTCCAGCTTTCACAGGAACGTGTATAGAAATGGGAAATTTCAGACGAATTATTCTGACATTGGTATATCTTTAAACTGAAGGCTGTTATCTGTTTCCTTAACAGGTGCCCCTCCATGTTTAAGTCTACTTATTCTTTGATTACAGACTCCATTTTCACTTATAACTGATCCAAAGTAACGAAACTCTTTACTGATTTCACTCACCTGCCTCATCATCCATCTTTAGTAGTTATTCCAAGTCATTGCTATTTTTCCAAGTAATACTGTGTCTTCGTATCTTAAATTGATGTTTCTTCCTTTGTATGACCTCCTTGTCAATGGAAAATCATTTTGTTTCTTTACATTCTGCCTGAACAGTTTACTCTTGTCCATCATATAATTAATTAATTAATTAATAATATTTCTTTATCACCTCCCAACTTACAAGGGCTCCCAAGGCGACGAACAAATAAAAAACAATTAAAATAATACAAAGATAAAACTAAGATAAAAGATAAAAACTAAAAACAAAAAAAAACGTACATCACGATACTTGTCGTTGTCGTTGTCGTTGTTGTTGTTATATGCCTTCAAGTCTTTTCCAATTTATGGTGACTCTAAGGTGAACCTATCATGAGGTTTTCTACGGCTGACAATACTCTTCAAAAATTCCTTTAAAAAAGTCTAAACATAGTCTTAGAATCCAGTTTTGAAACATTTCAGACAACACTTTCAAACACTGAATTCCACATGGAATAACACTGTTTTGGCTGTCTGATGGAAGCTTAAAAAAATAAGGCCAATCTAACTTCCTTGGGTAGGGAATTCCACAGTCAAGGCACAGTCAAAGCCTGCTATGGGTACCCACCCACTTCAAGAGTGTTGGGACATGCAAAATGGCCTTCTCTGAAAATCTTACATTTCTGCTGGGCTCACAAAAGAGGAGGTGGAAGCTGGTGTAGTTCTTGCAGGACCAGTGTTTTCTGGTCTCTAGGTTGACACCTGACATCAATCCAGCTGATCCATTTTGTACTAGCCGCAGCTTCCAAATACTTTTCAAGGGCAGCTCCACACAGAATGCATTACGGTATTCTAATTGAGAAGTAACTAAGCCATGAACTGTTGTGGCCAGATCTGTCTTCCCCAAGAAAGGGTGCAGCTAGAACACCAGCCAATGCTGGGCAAAAGCGCTCCTGGCCACCACAGCAACCTGGCTTTCCAGGTCACGCATTGGGAGAATCAAATGTCGTAGAACTGTGATTTCTTTTAGAGTGATCCATCATTTTTCATGATCTACACAATCAAATTCTGTGTTCTAATCTATAAAGTACAGGGTGACTTTCCTCTGAAACTCTTTGGTATACTCCATTAGCTCATATGTGCTTTTATTTTTGTCCTGATCATGTAGTATATTGTGTTCCCCTGTTGATTATGCAGAGTCCCTACTCTTGGTTTGAATTTTTCCTTTCATTTTTTCAAATCTCTTGGAAATGGTCTTCAGTTTTTCCTTTTTGTTGTTGGTGTCTTCTGTTGTGCTTTTTTTTCTTACTTCACTTTTATAATAGTTTCCTTAGTCCTAACATACACATCACTAAATGGTTGAGTTTAGAATTCTGCCCTTATCTGTGTCAACTTCTATTTTACTTCTCATCCTTAATGAGGTGATGAGGTTTATCTTTCTATTTTGGCTACAGTAGAGTTTGAACCCACCCCAGTTCTTCCCTGCTAATGTCCCCGGACTTGGTCCACAATTCTTCTGGTTCACTGTAAATTAGGTTAATTGAGTAGGACAAAACTGTTTTTTATATAGTGTTAAATTCTATAGTGATTTTCTTTAGATTGTACATTCCTCTACAGCAAATTCAATATTCTTTACCTTTACACTAATTTTTTTGATATTAACAGTTGATGGTCACTATAGATTAGAGCATAACTTTGGATTATGGTTATACTGATAGGATCTTTTTCAGTATTATTGATTTTATTTGTTTAAATAGCTTTCATCTCTGCCACTATCCGACTATATGCTGTCTTATAGGGACTTAATAATCCCAGCACTCAGTACTGGCTGGCTAGTGCTGTAGGACTGGAGAAACAAACTCTTTTCCTCATTGAAGAGAGGATGCAAACTTCATGTCAATTTGTAATTCACTTAAGAAAATTTCAGGCTGACATATCTCAGTTTTACTACAGTAATTGTGACAAAGGCTTCATTACTGCTGCCTCCAGTTAACAGAATTCACAATGAGCCCTTTTAAATTAGTTGAATGTGTTTGGACAGCTAATATCTCCAGAAGTCTATTATCTGCATTGACGACAACACTACAAAATGTGTTAAAATTAATTCTTCACAGCTTAACAATGATTACCTCACTTAGAAATATAATTACTTGCTGTTGTGGTTTTCCACTGAACTTATTTTTAAATGCCACTGTACTGCAGTTGCTTTCCAGTCATTGCTTTAAACCTCTTCTCCATGGTATTCCTTTAAAAAATAATTTTTTCATGTGAAACTTCTGTCTTTAGTATTCTGCATTAGGTGCACCAAAAAAAGAAAAAAGATGGCAGACAGTGGACATGGTTTCTACTACCTCTAGATCAGATGATGAGGCTTGGAATACAGCCAACCAGGTCTTTACAGACTCACAAAACTCTCAGTATCCAAAGTATTCATTTCAAAGTCTCTTCACTTCACACAATGGGATTTCTTGTCTCGTCTATCTTCCCCACCAACAACGAGGCTGTTGTAAAGAAGTGAATTCACCCAATTGCATGCAAAGACTATCTGTGTTTGCTCATACCCATGGGACATGTGACCATGGTCACCAGAACTGCTATGAGAACTCTATCCTAGAGTGAGAAAAAAAGTGATGGACAGAAAACTCAAGAGCAAAGAGGTGTATTGAAAGTGATAGCAACTGTACTGTTGGATGCACCAAAGATTTTGTTTAAAAAATTGGCAGACCCTGGGTAACAAGCAAAATTTTTATGCTTTTGGAATCTTATATTCTCTAAAATTGACAGGCTTAAAAATTCTGTATAGGCAGCAAGAAAAAGTGATAAAATGAAGGTCTCAGCGTCTCATCCTTCCTTGCTGGTGTCTTGCTGAATAAATACTGTGAGATATTTGTTTCAGTATGTAACTGCTCATCAGTATTAGTTTTTAGTAAGCTTTCCAAGGCATCCTTTGCTAGAATTCCTAGAACATACACTAGGTGGTTCATTGCATTAAATCATAGCCTTCAAGGACTATGAAACCTATCAGACTGAAACAGCATAGTTTCAAGGACTGTAAAGCCCAGCATGCTGAACAGAAAACTGTAAAACACAAAAGGTTTAACATGTTTCTTATCACATTTCAAATGCTCTTATCAGAGTGTTGTGGAATGTATTATGTATTGTGTGTCATAGCATACACTAAGGAATATTTTGACATTAATCTTATTTAATCATATTATGCTTATTCAGAATAATGCCTTACTGTATTCTAAGGTGAATATATTCTCAGAGGTTGGAATCCAGTTGGGAGTCCTATGGGAGCTGCTGCATTTTTTTTCCAGGGTCTAATAGTAATGGCAAGGAAAAGAAGACAAAATTGCTGGGTTCAAACAGCCTGTTTCCCCAGGGCCTTACTCCTTTCATAGCCACAGTACTTGTAGATTTTTTTTTCTTGTCACATAATTATGCTTGTGTAGTTCAGACCAGAGAGACAACGAGGTGTAGCATTTTGAGCAATGGACTATAACTCTGGAAACCAGTGCTAGAATCTCCACTTGGCCATGGAAACCCACTGTTTTCAGCAAGTCCCTTCAGTAAGTGGCTTCAGCAAGTCACATTCTATCAGCTTCAGAGGAAAGCAAAGGCAAAATCCCTCTGAACAAATCTTGCCAAGAAAACCCTGTAATAGGCTTGCCTTAGGGTTACCAAGGCACGTAACAATAACAACAACAACAAAAAAAATCAGTTCTTGTTAGAATCTTATTCTAATAGTCTATTTCTCATCATCAATTTGGTCATGCAAGCTGAGACTGTGATGAGAGTTGTAGAAAGCTACATGTTCCAAATTCCTACATTAGATTTAAGAACACTCCCCATTTTTTAAGTTCAGCACTGTTTCTCAGAGTCTTTCCCCACACCCTAAAACTATAAAATAAAAAAATCTACAAAGTAAAGTAATGTTTTTTACCCCTTCTCACTCAATTTAGAGGTCAACCAAGAATTAGTAGTACAGAAATAATAGTAAAGTCTTTCCTGGACTGTGCCATCTCAGACTGTGAACAAACTGTGAACATACTGCTAGGAAAAGGTATCTGGGCTTGACGGATCTTTATCTAATTCAGTAGGTCTGTTTTTATAACATCTGTGTGACATTTATGCACAATGATCCATATACATGGATTGCAAGCCTTGGGTAGAGCCAGTATCCTCACTCTTCCCACCTGCTTCCAATTTATAAAGCCAACAGCAACCTCTGGAACAACAAAGGCATGGGCAGAAACTGTTGCAAGCATGCTTAAAACATGGATTTGACTGGTGTCATGCCACCCTACACCTCTGCCCTAATCAAACTTACCATTTCTCATGTCGTTGCAAATATAAAATAAGATAATGCATGCACATTCATTGACGAAAAGTGAATTCAGATAAGATAGATGGGAAGGCATCCTACAGACTTCAAAATATTCAGTCATACTCATTCTCAATTTCAGGTTGCCTTAATTTATGACTAGTATTTTGACTTCACCGCAAAGATGTTTATTATCCAAGCTTCCTCTACAATCTATAGCATGGTGATGGTAAGAATATTCAAAAATATTTATTTAATGAATGCGAAACATTTTTTTAAAAAAATTGACTAACTCTGATGAGAAGAATCCTGACTGACAAGAATCTTTGCAGTTTTCAACATTCTGTGCAAAATTCACACTTGGTTGTCTTGCATAGAAAACAGCACTTTCTGCATAGAAATATTATTTAGCGCACAGAAAATACTGTTTCCTGTGCAGAAAATGATGTTTTCTGTTCAAAACATCCACATGTAAACTTTATGCAGAATAAGTCCTGAACTGTGAATGAGCTTTGAAAACCAAGTAGTTTTTGAAGTCCTTCTTGCAGCAGGAAGGAATTGTGGGAATAATAGATTACACCCTTTGAGAAGAAAATTAGGGGTGAATTACATCCCTACTGTGGCATTATTCATAGCTGTCTTCAAGAAAAAATAGATTCTTATAATTCAGAGAAAAGGAATGTATGATCCTCTGGATGTTGTTGGACTACAAATCTCATAATGCCTCATAATGCTACGCTGACTAGAGCTGTCAGGTTTGCAGTAAAATGGCATCAGCAAGATCACATTTTCCTCACTGTAGGCTTAGAGGAAGTGGTCTATTCATTTTCTCTGGATATATTAAAGGAATGATATCTCTAAGTCCTAGGAGTTAATAAGACACCAATATCACATCTCACACCATTCTATTTTAGAGATTGTTGTTATAAACAAAATATGTGCCCATACTTCAATTCCTGTTAAAACAACACAACAAACAAACCACACTCCTTATACCAACAAAACATATTTAGAATTTTATATCTGCACTATATTCCCCCTGCTCAGTTAAAATAAATTAGTTGACAATGGACAACTTTGATCTTGCAACATTCTGTCATTAAAAGCCAGTCCTGTATTCCAGTGTCCTTGTTATCTTCTTTTAGGCTAGTGTTCTAGGTCTCTTAAAGATTTCACAGTGTCTGATTGAGATGACATGTTGGACTGGACAGTTCAATAATAAATTTAATGAGGGATTATTACCACCGCTGAAACACCATCTCAGTTGCAGGATTGACTACTGGTGCTTTCATTAACTACTTATTGAGATCCAATGTGCTGGAGGACATTATATCTGGAATTCAGTTGAGGAGACTTGCATCCAAATTTTCATTTAGCTGTTAAGGATAAAACCCATCTTAAAAGTTTTGGAAGAAGAAAGAAAGAGAGAGAGAGAGAGAGAGAAAGCAAGAGAGATGATATATATGCTCACAGCAGTACTGCTGGTCAAGCTTAGAGTGGGTAACTCATAGCCTTCCAGATGATGTAGAACTGCATCTCCTGTCTTCTCTTTCTTGCCATTGTCCATACTGGTGAGAGCTCATGGGGCCTGCAGTCCAGATACTCCTGCCTGTCCTGAATGTTGCTATACCACAGGATTAGAATCTATGATCTTCCAAGTGTATCATGAACTTTGAAAATCACTTAGTGGTGAAAAATGCAGGCAACCTGCAGCAAGTTCTACATCATGAAAAGTAGCACTGGGGGCATACACAAGACCACAAGTTTTTATGAGAAAAGTTATTGATTGATAGACAGGCATTTATATTCACACAGAGATATCAACCCAGGTTGTTGCACAGTTATAAAACTGTTTTGTAACTATGATCATCAGCTGCCCTTCAACAGTCATGGAAGAATGAAATTACAGAGAAAGCAAAAATGGATGGAGCCAAAGAAAAGTCTTTATTCACTCAGACAGGATTCTGGAGTACTACAGGGGGGTGGGGAGTGTTTCAATATACTTTGCAATTCTCTTATTTGCACACTCCAGATGGTACTGAACATCATGTCAAAAGATAATGGGCTTAATTTAGCTCAACTATATTGACAGCTTAATATGCTTGATGCCGTTATAAAGTTGAGAGTATTGCTCAGTGCATTCTGTTTTTTAAAGTGTTCACTCAGAAAGGTGAGACAGGAGGCACCAAAAATTGGTTTACTGGATTGATATTCATTCAAGTCTTCAATGCATTCATCCATTTGGTATTATGTAGAGCAATTAAGTCTAATATTTGTGCAAGATTGAACTGTTCTTCTTTAAACTTCACCTGAAAAAGCCCTCCTGGGCTCTCAGCATAAAAAGATGCCATAATGCAATTGCATTTTTTTTCTTTTGCACCTTAAAGGTATCAAGTATTTCTCTGCTATACAAGACATTCTCTATGCACCATGAATTTATTTAATCATATCCCAGATTTATTTAATGTGTATTCAGTAATATATAGGCACAAAAGTATATAGTGTTTTTGGAGTTACTGAAAGCTACAGACAATGGCGTATAATTCTTATCTATTCTGACAGTATTTTTTTTTTAAAAAAAACATATTTTGCTGAGCAATTTTGTCTTTAAAGACGTATGATGGTAACATATGTTTGTATCAAGAACTGGAGTACAGACAACTTTTGGAAGACCAAGGCTAGTATATTGCCTTGTAGTTGCCTTCAAAGGAAGAGATGGTCAATAAATTAAAAAAAAAAAGATTGACAGCAGGAATTCTGATGTGGTTATTCAGGAGACAGTGGTGGAGCTTGGAGTGTGTGGAGGGGGGTGGGAGGGGGCTACGGTGTGTGTGGGTGTGGCCAGGACATGCAGGGGTGTAGCTATGAGCCGGGATGCCCTCAAAATGTTGCCATGCTGGGTGAAGCGCCTCCCCCCCCCCCCGTTCCTCTGCCACTGTCAGGAAAGGAACTTAATGGACACTCAGAGAGAATCAGGAGGATGTGAAGTATGGACAATGTTATAGACCTACCTTATTTTGGTTGCCAACATTGAGGCCTGCGAGCACAGAGTACAGTCTACAGAGTATAAGATATAATGTGGAAAGCTATGTGTATTAGAAAGTATATGTGTTATTAGGAACAAAGAGACAGGCTAATGCCAAGTAGAACATCTATTCAAATGTGAACAAAGAGTTGAGAACACCTGCATTTCTATCAACACAGAGATGAGCAGATTTGGCCACTAATATACCCTCCTAACATGTACACTTAGTGATGCAATCAGTAAGGAAGGCAGCCAAAGACCCAACAGAACCTGGAATGACATTCTATCTAAGATCTCTGTTTTGATTGGAAGACATAAATGAGGCACTGTCAATGCCTTTGGTTTGATTGGACAGTTGATAGGCTGATAAATACTGCTGATAAGAGAAATATCTAAACTGTGCTAAAATAGATACAATTCCCATTATGAATGTAACAGATGCCCATTAAGATGCTAAATATGCAATGGATGGTCTTAGATTTAACAATGCCCAATGAGATTATCCCTTGGAAGCCTGTGTGTCTACAGATACCTGTTCAGAGGTACATAATTCTTCAACAAATGAGAATATATTCTTAACAGATATATCTGAGTTACATTGTTTAAGATGGCAATGTTCCCCTATGTGCTATTTAAGCCTGTTAAAGAGATGCAGAGAGATAAAGGTTCAGTTCCCACGAGACTGTAACATCTTGCTTGTCATATCCTTTAATATAATTAATATATGATGCCTTATATGCAAGCATGGTGTGGTGGTTTAAGCACTGGGCTTCAGCTCTAGAGAACAGGGTTTGAATCCCGATTCTGCTATGGAAACCCACTGGCTGGCCTTGTGCAAGTCACATTTTCTCAGCCTCAGAGGAGGACAATGGTAAATCCCCTCTGAACAAATACTTCCAAGAATACCCCATGATACCCCATGATAGGTTCACTAATACTAATACTAATCACCATAAGTGAGAAATTACTGAAATTACAAGAAAAAAGTTATATAAGCATGAGAGACTGTAAATGGTGTCATCAACTGGAAAAGTTATTTTATTGGTGAGCAAATGCCAATATTTTGCTTTCCCTGAAAAATGTTTGGAAGATTTATTCTAAGAACAACATCTAGTATTATCATTATCATCATCATCATCATCACTACTAGTAATAGTAGCAGCAGCCACAGCTTTTGTTGTTTTTAAGTACCAATCTTGTGCCAATGTTCTGATTCAGAAAAGAAGCCTTCACTTCTGCATGACAGCCTTACTATTGGGGAGGATTTGTGACTATCTCAAGCAGCTCCTACTCAGAGAAACTGGCTGCTGTCTCAATTGTTCCCTTAAGTCTGATGATCCATTTACCTTGTATGGATGTACCATTCAATTTTTGTTATTGTTTTTATACATCTTCAAGTTGAAACTGACTCATGCAATAAATCTTGGCACAATTGTTTCAGAAGAGATTTGCCATTAGCCTCCCTCTTGTAAGCTTGAAAAACTGCAAGCTTCTCAAGGTCACCTAGTGGATTTCTGTAACAGAAATGAGATTCAAATCTTGGTTTCCTGGAGTCTTGGTCAAACACTCAAACCATGTTGACTCTCAAAGTTCATTTCATACAATCTTTATTATTCCCGTAAGCTAGACTGTTGTACCAGGTGTGCTAGGAGATGCTATCTTACAACCAGTGCTGAAATATAATTCAGTTTCCAGTCTAGTCAACTTGTGTGCATGGACTACAAAGGGGGTAACAATTTACATATTGTTTCCTGCTACAAAATGCTTAGCACTGTATCCATAAGGACATGAAAGACTGGCCACACCTCCTTGTAGATCAGCCTCTGATATTGACTACATGATTTGTGCCACTATCCCCTCCTCTGCCTAGCATATTTTCAGGCTTGCTTTTTTATCTTCCCACTTAGCTTCTCCTTCCTGATCCCTGAATATGTGACACCCTGCTCTTCTTTTGATGCCAGGTTTTCAGTTCTCCAAGTTCATGTAAGTATTCATTTGATCTTAGCCAGAAGGCCAAGTAGTGATGTATAAGTATTGATGGATGGAAGTATTCTCAAATTCTTTCCTCTTCACTCACATTTTTACCCATAATTTTTCTTTTTAGGAATTTTTGTGAAAAATTTATTTGTCCAAAAAATGGTTTTTTTCCCAAATCAATGTTTTAGCACAGAAAAAAATGTGCTTTAATCTGTTGAAAATATTTTTGTGTGTGACATTGTAGACAACTTTTGAGGGTTCTCTCTCTATCTCTCTCTTTTTTTTTTAGACAAATACAAATACATTGGGGGATTTTGCAAAGACAGTGTTCACAGAAAGTCCACAAATGCAAAAAATTGAAGCAGTTGACTTTGTATGTGCCTGTGGCTGTGTGTGTGCATGCATATTAAGGATAAGAATATTTGTGAACATTCTTTACATCCTTAGTGGTAACGGCAAAGTAACCAGTTTATTGAATATAAACTTTAATGGAAATGAAACACTTTACCTGTTGGGATAAGGCATGTATATCAAGTAATTTTTCAGTATGCAGTTGCAGAAAAGAAAAGAAAAACCTTTCCATGATAAGTATTCAGGTGAATTATGACTGTTGAATCTCTGAAAATGTAGCTCATTTCACCTTAGGGATAACAAGAAGAGATGGGATAGATTAGAGCATACAAAAATAAAGCTGTAATCCTACTTGAAACTTTTTCTTTTGATTGTGGAAAGCTATAAAGGTAGAGCAATAGGTCAGAAGCTAGAAAAGAACAAAAGGGACATTCTTAAAAATTGAACTTTCTCCATAATCACAGGAGAGGATGAAATAAGTACAGGGAAAATACACACTTGACCTAGTGGGGCAGTTCAGAGGGGTACCAGTGAATGAGTAAATTAATCTTTGATCGAAATACAAAGCTCATGAGTTAAAAATAAAAAAGCTAAGAATTCTTTTAAGTGTATGCCATTATGTCATTCCACAATGCAATACCACCCAAGGAAAAAAGAGCATAGTAGAAATGTTTTCCTTCTTTTTAGACCATTTAACCTTGGTTTCATAATTAATTGAGGATGTTTCAGGAATTTAGGCTTTGTAAATTCACATATAGGCCTATCTTCATTCTTCTTCTGGTTTCTGGATACATTTAATCATGAATTTGTGTGTACATGTGTATGTATGTGCAAGAAATGCATATAATATTATCAATATAATAATAATAATGAATTATTATTATTATTTTATTTATTACTTCTCTCTCTCTTCTCAATTAAAATACAATTAAAATACATTCTAAGTTGAAATATACTAAAAATAGATAAGACTAAGTAAAATACAAAGATATCATAATTAAAATACATCATGATTAAAATACATCATAGTTAAAAATAGACTGGGTAGACCTGGAAGAGCTAGGTCTTTAGTATTATTTTTTTTTAATTCAGACAGCATATTTTACTGTCAGATTTCTTCCAGCAGCTCATTCCACAGTCTCTGGGCAGCTGACAAGAAGGTCCTCTGGGTGACCATTGCCAGGCTAGCCCTAGCCGGTTTAAGTGAATGGCCCCCAGAGGACCTGAGTGTATGGGGTGGATTGTATGGGCAGAGGCGATCCTTTAGGTAACTTGGACCCAAACCATGCAGGGCTTTAAAGGTACTAATCAACACTTTGAACTTTACCTGGAAATTAATTGACAGCTAGTGGAGTGATTTTAATATCCATGAGAAATTATCATTCCTTGCTGTACCTGTAATCAATTTGGCTGCCATATTTTGGACCAGCTGGAGTTTCTGAACTTAGTACAAAGGTAGCCCAACATACACAGCATTGCAGATGTCCAACCTTGAGGTTACCAGCATGTGCACTTCCATCTTTAGGTCATCCAATTCTAGGAAGGGGCACAGTGGGCTTTTCAGCCGAAGCTGATAATAAGCACTCCTGACCCTCACATCTATCTGAGCTGACATTTGGAGGGATGGATCCAGCAGCACTCACAAGCTGCAAGCACAGGCTTTCAGGGGTGTGTGTGACCCTGTCCAGAACTGGTTGACACACTTCCAATCCCAGATATGAATACAGAAGAGAGATAGGATGCTCATGGGGAAATCATTTACATATACATAGTGGTCTTGTCAGTAATGCTGCATCACCATGAAGTGTCTTTCCTAGAGACTTTAGCAGTCCCATTTAAAAATGTGCAGCATCCAATCTGCTGTGAAGTATCCATGTTGCATGGAAGGTTCAACACGACACTCTCCATGGTGATTTGTTTGTGTTGTTGTGTGTCTTCAAGTCATTTCTGACTTATAGCAACCCTAAGGCAGACCTATCATAAGATTTTCTGGGCAGAATTTGTTCAGAGGGAGTTTACCCTTTCATTCCTCTGAGGCCGAGAGAGTGTGACTTGCCCAACATCACCCTGTGGGTTTCTATAGCTCTAGTCTCCCAGTGTCCTAGTCCAATGCACATTGCCACTCTTTCAATGATACTAATAGCTGTAGTTATTGAATTTGCTCAGAGTTGATGATTCAGAATGTTTTTTTGGGTTGCTTTAACTAAGAAGTAGATAAAAGATTGAAAATTATCTTGATAAATTTAATGAAAAGGGCTAGATTTAAAAAAAAATGGAGAAAAATGAAATGAACAAATCTTACATTCCTAAAGAATGTTCATTTGTGCTTGCCTTCCACCGAAGATTTCTTTTTTTCTTATATATCTTAAATGGACTCATTGTTATCTGAAGAAACAAAGGTCAGTCCATTTCTTTGAAAGAACATTTTCATATTTCTGTCTTGTTTCTGTCAAACTAGATATTTTGGAGGATATATATTCCCTGTAATTAGCACATTTTCCCTCCATTTATAGGAGACAACATACTTTTCAGGCTGCCTTAGAAAAGCACATACTATGACAAACAGAGGTCTTTTAGCACTTGAGGAAAAACCTCTCCTGAATGTGTGCTCTGTTCATTATATAACTTGAACCTCAGCAGTCTTGATTCCCTTCATTTCAGCCAGATCTCATCCTTAAAGTTTTGTAGATACTATGTATTAGGGGAATGTTCACTTGTAAGTCAGTTCCACCTAGTTTAAAATCAGCCTGAAAATGCATATTGAAGTATATGTTAATACATATATTAAAATACCTATGTACAAATTTCTAAACACATTTCCTGATATTCAAGAATGCATTTTGATATAACTTTCAGCTGAATACTATGGCCCTTTCCACAAGAGGTGAGTGAATCGCTCCATGCTGTTACTTACCAGCTCTTCTTGGGTCTGAAGTAAAGCAGACTTTCCCTTGAACCCTTTCGCAGGGCTCCTCCATTAGTGCAGGGCAAACCGAGCAGTGCGAGGTCTGTAGATCCGCACTGCTCCGGCTCAAAATGGCAGCTTCCGGTGTCTTCATGGGAGTGGACCAACCACTGATGCTGGCCACGGCCACATCCCACCCTCCACTGATCGCAGGCTCGCATTGGTGTGATCCTGCACATCTACACAGGTAAGTAGGAACACAATGGTGCGTTCCAGAAAATGTAAAGACCTGATTTTTCTGGTCTTTACTTAGCGTGCTGGAGGACTACTTGGGGGTGGGTTGGATCGGACTAAGGTGCAGACCTAAGTTAAATAGTCTGCACCTAGTCTGATCCAAAGTGTGGACGACCTCTGGCCCAGGATGCCTTGGCCCGTTTTAACTGCCTCGTGTGGAAAGGGCCTATGTCATGTTACTTAAGAAGCATGGAAGCTGGCGGATAACTAAGTTCTGTCTCACATATTAATCCAACATTTTGTAATGGCAAATTGTTACCCTAATAACCTGATCTCATTTGATTTTGGAAGATAATTGGGATCAGGACTGGTTACTATTTAGGAAGGAAGCTACCAAGGAATCCCAAGGAATTCAAAGTACAGCTATGAAAGAATTTTACTTGAACCTCATAGAAAAGCTTTCTGAGTTTTCGTGGTGTTCACAAAGATCAATTACCTCTAGGAACACAGTGTGTGTGTGTGTGTTTGTAGTGCTCTGTCTGAATGTGGTGCGCACACATAAAAATAAACAATTTAAAACAACTCCAGCTTAAAACAAAAAAATAAAATAAAGAAGCACATATTAAACTTGACAGGTAATTAAAATGGCCTAAAAAGCTACAATAATTAAAAACTGTGCAGTAGAGGAGAAACAAAAAAATGGTAAAAAAAAAAGTCCCAATGGCTTTAGAAGCCGATATTTTGACCAGGCATCAGAAAGAAACCAATGCTGAAACCAGTCAGACCTATGATGGAAAGGCATTCCACAACTGGATACAACAATCAATAAAGCCCTCTATTATATTCTTCCATCATATTGCCCCCACTGGTGGGACATAGAGGAGGTATAGTTATATAGAAGGAAATGCAGTCCTTGGACAGATATATATAGGGATAGCCACTCCTTCAAGTGCTGAAAGCCCGAGCCATTTAAGTCTAATATATTAGCACCAGTTCCTTGAATTTCATAACTAAATTTCATGAACTTCATAACTGAAATACTTTTCTGCCAGATGGCATTAATTTAGTTTTTGAACTGGTCTGATCCATTTCCGTGTGTGGATTATATGATCGATATTCCTAGTCAAGGATAGCAATATAGAAATAATAGATTTGAATGATTTTTAAAAATTCTGGAATATAATAATACAGAGATTACTAATAAGGAGGATTGTCTTGCATGTAAATAAATGTGACCTCAAGATTATACCTTGCCCAGATCTCATTTTTAGCATTGCTGAAATCAATATGCTTTTATGCAAATATATTTAAACAAGTAAAGCTTATAGGCTCCCTTGGGGCCTTTTGCCTCCAGAATCCAAATGTGTTTGAAAAGGACAGCAAAACACAATCCTCGTTGAAAAAGACATTCAGTTTAAAAGTCTTTAGTTCCTCATTCCTCTGTGAAGCACTTAAAACAAAACCTTCAAAACACTTTTAATAATTCCTCCCTGAAGATTGCCTGCAATTGCTGAAAGACTACACTTGGATTATAAAGAAACCACTGAGAATTGAATCGGTTAATTCTGGAGAGGTATGAGCTCATGATGGGAAAGGAAAATCTGCACTGAAAATTGTGATTAAGAGTACAAATTTACTCAGTAGTACATCCAAATCATTTTCATGTGTCTTACTTCCAGGTAAGTGGGTACAGAACTGGAGTCTAAGCAAAATAAAGGCAAGAACAATGCCTCAAAGGATAGTACTTGAAACTATGGCCCTTCTCACTAGTGGTTCTCATTCTAGCATGGAGATGGAAGAGGAGCAGGACTACAACAGTGCTTCTGCAAGGCACTGTCACAGTCCCATCCTGCTCCCATCACCAAGTGGTGCGATTATGGAGTAAATAATTGATGGGTTTTTGCTGTCAATGACCCCCAATCACACAATGTTCTTGCACTTACCTGCCCTGTGGAATTCCCAGAAGCATGATGGAGGTGCTTCCATATCCATCATGCTCCTTTCTGAAGGGAGCCGGTTCATTGCAGAGGAGAGGATTTCCATCACACTCCCTTCCTGGCAGAGGCACTGCTGGGATCGTGACCAGAGGACAGCACAAGAAGGTAAGGTGTGGAATGGACCTATATGTATTGTGCCAATCTTCACTCTATTTCTTTCCCAAATCCTAGTGCAAGAATAACAGGAGACAACTTTCACAAATATTTATGCATAAGAAGTATTGAAATAACAACAAAATCAAGGAAGGAGGCACAGATAAATAAGTCAAGAATGGAAAGGAAAAGGCAATGATGATAATCTGCATGTTCTCCCAAATATTGTATGTATAGTCAGAAACGTGGATTAGAATCATATTCCAGTGCAGGAATACACAACTAAAGCACTCCTGAAAGATATCTTTCTAAACCTCCAGAGATGGAGAATCCACCCTCATCCCAGGTAATATATTCCACTGTTGAACCATGTCAATAAAAAAAGGCCTTTCTAGTTTTTAGGTAGAATTTCTTTTCCTGTAGTTTGAGTCCATTAGTTTATGTTCTAGTCTCTGGAGCAGCAGAAAACAAGTCAGGTCCATCTTCTACATGACATCCCTTCAGATAATCATACCACCTCTCATTCTTCTCTTATCCAGGCTAAACATGCCCAGCTTCCTAAGTCATTTCTCTTTTTAAGTGATTGTTGACTCATGTTTAGTTTTTAGTCTACTATGAGTGCTAGATCCTTTCCCCATGCTTCCAAGCCAAGTGTCACCCATTCTATATTTCTGCATTTCATTTTTCCTTCCTAGTTGTAGCATCTTACATTTTGCCCTGTTTAATTTTTTTTTTAAGTTTTGGGCCAGTTCTTCAATTTTTCAAAGTCATTTTGAATTCTGATCCTGTCCTCTGGATCAGAATCTGGGTTGGCTTCTAACATTTTTGGGATATGATCGCATCATTGTAACCATCACTATCCAATGAGGGTAAGCAGCAGCATTTCCACTTTGCATGAAACTTTGACTGTTAACAAACTCTTCCATTCGTTCCCAGTGTACCTTCTGCTGCTGCATGCTAACTATTTAGTATGCATGTGCTGATGGATACAGTAACCATTCTCTTTTTATGTACTAGTTTGCCCTTTCTAGAAAGATTTTTTATGCAAGAGGCATCCAAGATCCAAGAACAGGATCTCGCACATTCCACGTGCACTTGAAGAAATGGCAGGGTTTCTTGAACTGAAGCTAAGATCCAATCGAACATTAGCTGAATGAGATGACAATACTTAATAAATCCCATTGTTTCAATGAGCCTGCCTTTGTTGAGACTAACAGAAATATTTAGGCTTTTTGCCTAAATCCAGTTGTAAGACCCAACTACAGTAGACTCGTTAAGCAATAGGAAATGTGATAAGCCCATACTTAGGCTCCTTTGATTTGATGAGTCTACTGGAACTGGAACCAACAACTGAAATTTAAGCCTTGATATATATTGTACTGTATTTTATTTGAGATGTCACCTTGAGTCTTCATGCTTAGAGCTGTTGGAAGCAAGAAGATACGCATATAGTGATTAGTGGGAGAGGAGTCTAGATAATGTCTACTCTTTGTTTCACATCTCTGTATCTTTCTTGGGTTTATGCACTTAAAGATTTTGCTCTCTTCTTATCCATTATGTCTACTTTCCCATTCTTCAAGAAGTTAGTCTCTTGCTTCCAGGAGGAAAGGAACAGCCATGGAACTCCAGTAGCAATAATGACTGCTAGTTTACTCCCATACATGACAGCCAGCTTTTAAGGGCTCTTGTAACCAAATACAGTCAACATCTTTTGTCTCCTTCCTTTCCTGTCTCAAGATGGTTTTTCTAAGACTATATACATAAGCATTTTCCCCTTTCCTTTTACCTTATGGGACCATCCTGAGTATTCACTGCTGTTTCTATCACAATTTTATATTGCACTCCACCTGCTGTATTCTGCTTAATATAAATATCAAATTATCTTAGCTAGCAAATGTGTTAAAATAAAATCAACGCTAATTTTAAATGACTGCTATGACAAGCAGATATTGAAGAGCACTCACAACAAAATATGAACTTACCTCCACAAAAACTTTTTTGAGGCGTTACATTCCCATGACATTCCTAGTTGTTTCAATCAGCCTCAAGCCTGTTCTGTCCAAACTCAACAAAGGACCTTTCTGTACTACCCTGTTATAGTGCTATTATTCCACTTTCAACATCCTGTGGAATTCTGGGGTTTGTAGTTTACTGAAGCCAAAGAGCTCTCTGGCTGAGAATTCTAAAGGCCCCTCCCTAAACTGCAAACTCCAAGATTCCATACGACATTGAAAGACGAATAATAGCGTTATAACAATGTAGTGTGGAAAGGCTCAAAGTTTCAAGCTTCTTTGTGTGTGCATTGCTTATGGCACCTGTGAAATATATATGTACTGAATCTGTAACATCAGCCTTATATGCCATTCATATCAGTACTGAGAGAGAATGGTAACAGCAATGGAATAATGGAATAAGAGAAAATTGAGAGGTGGATCCCTAATTAGGGCTAACGTGTAGGTCAGTGCAAAAGGCTTCCTCAACTGATGAGAGGTGAAGTGATCTTCCTATTTCAGGCCATAGCTTGTCAGTGAAAGCCAAGATAAAGGGAAAATAGCCACAAGCTTTAGTTTACAGAGCTTTTGTCAGATACAACTGGCACATTTTTCTTTCAGTCTAGAAATCTGTTTTGATTTTTAGGCATCCAATTTTCTCCATAACTATCAGGGTTGTTTTTTTGCAGAGTTTATGGAACTCTAACCAGCCTAGCTATACATAATATCAAGGATGTATAGCATAGCTCTGGATGTTATTCTTTCAATGAAGTGAGACTTAAAAGTGTTGAGAGGCACAATTAAGGTCAGATAATGAAGCAAGACATTACAGCTTCCAGATTCCCTGCACACCTGCTGTGTAGCTGACATTGCTATCTTGCTGGCTTGTCAAGCGGCTGAATGGTGTTACCCTCTAGGTGCCCTGTGCACCTGTTTACCATTTTTCAGCCACATATATCACTGGAGCTTCTTCAGGAAAGAACATTTTCTTGTCGGTCTTCCCCCCCCCCTTTTTCCTTTCTTGGGAACATGCACACAAAATCTCCTACCAACATGCCCAATCTGAAACACAGCAAAGCCAATGGGATTCTTTTCACTGACATCAGCGATCAGTGGAATAGGTCCTTTGCTGATCTTTCTGCTCTGGCTAATTAATCCTCTTTATTAGCTGTTCTCCAGCTTCTAGTCCCCTTCCTCATCACTTCATGCCACTGCATATTATTCTTGTCTTTTCAATATTAATTGTTTCTGAGCAAGTCCATCCTGGAGCACTTTAAGATTAAATTCTCACTCCCTCCAGATACTTACCTTCATTCTCTCTGCTTCTGAGGACAGGGAATTGGGATGTGCCAGGTGTGGGCCAGGCCAATTAAAAAACAAATCTGTGCTAACTGATGGATAATCTCTATTAAAAAAAAAAATCTCAGGCAGTACTACCAGATGCCTGGGGAAAATTGTCATTGACTAAATATTCTTCCTGATAGTTCAGCTTGACATCTCTAGATTGTGTAGATACAGTATAAACCTTATCCTTGTCCTTTTGCCCTTGAAGAATTGTAGAAGCGTTTTGTTTGGAGAGGACACACAGCTGGGGGTTTTTCCCCTTCTCTACAGAGGTTGGAAATGCCATAGCTATAACACAACTTTTGCTCATTAGAATATAGATATTGTTGCAGACATTCTCGTTTGGATATGTGAAACAGCCTTCTCTCAAGGCATACCTTGCAAGTTGAATGTGTTTGTTGGTGCTTTTGATGGTTGGTGTGGGCTAACTGCACTTTCTGCCTGCTGGGATGCAGCTCAAAGGGAAACAATTGAAAGTTGGGAAGTCTTACAAAAAGCTGACTTCTTTTCAATTTGTGGTCCTCAAAGGGTACAACTGATGCTGGTTTAAAGACTAGCACTTTGTCAGCTTGACATGTCTCTTGTGATCAACTTATAACTTGCAAACAGAAGAGAAGTTTGCTTGGCTCACTCTTTGATAAGTACTTTTAAAAATTAATCAATTTTTTCATATATTTGATGAAACCGACTTGGGAATTTTTTTTTTTTTTTTTTTAAAGTCTAACATGAGAGAAACTGAAACTGGCAGATTTGGCCATCTCGGTGGAAGGCTATGTATACTTACCTTTTAATAGTTTGAAGGTTATTTAAAAGGTGTTAGAATCCCTGGGTGTTCAATTTGCCGTACTGAACTGAGGTGGCCATCTTTTTCCTTGGCAGGTTTCTCGTCCTTAACAGTTACACAGAAGGCATACGGCCCTTGCAACGCTAGCCATAACTATACCAATTAAGTTTGGCTGGTGCATATGGTTGAAAATATGTTCAGTTTGTTATTTGCATTTTTAAATTTCTTCATAGTTCAATAGAAATAAGGTTATTTTTTTAAAAAAAAAGTGGAAGAAAGGATTGTTCCCCCTACTTGTGTGTGTGTGCACAGGTGCACACATGCCTTCAAGTTCCTTGTCATCTTAAAGCAATTTGATGAATTTCATAGGGCTTTCTTAGGCCAGCAGTAGTCAAAGATGTTTTGACATTGCCTACTTTTGAAAATATAACCTATAGATCCTGGTGTTAATCATCCAAGTACTAACCAGGGCTGACTCTACTTAGTTTCCAAAAGCAGGCAGGATTTGATGCCTTCAAGGTACTTCGGCCTCCACACATATTTATAAATAAATACAAGATATATTACCAATATTCTATATTCCTGTAGGATTTCTTTTTCCTCTTTCTGTATCCAAAAGGATATCATTAGATCCAAGGAACAGAATTAAAAAAATATCATAGCATCCATGATGGTCTAAAATGTCTGATGGCAATGGAAAAGCTGTATGTATGCTTCTTGTAATTTTTGTGGGTGGAAAATGGCAATCGGTGTAAGGCTCTGGAGTATGGATTAATAGTAAGGAAGAGAAGAACATTGTGCTGAATAAGAGACTCAGAAGAAATTGTCAGGAATCACATTGGACAGTGAAACCATAACATATTACATTTGAGTTTTAAAAAGTGCTGATATGAAATGTTTGAGGGAGACTTTCACAACAATGGAAAGAGGTGCAAATTGGTCACATTCCTCTAAGAAGATTTTGACCATGTATATAGAGTGTAAAGTTCCAGAGTCCATCTGGGCTCAGTTCCAAAATGATGAAAAGATTCTGAACCTGTTGACACTGGATTAGTAACTACGAACTCAATATTATACAACTGAATAATGAGGATATTATGAGGCTGTTTCTCATCTAGATGGGCTGGAGAAGGTTTCTGGCACTGGTTGCACAGGGTGCTTCATTTTCAAGGCATTTTTCACAAAATTATGTCTCACTGTCCATTCTCCCAATAGCTTGTGAGTAGAAGCTCCTCTGCTACATACAGTCCTGACATTAGGCTTATGATGAAAGTGACAGTAGCAAAGAATGCTGGGTGTTGTAGGTAAGCACCATTTGAGGGCTACATGATTCCAACCCCTGCATTAATGGAACTGTGTGCTACACAAAAACTAAATACACTGAAGCCTCTGATGTCAGCAGATGAAGACCATATATATTTATATATATGTATAGGATTAGTTAGGACTGAAAAATTATATGGTAAAAAGAGCAATGCTTTGTTTTTCTGAAAAGGTTTTTTCTTTTTCTTCTCTACCACATTTTTAAAAGCCTGAAGACTTTATAATTGAAACTGGGTGCCCTCTGTCACACACACATGCACGTACTGCACCCCATTTTTTTTTTCAGAATATGTGCATTTAATTTGTGCCAGTTTCTGTTCTGGACCAATGAGATTTCAATACCAAATTGAATAACCACTAATAAGGTTTCTATTGACCCTTTACATTGGGAAAAGACTCACAGTGTTACGTACTCTTCACTCATTTTTTCAGGCTGTAGTTCCCCTAGAACAAGGCACACACACACACACACACACACACACACACACGGAGTCCTTTGTCCCTCCCTGAAGTAATTTTACAGAAACAGAAGCATTTATTTTTAAGAGCCATTTCCAGCTGTTTGTGGGGATGGTGCAGCTGTGGAGAAGGGAATTTCCTGGACCCCAGAATTTGCACACCTCTGTTCGAAAGGCAAGCATTCTGAGCACTCCCCACCACCCTCTGCTCTGTTTCCAGTAAACACTCATGGCCTTAAATATTAAGTTGGAGGGTTTCTAGAGCAAATGGCATGTAACTTGGCGAGCTGTAACTTTTGACCTCAGCACTTCATTTAAGAATTAAGCCTTGGCACATGAGCATACAAAGTACATAGAAAGAGAGAGAGATAGTTAAGTTTTTCAGAAAGACTGGTGGTTTATAAAAACTCTAATAATTATTGGGTGCCCATGTTTGTGTTCAGTTTAGTGAAATTTATTTTCTATAGTCAGTATTTTCAGTTGCATCTATTATGAATGTATGCTCTTGGTTCACTGATTAAATAGCATATGTCCATTTGTTTCCATTGGAAACTAGGAATGGATACCCATGTGGATACCCAAATATTATTTAAGAAATGTCTTACTCATTTAGCATCTTCATACCATTATTATAATGATTATTCACATTGTCATATAACCTTTTATCCATTTCCACAATGTTTCTTAATACAGTTGATTATCATAGTGAATTGCTCGGGTGAAATTTCTGTTATAATGTCTACTGTCTCAGTACTGAACATTGACTCTAATTCATTTCCAACAGATTTAATCTTACGTCCGTGATCCTTATCCCCAGTTCACCTTTCCTACAGAGCTTTATAGGATTTCATGTGTGAATTGACAAAGAAAGGTAACCTGTAGCAGAGGGGAGCAACAGTGATCCAATCCATGCATTTAATGGGAACTGGTGTTATATTTGGGCAGGACTCCCAAGTTCTTTAATTCTAGCCTTGAGTTTACTTCACTTTGGCAGAACTTATTAAGAGTCCACAGACTGGGTTCAAATTTTGGAGAAAGGCTCAATGACTTCCCTTAGTTTCTGAACTTCCCCTTCCTTCTTATTCTTTTCTTTTTTCAAAACTATGCACCAGAAAGCAAAGTGAGCAAACTTGCAAACAAAAACAAAACAGAACATTTGGCTTATCTCAGGACAAAGACACTATGATCAGTTGAATAAAGCAGTGTGTGTACACTTAGAACCCACTGAAGAGGTAAGGAAGTTCTACTAACCTGCAAAGGGTAATTAAATTGGAAGTATTATGAATTTGTGAGAAAACATGATCTAATCCCAGCTTCATATCCAATATTGTGTGAGTGGACTTGCAAAAGAATATCTGTAACAATATCATACCCTCCAATTGCCCCAATCTAGCAGTGACAGTCCCAGTTAATCATCTGTCATCCCACTATTTTCAGTTGTTTTTAAAATGTCCTGGTTTCCCTCTCTTTCTCCCACTTTCTCCCTTCGTGCTCAGCTTACTTCAATTGCTGCAAACTGAAGTCAAAGTACAAAAATAGTTTGGTGTTAAGTAACTCTGCAGGAGGGAAAGGAGAAGAGGACCAGCATTTTGCCCTTCCCAGGACTTTTAGGCAAAAGTAAAATGCTGTGGTCTCTGCCAACCTTTGTGCTCCTCCTCATTGCTAATTTTTACCACCTTGCTCGTACTGTGTTGCTGCTTGGCCACGTTCATCCCAGTTTCCATCTGTGAAGGCTGGAGTCTATGTAATATCACCAGTTTTGGTGAGCAGAAGAGTAGAATGTTTGCATATCATTAAAAAGTGTTTGCTTTGTTTGACACAATTAACAGAGGGAAACAATGAGGCAAAATTAGCATTAATAAATAAAACTGAATACATTTATGTCAGAGCATTATTATTACTATTATTATTATTATTATTATTTAAAAGGAATGTTTATATGACAAATAAGAGCAAGAATGATGCAAAACTTGGGCTTAGTTATGGAAAGCATGGTGCTAAGAGAAGAAATAGAATGCATAGATATTTATTGTAAACAGCTGGAAGACCAGGTGGAGAAAATGAAAGTCAGAGAATTGTGGACTTAGAGGAGCATATGCAAGGCCTTGCACAGCAATGTGGGGAACAGGCTGTGCCAGAAAGAAAGAAGAATCTTACTCTTTGTGAAGCATTAAATGAAACACCACATGCTCTGATAATGATGGGATCTATTGTTGGCAGGGCTTCTTAAAATGCTCATGATATGTATATTTCTTCTTTAAGAGGCAGGCCTGGAAGATCTCAGTGCTAGCAGGTATAGAAGATGATTATTTAAATTTGGGGGCCAGAAGATAGGTGGAGCACTTGGAGCTTGCTTCAGAAATCAGGGCAATCCTGAACCTATTATGACTGTACCATGTTGTTCAGTTATGCTCCCTTTATAAGTAGAGTCTGAGTGGAGATTGATGGTATACGAGTTGTAATGCTTTAAAAGTTCTAGGGAGTGTTTCCTTCCTTATAACTGGGAATTGGAGTGTGCTTACAATATGGGAAATAAGCCGGAGAAGATTGCTCCTGCAGTGACTGTATCCTGTGGGAATTAAGCTGGGTATGATTACTCCAAACAATTTAATGCTATGCAAACAAGCCAGGAACTTACTGTGATTAATTATAACTCAGCCTTCTGTTTTACTTAGAAAACAAGCTGAGAGAAGAAAATCAAAGTAGGAAAAAGTGGAGACAAGATAAAGTTAAGAGAGAGATCTCCCCTCACATTTTAGTTCAAGACCTTCCCACTAGATACGGCAGCTCTATAGAAGATACTCACTCTGGGTACTTACATTCTGTGAATTGCATACTGGCAAAACCATTTAGTCCTGTAGATACTAAGACCTTTTCAAATGGGCAACAGTAGGGAAGTTCCAGAGTAATTCTAAGGCGGGGGGGGGAATGTAACAGACATTATTTTCACAGACTTGGTCATACAACAGTTTCCCAGAGGTTTCAAAAGGACTTGGGCGTAAATTTGAATTAAGTTTGTGTAGAATGGGAATATAAAAGCATATAATTTAGATTACTACAGGTGGATTGATTCAATCAAGAAAGTCATGGGCCTGAGTTTGCATAGCCTGAGCAGGGCAGTTGAAATCCAGAGCTCTTGTGAGATATCTCATTCATAGGGAGACCATCCATCGAAGTGGACTTGATAACAAATAGCAAACAAACGTAGAATGTAATATTTAAGTTCTCAGGCCCTTTCCACACGGGGAAAAAAAAACGGCTTAGGGCGACTCATCCGGAGGTCATCCACACCGTGGAGCATGCTAGAGCGGTTTGAATAGTGGAGGTTCCACACCTCAAACCGCGCTAGCGTGGCCGCAAGGGGTGGCGCGGCGCGTTTTTTAAAAACCACATTTTATGTGGTTTTTACGAAACACGAGCGCGCTAACCCGTTGCAGCGCCCCGTGTGAAACTGCAGGGACGCGCTAGCGCGTCCCTGCAGAGCTGCCAGGGGGTGGGCTTCCGGCTGGCGCGCTGCCCTGATTGGTGGAGCGCCGCTGGAAGTCGCCGGCCGCCATTTTGGGCGCCGCCGAACGCCACCGAAACTCGCCAGCGTGTGGAGCGGCGAACGCGCGCTCCCCGCAGGGACGGAGCAACCCGTTTTAAGGTAAGATCCGTCCCTGCGTGCGCCGCCCCGTTCCCCCATCCTCCGTGTGGAAAGGGCCTCAGTCTATGACCTCAATTTAGAAAACATTTTAAAGAGCAAAAGGATGATTTACCACAACATATGTCATGGGTTACAGACCCACAACGCTATAGTATTTAGACAGTGTGGATAGCAGATATAAATCCTAGATGTAAGGCTTTGTGGCAGAGTCAATATCAAGATTGGCATGGTTGACCACCTGCCAAGGACTCATACAAGCAGATGTCCAGTAATGAAAATGATGGGAGACCATGTATGAAGGAATACCAGAACGTGACAGTGATGGTGAGGGTTAAGGTTCATTGAGGGTATCTTGCCCAAAACCAGGAGTCACCACTACTTTGTGATGTAAACACTGAATCCCATAGGATTCAGTGTTTAAGAGGGTTAGAAGATTCAGGCCTTTTCACCTTTCTAAGGCAAAGCATTTGCTATGGAATCATAAGGATAGGAAAAGAGCCACAGGTCTCAACCTGAGACAAAAGTAGGTAATTAGAAAGAAATATTCTGATTGTATACAGAAAGGAGAAAAAACAACAACCCTCTCCTTCCATGATGGCAGCAGGGGGGAGGGTAACACTGCAGAAATTATCAGAAAGGGTTTTTGGGGGGGTCAAAAACTATATGGGGCACAGAGGAATTCATATGAGTCCTGCATGCTGAGAAGGCTTGCATAGAAGCAGTTGGTACAAAAAGAAGGATTGTGGGCAAATAGCATGGAGCCATTATAAATAAATCTTCTTCTTGACCGAACTGATTTTAGACATGAGGAAGTGTTATAGAGAGGATTTCTCTTCTGGTTTGAAGAAACATAAGCAAAATGACCATCACCACTATGTGATGGTTACAGTAAGTGTAATGTTCTACAGTTGGAAATTTCATTGTCTTCCATGAGTCTTACTCTCTGAATAGAGAATAGCAGCTAAAGTGAATTGAAATCTGCAAACTCTAATCTCCACAGAAATTTCATCTCAGTTTGTAGGAGTCGTTTAAGGCTTACTTGAATATTACATTCACTATGTGTTGTGCAATTGAAATTTAATTTTTATTTTACTTCAAAATAAGGGTGCTTGTGTTTGTTTCAGATTGGCCCACTTAACAAGCCCCTTAGTGGATTTCCTCCTTAAATTCAGCCCTCTTTGCCACACAGGAAAAAGCAAAGAAAAAGGCCTCCACCTCTACCAATTAAGTCTGCGCCTTTGTATGACCTTGTTTACTATTCCCTGTGAGGAAAGTAGGGGAAAATGGCAAATTCCTTAGCCATTAATGCTGGTGCTGATCTGGATCATACCCCTACATACTTTATAGTGAATTAAATGGAAAAAAAGGTGAATCTCTTCTACATTCTACACATTTAACATAGTCTATGTGCTTTCAGCTTGAAAAAATTAGGATGTCATCTCTTCCTCTCCTGGGAAAGAAGATACAGCTTCATGATGGTTTTGTGAAATTCAGCCTCTCTCCCTGCCCTTCTTTGCTCCCTTTAGTGTTATCACCTAACTAAAAGAATAAAGAGAGGGAGGGAGGAGAGTGAAGAAAGGATGAAAAGGGAGGGGGAGTCCTGAGGAAATGGCAATTTGAATTTATGTGAACCTTTCGACTATTTTGGCAAAAGTTTGACTTGTCAAAATGGTTTTCAAGGACACTTTCTAGTGAATATACATTTCTGCATTAAATATTTTTGGCCATGAAAGTGTGGGAAGCACTGGTTCTTTGGTGTGTACATCTATTTAGGCAACTGCACAACAGAGCCTTGGAAGACAGCAGTTAAAGGAATGGAAATGGCTGTAACTTAAGTGTGATGATTCTTTAAGAAATGACTTCCTAAAACATTCATAGTTTAGGAATGGGAACTGGTGTACAACTGCATATGAGTTGAGACTGTAACTAGCATATGGGATCTTCCCAGATGGGTGCACTGGGGAGCTTTCATATGGCAAATGACCACCCCCTCCCCCAGAAGATGAGGCCATTCAAGTGACCCACCAAAGACAGATTGAGGGATTGATTTATATTCAAGGATTTTGGGAAAGTTTACAATAACATGCAGTACGCATTGGTAAAAGACAAGAATGATATGTAGTCATCTCTCAGAAACAAGCCAATAATTTTGGGAGATTAAGAGAGCAGTAAGAAATTTAAATCATGACGGTTGCCATGAGTCCATACTAGATTATGGTTATATTGAATTTATTTGATAATCTTGCCTTTATAGTTTTATGCAGACCTTTATAGTCATAATATTTTTCTTTTAGCATTCTCTTTATACCAATAATTTCTTTACTTTGTTTTACTTGTAACCATGAGTCTGCCATCCAGGTTACTAGTTCAGCTTTACTCACAAAGGTACAAATTCTGACCAGATTAATAATTGCTGTTTTGGGAAGGATTCTGTACATGGTTGTACATATTTCCATTTAAGGTAGACATATTTATCAACTGGGTCCATCCAAATCAGGTTTGTGTTGTTTTATGTCAATCCATGTGAAATTAAAACCGACTTTAAATGGAAATAATTGAGTTTATGATAGGAATTGAGCCTACTGATTCAAGAGATCTAGTATGGGATAGAACATAAGTCTGGGAGATCCAATCCCCACTGAACCATGAAACTCAGTGAGTGATATTAACCTTGTCAATCTCCGCCTGATTTAGCTCATAGGGCAGCTGTGAAGATAACATAAAGAGGCTTATGTAGTGATAACCTGGGGCTTGTGGTCTATAGGGGCACTTCTGCTTCCTGGCTGAGATTTCTAAATATCCCTCCCAAAACTTCAGACCCTATAAGATGGTGCCATAGCAAGTAAGGTGGAATTGTAGTCCTATAATTGTACAATGTGAAAGGACTCCTGGATAAGCTGGAGTGACTCTTCCATCATCATAGTGCTCATAAGGCCAACTGATCTGCATGAGACAACTTGGATGATGACACTTGAGCTGAAGTGTCCTCACAGAGTTCATCTCACTGAAGTATGGTCTTTTCAAATTGTGTTTCATCATTAAGTTGCTTGTCTTTCTTCTCTCCTCTTCATAGTACATAGTATGCCCCAGACTGTTGTTCCTCCGTGCTACCCTCTGTTTTGACCTTCTTCATGACTGGTAACTATCACCCTTTCTACTCTTAATTTCTCTGTATCCAACCATTTTTGCCTCACTTTTTGATGGCCTTGTGTGGGTCTTAAGAGTGTCTGATTTCTCATATGTTTGTCAATTCAAATAAAAGACTTTGTTTAACTTTAATTACAGTTAGTACTGGTATATGCATGTGAAAATATCCTGCCATTATCCTCCTCTTGCAGGCTTCCTCTGAGCTATGGTTCCCCCCAAATTCCCCTATCTCTTAGAGTAACATCTACAGCTCTTGGTAATCACTGGCAGTTTCCTATCCAAGAACTAACCAGGGCTGACCCTGTATAGCTTTCAAGATCAGCCTTTAGGGCAGTGGTTCTCAACCTGTGGGTCCCCAGATGTTTGTGGACTTCAGCTCCCAGAAGCCCCAGCCACTATGGTCAATGCTCAGGGCTTCTGGGAGCTGGAGTCCACAAACATCTGGGGACCCACAGGTTGAGAACCACTGCTTTAGGGTATTTAGGGCCTACACCTCAGAGTAAGGAATTCTAAACCCTAACCAATCTATCTATCTGTTCAGTGATCATGAAGATAAATTTCCCATCTATAGGAATGATTCTAATGTTACATCAAATTTCCAAAACACTGTCAGAGTTTGCATCAGTGCTTTCAGAGCATTTAGAAAACGTGTTAAGACACATTGTTTTAATTTCCCTTTTAAATAGTTTCTAAGTAGTACCTGTTTTAACTTTTGTAAGCCGCCTTCAATCCCAGGCCAAGGGGAAACAGTGAGATGCAAGTACATAAAATAGCAGTAGTAATAGTAGTTATATTGCTGTACTAATGTTTTAATGATGTTTTATTCTTGCTTTTCTGAAGTTATTATTGCTTTCATTATTTTGATTATTATTGGCAGTATAGAAATATTAAAAAATAAATAATACACATTTTGCATTGCTTTTTTCCTTTAATAATTTGGGCACTTTAATTGTAAAACATTGAGATAAAAACAGTTTTTAAAGGCATATTTTTAATAAATCTTAGTTAATCTTAGTTAATAAGCCCATTCTCACTTCTGCAGTGTTCACTTTCTGAATAAGTTATTCAGTAAACCATTTTCTTTTTAATGATCAGTAGTTTATCTTAGATAATATTGTGCAGAATTATACACGTAGTATTGTTTCAATATAAACACTCCTGATTGGTACAGGCTTCATGAAAGGAGGATAACCCTTGCCAATCGAGGGTTAATTAAAAAGAAACAGACAAGCTCATCCCTGCTCCTATCTCAGTTCAACTCATACTTCTCTTTCTGCCAATTTCAAAATAATAATTTTACAGGTCCCAAAGGGCTATATGATATTATTTACAGCCCATGTTCATGCCTGGATGACAAAAGACCAAATCCTGAAATGCAACCATTCAGGTCAGAGAAGAGAGTAATTGGCTGCTGGGGCCGTAGAATATAACTTGGAAAATAGATTGTTTGTTTGTTTGTTTATTTTTAAGGAGCCTATTTCTCTGCAGCATTGATCATTTGTACAATGCATAGCCACAGGTCCCCAGCACTTTTCCATTTGCTTGTTGTCAACTGTCCATCTGTAATTGCCACTTGACAAACAGAAGGGTCATTGGACTTTTTTTTTTTTAATCTCACTCTTTGCATCTGATCATAATTACTTCTGGTACTTTGAATGCCACCACATGTGTATAGTCCTATCCTGGTTTTCATTGTATTTTCATAACGTTGGAAATTAGATGCCAAAAATGGGGGCATAATTATTCAGTGAAGTCCTACGCCCAGTGAGAGCTTGGCACAATTATCTCTGGGTGCCAGCTATTACTATCACAGAAGCTACTGATAGCAGTTATTTGGATGGGAGAATGAGAAGAGAATGTGCTCCTGGAGAGTCTGGTCAAGGATGCAAAATAATCAGAGATCATATCCTATAATCATACTTTTCAATAGTAATGTTTAGTCAGGTCTGAACATGCCTTGAGGCAAAGTGAGAAGGGTGAAAGGTGGTGAAGTATTAAAAGAGGGACATTGGTAGGCCATGCAGCCTGCTCTATGCCCTCAGCCAGTTTAGCCTCCACAGGTGTGATGTCTGGTTTCCAGTGCTGAAATAAAATTCAACCAGCATTTCAGTTGGCATTTATACATGGAGGATAGGGTAGTTTCCTTCATTTTAGGTACAAAATATTTTGGGCAAATGCTCTGTTAAATCATATGATTTTCCCCACTCCCATTTTTATGTTTTAAATAATTAAACATGCTTTAAAAGTGTGTGTAATGAGAAGCCAAAAGTAGTTTGCTTATAGAGATAGCGAAGTCAGCAGACTACACACAGAACAGCAATATGGCAGTTTCTCTTTAGCCCTGTACTTGCAACCTGACACAGTGAGCCTCATTCAGTCATCACCACTGATTGGAGACGGGAAAATCAGCCATGTGATACTGGAGATCATCACTCAGTAGATTATCTGGAGAACAGCCTAAGGGTGGGAACAATGAACACTTGGTTTTTGAATGGGGGTACTCGTAGCTGAGCCCAAGAATTCCTCCCTACCTGGGTGATGCATTGCAACTGTTATGTAATCTATATTTTCTGTCCAGTTCTTTACAATAATCCCTAACATATGCATGTCTGGAGACATTGCAAGATCTACCTTTATTATTTTTTAATTAACATATAAATCTTAGACCAATAACTCTTCATTTTCTTTCAAGTCCATATCAAAAACAATATTTCTTTATCTTGACAGTCCCAGCTTTGGTTTGAAACATTCTTAAACATATTTGACAACTTTTCTGGAATTGAGTACCATCTTCTTATACATATTTTCTTTTAAATACTGCAGAGTAAATTTCATTTAAGAAAAACCTACTTAAATTTAACTTGAAATATGCTAAGGCATTCCCTCCTTCCTCTCGTGAAACATGGGTAAGTTGACCATGCTCAGTATGCCTCTGATGCAATGAACAAAAGATTTTGCCTCATTAGTCATTTCCAGGGGCATCACAAAAGCATGAACTTGGGATCCCTGGCCCTTGTATGCAAAATGTGTGCTTTAGTATTTATCTGTGCAAATAAACCAGGAAAGAAGAGGAATCGGTTATCCAGTAGTGAACAAAAAAATGATCTACAGATATTCAGAAACACTGCAAACATTTCTGATTAGGAATTTCTTCATTCTTGATTTTCAGACTGATCTCTGTAGTTACTTATTGCTGCACTTCAGGAATTTAGAGAATCAGCATTCTTTACCTATGCAGAATACATCATTCTAATTCACCTTTACCAATCCTGACAAACAGTCTATGGTGTTTGAAATGCTGAGTGAACATTAAACCCATGTTCATGGGGGTGGGGTAAGAAGAAGATTGAAACAGAACAATGGCTGTTAAATCTGAAGGTTTAGGACAGCCTTCCATCGACTCATTTTCCAGCTGTATTGCACTAGAAATTCTGCCATCTGCAGCCATCTGTGAGATTGTAGGATTTGCAGTTCAATGTATCTTAAAAGTGCCAAGCTATTAAAGGCAAGTTTAAAAATACAACACGACTTTTTCTTAAGGAGTTCATAAGAAAATATACCACTAGTGGCCAAAGATGACACTCAGACATTTCATTCTCTGTGAATTGCATGGTTTCCTTAAAATGCTAATAATTCAATTAACAAATTAATTAACATACTTCTCAACACAGGCAACAACAAATTATTTTCCCCAGTTCTAACTAACACTCATGAATTAATTTTGAAACGTAGCATTCAAACTTTGGCCCCAAGGCAACTCACAACATAACGGAAAAACAGAAACAGCTAAAAAGATAATAGTTTATGTTATTGAAATACAATTAAAGTGATTGTCATGTTAAAAAGAAAAAAAGCAACACTGAGGCCCTTTCTGCATCCTACCTTCTTTCAAAGTCCCCCCCTGGGGATCCCAGTAGCTCTGCTGGGAGGAGAGTGTGAAAGGAGAGCTCCCCTCCACACAGGCTACCTCCACAAATGAAGGAAGCATGATAGACCCACCTTTTTCTTCCTCAGCACAGCTGGGTACTTTTCTAGGCTGCGCTGGGGCAGGAAGCACAGCCTTTACACTTCTAGACCTTCTGTAGACAAGATAAATCTGCAATAGTGGTGCAATTGTGGGTCACTGATGGGGAAAACCCATCAAAGATTTACTATGTGATTGTGCCACCTGAGGATCAGAGAAGGATGGGATCTCAACAATGTCATGCGTAACTGTTGTCACAGTCCCATCTTTCTTCCATCCCTATGCGGGAAGGACAGCATCCTTCAGGAAAGGCCTGAATTAGAACAAGATTTTTTTAAAAAATTAAAATAATTCTGAAGAGGTAAAAGTACAAAAAAACCCCTCAATCTCAGCAAAAACCCTTTCCTTAGTACCCAATTAGTTGCCAAAAGTGGGGCTGCATAACAGGGCTTTTAGTTGCCAGTGGAAGGACAACAGGGAAGGTGACAACCTGACTTCTATTGGAAGGGAGCTCCGCAACCTGAAGTAAGTAGTGGCATAAAAAGTAGATGTCCCCATAATGATCCCGTAATGATATTAAAATCCAGTCAGGCTCATGTAAGAGTGGCATTTCTTCATTTGACCTAATATAATGTTTTATATGTCAAAACAGTAGCCAATAAAGCTTTCATAACAAGAGACGTGTCTTTTCCCTCCTGTTGAGTGGAGAACCATTCGATGCAGTATGTTGGGATGTGCTGAAGAGTCTGATTATTGTTACTGTATTCTGATTTTTTTTATTGAACTCAGAACACTCGCTGTTTCAAAAGCAGATGACTTGATATGAAAGCAAACATAGTGAATGTTCAGTTCTCAAAGGGTGGAAGTACTTAGAGATATTTTCCTCATGTGATTCACAATTGATTTGAGATCTACATATATATTAGAAGTTCAAAAAAAAAGAAAAAAAAGTTTTGGTCAAATAAGCCATTTCATTTCTTAGATCTTCATGAGCAGGAAATAAAATCATAACAGACAAGATAACACTTCAAAGACTTTCTGTACCCTAAAGATAAGTAACCATAATTTCTTTTTTCTCATTTATAAACATCAAGAGGTTTCATGCAAATGAGAAATGCAAAGCAGATTCTACAGCAGTTGTGAGATTTGTTTTGTGACTTTCTTAAAACACAGACACACATTTTTCCAAGGGTTTAAGAGCACTGCTGTCTACTCTGCCACTGTGGTCACTTGTAGAATCTCACCTAAAAACAATTTTAATCTGAGGATTCTATCAACAGATGGGATGCAGACTAGGGCCCTTTCTGTACCTTACTTGGTCTAGAAGCCATCATGTTGGAATCCAGGGAAGGCGTCTCACAGAGGAGGAGCATGAGAGAAGTGCTCCCTGCTGCACCAGCTGCCTGCTGAATGAGGAAGCATAGTGGGTCCACCTCCCCTTCCAACGTGCAGCCCAGCAGTTTCTCAGGCTGCATTGGGGGAGGAAGCACAACCATTGTACTTCCTTCCATTCTGCACAACAGGTAAGCGCAGGAGGGAGGCAGGAGGACTGTGCAATCATGTGTCATTGACAGGATAAATCCATCAATGATTTAATCCATGATTAGGACAGGTGGCCACAGGATCATGACGATGTCATGCAGAACCATTTTTGTGATCCCATCGCAATCCTCTGACCATTGCATGTTGGAGGTGAATTGCGGAAAAGGCCTCCATTGGGAGAGAATAATGGGGGAGAAGTAATGTTTGAGGAAAGATCTATATTACGATAGAGAGCTGATGGAGTAGGTAGTGCTGTTAGTTCCAACCAAGAGCAAAATACACAGTCACAGGGAAGTATTGGGTATGGTCCAGGTTACACTGCCAGTAAGGGTTGCTAGGTAAAATACAGCTCCTTTAATGGTTATGTGGAAGAGGGGATCTCAGAAGGTGAAACTTGCAAGAAAAGCAATACCAGCTGAAATTCCCTCTTCTGCATAACTACTAAAGGTACAGGAAACTTGTCCTGTTGTTCTCAATATGAAGAAACAATGAAGTAAACAAACTATAAAGAAACAATGAAGAAAAGTAAGAGTGAAGTCTCACACATCTGACACAAACACTTCTCAATAGAGATGGAGAACAACTTCAAGAGTTTCACTTTCTTTCACATTCACCTAAGCACAAGTTCATTCCAACCCACTTCTTCAATTTCCAGTTCTTTTAAAATCTTCATAAAATATTTATATGCAAGGTGATGCATGTAACATATGTTTTCATTGTGTACATTTCTCTATGCATTTGCTGAAGAATATACCTTCTAAGTAGTATCTAATATATGGTATACATTTTCCCCCTAATGTGTGCATTTTGATATACAAACTCCCCCTTCCTAATAGTAAGAGCAGTTTGCTGATTCTCTTTTGGGTGGGAGCATTTCAATAGTGAAATATGCTGCCTTGGAGTGTGGTGCCTTCTTCGGAAGTTTTTAAACAGAGGGTGGATGGCAATCTGTTAGGAGTGCTTGGATTTTGAATCCTTGCATGCTGGGTGGTTAGATGCTGTAGTTCCTATGGTCTCTTCCAGCTCTGTGCTTCTACGATTCCATGATAACCTAAAATATACAATTTTGGTTCATTTTTTTTCTTCTAGATCTGATAAGTGCACAAATTGAAGAATAATTGCATTCTGGTTTGGTTATTAGTTCACAAACTGCAAATTAGTTTGGTTCATATGATAATTTTTTTCCCTATTCCTACCTCCCAAATTCTCTATTACAAGAGTGGAGAGATCCATATTTTGTAGACTTACAGTAACTTCTCATCAGGTAAATTTGTACAGGAAGAATTTCATATACTTGGAAAATTTAAAGTAAACCAGCTACTTCAGTGCTTTTTCAGACATTTTTAATATTAAAGTGCTGGATGATTGATTTAGTAGTTTTTCATACCAGGCTTGCTTGACAGAGAAGAGCTACTAGTTTTCATAATTTGTTTCCTTAAAAAACAAAACAAAACCAACAACCTGCTAGCATAGCACAATGCAACATTAATTGTATCAATATTAAATTAGAAATTAACTGTTCACTAACTATATAGAATCATTTTCTCCCTACTGTATTGCCTACATATCACATATATTTATAGATCACATACATTTAAAAAAACAACAACAACCTACAGTCTTAAAATAATCTTAACCATTTGTTTCACTTGCATTTCAAGAATCTCTTTGAAAATATAATGACACTTACAATTATTTGAATGTATACACTCCACAAACTAGAATGGTTGAAGCTACCTGCAATTTAAGCTGTACAAATAGCCAGCGTGGTGGAAAGAGACAGTGTGATGTTGTGGTTTGAGCACTGGACTATGACCCTGGAGACCACAGTTCAATTTCCTGCTCAGACATGGGTGACCTTGAATGTGTCACCATACAACCCCATAATAGGTTCAGCTTAGGGTCACCATAAGTTGGAAATGACTTGAAGGCACACAACAATAACAACAAGCTGTACACAAGATCTCTTTCATACTGCCCATTGATACCACTTTGATGCCACTTTGACACTACCATGCCTGCATCCTACAGAATCCTGGGGTTTGTACTTTGGTGGGGCACAAGAGCTCTCTAGCAGAGAATTCAAAATATCCTATGAAACTACCAGAGAAATGGAAACCTACTATTATTGAAGTAATACATCTGTATCTATTGAAGTTATGCAACAACAGACTGGGGGGGGGGCAAACATGATTGAATATTGATCATGCCGAAAACAAAAACACTTTTTTTTAAACATGTAGGAGCCCAGAACTTGAAAAAGGTTACTTTTTTTAATTGAATCTAAATGTAGAGGATGTGAAAAACACACTTATAGTACTCCAGAAAAGGAAAGGAAAGGAAAGGAAAGGAAAGGAAAGGAAAGGAAAGGAAAGGAAAGGAAAGGAGGATTTTGACCACCAATTTGTATACTTAATTTTAAAAGAGTTTATATAAAATATAAAAAGGCTTTATATAACAACATAAAATATTTCCATACACATAATCAATATTGAGTCACTTTTTATGAAAATATTCTATGTGAATATACAGAATATGTCACACTTTTGCGTGAAACACCAGCTTCACTCCAACTTAGCACAAATAAGTATTCTTAAATGAATCACAAGAAGAAAAACTTACCAAACACCACTTGTACCAAAAACCAATTAAGCCTCACTGTACACAACATGGTTTAACTTTTCTATACAATGATGTTGAATTTCAAGTGATGAAGAAACATTGCTTCCATAATCCTTCTTCTTTGGCAGGCCAGCTATACTCAGCTCCTAGGATGGAGTGCTTTTCTGCCATGGCTTTTCTTCATGTGGAGGGAACTACATTTTTATAAGATACTTTGAGCTATCCACAAAGAGGCTGAAGCTTACTTTCATGGAAGTGGCAAGCTTGTATCTAGGTTTTACAACTTTAAACTGTTGCGAGGGTCAAAAATGACTCGGTTCCCTTCCTGCTTCTTTTTTGTTACATGTAAAAATTGAGAAATTGGTAACTTTCATTGTGCTGAATGTTAGCCAAATGCTTTCTGAGTCCTGTAAGCAAAAGTCTTCCTATCTCTATAATATACAACAGCTTACGTTCCAAGCACCCCATTTAATAAATATGTCCTCACCTGCGCACTCTCCTTTTCTTCAACCCAGATCAGACATTCCTGAGCCCAAAACTTATTAGCATTCAGATGAGACATTCTTTTAATGTTACTTGGGTCAGTATAGATAGCATTTGGCTGATGTTATGATGACTAAGAATTTGTAGGCTTCCCATAAGAATCTTATCAGTCACAAACAGAATTTTCAGAACAGATATCTTTTTGATATACCTGATTCCCCAAACAACTGGCATTGATAACTTCTATAACCATTAGGCTCTACCAGTTTTACTGTCGTTCGAATTAATTCCTCAGAGTAAGCACTGAAAAAAAAAATCAAACATTTGAAAACTGGTGAAGCATGTTTCTTGAGCGTCAAGAATTCCTGATGAAAAGTCTGGACTGACAAGAATTTTTACACTTGAGAACTCATATGGTGGAAATTCCAAGTGTGTGTCTATTTGTGTATTTTCTATACAGGAAATAGTATTTTCTGTGCAGAAGTAAGAATATCTCTGCACAAAACCTAGCATTTTCTGTGCAGAAAATACTGTTTCTATGCACAAAATGATGCTTTCCGTGCTGAACACTGTCTTTTTTTTTTCCACCATAAGTCCACAACTACAGAATTTTCTGTGCAGAAAAAAAGTGTGAAATTTGAGACAAATAATTCCTGAACTGTGAATAGTCTTTGGAAGTTGTACAGTTTTTGAAGATATTTTCACCATGGGAAGAAAAATGCTGGAATTGTTCATTGCTTACTCTGAGGATAAAATTAGCAAAGAATTGCATCCCTCAGTCACAGTGATTAGATGAGGACACATTGTTTGCAACCTGTCATTTAACCACTTTCAGATGTGTAGAATTGCTGTTCCATTATAATTAATTAATGGGTAAATATAGAAACAAAAATGATGTAGGAAATTTATTGAACAGTAACATTACACATCAAGCAGTAATTAAACACTAGTTGCAAAGAATGTTATGTCAGGAAATGGCACACTCTCATGATTCACTAAGTACTAGGTATGAAACGAGGCAACCATGACTACTTCTAGGGTTTTGGAATTTCTTTCCGCTGAGATGTTGCTGTCAGGCACAGACTTTTTTCTTTGTCGCTAATTTTTGTAGTTGGTTGGCATTTACAGTTATTTGTTGGTGAATTGGGTTTCTGAGGTGGTGGCTGCTGCTATTTCTTATTGGTGCACTTTTATTTGTCTTTGGTTTTGATTTATGCTTTATCTGATTTTTTTGAAAAAAATAGTGCCTTTTAAATTGATCAATTTTGACTTTTTAATTTTAATTTGTCCTTTTTGTTCTTTATTCTATTGTTGGGTATGAAGATATATGGGGAAAATGGCATATCAACTTGATAAACAAACTAACATATGGTTTTGAGACCAAGCAGAGGCTAATATATATAAAGTATCTAAGGGGGGTAGTGCTAAAAATAGGTCACCTGTGTAATGGATGCTACTCTCTGGCCATCATGAGCTTATTAGTTTGCTCAGGGCTTTAATTCTTAAACAACATGTCTGCATATCTACATTCCAGCTGGTCATGGATGGCCCAATACATGTGATAAACACTTTCAAATATATTCTGGAGGGAGGCAAATCAGCATCAAAAATCATCCTCAACAGCATGGGAGATGCTTGCTTAAGGTGCCTGACTTTCTCTATGCACCATTGTTAACTTCTTTTCTATAAAGAGAAGAAGAAGTTTTAGAAATATAAATAACTGTGAGTGGATTTAGCTGCACTTTATTGAAGAAATTGTTTTCTTACTCTATAATTTAGGTCAGTTTTTAAGAACATGTTGTAAAAATCACTCAAAATCTTGGTGGCCCCATAACCTATGAATGTAACATACATTTTGGGTTCATTAGGGTTTTTTTAATTTAAAAGCTGCATTTATATCATAACACGTAACATCAGTACAGTTTGAGTTAAATAGATTTGCATTAAGAAATATCAAGGAAGATTGCCACATGCCAGTGCATAAATTATGGTGACCACTCCTTGTTCTTCTTGATTAAACAGTTGCTGCTGGAAACCTGGAGTGTATTTTGCCTTTGCTTTCTGTGTGTTAATTTCTAGACCAAATGGGAACATTTGGGATCTAGATGATTATGAAGACATGCAAAATTAAGGTACGTGCTGTCTGGCAACAGTTAGGTCCAAAATACCATGCATTCTGATGCAAAATTAACCTCTACTTTCAGTTTTATAATTATACAATATCTTGGAAATCCTTGTATCTTGTATGGGATAAATGTAGAATACAAATAATATACATTGAATAAAAACCCCGTTGCTTGTCTCTGTGCTATGAAAGGGACCAACCTGGTAGAGGAATTCTCATTATGGTTCATTCCAAACACCTTCAAGGGGGAACCTCTAGTGGCCCTAGTTAGTATTGGTACAAACCTCTAGTGGCCCTAGTTAGTATTGGTCCACTTACTGTATTTTTTTCCCTTGCTGTGGACATATCTCTCATTGCTTAATGGAGATGGGGTTGAATTGTGCCCTCAGGGTGTTCCTCATCTATAAGAGATGCAAACAGTTTCCCTTCCTCTTCTCCAAGGGAACACAAGATCTAATCCCCAATGTTGTCCAAATACCATTATGTATGAAATTATTTAATTTATTTTCATCTCTTTTCTGCAGACACTTTAACCTCATAATCTGGCTAAGAAAACCCCAAGCCAGTTTACTAACCAGTTTTAAAAAAAAAAATCAGTATGAAATGCTAACAAGTATTTAAGCAACCAGGTAAACAGTAAAACAACACTGAGAAATAACTTTACCAGCAAAACAAAGGTGCAGTTATAGGCAATAAGTCTTAATTGCAGTTATGTGCTCAAGGAAACAAAATGGAGCCAACCTGGAACTTAACAACGATGTTACCAGTTAGATTTATCTGGGAAATTTGCTCAAAGAAAAGCTAGAGGGGCATGAGCTTTGGAGGAAATTTAAAATACCTTTTCTTCTCTACAGGAGTCCCTGCTTAGTTCTAAAAGCCAAAATCAAATGGAAACATCAAAGAGAGTGAACCCCATGCTGGAGAAGGGGAGCATCATCTTTCTGAATAGAATACATCCAAGAATAAGCAGAGAATCATGCAAAAGGAGGGGGAGCAAGGATATTTGTATATATAATTGGCACAGTTCTTTTTTACTCCTGCTTATAATCCCTCCCCCTAAACAAATATAACTATTTATTCAGGAGCTGATAAGATCAAAATTAATGTATGTAACAAGAGAATTTCCACTTGCTGAATTATTTCTTAGTTTCTGGTTTTAATGTTTTAATGAAATCATAATGCTCAGTGTGATGGCTTGGGAATATTGTCATTGTAATACTAAGACCCTTTTTTTTTTCCAAAGTGTTTAGGGTTACTTTGAGAGAGGGAGTTGCTGAAGTGCTAGCCAAAAAATGTATAATGGGGAATAATTAGCTCAAAAGTAGGAGGCTTGCAAGAGGGGCGTAACTTAGCTAGATCTGACACCTATGTTATATGGGATAACTGCTAAAAAGAGATCAGCTAGAAGACTTATGATACAATTTAAATATGTTTTATTGGGGGGAAATATACATGCACACACACAAAAAATAGTCACACACAAACAATCACACAAGGCAAACTGCAAAGAAAGGAAGGAAAATTGGATAGGGGAATAGAAAGGGAATTGGGTTATATTAACCGCCCAGAGAGAAGCAGAGAAGTGGTGATCTGTCTTGGACTGGTGCTCAAGGACGGCAAAAGGTCTGAGGGACAAAATGGATCCATGAAATCCAAAATGTTATGAGTAAGACCCAAAATTAGGGTCCCTTAATATGCAAAAATCTGCCCTGGATGTGGGAGGCATTAATGACTCTCTACCTGTGTAAACAAAAGTTTTGCAGAGTGGACAAAAGGTGACAGGATGGGTTGATGTTTGTAACTGACTGAAGGAAACAAGTTGATGATTTCAACATATAGATGACAAAAGGTTTTGATGGCTGTGATTAAGGACCAGGAAGAAGTCACAAGTGGGAGAATAAAATAATTATTGATTTGGAGGAAATCTTGTTTTATTGAGCCAGAACTGACAAAACAAACTTGTGTTTCTGAACTTTGCAACAAATTGGTGCTAGAGAGTTGATAGCTGGTTTTATGGCTTTGCCTTCTATAGGAAATGCACCCAGCAGGGGTTCTTGCTCTTCTCTGAACTGGTTTTTGTTCTCATTGAAAGAGCCTTTAAGTCAGTTTTTTCTTCAGTGAACCTATGACTTAGGTCATGGTGGGGTCATATCTGACCTACTTCCAGCTAGAATCCCTTTCACATGGCCCATTTCAGCCATAAGTCTGTATATGGTTTATATTTTATGCCAGTTGAACTTGTCTGCCAGTTAATATATTTTTGCCAATTAAATCATTGTACAATCCCAGTTACAGATTGGGTATTATAAATAGACTGGTTTTGAATGAAGCATGATGCAAATACTCTGATTTCCATAGAGATAAATGTGGAAAACAACTGTGCACTGAATCAGGTACTGAAACCAGATTTACCAGTATTCACTTCCCAGCTCCCATGATATCTTCCCAACACTCAGGAAACCCAATAAGAAAAAGTAAGAAATTTAAAACTTAAGTACTGTTTTTGCATGGCATTTGCACACTCCAATGTATTTCAGAAGATTACTGTGAGCAGTTGGGGGGGGGGTGCCAAAAGGAAAAAAAATACCAAAACCACTGATTCTAGGAACACTTTATGTTTTGTGCAAAATTATGTTTTACACAGATAGAGACACACATACTGTGTTAAAAAAGCTGGTGTGTTTTTGGAAGCAATATTTTTTTGGAAAAACATGCATGCATTTTATGCAAAAAAAAAAAACCTTGTATATTTTTTCACAGAATGATTTCCTGAAACACTTCTGAATGTGCAAATACTGGGCAAAATCTCTGCAGAAATACTCATTTTCTTCCTCAGCAGGGAGAAAACTACAGAAATTATTCATCCTTGCAGCAAGGATAAAATAGTCAAAAATGTACATTCCTATCTTAATATGCATTGTGTATCTCTGTTTCACAGCTTTTGTTGTACAGAATGCTTTTCAGAGAAAAGGTTTCTAATACTGTTTGTGTCCTTTTTTTGGCCCCGATCATTCAGAAATGTTTCTGACAGCTCTGACAAATTCTCTTTGAAGGTCTGCACCAGGTCCTTTCACCCTAGTTCCTTGTGAATATCAAAGTGAGTATCTCCACTTTGTCAGATGGGCTCAAGCATGCCCATACCTGCCACACTCCCACTTCTATTTTTTTGGCCACTGTATGACCATTGTCATTGAGACCCATCTCTTCTACATAGCCATAGCCTTAGACAGTAGGCTGTTAATGCAACTGATGGAGTTTCAGGAACAGTTGTTTTCCGGTTCTATCTGCATGTAAAATGGAATGTTTGAATGATTTTTCAGCCAAAAACAGCATGGGATATTTCTTGCCCTAGTATGTACGTTACATTGGCTGCTAGTCCCATAAAGAAGGTTGGCAGGGACACTTTTTTGTTCCAGACATTTTATTGCTTCTAGGGAGAAAAAAAATCTGTACATGGCAAATAGCTGAAACTTGGAAGGTTTGTCACCTGAGTGGTTGTAAACCATTCCATGGATTTTGCAGTGAGGCATAACTCTGGGAGACTATGACTGAGATCCTGTATTACAAAGTGTATCATATAAATTCTGCAGGTGGAACTACTTTATGTGTCTTCTCTCATTTACTCATCATTTAGCTGTTGCAGCCTCTTCACTGCCATTCTGTGGCTAGAGGAGAGCCAGAGGAGGACCAGAGAAGCATCTAGCTATTTTCCCATTGCCAGATACAGACTGAAGATTTCATTTGTTAAGGGATGTATCCACACTGCATCATGAAAGTAGTTTGAAACCACTTTATTTGCCATGGCACAGTTCTATGGTATCCTGAGATTTCCAATTTGGGAAAGTACTTAGAATACTGTAGTGTACTTTCCTGAACTAACTATAGGTAATTCCAGATGCTTTCCCAAACTATAAATCCCAGTATGCCATAGGTCGGGCCCATGGCAGATAAAGTGGCATCAGACTTCTAATAATATGTAATATGGATCACCCAAGGTCTTTCAGAGATCTCAGCAGATGCTGTAAGCATTCTCTATCTGGCTACTATGAAATAGGCAGTTGGTTCCCTCACTACCACCAACAGCCACTAAATGGCCATGGAGGATACGTCCTGGGGGGCTTTGTGAAGGGAAGAAGAGGTACCAACCTCACAATTAAAACCTTCTCCAAAAGACATATGCAGGTACATATTAGCCTTACATTTACTTATGTCAGTATCAGGATACTGGTCTACGAGTTCACCACTGCAACAATGTGCACAAGGTTAAAATGATGTTCCATTCTTTCTTATTCCAATTTGAACAGCAACCTTAAAATACATGAAATGGAAAATGTCCCTGCACTCTGACTTTCTCCACTATTTGTAGACACCAGGAATGTGTGCAGTGTTTGGTGATGAGAACAATTCAGCAGTCCTGCTGCTGCTTTTGTCAATAGCCACACCACTTAGTAATAACTCTTTCAAATCTTAATTGTACGGCCAGTGGGAATGTGCTGAACAATTGCATCACCTATTACATTTGTATTGGCTCGTATAGGAATGGACCTGGAATTGGAATACTTCCCATTCTGGATACAAGAGTTAAGATAAAGACCCTGCAAATATAACTACATAAGAAAGTAATAAATACCTGGATGTTTACCATCATTATGAAAGTTAAACTTGTATTTTGCATGTAATGATCACCAGTAAATGCCAAAAGACAGGATAAAAAATAGGGCATTAGCGATTGAAATAGCTGAAGTCTATATCGTTTTAGCACCGGCAGCTGGCAAATGAGTGAGGTTTTTTTTAAAAAAAAAGAAAAGAAAAATAAGAATAAGAATAAGAAAACATTAATGTAACTACTGCTGCCACATGGATAACAAATGGGTCATTAGGTATATAAACTATTTGGAAAAACAGTACGATGGTATCCAATTATTGAGGTTTGCTTCCCTCTTTAAATTTAAAGTGTACCTTTTAATGACAATTGCTAGGCGACATGAATTCCACAAAACATTAATCTTGTTGTTTTTATTAATTTTTATCATCATTAATAATAGGAAACCAAAATGATAATTCAGAATGCATCATAAACCTTATGTTTTCAGAATTTGTTCCGTTCTGGATAATTGTGCACACACTCAATACTGTATAGAAGAGACAAAAGGTTAGCAAATACCATTAGCAATATTAACTATTATTAAGACGCAAAGCCAAATTATGTTCATTATGGCAAGTTCATGCAATTTTAGAACATATTTTGCAGAAACATATTGGTAGCAAATTACAAAACTTATCTTGTATTCAAGGCAAACTGTTGTTTTAAACTGTCACATTTGCTAAGGGTGCATCCAGATTGATTAAAAAGACCAAACAGTCTCAGATTTTGTTCCTGTTCTTTCTGATTTTCTTTTGGAAATCCATACATTTTTATTTATCCCAGAATATATTTGTCAGCTTCCAGTACAGTCAGATTTTTATACTGATGCTCCGTCTCAGTTTATTTTAACTCAGTATAAAAATCAAAAAGAACAGGCACAAACTCCAGACATTTCCAGCAGCCCGAATGTTCCTTTTTCTAACAAGTGTCATAGAGTACAATGGGTTGGATCCAGGGCGGGCGTTAGTGGAACTCTACTCAGTTATCAACTTTAGAAAGGATTTATTCTCACTACTGTTGCAGATTTGTGGTCAATTGCTATATATATATAGTGTAGAGATTTATATAAATAACCCGTGGGGTGTTGGGAATTAGTGGCCCATGGACCACATGTGGTCCCAGTCCTTTTTTCATTTGTTATCCTCATCCTCCAGGAGATTTCCAAAGCCCTTTCTCCAAATCCTCATGCTGATATTTCTCCAAGAAATCATTAAAAATGCCCTTAAGGTTGCATGAAATTGTTATATTTTATCTCCCTTCAACTATCTACAAAACTCCAGACTCTGTTATCTGCCTAGGGGGAAAAGGTAATACCAAAAGTGACATGATGTCATTTCCTTTTTCTGAAAATGTGGAGATGTTAGGCAACAGGAGGGTGTAGCATAAAAATTAGTCCTCATCCCCAGTTGCTCATTCTTGATATAAACCATGAAAATTGTAGATTTAGGGGCTACTTCATAGCACTAAACGAAAAGGTTTTAAGAAGTAGACTAACACAGTAGGCCTGGTGGAAAATTGTCAACCTTTAGTTCTTTCTGTGAATTGTAATTTGGACAAAAAACTGCAAAGAAGACAAAACAAAACATCCCAAAATAATCCACCAGGAAGTATTTTCCAGTCCACATCTGGAATTTTTTCAGTTTTATTTATTTAGCTGTGGAACAGGTACCTAATCCTAATCTTAATCCTAACCCTAGTCATCATCACCAAACAGCTTCTGACTGGCTGCAGAAAATCTTTGAGTACCTCTCACCCATATAAATACAGGGGTTTGGACTCTGCCAGGCCTGCTCCTCCCTCCGTGCTTTCAATCATTGAGCCAAAGTACCTGAAAGCCACTTAAGAGAGAATCAAACTCCATGTGTCATATACCTAGTATGGAGGTCTTTCTGTTTTTATTTTGCTTGATACAACGCTTGGAAACAATCAGGATCAGTGTGATAACTGAAGCCCCTGTCAGTGCTGCTGATGACAAGCAGCAGCTGTTAGTCCCTGTGGCTCTGGCTGGAGATGAGTCCTGCAGCTCAAGAGTTCCCCCTGCTGCCATGGACCAAGCAGGCTTGGACGTCCCTCTGCCTGCTCCCTTAGGGCAACAGGGATCCAGCTGTGATCCCGAGGAGACTCTGGAGCCTGTGTCAATCAGCCCACAAACAAGGCGGAGACTCAAGAGAGCTGAGCAAAGGGAGGCTTCCTTGATTAAGTTCAAGAAGTGGTGACTGGCCACAGCTGTGGCCGAGCTATATAACTGCCTACCTGGAAGCTTTCCTTTGCTTGTGGCAAACTTTCTACAAGCCCTCTTCTTGCTTGTTTCCAGCACCTGGTCCCTGATACCTTGGATTGACCTCTTGGCTCCTGACCCCTGGATTTTGGACTCTAACTACAGCTTTTGCTTGTTGCTCAGGCAACATTTACCTAAGTCAGTGGTTCTCAACCTGTGGGTCCCCAGATGTTTGTGGACTTCAGCTCCCAGAAGCCCCAGCCACTATGGTCAATGCTCAGGGCTTCTGGGAGCTGAAGTTCACAAACATCTGGGGACCCACAGGTTAAGAACCACTGACCTAAGTAAATGGACTGCCTATGTGTAATTGCTTGCTTTGACTCCTCCTGGCAGGACTCTGCTATCTCTCCCTCTCCCTTCTCTGGGTTGGCTTGTCGCCCGGGTCTCCAATTGTGACAATCAGAACTGCACTGCACAAGGAGAAGTGTGTGTTGTATGTGTGTGCATTCCCTCAAGCCATTTTTGACTTATGGTGCCCCTAAAGCAAACCTATCATATGGTTTTGATGGCATGATTTGTTCAGAGGGGGGTCCCCATTGCCTTCTGTTATCACACAATACACCCCCACTCTGCAGGATGTGCTATTTTCATAATTGAACATATTTATGTCTGAAAAAATGTTTGAAAGCACCCAGGCTGTAAGCATGTTGCCAGGTCAGGATGACCTCAGACACGGTCAGGTCATAAATTCAGAGAGGATTAGGCAGCAAAACCCTACAATAATGAGTTTGTGAAAATCCTTTCAAGGCTGCAGGCTACAAGCATTTGCAAGAACAAGGGAAGGGCGAAACTGCCTAGGTAAAGCAATCAGAAACCATCTGGAGATGTCAGTCTATGGAAATTTTTCCTAGACCCCCCTGCCCAACCAATCATTAAGAGATTGTCATGACTGGTCTCACTGTTTTGTCACCTAGAGTTAAGACAATAAGCCCATTCCAGACACCTTTGTCAGCTCCATGAGAAAAAGAAAGCAATTACCACTTTGTTCACACTCCTTTCTTCAAGGGTAGGAAACAGGATGTATAAACCCCAGCTTCTGCCCCAGCAAATTGTAGTATGTTGTAGCTTGTTGGGCATGTTTCACTGCATGTGGTACCCGGAATTTACATTTCTCCCTGCTACCCTCAGAAACACTGTCTGAACCACTCTGCTTCAATCTTCATTTTCAGTACTGGTAATCAGTCTTTCCACCCAGTCTCTCTCTTTGTCCAGCCTTTCTTGTCTCCCTTGTATGGTTCTTAAGTGTGTCTAATTTCTTGGGTATGTGTTAATTCCACATAAAATACTCTGTTTAACTTTTAACTGGAGTCCTCTCCACAGTTAGTACTGGTATACAAAAGTGAAAAGATCTTACTGTTACTCTTCTCTCACAGGCCTCCCTTGAGATAATTCCTCCAAATTCTAAGGAGATACTATCATTGCAGATGGACCTCAAAGTCCCCTACCTCTTTCTCTAAGCTTGAGAGAGTGTGATTTTCCCAAAGCCACCCTGTGGGTTTTCATGTCTGAGCTGTGATCTCCAGAGTTCTCGTCCAAGACCCAAACCACTACAGCATACTGTCCATCTCACTAGATTTTTAAGATGAGTTTAATTTTCATCTATACATTCCCCATCAGTGCAAACAAATTATGTTATAAACATATAGAAGCTATTGACTTCAACTTGAAACCCAAAACAGGCTTAACTTTTCTATATGGCATAGCTTTCTTCTTGATCTTCATGCAATATGTCCAACTTCAACACAGAAAGCCCATGCTTGAGGAAGACAGACCACACTAATACAAGTTATAGAAAAATTGTCAGTTTTGATGTACTGTCTAGTTTCCACTAACAACCTGTCAGAGTGGAGAAGGCATTAAATCTGTTTACAGCAGCAATGCATGTTAGTCTGCTCCCTTTTGTAAATAGCTTGATAGATGATCAGATTAGGTTCATGTGTTTCCAAAATAGACAAATGCTATTAACGAGATGTGCTACCATGAAAATGACAATAATTTTGTGGTCCTCTCATTTACTAATAGATCTAGTGATTGTTTGTGATCTGGAAAAGAAAAATAGCACCTGTGTGGCCTAATCTCATTTCATAGCCAAGGTGCTATGAGTTTGCACTTGGGAGGGCATAACAAATCAAAGGCTGAAAGCGATATGAGGAACAGAGCCAATCCAACATATTTTGGTAACTGAGGTGGGCAGTTGAAATGGAATCCTCAGCATGCATGAACACTAGCATGGGGCATAATCCACAACCTCTCCTATGCAAGTTGCTTTGAAGTGAACAGATGCTTCACAAATGCACAGTCTGCACAATCAATCACTTTCATACCTTGTTGAGTGCTTTCAGAGAAATCTTGCTGACTCCTAGAGCTGTGCCAAATACACCATCCATATTTTTCCAGCCATTTTGATTGAACAGAAACTGGTTTAAAGGGGGAATCAAGAATAAAGTAAATTTCATGGAAATTCTCATGGACTTTCCTCTATTGGGAGGTAGCCAAAGGATATATGTCAATATTCTGTTGTTCATCATATAATTATTTCCATTGGTCTGCAGCCTTCCCTGGTGTCAGTGTTTCAATTAGACCCCAAAGAACTGAAGTGTTGGTGCTTCAATTAAACCCCACATCATGAGATAACATTTCCTGGGGGCTTTTTTTTTTTTTCCAGATTAGGAAATGTTGCCAGTGGGAGAGGACCAATGGACAGATGCATAATAGATAGGAAAGCAGATGCACACTGTGTTATTGGATGTTTCAACATCTAGGTACTGTATGGTCCAAAACACCATCAAAAGAAATTCTAAATACATTCTTTAAAAAGGATGAAGTGCTTTCTTTCCCAGGAAGAAAAATTTTGAGAAATTAGAAGATAGATTTTGGTACAAAAGTGCTGACCTCTGTCAGAAGCCAAATGTCAAACTATGTTAACCTTTGGTCTAATCTCAAAAGGCTGTTTCTGTATTCTTTTGTGACTGCAATGAATGTTCTTGTGTATGAATATATCCACCTTTTACACTACAAGATTTCTTAACTGGATCAATGCTTCTATAACTGGAGGATATCATATGTCATAACAATATGAAACTCCTCATTTAAGCCTGATATGCTGGTGAACAGAATAAATAGCTTGCCTCTGTTACTTCCTTGCCTCACTGTTTGTGCTCTTTGATCAACTCACACAAGTACATTAGCTGTAACAAAGAAAATGAGGCTAATGAACCAAAATGGCTTCAATGATTGATTCATAATGTAGTTCTCAACATGCCAGAGAGGGGGAAAAAAAGAAACTGAGATCTGTATTTCCATCATCTCAGAGAATGTCAGGTTAGTGTAGGGAAGCTGGAGAACAGCAGTTATGTAAAAGAAAAGAGTGAAAACTCTTAGTTAAGGGATGTCTCCATAAGGAGTGGATGTGAGATGAAGAAACAATTTAACTTTGGAGAATGCTAGTCCTTTGAGTCTCTTCAGTTCTTTCTCCTTTCAAGCATAGACTTTTCTTTTCCTACAATGACGCCTGCTATTTAAAAGAAAAATTTTGAGAAAACCTTATAGACACCCAAAGGTTTTTGTAGGAATGCTACTTGTAACTCCAGTCAGACAAAAGTCATACCTTTAAAGCCAGTATAGAAAAATCTGGTCTACAGTCTGAAGGAGATTCCTAGTTGGCCAATGTTGCTGCTAGCTGTTGTCAGAGATAAAGATTTCCCCGCATCTGTTTCCATACTGAAACAATGCTGGTGATGGCAATGAATGCTTTTCAAAGCTTCATTGCAGAATGAAGGTAGTGTGTATGAGAGTTGTAAAAGGATGAGCTAATCTTCTGCAATGCTACATACTCCTTTAGAGAAAAAAAATCACCTGTCTTCCATTGCAACAAGGCTTTTAAAAGACTTCATTAGCACTGATTTTGAACAGCTTGACTGCAGAAAGAATGGGAGGGGCCATGCGGGTGTAGATCTGTGTAATCCTGTCCACGTGCTAGCAGTTGCATTGCCTTGGCCATTACTGCCATGTGGTCTCACATTTTTTTCTTTATTAATATTATGATATCTTTTATTCATTTTTAATACATACCTGGAATAAGTTGGGGCTTTGCGCTGAACCATATTTCCCATTTCTGCTAAAAGCTTCTGATAAAATCATGGCTCTCTTCCTTTTCCAAGTGTTCTTTTCTTATTTTGCCCTATTTCCCCTTTTTTATGCAATACACTTTGCAGCTTTGGGAAAGGGTGGACAAGTCCAGTGCAGAGTGAATGAGGATCCACAGAAACTCTTATTCCTGTTTTAGCATAAGCTGGGGCATCCTCCATGCCATGCCTGGTCACAAGTTTCCATCGTCTCACCTATTTTCATCAACCCCGTTTGTAAGAGAAGGTCTGAGAAAACATATCTGTAAAGTGTTGCCACAACTTAACATCTCTTCCCCACTCCGTCTACCTATTTGGAAAATACGGCAAAGAAAATAAGAGTTACTTAATATTTTCTTTCCTCCGAAATGTGTGGCATTTGTTAGGCCACAACTTTAGTAGTGGCTCATGGCCATTTTTATAAATATAAATTCTATTGCCCTCTATTTTCCCAGAGCCTTCTCCAAGACAATAAATTTGTGAATTACACAGGCCTTGGGGCAAAGTGTCTGGCAATCACTTTTATTGAGATTTTCCTCTTTCTATAAGCACCTGGTGTTTGTAGGCCTCTGTGGGGATGTTAAAAATCCTTGGCTTATCTCAGAAAGCAGTAGCCTTACCTTTATTTTCCAGCTGTTGATTTACAGGAAGGGAAATGTGAGGAAAGGTTGTGTTGACCTCTTCAATGATTGAGTGTTGTAATAGGGGGAATGAGTTGCAAAAGCTGGAATCTTTATATGACAGTCATTTGAATTATTTAGACAGTGCACTCAGATCACGCCAGGGAGACTGTGTTCAGTTTAACCTCAGACAGACACAGTTTACAGAAATACCTGGTCAGATTATGTAAGTGTAGATTGGATATTAAAAAAAGGATGCTCTAGGGGATCAATATAATAGAAAAGGTCTGGAGCAGTCTGGCATAAACTCAATATGTTTTTCTTCTTTTGCCCTTACCTGGCTCTGAATAAAATTTAGATTCATATAGTTTTAGGTTTCCTGTGAGAGTCCTGAGTGAATATCCAAATCAATGTGCTTGAATGAGAGAAAAAATAGTGTTTGTTTAGAATACTCATCAGCAATTCCTTTCTCTACACCTTCATTAAAAAAAACTAAACTAAACTAAATACATAATGTTGAGAACTTCCAGTTTACAAACTCGGATTCTGACATTGCAACATTCAGTAGATATTGGTGGCACATTTTAAAATGCTTAAAAGATCATTATGTTACCAGTTTAAAAGCCTGGCATGTTTCTGCCTATATGTACACTTAAGACCTTCTTGAATGGTTATTTAGAATCAACAATCAGAAATTTCTGGATGAGGAATTCTCAAACTATTTCCTGGACAAGTGAAACCACTGGGCCACAAAGTCTGGTCCAGAAAAATCTGAACTTCTAAATAAGTCCTGAAGAAAGCTGTAAAAGTATACACAAGCTGAAATTCGTTAGGCCTTTTTTACAAATAAAATAACTATTTCTGGCATCAGGGAGTGAGCAGAAGGAGCTCCCCTTCCCCATCAGAACACTACAACCATTACTGGATAAACAAGACCACAACTTTACTGATGACAGCTACAAAGTCTCAGCCTCAGTATGGGTATGCATCCAGGCATCAGACGATCTGACTGCTGACTGATGGAAATCCCACACCCAGTGTGTTTGCTGTGTACAACTGGGATGACAGAAATAGGAGGCCACACGGTTGGATGCTACTGTGTAGTTCCCCTGTCACCTGGAGAGTGGTGTGAAGCCCCCTATCTCTGAGCTAGGTGAGATCTTAGCCTCCATACTCCAAAGTCCCTTATGAGGATTCCTTGCAACTCCTTTGACAGAACATGACTCTTTTTCCCTGACTAGATTTGGGTCTCATGCCAAAGCATCCATAAAAAACTTGAGACAAAATGATTTTACATACACATCAGTTGTTTTTATCATTTTATCAGTTAGGATTCATGTAAGGCAGATGTGTGAAACTACATGGAGGAAGCCAATTTTCATTTTCCTGCCCCCTGTAGGCTACAACCCCATGTCCTGGATAAGCTAGAATTGAGACAACATCACTTCCAGAATTTGTTTGATATTTTTGGCCAATTACAGTCATTTTTCTTTTAATTAAAAGGCTATTGGAAGCTTATAGGTGTGTAGGTAAGTGAAACCAGTGGATTTGTGCATGGTTTCAGACAGTTTGGGGAGGGAAGTCAACCCAAAACTGGCCCAGATTTGAAACAATACAAAACAAAACAAAAAACACTCAGGGACTCTTTGCGCGTTTGCCTCCCTGTTGTATCAATTACTAGGTTAATGTAGGAAAAATCCATTGTATGCTTTAAAAAGCTTTTAATATATGACTTACTAATATTAATGATAAGTTATAATAAGATGAATTGCAAAATTAAATAATGCCTCTACAAAGTGTGGAGGTGTCATTCATTGATTATATACACTAAAATTCAATAGCTGGTTCATTTCTTCAAAACGGTTGGGGGAAAGTCAGATGTATATCTAGGGTGGGACAAGTAGGTCATGTGCCCCAGGAACCAGTGCCAAGGGAGTGCAAAAAAGCTGTGCATGTTGAGGGTTGGGGGTAGGGATAAGAAGGCGGGGCACAACTTCCACACTTGTTCTAGGTGCTGTTTATGCTAGATATACCACTGGAGAAAGTAGTAACTTCTTTTCTTCTTCATATTTCAGCTTCTATGAAGACTGAAGACAGTCTAGGGGCAGAGGAATCAAAGAAAACCCAGCTACCTGGGCAATATCACAATTGTGCCATCCCATTTTTACTTGCTTACTGATATTTTTCTCTCAGTATTTCCTTCTACCACATCTGAATCTGGCAGCAGGAAGTCAGCTGCTATCAGAGGATTTGCCAAGTCACTTGGTTACAAGAAACTGAAATCTGTGTTGTTCCAGCAGTGAGAAATGCAGTTTTAAGCATCTGGGTCTTTAATACATCACCTGAAATCAGCTGCAAACATTTGGACCAAGTCATGTGCCTTTCTGTTTCTAAGGTAGAAGTTAACACGTGAAGAGACCTTACTTTTGAGACATCTTCTAATTAGGAAACTGGTATCTGGCAACTAGTGACCTATTTGTTAAATGTGGTACTACACACATACTATACAGATATCTTTATTAATTAGCATTTATAATCAATTTTTAAAAAACAAAGAAGCCTAAGCTTCACAAAATTCACAAAATTCTAATGTTGTGAAGCTTAGCCTTCTTCATTTGTTTTTAAATTGATTCTAAATGCTAATTAATAAAAATAACCACACATAAGTTTGGCTATCTAGCTTTCACGAAAGCATAGTTCTTGCAACTATTGAAGAAATAAGACAGATGCATGCACATATATAAGGCACTTTTATTGTTATAGAATTTATTTGTGTGAGGGATGCATGCCCACTTCTCAACAACATAAAGTAAATCCTCAGTTGAGTAGATGTGAGCATCAGACTTAAAACATTTTCTCTCTTTAGCTGTGTGAAATGTATATAATATGGTATATATCTGACCTACACTGATATGACTACAAGAGTTATCCATGCCTTTCTCCTGAATTTGAGGTTAGTGAGTCATAGATACTGTTGTATACGTTTAGAAATAAAAGCAATTTAGCAGATCTGCAAAAACAGTTGCTTATGAAACATAGAGCCTTCCCAGAGTAATTTCAATAGAACATTCTGTGAATTTAATTTGCTTCTTTCTGAGTTTGAGAAAAGTCAGGACTGGAAAAAAATGCGGCACCCAAACTAAAAGCACCAATTACACATATAAGTTTTCTAACAAAACTGCTCGTATAGCAGTGTTATATAAAACCTAGTACAATATCCGCTTGTTAACAAAAGTAGCTGAAGGGTTTTCTCTCTTCTAATTGTATATTTCAGCTCATTGGGAAACTGTAGAAAACTTTTGCCTCATTAGAATGCTTATAGCAGCAGATACACAAACCTGATATAGGCCCTTTTCGCAGCTTACCTCGTCGCGGTAGTGGGGAATGGCACTTGCGCATGCAGCCGCTCGTGCTCGCCACTCACGACAGCCCTTCTGCCTCCCGCATCGGCTTCCTTGTAGCGCGACTGTCACACCAGCGCCCCATCCCTTCCTTCCACAGTGTGGTCTGGGAGCTGTAGGCTGCGCTGGGGAAAGGAAGCACGACTGGCCTGGCTCGTCGAAGCACTGCACACAGGTAAATGTGCGAGGGCACCGTGCGCATTGCATGAGCATGCAGTAATTTTCACTTACAGCCGAAAATAAAAAAAAATGCACGCGTGCCCCGCTTTAGCCTCATGAGCGTCACGTGAGTGGGAGTGCATCGTATGGAGCAATGCTCTCATTCACGCGGCACTCAAGGGGCGCTCATGCAAAAAAAAGGCATGCGAAAAGGGCCATAGATGTTGACTATTGGTCGCTTGCCACAGTCCAAGGTGTGATGACCCTTAGGGGGATGTGGCTAGTAGAGGAACCAAGGAACAGAGAGTGATCCAATCTGATTGGCGCTGTGACAGAAGAACCCAGCTTTAGCCGGAGGAAGGGGCTGTGTGGGTGATTCAACAGAACACATATATACCAGGAACAGGGTGTAGAAAAGAATACCTTCAGTGAGATTCCGGGGAGGGGGAGAGTGCTGAGATAGAGCTTCAGTCAGCCAGAGAGAGAGGGATTGTCTGAGTATTAGTGGTGGTCTACTCAAAAGTCTAGAGAGAAAGACAGAGGAGAGACCAAAAATTGCTTTAGGTCATAAGGTTTGACCTATTCTTGGGAAAATGTACATGTGTGTGGATGGAAAGCCAAAGGCCTGTGAACATATGGAAATGTTTGCCTGTGTATATGGAGTGAAATTCTGTGCTGTTTGAAATTATTGATTTGCCCAATACCTTTTCCTTGTTTGCTGTTTTAAATAAATTCATATATTATTTTTATAACCTCTGGACTCAGTGGAATACGTTCCATTTGATTTAATCAATTTAACACACACTACCACAAGTTATACTTACCTTTGGGTTAACCTTTAAGATGCTTTGCCATTTTTACACAAAGTTGGTGGGGTTAGGGAAAGCAGAAGTATGATAAAGTGTGGAGAGGGAACCAGGTGAGTGAGAATTATAGAAAGGGGTGATGTTTCTCCGGGGTGGGAGAAAAGAAAGCAGGCTCAGTCTGTTCTAGCCCTGGTGGGCCCTAGATCTCCACACAAGGTATTTACTCATCTGATTTCCGCTAATGTCATTTCACTGACTTCCAGGGATTAGCTAACTGTACTTGTAAAGTTTAAAAAAACAGAGTTAAAAAAAACACCTCAGACTAATAGATGTTGGAGCCAGTACAGTGTGGGAGATTGAATATTAGACTAAGGAGAGTGGGAGACCAGGGTCTGAATCCCTACTCAGCCCTCGAAACCTTCTGGGTGACCTTAGACAAGTAATTTTCTTTCTGTCTTAGAGACAGTCAGTGGTAAACCTCCTCTGAATTAATCTTGCCAAGAAAAAAATTGTCATATGGCTTCCACTAACTGAGTTCGACTTGAAGATACATAAAAACAAGAGAAGGTAGCTGCAAAATAAGATTCTCCACCTTGGCATGCATGCTCATGTGCGTGCGCGCGCACACACACAGAGTCCCCCAAAATATACCCACAACCACATATTCCTAATGCATGCTCAACGCTAAGAAATCATTTGCCTAATACTGAACATTGCCTTAGTTCCAACTATTTTGTTTGAGACAGGGTGGGAAAAGTTCAGCTAACAGGCAGCTCAGTTTTATGGCCCCTGAAGACTTCTAGCAGTTCCTAGAAGCACTCAAAACCTAATAAAATGGGAGACTAATTTTTGATGTCATTTCAATGGCACTGTGATGCAACTAGATGGCCTGTGGAAGATGTGTGAGCCAAATTGGCTCCTAACCACTCACATTTGCTCACTCCTTTATCAGATGTATTATTATGCAGCTCAAATTAGAGATTCAATATCACAGGCAAAATTCATCACCAAGTCTACTTCATTGAAGAGCAAAGCAGCTGTTCAGGAAACACAGCAGAGAGGTATTTACTCATGTCTCCTTTCCATTGTTTCTTTCTTGCCCCCCTCTTCCATGATTCCTCCCAGACTGCATTTTCCCAGCTAGTCAAGGCAAGCTGGGACGAGTGTGGAAAAATAAGAGTTTAGCAGTAATATGATTGGTTGTTGTGGGTTTTCCGGGCTTTGAGGCCATGGTCTATTAGTATTTTCTCCTGATGTTTCACCTGCATCTGTGGCTGGCATCTTCAGAGGATCTGGTGGCATGGAAGTGAGACAGAGTATATAGTCCCTGGGTGGGAGGAAGCACATCACAAGTTGACCTGTGTGATGGCCTAGTGTTAAGTGGAATATCCCCAGGGTTGAGCTGTTAGTCAGAGGATGTGTATAATAGTGTGTTAAGTACATGAGCCATCTATTGTATTGTTTCTTGTAGAGGGACTTCCAGAGTCTGGCTGGTGTTCATTGGCATATTTTTGAGTCTTGATTTTAGTGTTCTTCAGTACTGGTAGCCAAATTTTGTTTACTTTCTGAGTTTCTTCTTTCCTGTTGAAATTGTCCATGTGTTTATGGATGTCAATGGCCATTCTGTGTAGTCTGACATAATAGTTGTCAGAACAGTCCAGAATTTCTGTGCTTTCTAAATTTCTGTGCTTCCTTCCACCCAAGGACTACATGAGTATATATATATATATTTTGTCTCACTTCCATGCCACCAGATCCTCTGAAGATGCCAGCCACAGATGCAGGCTAAACATCAGGAGAAAATACTAATAGAACACGGCCTCCAATCCCAGAAAACCCACAATAATCTATAGATTCTGACTGTGAAAGCTTTCGACTTTACAGTAGTATGATTGTTGATGATTACCTGTAAGACGTTGTTTGGAGTAATAAGGGCATAAAAAAAGTTGAAATAACAATGTTTCATTCTCCTCAGTGTTACAAATTTGAGGACAAAAAGTAAATTTCATTGAGAGAAGAATTCTTATTCAGAAGCAATGCTTTAATTCCCTGCCCCCAGCTAAAGGAAAGATGGTTTATATGGGAAGAGTTATACATCTCTCTCCACTCCAGTGCAGTCATGTAGGAATGTGGGGACAGGGGGGGTGATTCACCCCGGGCAGCAATAGCCCCCACAATAGCCCATAGCTATGGTCCTGTGCACCCTGGCCATGCCTTCACGCACCCCGGCCACACCCCCAGACGGTGGCCATGCCCCTTGTGCCATAGCCCCACCCCCATCCCACCCCCCTCCACACACTCCAAGCTCCACCGCTGCTCCAGTGGTCCCACTCAGTCTGGATGTGAGGCCCACAAAATGTTCATCCCATCTCCACACCTATTTCATGAATCAGTTACAGAGGCAGGTTTGGGAATTTTATGTGAGATCTTGTTCTGATTAATGTTCACTAGAGGAAGAAAGCAAAATAGCATTTTTGTGGGACATAATATAAAACAGTTTCATAAACTGAAAGATATCCAGTAAATAACCAAAATAGGCTACTGGTTTATGATATCTTGCTTGCTATCCTCCCTGACCCATGAAATTCAAGACCCTATGATACTATACAATTATACTGCTATGATTCCACTTTGATTGCAATGGCAACATCCTATCAAATAGGAGTCAAAGTGAAATCATAGTGCTATATTTGTGTAGTGTGAAGGGGCCTTCAGTGTATGATCTTGGACCTCTCTCTCTCTCTCTCTCAGCTTCATCTACCTTACAGGTTCACTATAATAATAAGGTGGGGACCTTGGATGCATCATATACTCTCAGCCCCAGAAAGACCCGTTCCTTGGGGTTGCCATAAGTCAGAAATGATTTGAAGGCACACAACAATAACAAGTTGATGTATGCCACCCTCAGTTCATCAAGAGAAAAGCAAGAAACATGCATCACAATTTAAATAAATAAAGCTTTTTATTCATTGCTGTGGAGGATCCTGTCTTTAGAATATAAAGCCAGTTTGACTCTTAGAGTTTTGGTGTTCTTTTAATGGTATACTTCTCCGGTGCTGTAAAATTTCAGCTTTCCCAGTAAGAGAATTAATGGACTATTACTCCCAGAATCTGCTGAATTATTTAAAAGGATCCTAAGATTTGTGTAAGTCATTTTGAAAAGGCAGACAGTTGCAGAAAAAGAAAAAAAAAATAAGAAGAAACCTTTTCCAAAAAGTTCATAATGTCAGCACCACTCTTTCTTCAATTATAGAATTCTTCCACTGGAAATACAGAAACATTATGATATTGTCAAGAAAACAAGGTCTGTGCAGAAAATTATTGCAGGGCCAGACTATCCATTATGAAAAATGTGCACCCAAGAGAAGGCACTGTTCCATCCAAGCAAGTACAGAAAATATAACATAATCTCACAAAAATGATTTTTGTTCTAGTAAGGCAGCTTGAGCACATAGGAATGGCCATATTTATTTGCAATTATATACTTTGAATGATGTCTTTGTAAATAGGTTCATAAATACATATGCCATGCATATTGCAAATAAGTGTATAAATTCAAATCCTTTTTATTTAATTGCCCACTCATAGTATATTTAGGAACCAATTGAATGAAGTGCAGTGAAGTCTGCCATAAGTTTTCTTGCTTATAAGTCATATTTAAAATATTGCCTTCAAAATGTATAGCACTGAAGTGCTTGGAAATGAAAAAGGTACTGCTAGTTCTCTTAAACGAGACAGTATAAGCAAAGCAAAAAATAAAACTTGAACAGAAGACAGAAAATGAAAGGCAAACCTAAGAATATAAGAAAAGCCATGCTGGATCCAAGCAGTTGATTATAGGGTACATATACTGTTTCTTGAATGTAATTGGGTCAAGATGATCACATCAGGGGACACATAGCAGCAGCAGGATGACTTCAACTGGTTTGGGATGTAGTCTCACCCATGCTGATGTGAGACACCCCACACACACACTGAAATACTTATCTGTGATTAATTCAAACTTCAAGTTAAAAATTATTTCAAACATTTTCAGAGGCCGTTCCAAGCTGCACAATGAAAATGATTCTACTTTAATAACCATGGCAGCATCCTGCACTTTGGGGGGCAGGCAGTATTCATAATTTTCAGCCAGAGAGCTCTAGTACTTCACCAAACTGCAGATCTCAGGATTCCATTGGGTGTTACCACAGTGGTAGAAGTGGAATTGTAGTGCTTTTGCTTTGTAGTGTAAGAGGGCCAAAAAACAACAAGAGCAGCAGTATAAATAGTGCTGTAGTTCCTGTTTCCACTCCCCAGACTTTTCATCATCAGTTTTCCTTGCTCTTTTCCAACTGCCAGTTTCACCTGAAATGTCTTCCTGCTCCTTCCTCCCTGCATCTTTTTCCATCTCCCCAGCAACCAGCCATACTTTCTCATACTCTATATCCCATCCCTCCTGGCCATTCCAGGAAACACATTCCAGGGGAATCTGTCCTCGAGAGACTTTATGAGTTCTGTGGGATAATATGAGCTGGAAAATAACATTTTAAATTTAAACTATGAACATGTGACACAGCTAAAGTTAAAAGAGTACTAGACGGTCCACCTGATCTCATACCACAAAGCATTTTCTGAAAAGGCACTCTACAAATGGAGAAATGGTGCAACAAATTATAACCCAGCATAGCCTAAAGCAGTAGCAGCTGATGGCTTCCATGTCAATAGGATGGTGAATCTCCTCAAGACTTCAGTCCAAACTTTAAGGGAGCTACTGTTACCTCAAAATGTGGGTGCCATGAGGGCCCTCCAGCAAAGCCCCTACCCCCATTCAGAACTGGGGAATAATTAGCTCAAAGTTAAGAGGCCTGCAAGAGGCAATAACTTAACAAGATATTTCCATCTATGTTTAAGGGTTCCTTGAAGGAAAGAACCAGCCAGAGAGTTAAAATTGTAAGCTAAAAATATGTTTTATTAGAAGAAACTCACACATGCATGCAAAGATCCAAGCACTCCCACAAGCATACAAGGACTAGCCGAAGGAAAAGGGAGACAAATGTGATAGATTTTCATAGATGAGGCTATAATTACCTGTCCGAAGAGCAGCAAGGAAAGCAGCAATGTGGATTTGGTAGGCACCTAAGGAAAGTTCTCATTCAGGAATCAAACGGACAGTATGGTGTTCAGAAAGGCAAGAGACTGCACTGGACAGCCTGAAATCAGTGGATTCTTATACCCCCCAAAATATCCTGTGGGTATGAGTATGAATCAGTCTCCCAGTCAAGTGGAGAATGGGAACAACACAAACAATGAAGTCTGGACAGAGCTAATGGTCTTAGTGTTTAGGTGACAAAAGGATAATGGCTGTTGAAATTGCCCTGTATAGTAGAGAGGTGAGGGGAAAAATAGAGAAGCGTCCAGGTATTAGGGGTCAGAGTTAAGAAAATCACAATTTGGTGGGAATTTCCTCTTTCAACTCTGAGATGTCCAGCACATTATCTTCAAACCTAGTGTCTAGAGAAAGTCTGTGCTCTTAGGCTGAAAATGACTTGGTTCTTGCCTAAGAGGTAGGTGTGGCTGACCTGCCTTGCAATTGTGAGGAATTGAATGGGTTCCTGTTGAATGTAGGTCCTGAACCAAAGATGAGCAAATAAAATGGTGCTTGAACCAAAGATGAGCAAATAAAATGGTGCCTCGCAAGGCATTACTGTGGGAAGGATTTGGACTGTGAAGCGAGAAAAATAAGGAATGCTGACTTGGCTGGAAAAGAGATTGCCAAAACAAGGAGGAATTTGAGTAAACAAGGTGTGTTCTGAGTCCTGGGTTGCACGGAATGTCAAAGACAAGATAAGAACTGGACATGATACAGATTGTTTTGACCTAAAACAGAGAAGATGTTGGCATGTTATGAAACTATGGCAACCAGCAAAACATGCTCATCGAGAAGTGAACAAGATGGGTATATAGAGGGAGAATTTTGGACCCCTTGTTGTTGGCCATCCACCGCGGCTACAGAGGTCATCCACTCCTTTTGACAGCGCCTGATCAACGCTCAACCAAAAGGACCGTTTGTGAGTATGTCTCGTATGAATGTGTGTGCGAAAGAGAGCTCTCTTGATACTTATGTGATTTTGTATTCTATGTTTTAATAAATGTTACATGCAAGGTGTTTAAATCCAGATCTGGTTTCCCATGTGTCTCTATTGGGGATCCTATAGTCTGGGGTGGCAGCTGGATTTCTCCCTGGATCAAAAGAGAGCCTGTAATCTCGGTACATGACACAATCTCACATTTATAGTCAGTAATATGCTTCTTCCAGTGTAACCTTCCAGTCATCTCAGATATTATTTATATCAATTGTGCCAATTAAATAATAATTTCCAATTAAACCATGAGAATCATGAGGAGTGTGTGGTGCCATAACAACATCCTGCTAGCTAAGCTGTCCCAAAAATAGATTCAGCACATTGGATATCCACTTTAAACTTCAGACTAAAATCTGGAGCTGTGTCATTCACATGACATTTCAACAGCCATCAGAGACTGCAATTATCACTACTGAAGGTCTGGTATCAAAGCTTAAACATCTATCACCAAGCCATCTATTCCCCTTTCTACCTTAAAATCAACATGGAGTATCTCCAAAGAAATCTATTCTGCACTGCCAAGTTTCAGACCAATCTCTTCAGCTGTTTTCTTAGCATAAGCCACAGAACCTGCTGCCCTCAATTTCTACTTGGAACAGTGGAATGTGTTTAGTTCAGTGCAGCCTTAATGTATGCCTGTTTCCATGAACCTCTAACAAAGTACCTAAAACCACCATGTCCTTCTCAACATTTAAAAATAAAAGGGCCGCTGCCTGTAGGATTACAGGTGAACTGAAAACAAGACACTGTGGAGAAGAAAGAGTCAGAGGCTGAAAAGGAAAACAGGTCAAAAGCTAGGATGAAAGATATGTCCTGGATATATTAATAGAGAAGAAAACTCTGATATCAGGTTGATGGAAATTTCAGTGGAAGAAACTATCACTTGAATGAACATTTAGCCTCTGTCCACATAATTTAATTTTAAAATGTTATGAAGGTGGCATACAACACACCTTCCATCTAATGCTGAATTAGGGCTGAAGGGTTGCCGTCAGTGATCAAGAGATCACCCTGCAATCAAACAATACACCAAGATCTCAGACCTTCTAGCAGAATTACTCAGAACTACACCAATCATAGTGCTTAAGTTTTTGTAGGGATCTCCAAAACTTATACATTCAAAGATATTTTGTCTCATCCCCAGAAAAATTCTGGCAAGCTTGCTAAGAGATGACAAGACAGAAATCACATAAAACCCTTGTTCGTACTCTTCCTTCCTTCCTTCCTTCCTTCCTTCCTTCCTTCCTTCCTTCCTTCCTTCCTTCCTTCCTTTCTTTCTTATAAGTGGGTTAATAGGGCCTGGAAGTTGAAAGTCATCCACACTGAAATCAGTGGATCTTATCTCCAAATATGCGTGCCTACCATTTTGCAGCCTTTTAGAAAGCAGTCCTCTTAACTGATCAGGTCCAAGACAATGCAAAATTGGGACTGTCTCCTCACTTTGGCATTTTCTTTCCATTTGTTGAAAAACTATGACCTGCAAAGTTTGTGTAGTGCCCTTGCAGCCTTTCTATTGCCCTTCACTCATAAAATACATTCTGTGTGAATATCTCTTTCCTCAGTTGTTAACAGAGGAAGAGATGTAAAATTATTCAGCCAAGCCATCCAAAGAGGGTGGGAAGGAGCTGCAGCTCAATGGCATGCTATATGCTTTAAATGCAGAAGGCTGCAGATTCAATTCCCAGAATCTCCAAGGGGGGTTAGGAAAGAATCCTACCTGTATCCCTGGAGAAATACTGCCTGTCACTGTCAACAGTACCTGGCTAGCAGTGTTGGAAGTGCAGGATAGGTTGAGCGACCCAAAGTGTACACCTTTCTTATCTATCTATCCTGACCCCTCTGTGATGCACATTGTTACTTTTGGAGAGATTTTCTACCTCTTCTCTTTATGTTAGTTCTGTCTCAGGTCTTCCCTAGAATAATTAGATTAGCAAGCTGAGTAACTTTTCTAGCTCAGAATGGAGTTCCTATAATAAAGCCTTTAGTTTGTTTCTCTCAGCCTTAATCAGGATCTCTAACTTCTGCATGCACTCTCTGTTAAGAAGGCCCAATAGTTTGGTTCAATATAATGCAGCTGGCTCCTATTTTCCTACAAGGGTGAATGAAGGGCACACAAATCTCTCAATCCCAAACTCATCTACAGTTGCCCCTGCAGACTGAAAAGTACCTGTAAAGAGAATGAATGAATGAATGAGAAAACACAGAGACCAGGATTATGAGTGGTTAACATGTCCATCCTTTCTTGAAGCATGTAAAGAGAACAGGAAAGTTTCCCAATCCCACAGATACCAAACTTCCCTTGATGAGATCCAGACTGCACATTGTATATCTCCTATTCCTGTTATCTGAGCACAGATGGTAAACAGCAAGATATGTATTCCTAAACTCACAAGAAGGAGTTTCACAAGAATGCACCACCACCTCTACTTGCGGATTTCCTTTTTTTTCTTTCTTCCTAGAAGAGTGGAAGAGCAGGTCTTCCCTATGGTCCATAGGATCTTCTCCATAGGTAAATATCATTGCAGTCTAAACTGACCCTCTTTCACAAACACACACACAAGCACACAATGGTTTTGTTCTCCTAACTTTTTTTGCTGAACCTGAGCATGATAGATCCATAAGATCCTATCCTTCACCTCTGAAGTAAAAGCATCATTGATGCAGATTCTTCTGTTGACATATGGTATTACTAAAATTGTAACCTTTAACAGAAAAAAAAATAAAGCATTTAAAAATGGGTGAGTATTTGTCATTTTGACATTATCTGTTCCATTTTAATATCAAAAGTTAAATTAGATCTCTTCTTGCCCTTTATTAAATAACCCAACTGATTAAAATCTGTTCAGTCAAAAATATTTTAACAAAGGTTTCATGATATTATCAAGAAAGGTCATATAACTTGGAAATGCTACCATTTTGAACATTCTTTATAAATATATTCAGAGCTTACTTGAAGTCTGTTCTCTCACAAAACAAACTGAGAAAACTTCAGTAACTCACTTTCAGCAATGGAGTTAGGCACAGTGTAGGATCCCAGGCTAGATGTATTAACAAAAGTACTGGGCAAATAGAATATTATCCCAGCTCTAAACCAATTAGTTACCTATTAAATAATCTATGGGCAAACCACAGAGCAGATGTGGCCCCTCTACGTTTCCTGCTTGCCTTTCATGAATGCCCAAGCTGTTGCCACTGGTATCTCCCAATTCCTGCCCCTTCCCTGCCACCACTGCTGCAATTTTACTATGGATGATGGCACACGAGGAGACACGCCCACACATCCTGGAGTGAAACTGAACTGGGGACAGTGCATGTGGAGATGACTCTTCTTGAACAGCATCACTCCCAGCACCAAACTTTAGACTCACTTTGATCACCACAAGGGGCCCCTACTTTTCTTTTTTATACAGTTGCCTAAAGAAGCTGATCCTTACTTTATGTGAGGCACTGCCCCCCAGGTCTCAGACCACCCCCACCAGCCCATTCCTATCATGTATGTGAGTTATGACCAGCCCATAAGACAGCAATGGCTGCTCCTCAAAAATCAATATCTCAGTCTTGTTTTTTGCAGAAATCTGTGGACAGGTCCTTATTTACAAAACTCAGAAGCCCAGAAATCCTCTCCTACAGGAGAATTTTGGTGGGAGCAACGAGGAGGGAAAAGTAGTAAGATCTGAGAAAAATATGATGGATCTGGTTAAGAGACTTTTACAGAATAATTGACAAATCAAGGAGCAGCAGGGGTCTCTGGCCCTGAGCAATGAACTAATATGCTGATACCTTGTGGTATGAGGACCCAGAAAGCTCAGAGAAATAGCAAACTAGTGACCATTTTCTGTCTTAGATACTGTACCATGAGCCTGGATTACTTTGTTTGATAGTTGGGCAGAGCTTCAGGAGACAGGAATATGGAAACAAGTTGATGATCTCTTTATTTTTCATGGATCCCAGACTGAGGAATACCAGAAGGAACAGTATTTAGGAAAACTGTATGTTGTGTCAGTCAGGGTCAGTTGTGTGAATCAGCAGGAATGATGAACTGGGCAGACCCGAGGGGACTGTGGGAAAAGGTTGGTACAGTTGAGAGAAACTACTGCCATGAACTGTGTATGGTGATTTTACTTCTGAATGAACCTGCTATTACCTTTTATATTTTAAGCAAAGAAGGAAGTCTGGGAAGTGAAAAGGAAGTGCAGATGGAGGATTAAAACCAGTCTGATCAGCTACACTATGCTGCTAATTCTTTGCTTTTGTTGACTACTGATATGTTATTGGGATCCAGTGTGGTATAGTGTTTTGAGTGTTGGAGTATGACTATGGAGCCCAAGGTCTGGATCCCCATTCAGCCATGGAAACCCAATTGGTGACCTTAGGCGAGTCATACTCTTTCATCCTCAGAGAAAGACAATAGCAGATGCCCCTCTGAATAAATCTTGCCAAGAAAACCCCATGATAGATTCACCTTAGGGCCATCTTAAGTTGGAAACAACTTGAAAGCACACAATAACAATAAATATGTTGTTGGCCATATCAGGGTAAACAGAACTCTGGAAAAGCAGCTCCTCTGGGAGTTGTGTTTGGTTTTGCAGTAATTGTGGAAGCTCTGTTAGATCTCTTACAAATTGTAGGTATAGTTTTTGCACAATAAAGTTGAAATTGTTAGGCTTTTCCTGAATTGGAGTATAACACAGAAATGCAGTGTGTGATTGCAAGTTGTTGTTGTTGTGTACCTTTAAGTTGTTTTCAAATTGTGGCAACCCTAAGGTGAACCCATTGAGGGATTTTCTAGAGCTAAGAGTGAGTGAAGTGCTCAAGGTCACCCAGTGGGTTTCTGTGATTGAGTGTGGATTTGAACCCTGGTCTCCAGGCTCCTAGTACAATACTCAAACTACTACATCATGCTGACTCTTTGTGGCAATTTACCTAAGGGTAAATCTTTTCTAAACATCTCCCTACCACCACCATCATTTGCATTTCTATCAGGACTTCAGGATTCCACATCAAACTGAATCAAGCATCAAAAAACACATTTTGAAGTAATTATCATAACAATCCTATTGATGGGAGTCAATGAATTTAAATTGGAGTTGAAAGATTCTCTTAGTTTGTGCTAGGCACGCTTGAAATATAATAAAACTGTTATTTATACTGGCTCTTTTCAAGGTATATTTATACATAATAGACAGTATATTTGTGTATTTTCAAGGCTTTTAAAGTTGCAGAGAGCCTTTTATGTGGCATGTGTACTGTATTTTTAAATTTACTGATACTTTTTAAAATGATTTCCTAGTTTTTTTAAAAAATAGTGACCTTTTAACATGATGATTATTTAATTGTGTTATAATATCTTTGTCAAGCTTCTAGCTTATCTTGTTTTTAGACTTGGTAAGCTGCCTTAGGTGTTACGTCAGGACAACAGCATATAAAATATCTCTGCTCTCTCTAGTTTTAAATATGATCTATAGATCACCAGGAACAGATGGCATACCAAGAGAGCTCCTTCAGTTTACAGAGAAAGAATCTACTTTAGCTGTAACTAAAATCTGTCAAGAAATGTGGAAAACAGAAGACCAGCCCACAGACTGGAAACAGTCGGTATACATTCCAGTCCTCAAGAAAGGGGAAAACAAGGATTGCAGTAAATTAATGTGTAAAACAAGGATTGCAGTAAATTAAATTAATTTTCCATGGAAGCATGGAATTTAGATATAGATTTCTATTATATATGGAGCAAGAAATGCCAGATGTCCAAGCTGAGTTCAGGAGAAGAAGAGGCACTTGGGATCATATTGGAAACATATGTTGGATAATGGAATGTTCCAATGAATTTCAAAAAAGAATCAGCCTGTGCTTCATAGATTGGAGCAAAGTCTTTGATTGTGCATATCACAAGAAACTATGAATTGCTCTTAAAGAATTTGGTGTGCTACATCGTTTATTGTCCTGATGTGTAACCTGTAGGCAGGAGAAGAGGCTACTGTTGGGACAGAACATGGAGAAATGGAATGGTTTCCAACTGGCAAGGGAGTCAAGCAAGGCTGCATTTTATAACTCTATCTGTTTAACTTGTGTGCTGAACACAGCAACTGTAAAGCAGGATTAGACTCAGAGGAAGGAGACACGCAAATTGGAGGAAGAGAACAATTTACAATTTAAGATACACAGATGACACCATACTCTTAGCAGAAAACAGCAAAGAGAACAATTACTTCAGAAAGTCAAGGAAGAAAGTGCAAAGGCAAGCATTAAGAAAACAAAAAGAATGGCCACAGATGATTTACATAACCTTAAAATAAACTATGAAGAGTTTGAAATAGTTCAAGATTTTCCATATGGGCTCAGTCATTGATCAGAAACGAAGTCTGCAGTGAAGAAATAAAAAAAAAAGACTAGGACTTGGAAGAGTGGTTGTGAAAGAACTAGACAAGATCCTGAAGTATAAATATATATCATTGCATACTAAAGTTTGGGTAGTGTGTGCCATCATAGTTCCCACTTCTACGCATGGTTGTGAAAGGTGGATTCTGAAGAAAGCTGATAGGAAGAAAATCAGCTCCTTTGAAATTTGGTGCTGGAGAAGGGTTCTACACATATCTTGGACTGCTAAAAGATAAATGAGTAGGTCCTTGAGCAAATCAAGCCTGAACTCTTCCTAGAAGCCAAAGTGACTAAATTGAGGCTATCATACTTTGGCCGTATCATGAGATGGCATGGTTCAAGAGAAAAGACAATAATGCTTGGTAAGGTCAAAGGCAGTAGAAAAAGAGGAAAACCACATTGTAGATGGATGGACATAATCATGGAAGACACATCCCTGAATCTGCAAGACCTGAGCATGGCAGTTAATTATAAGGTGACGTTAAGGTCTCTCATCCATAGAGTTGCTATAAGTTGAAATCAACTTAACAGCAGCTAACAACAACAATAGGTTTCCCTGGGGGGTAATTACCCCCCCGATCTTCAATATCACTCTCCCATCCAAGTACTAACCAGGGCTGACTTGGCTTAGTTTCCAAAAATCCTCTAAACCTGCCTTTTGACTTTGTTTAGAAGGATTTGCATAGCTATTCTTTGGCTTACATTTATTTTCAAGGGAAGCTAGAAGAGTTTCAAAAGTTTATTCACTTTTCGCAGGCAGCGGAAGCTTCCCACACAGTTCCTACATTCCATGATTAGGAACATGTCTCATAGTGAATTGGACAACTGTATTATCTAGTTGCATGTTATCTGCTAGCACTGACAATGATTCTGTATCTTTCTCAATCATGGTAGCTGATATGAAAGACATTAGGAACTGAATGTGGGACCTTCTGCAGGCACTTCATGTTCTCAGTGACTGATTTACACCCCATTTCAGTTTTCCCCTGACCTAACTTGGCCTTGGCAAACTGACAGCCTATGAGTAAAATCCTGCTCTCAAAGCAATTTTATCTGGCCCTTTGAGATATTAATCTAACTGGGATGTTTCAACCTCCAATGTGTATATGTTCAAGGTGAGTTTGAAAACACAGCAGCTGTTTTGATTCCTCTTGACAACTCACTTCTGGCAGTTTTTTATCTCCATCAGCAACAGGTGTCTTGGAAAGCTAATAGTCCCCTCAAATCCAAATAATCCTAGAATACTTGGCAAAAGGGAGGGAAAGCTTATACTGAGAAGTTCAGGTAAACTCAGAGGAGACAGAGAAGACTGAGGGTGGTGGCAGATGAGGTCAACAAACCTGCAAATCAAAATATCCCAGCGGTCTTGACCCTTCAAGCCCAGATTCCATTATGCTACTGCAGCACCCCTGTATGTGGACTGTGATCTGATTTATCTGTGACTCCACCTCATGGCACTTAGCATGAACATTTCTGTATACATTTGGGCAATAAAGTGTCACAACCAATCTATTTTTATATGGATCTTTCTGGAAAAACATCCCTGCCTTCATTTCTCTCCACCCTTCAGATCATTGGCTTTGTGCCATTTGAGAAGATTTCAAGAGGATTTGCCATTGGCTAATTACATTAAACTTGTCAGAGCATCTGCTATTTCTTCTGCCATATAGCAGAATTCAAAACAAACAAACAATACAGGGAAAAAAATGATAACCCCCAGCTAATGTGAAGAGCAGCTTTTTCACACATACTTGGCCTCCTCTTGACAACTTCAACATTCAGTGTGGAATTGCAGGGTGGCTGACAAACAATTGGGACTGTCAGAAGTTTTATTCAAACAGATAGATTTACTGAGGAAGGGGAAAATGTGTGAATTCCTTGAAAATGCCATTCCACTATCCTAATTGTTCAGCAAAATGATTAGAATGTAACAGAAATCCAAAGCATCCCAGCTGATAAATGCAAGGTTGCACACAACATATATTAGCTTCTCTGCTGTCTATTTTTAATCCTTTCCAGCCGTGAGCCTTCCACTGTGCTTTACAAGATAAATGAAGCAGACTCTAATTGCCTTTCGTATGTCATACTTTTATTCTGAGCCTTAAAGTTCTGAGAATCCAGTGTCAAAACACTGCTCTGCAAAACGCACAGAGAGCTCAGGCAGCTAACCCTTTCCAATATGCTAAATGTTGAGAAAGGAATGTTAATTATGTAGAAAATGAAGACTTCAATCTGTTTTCAGTACTAAACGGATTATGATGTGTAACCTAGGAGTTTGAACAACATCAATTGGTTCAGCTTTATGGATGAGGTACGCCGGTAGGATGTCTGTCCACCCCTGTGTGGAATCAGTGTGATCACTTCCTAACAGTGTAACTGGTTTATAGTTCACATAAATCACCTATCTTCGTTTGACAGACCTTTGGCAGTCTTCTGTGGAAGTAGGATGAGATGGGATCATAGTATATAAGGTACCTTGAATAAGTTATCAGATTAAAATGGATATAAAACTCCCTCCCTATGTTGCATACTATTTAATTAGATTTAGTTTGAAGATTTGACATGGGGGAATTTGATATGTGGGCCATTTGGAGCCACAAATGGATGATGGAGGCTTTGATGATACTGCTGTCACACTTATATCAAATATTTCCTTGAGTGAAGTCAAGGCAGGATACAAAGCCCTCCCTCTATCTTCACAATAAGCCACAGCAAAGTGGGTCAGCATAAATGAGAGTAACTAACTGCTGGTTTTGTTTTCATGTGCTAAACTAGACTTCCTGGCCATGAAGCTACCAAAAATTTTTTCTGTTGTCCTTAGATCAGATTATTATCCTTGAAAAACTAATGTTTTGTGCAATTGCAAAAACTGGAAATACAGAAGATTGCTGTTTTGTTTTATGTGTAATTCTTTGCTACCACATTTTGAACAAAAGTTGGAAACACAACAGGGAAAAAAACACAACATTGGGGGGAGCAGTTTGCTGTTTTGCTGGTGGTGAATTCCCAACAGGGACGAATGGAATCTCACTGTCTCACAGGAGACATTTACAAAAAAATTTCTTTATCCTTAATTTGAGAAAAAACCTACTTAGGACTAGTACCTGTATCTCCAAAGATCCAGTCCAAGCACTGTACAATACTGGCTTAGCTGTGCTGCTGTTGTTTTTGTTATAGGAGGAGAAGGAGGTACGAGAAGAATCAGCTTTACAGAACTTAATTTAAGCCATCAATTCCTCCTCCCTTCTTTAGAGAAAATGGTTGTTTATGTCATCCTAAGAGACTCAGTGGAGGAAGCATTTGATTTATCAGTGGGGAAACACTGCCTCTTTACTAATATACCAACTACTGGATGAGCTTTATATTTCATGGTCAGCACAGCAGTCTGTGAATTATTAAAATCTGAATGCTTTCTTACTTTGTTTCCCATGGTCCATGCCAACAGGTCAATTCTCAGGGAGAACACATTTGCTTTCTGTTCTGCTCTGATCCCTGTTGACAGCTCTGCTTTACCACAAAGGTAAATGTGGATGAGCTGAAAATCTATATGAAAGGCTTGATGGTATGCAGTATATTGATTGTGTTAATCTGACCAGAAAAGCTCTGGAGAGAGCAGATTACACTGTCTCTGCATGATTAATTTACTGTACTTCTGCTAGGGTGTACCACCTGAGAAGGACTTTAAGCAGACAATGATAAATTGAAAAGAAGCCGCAGAAGATTCATTTTGTCCTGGAAGTTTAAAACTTCCTTCTTGACTGAATAAAAATATCCTGAATATCTACTTCTCCTTTTCAGTGTATTTATCGTTCATAAGATTGCTTGTTGTGTTATAATTTGCCGATATACGATAACTCCTGTACGTCATTTTGGTACATGCATTGTTGCACAAAAAAAAGCCCACGAAAATCTGATTCTCCAGCCTAGTCATGAACTGTGACTTTTTGATGCAGCTGTCTCCATAGGTTTTTGGTATAATACAGATCCTGATTTGGCAGGGACAGTCCCAATTAATACACTTTTCAGCTCTTTCCTCCTCCTTCTTTCTTCCTTCATCCTTAGTTTCCTTAATTACTACAAACTGTGTGCAAAGTACATGGAACTCCCTTCTTTAAACAGTTTTACTGGCTAATTGTTCATTTCCAGACACAATTCAAAATGTCCCATATAACCTATAAGGTCCGATAAATCTTAAGTCCATATTATTTGAATGATCATGTCTCCCTATATGATCTTGTCCAAGTCTTAAAATCTTTGAGGGAGCACTTTTTCTTGGTTTGATTACTGTCACAAATCTAGATAGTGAGATAATATTAGAGGGCCTTTTGTGTGGTTGTTCCCAGGCCATAGAAATCTCTTCCACAGGAGGCTATTCTGGTTCCTTCTCTGCTCTGGCAGCTGATAAAGGTCTTTTTATTTAGACATTTAGTAATAAGATGGTTGCGCGGAAGGGTGTACTCTGTTGTTTTTATACTGTTTGAAATTGTAGTGTTATAATAGGAGAGCTCATTGATTTTTTTAAAAAAATTATCTGTTACCAGACTGTACACTCTCACCCTCTGATATAATACAATTGGCAAGTGTAATTTAATTGGCATAAAATGTAAATTATACAGTGTTATGGCTGAAAAACTATGCTGGCAAAGATGAATGGCTGAACATGCATAACATGAAAGCGGGTCAAATGAGACCTCAGGGCATGGCCAGGTCATAGTCAAGGAAGTTCCAGTGATAATGAACATGCAAATGTCCCTCAATGAGTCAACCTTCAAAAACAATAACACCCAAAACTGCTCAACAGACCAACTGATAGTCTTCAACCCGTCCCTCTTCTAACCAGATTTCTCCTTTGTCTACTCACCAGCTTAGACTTTAAGGAAATATTATGATTCCCATCACTCCTTTGTCATCTAATGGTAACACCACTAGCTCATTCTGGACCCCACTGCCCAAGAGCAATTATCACCTTCCTCCTAAGGACAGAAGCAGGATATTTAGACCCTGGCCCTGAGTCAGACAACTCATAGCACTCTGGACATAACCTGTCATTCTGCTGCTGTGATCGCTGTTCTTGTACTAACCTTGGACCCTTAGTCTAAGTCACATTGCTTCATCTCTTTTCTGTAGAATAGATAAATATCACCCACTTTGCCTTAACTTCTCACTATCCAATTCTTCCTCTCTTTTCTTTCATTTAGTCTTCTGTGGTTGTGAGACTGCTTGGATCTTGTGTGTGCAATTGTTAATTCCCCCAATAAACAAACGTTATCTAAATCTCCAGCTGGTGTCCCTGCATCATTATTGGTATACATAGGTGTAAAAGATCCTGTAAAGTTACATATCTCTTGCAGACCTCCCTTTGAGCTAATATTCCCCACCATTTGATGGAGGCACTGGCATCATGGATGGACCTCTGAGTCACCCACCTTTCAGAGTAACAAATCAGGTTTTCACTCCATTTGGTTTTAACCTATGTTGTGAGTCACATTGTATCTTACAAACTGAGATATAAATTAAATAAATCATAAATGAATAAACTGCTTTCAGTGGTGAAATGAAATGCAGGTACTCATCATAACAGCCCCAAAAAACACACCCCCAAGCAGAGTCCAAAACAACAGGCATTGTCATTTATTCCCTAACTATAAACCAGTTCTAACAGTTTTCATCTCCATCAGGGACCAATCTCTTGTAAAGCTAATGATCTGGATCAGGCATTCAAGACAACTTCAAAACCCCTTTCGTTAGAATGGGATTGCTCACAAATACATATTTGTGAACATACATTTTGCTTCCATGTATTATAAAAGACTGTATAGACAGAACAGGAATGCTGGGAGAGTAATCATAAAGCTGGGAGAGGCCACAAGATCCATCAAGTTCAATTCCTTACCATATAGGAATACACAATCAAAGCACTCACAATAAATGGCCATACAGACTCTGTTTGAAAACCTCCAAAGAAAGAGACTCTGACATATTCTGAAGCAGTGTGTTCCATTGCCAAACTGCTGTTACTATCAGGAGGTTCTTCCTAAAGTTTAGATGAAATATCTTTTCCAGAAGTTTGAAGCCTTTGCTCCTTGTCCTACTCTCTGGAACAGCAGAAAACAAGCTTGCTCTATCCTCCATATGACATCCCTTTAAATATTTAAACATAGCTATCATGTCATCTCTTAACCTCCTCTTCTCCAGGCTAAACATACCTAGCTCCCTAAGCTTCTTCTCATTAGGCATGGTTTCCAGGCCATTTACCATTTTGGTCACTGTCCTCTGGACATGTTCCAGCTTGTCAATATCCTTGTGGTGCCAAGAGCTGAACACAATATTCAAGGAGAGTTCTGATCAAGACAGAATGGAGTGGCACTATTACCTCCCTTGACATAGATACTGTACTCCTCTTGATACAGCCTAGAATCATATTGGCTTTTTTAGCTGCCTCATCACACTGCTGCCTCATGTTAAGCTTGTGCTAAGATTTTCTGATCCCTTTCCCATGTACTGTGGTCAGCCAGATATCACCAATGCTATATTTGTACAATTCATTTTTTATGCTTACATTAGTATCTTACACTTCTCCCTGTTGAAATTCATTTGTTAGTTTTGGCCCAGCTCTTTAATCTATTCAGGTCATTTTAAATTCTGATATTGTCCTCTGAGGTGTTAGCTGCTCTTCATAATTTGGTGTCATCTGCAAATTACATAAGCATGCCTGCTATTCATTCATCCAAGTCATTGATAAAAGACATTGAATAACACTGGGCCCACCACCAACCATATGGCACTCCACATGTCACTTTTCTCTAGGATGAAGAGGAGTCGTTGGTGTTCGGTTAGTCAACCAATTAGAAATCCATCTAACATTGTCTAGCCCAGATTTCACTAGTTTGTCTGAAAGAATATCATGGGAGATCTTGTCAAAGGTAAGCTACTTCCACATCTTTCCTTTTATCTACCAAGCTTGACACTATATCAACAAAAGAGAAAAGATTAGTCTGGCATGACTTGTTTTTGAGAAACCCAGGTTGACTTTTAGTGATCATGGCATTCCTTTCTAAATGCTTACAGACTGTTTAACCATCAGCTCTAGAATCTTTCCTGGTATTGATGTCAGGCTGACTGAGCAGCAATAGTCTGGGTAGTCTTCTCCCCCTCCCTTTTTTTTTTTTTTTTTTTTTGATGATGGGGACAACGTTTGCTCTCTTCCACTCTGCTAGGACTTCTCTTGTTCTCCATGAATTATCAAAGATTATTGTCAGTGGCTATGAATTACTTCTGCTAGTTCTTTTAATACCCCAGGATGTAGTTCGTTTGGACTCAGAGACTTGAATTCATTTAGAGCAGCTAGGTATTCCTGTACTACCTTTTTAATTATGATATGCTGCACTTCCCCTACCATATCATCTGCTCCATTTCCCCCAGGTAGAACACTATTTTCCTTTAGAGACACCAAAAAAGAAATTGTTGAATGGTTTGTAAGTAGTTTGTCTTCTCTGTCCCCTAAAGTGTTTCACCATCTTCTCCACATAATGGTCCTACCATTTTCTTGTTCTTCCTTTTTCTATGTATATAACAAAACAAAACAGAGACAGAGAGAGAGAGAGAGACTTTTTTATTGTTTTTACTCTTTCTGGCAAGCCTGAGTTCATTCTGTACTTTAGCTTTTCTGACCTCCTCCCTAAACATGCTGGCTATTCATTTGAATTCCTCTTTTCTGATTTCCCCTTTTTTCCATTTTTTGGTATATGTCCCTTTTAAATATTAGCTCAGTTGAAAGTTCTTCAGACATCCATCCCAGATTTTTTAAACACCTCCCATTTTTCATCCTAATGGGAACTGTTTGAAATTGTGCCTTCAGTATCTCACTTTTAAGAAACTCCCATTCTTCATGAATTCCCTTTTCTTGTAGTATTCCTGACCATGGGATCACATTCAGTATTTCCCTGAGTTTACTGAAATCAGCTTTCTTTAAGTCTAGAATGCATGTCTGACTATGCTCGGCTTCCCTCTTCCCACTATCACAAACTCCAGGAGAGCATGGCCACCCCCACCTAAGAATTCTGCCACTTCCATCCCATTAACCAAGTCATCATTATTGGCAACAGACACAAGCTCACCAAAGCACAATGGAACAATAGACCTTTAATAGGCACACAAGCAAGCCTTCTCCCAGATCACACAAACACAAACAAGCAGGCTTACCCCAACAGGCACAGCAGTCTCAACCTAACAAACTCTACCAAAAGACTCTCCAGGGCTTGGAAGGTTTAATCCAACAGACACAAGCTCACATTATGCTATCTCTTCCACCATGCCCATGTGAAATGCCTGTTGGCCTTGCTGTTAGCCAAGCTGTTGTAGGGTGGCAGATGATGATATTATCTCTGCTAATAAAAAATCCTGTCACTCTAATCTTGTGCATTCTAGTTTCATTACACCATTACTTAGTTTCTATGGGATATAAATCAATTCATAATCACAAGAAGATTCCTCTAGCAATATAGTAGGAATCAGATGTTCAGATGTCTCATCTGGGGCTATAAAGGACCAGAATAAAGTGGAGTATTTTTTATTAGTTCCAAGTCCACTATCCTTCCCATCTCAATTTCGGCCTGAAAAAGCAAAGCAATGTGTGAAGGAATGAGTGAGATTTCATTATAAGCAAGAATAATTTGTGACTTTACACATTATTCCTCATCAAAGAGTTTATATGTTATGGCATCAGCCTTAGCTTTGAGCTTCCTGACTTTGCACTTGTGAGCCAACATGAAATAGCCTTAACTTTGGTCTTTAACAAATAAGATGTGTGTGTGTGTGTGTGTGTGTGTGTGTGAGAGAGAGAGAGAGAGAGAGAGAGAGAGATTGAGAGAGAGAATTACTGAATATAATTTCTAGTACAAGTATTCTCACTATGAGTATCGATTTCTCTGTGTTCTAGGTCACTGTTCAGGATGTTACTTATTCTCTTCCAACAGCTTCTAATTGGATGCAGAAAATCTTTGGGCACCTGGACTGTGCTAAGGGGCCTGGACTGTGGTAAGCCAGCCCATCTCTCCATGCTTTAGATCACTGCCTCTCTTTAGTCTAAGTGCCCCAAAGCAGCTTGAGAGAAAATCAAGCTCTATGTGTCATATACTTAGCACAATTGTCTTTCTGTTTTATTTTACTCAAAAGAATGCATGAGGACAATCAGAATCAGAAATGTTTGTGTATGTGCTCGCATTTTGTTTCCAACACATGGTTATGACTAAGGCAAATTTATCATGGAGTTTTCTTGGCAAGGTTTGTTCAACAGGAGTTTGACGGAGTCTTCTGAAGCTGAGAGATCATGACTTGTTCAGAGTCTTGTTCAGAGCCAGAGTCCTGGTCCAACACTCAAGCCACAATAACAATTATTGGCCTCCCAGAACCCCCCTCATCTCCTGCTACCTGACAGTTACTGAAAATAAAGGAAATGGTAATAATCTGTATGGAAGACTGATTTGGAGGGAGTGAATTTGGAGGAAGGAATTAAACTTCCAACTTGTTACTGATCTGTATCAGTCGCTCTTATTTTTCAATAAAACAAAATCAAAAACTGGGCATGTGACTTAAAGTAACATCTGATCCAAAGATCAATGATGCAATTACACATCCTGCAACTGTTGCAATTTGCAGATGACAATCCCAATTAATCCTCTTTGGTACCACTTTGTTTAGCTGTTTGTAACATGTCTTGTTTTCTCTTTTCTCCTCCTCCTCCCACTATCTCCCTTTTTTCCTCGGATTACTGCTATTACTGCAAGTAGAGTTCAGAGTGCAAAAGTATTTCTCACACAACTCAGTGAAGGACAGGATTGATTGGGGAACCCTTCTCAGGAGGCTCAGGAAAAAGCAAACTGCAGCAACCATCTTGCCATCTTTACCAGACTCCAATCCTGCCATCTTGACCAGATTCTAGTCTTGCTTGTCCACATGCACCCCAGTTGTCATTTGCAAAAATGTTGGTAGGTATGCAGGTATGAATCACCAAGAGCCCATAAATCAGGTGGTGTATGCAAGCTTCATAATTGCATATTTCCGGGGGGCAAGATGAATAACAGACACAAAAACCAGAGAAGCTTTAATTTTCTGTCAGTCTAGGCTGGAAATGCTGGTGAAATAATTTGATTCCCATTGTGAGATCATTTTGTTTCTTGTTAGTCAGGTTATTCTCCAGAACAGTCAAGCATGCTTCCTCCACACGGAAGGAGGGGAATGAATCAATCTGTTTTCTACTGAGCCTTGCTGATTTTTGAAGATAGTGGCATAGCACACATTCTAATCAGAAAACAGGTTTCTTAGCAGTTTTGCAGGAAGCCATATCTCGTAACATTGACATTCTATTAACATCTTTCACTACACCTCTCAGTTTTTGCTGTCATCTTTGAAGTCTCACCCCCACTTGAATCTTGAAATACATACTCCAAACCTTGTCAGTTACATGTGTCAAAAGCTTGTTTTGATCCTCTTTTAATAAAGCCATCATTTTATTCCATCTATTTCTGGTAGCACAAGCATGTCATATTTGGTATGGCAATGGCAGAGCAGGAATCTGTAAGCAGTTAAAAGAATTCTTAAATGCTGGCACTAACACACTAACAGACAAGATCTTTCTGTCGGCATTCCCATACAAGTGCTTAAATGGCGGAACAAGAGGACTTATGGTGCTTTGAGCAAAGAAATGATGTGGAAATGTATCCACCGGGAATGTAATCAAATAGCCTTAAAGCTGCTCGCAAATATCAAAAAGCTACTTTATCTGAATCTTCACTCAGCTCCCCTTCCAGTGCATTAATTACTGGATGTAGGAACAATATAGCAAAATAAATCATAAATTCCACACTATGGAGCCCTCGGTGTACAAAGGGGGGCCTTTAAAATCTCCTTACATTGCTAACTCTCTTTATTATGGCAATACTCATACAGTTAGAAGCTACAGTAAGGTGTACAAAAAAACAATTTCACACACAGTTTGCTTTCTTCAATGCTAATTTTTTTCATTAATGTTCATTAAAGCCCTTTTTTAAAAAAAATACAGCAGGAAAAAAATACTCTGGAATGTATAGATTCCATTATGAATTTAGATTGAATTAAACATATATGCTCATTTTTATAATTTAATGCTACAGTATATCACCATAAACTTCAGCTGTGTTTGAATAACAATAAAGCAAATGCTTTCAAATTGCACATTGGCAGTTTTGGGTTACTTGGAGTAAAAAGGAGAAACATCTAACATATTCTTTTAAACTTCACTTTTTTAAAAAAAATATATAAATTTGGAAAAGTTGTAGAAAATATTTCTGAGTTTCAGCACTGTTAAATATGCATCTATGTATATATTTCACTGGGGGAGTCAGCATTATGTTGTTACTGTAGTTCCTAGCCCAGGTCTGTGGTATATTAGATATCATTTGATATCAAGAATTTGGCCTTCACTACCCATTCCTCTCCATGTGCTTGCGAGGCCCCCGGACAAGCACGCACATGGGCACAGCCAAAAATAGCTGAACTATTCAAAACAAATCCAGGCAGGCCAGTATTTGCCGGACTGCAGCTTCAGGAGATCTCCAGGCAAGTACCTTCATAAGATCACGTTATGTATGCACGCTGTTTACAAAGGAGCCCCTGCCCCGAGCAGGCAGCTTGATGAGCCGAATACTCAACTGTCAGGCACTCCGCGTTTGCATACTGTCTACTCTATTGACAATGCTGTCATAATTCAATCATGCAAAGTACTGACCTTTCGGAGGCTTTGTCTCCAGCCCAAAACCCATTGTTTTCCCTGGGAACAGACTAGCCTACAGGCACATTTTCCCCTATAAGATCCCTGATTTTGAGCGCTTCTTCAGATCGCTCGGATTGCTCTGACTTCCATCCTGCCTTGCTGTTGCCCCATTCGATGAGCCTTCCCCTCAGCTCCACATGCTGAGAATCTCCGCTTCTACTGATTTTTCTTCTTTCATTAGGACTGTGTGAGTGTCTGCATACATATGTTTTGACTGTGTTTTAAAATAAAGGAAAACAATTATTATTTACTTCTGCTTGATTATTGACTTGGCCTGACCCCATAGACATTGGGTTCAAGATCTTGCTACGTTGCCCTCCCTCTCGTATTGCTTAGCTTGTGCTTTTGCTAATTCCCATTCCCCAAATAATTGGAGCACATTTAGGTGTCCCTCATGGGACCCCCAGAAATCAGAGTAACAATGTATTTGTTTGAACATTTGAATATGACCCTGGCAACCAGGGTTTGATTCACTGCTTAGCCATGGAAACCCACTGTGTGACCTTAGTTGTATCACATACTCTCAGCCCCCAAAAAACCCTGTGATAGGTTTGCCTTAGGGCCATCATAAGTCAGAAACAATTTGAAGGTGCACAACAACATGTGTTTATATTTACATAGAGGTAAGTGTACTGAACCCATAGTTTTGTCCAACCATTTCTTGGCAATTTAAGGGGAAAAAGCAATCAACATTTTGTATTGATGAGGAGCTGAAATGTTCATACGTGAAAAGCAATGTGATGTAGTAGTCTGAGTACTGGACTTCAACTCTGGCTACCAAGGTTCAGAATCCCACCTTGGGTGCATCACACACTCAGAGGAAGGAAAGGGAAAATCCCCTCTGAACAAATCTTGCCAAGATTTGGTTTACCTTATAGGTTCACCTTAGGGTTGCCATAATTTGGAAATAACTTGCAACCATACAACAACAATGAAATGTACATATTTTATATTTTATCTATATCTCACTTTTCTTCCATCACTTCTGTGTGGCCAGGGAGCCTACCTGAAAAGAAGAGATACCAGTCCAGTCCTTTTCTTTTCAACCAATCACCATTCACCACTACATCCAGTGCTGGGGAAAATGTTGTGATCAACAGCTCATATATCAGGATATTTCCTTATCCTAGAATGTGAGAGAAGCCATCTCTTTCTTTGCAAAACTAGTCTTGAAAATGATGTTCTGCAATCACACAGTATCACTTCCATTGGTCTGTCTGTGAGAGACAAGAATGCATTGAGAGCAGCTAGAGATGTGTGAGAAATCTGCTGTCTCAAGTTTCTTCTTGTTATTGTTGTTGCCATTGTTATGGATTTATCTGATCTATACTCACTGAAACAAACATGGAAACAGATGCAATTAGTGGTCAGAAATCAGAAAATGTCTAGGCTTGCAATATAATAGGTGAAAGAGTGCAAATACATATGTGCTGGTAATTTCAAATGCGTATTTGGGGTTTTTTGTGTGTGTGTGTCCATGAATGCATATATGAAAAAACATGCATTTGAAAATAAGCAAGCGTGTAGAAATATCTTTTAGTCAATTGGGCATGCATCCATTTATACCTTAATTCTTGCATAATTTTGAAAAGGTGCACAAATATGCATATAATATTTTGTATTTAAAACAAAATCTGTATGGAACTAATGTCAGGGTCTTGGAAGAAGGAAAAGAAAAAAGTCTGAAGAAACAAGACTCTGGGGGCATGGCCATTTATATGAGGAAAACTATTTTTACAATCCCACGTATACATATTTGAAGCTGTCATTCATGTCTGAATGCCAGAGAGCTCAGTTTCCAAGCAGTTTACGATCATCACTAGTGCTACTGAGTTGGTGCCAGACAGATAAAGGCAAAGTATAATGGGTGAGGGAAGATGCTACTGCAAATGTTGGTGGTGACACCAGTGACCTCTGGCAACGTTATTGGTGGAAGAGAATTGCCAGCAAATGGAAGACCTTTTTTCCAAATTTTCAGAGGAAAAGCATGCAAATATCAAAGAAATATGAAATAAAGCTATGAGGTATTTACCCATTCCTATAAATACAACTTGAAATGCTGTAATTTTGTTTGAATTATAAGTATAAGAATTATACTAAAAATTTAGTATAAGGAGGATTTTTTCTCCTCTTCTTCCTTCTTTTCTTCCTTTTGGTGTTATTTGATTCATTTTGGACTAGTTCACTCAGTAGGCTTCCCCTCAAGTATGAGAAAAGGAAACTCAGCAATGTAACTTACTATAAATATATTATGTTTGATGATGCCCTATTTTTGCACTCTTCCTGTACTTGATAATTTTATCACTATTACCATCATGGAAAAGATCATGTCAGAAATCCAGGAAAGTGATATTTTAGAAACCTAACACAATTCTTTCAATAAGGTTGGAAGATAAAGCAGGTTAGGTTAGGCTTCTCTACAAGTAAAATAAATTTGAAACTATTCCACTAGTGGCTATAAACTCATAATCTGAATGAGCCCACCTCCACTTCTTGAACATAAAGATTTCTACTTACCTGAGAGATAATTCATGACTGAAGTCCTTTATCTTTACCTGCATTCCATAGCTGGATGCATCCTATATAATGCAATGTACAATGCGTGGACATTAAGATTTCTTATGCTTCACTAGAAAAAGGCTGGGGAATCTCTAGAGGAAGGCTGAGGAACCCAGCCCTATAAATATCCCTATATGGCCCTTAAAGGCCTTTAGGGAGGCCTTCACCTAAGTCCTTCCACCTCCTGAATTCCATCCTTTCATAGTTCACTGGAGAGCCACTGTTTCAACATTTTCTCAGTGAAGCAACAGCTCCTCAAAATGCCATTTAGGAGTTAGGCCAGTACAGCCTGTATGTCTGGCCATGTAAATGTAGCATGGGAGTGTAGTATGTTTCTCTGTGTGAGAGAACGTATGTGTGTGTGGTAAGGTGTTTGTACATATTAGAAAAGCACATACCACCATTGGTATTACTTACATTAAGCTGTGGTTTCTCTGCCTTCTGGCTGTTAACTCTCAACATCTTTGTATGGGGCAAATATGGTCCTTGAAGCTAAGAGTATTTTTCATCATGTAACCCTCCACATGCAACTCTAAGTGGCCCTGGACCAGCATAGCCTATGGAGAGAAATTATGGGTGCTAGATATCTAAAAACATCCCATCCCTACATTATGTGGAGCACAGAGGCCTCATATTCTCAGTTACGCAGATTCACCCCATATAGTGCGCATCTGACTGAGGGCAAAATAGCTGCAGTGACTTCCTTCTTCTCCTTGTCTCATGTATGCAGCTATCTAACTGAAAGTAGATGGATCATGGTGGAATTTCTTTTTCTCCACACATTGTTCATGAATAATTCTAGCTATTGCCAGGAAAAAATGCAGTGGGGAGGGGAATGATGTATAACAGTCATCTTCAGTAGCTTGGATCATGCTTTCCTAAGGGATTTCATTTCACATCCATTTGAAAACAAATAACAAAGTCTGCAGAGTTCTTTGGGATCTCCATATGGCACAGACATGCCTCTTCTATGGTTGTATTGAGTTGCCCAGAAAACCACTTCAAAGAAAAGGCAGCCAGCTGTCAGGTGTTATGAAAAGTTTTCTGCTAAAAAAAATCCTAGATAAAACTAGTTGTTACAGTAATTGGAGTTTTTATACTCTCCACTTCTTACAGACTTCTTGGTGAATAAAGATGTAAGATACAAGCTTTTGGATGAATGGTAAAGCGGGTTGCAGTTTCTAACCCAATTCAGTTCCCAATACAGGCGTTTCTGTTAAAGAACTGAGGAAACAGTAGGTGTTGGGTGCTCTGTGTGTGTGTGTGTGTGTGTGTGTGTGTGTGTGTGTGTGTATGTGCTTTCAAGTCATCATGGTGACTCCATGAATTTCACTGGACTTTCTTTGACAAGTAATACTCAGAGCAGGTTTTGCCAGTTTCTTTCTTTGAAACGTAGCCGATAGTATGTAGCATTCATTTACATTATTTCCCCTTCAAGTACTAACCAGAGCTGACCCTGCTTAGCTTTCAAGATCAGATGGGATCCTGTGCATTTATGGTAATTAGACCAATAGGCAGCAGGGCCAGCAGTCACTAATTGTGAGAGGTATGATCTAGCATCATCTGAAGGGACACATCTTCCTCTACCCTGTAAGAATTTTGCCCGGGTGAATTTCACCTGAATCAGAAAGAGTTCAATGCCACTCTCCATTTGTGGTGTGAAGACGTGTGCAATGATTGAGTTGTGTCCGCTTAAAGTCAATCGTTTTTTCTGCGCTACAGTGTTATAGTGCTATTATTCCACTTTCCACATCCTGTGGAATCCTGGACTTTGCAGTTTAGAGAGGGGCATTTAGAACTCTCAGCCAAAGAGCTCTTTGGCCTCAGTAAACTACAAACCCCAGAATTCCACAGGATCTTGAAAGTGGAATAATAGCACTACAACAGTGTAGGGCAGAAAGGCCCAATACACCCCAATTCGCTTCCCATCACTGAGCCTGCTGCTATTGGCAGACTAGCCCAAGGAACCCCATCTTACTCTTTAAATGTTCCTCATTTAAGTACCACAACGTGTCACTGAAAGGAAGCCTGTGGTGAGGGGCTGGCTCAAAAGGGGCAAACGCACCACTGACAACAAGTTGGTTAATTCCCTTTAGGAACACATTCAGGCTCTCCCTTGCTACAAATTGGCTGCTAAAGTATGTGCATTCAGCATGGCCCCTGCAAATGTGTGCCTGTTCACAGACAGAAGTATGTCTGTAGGCACTCTTTTCCTGCACAAATGGGGGTCTCACTCCCATGGAAAATCTGTATGTGAGCAACTGTCACTGAGTAGTTGCCTCTTTGTGGACATCACACTGAACATACACATACTTCAAGGGCCAGTGGTACAAGCCACACACATGTGGTGATGGGGAAAGGTGAGATGAGAAAACAGGAGAAAATAATGATGATTAGTCTATCTTTATTAAATACTGTGGAGGCAGTCAGAATAGCAAGTTGGTCCAGCATTCAGAAGACAAGCCAGGTAGGCCTAAGGTATAAGATAGTTAATCTCTTCTTTAGTCATAGAGCTGCAGACTATCCGAGAAGTATTTGTGTCTATAGGGAGCAACAGCTTGCCTTGAGGGGAGACCCTTACAACATGGCAATGTTGTATGCAAAACAATCTTGAATTTTCATTCAATAAAAGTGAAATGAAATGCAGAAAAGGAAGCTGGATTTATAGTTATAACTATAGTTGGAGTTTTTTTTATGTAACCCAGTCAATGGTTCACTTTTTCACAGGGCTCTTCTTGGAGTCTTTGGTCCTCCTGTGTTGGACAACAGTCCCTTATCACTGCCTATGTGTAAGGATGATGAGAGTTCTAGGAATTTCTGGCCCTATTTTGCCAGCTCCACTGAAAAGCAAACACTCCTGTACAGTATTTTTTTAAAAAAAAGTAAACCCAATTCGAGAAGCTGTGACAAGCCTTTTACTTTCTCACTTTAATTTTCAAAAGAAGCATCCTGTCACTCTTCTAGGGGCATTAGGAAATAAGACTAAATAGGCTGTCTTCTCTATGAGTATAAATCTTCACTTGTTTCATTCTTGCAGGCAAGAACAAAGAATATCAGAAGTTTTCTCCCCAAGTTACAAAAGGTTTTACAAAAGAATTGGCTAAAAATGATTTACAAAAAATGGTTTCCACAAAAAAACCCACAGTCTTATGCAGACAACAGTGTCCGTTGTATGGGACACATTTGCTCTGAAAGGGGCGGGGGTTGTTGTTGTTTTTTTTGTACAAACACAATTTGATACTTGACCATCTTCTTGATGGAGACATTTGTTCTCATTGAAGAGGAGAAAAATTATAGATCTTATATGCCTAGACTTGTCGTCAGTCTGCTAATACTTATTTAAGCAACATGAAAAAGATATCATTCTACCTGCCATATTGATAACAGTGGAATATATAGACCTATAGATATTTACTGGCATGGCGTTTCCAAGAAAACAGTCATATATTTGACAGATGTTATTACACTGACATCTACAAAAAGCTCAGGCTAATTTTTACATATGTCATGTTTAAATGGTGAAAAGGAAAACAAGATTTCATTACATTTGTATGAATTAAAATTGAAAGAAAGAACAAATCTAAGCATGGGATATCCCTGACAGAGAAGCTGAACCAAAATGGGTTTTTTAGGAAGGAAGGAAGGAAGGAAGGAAGGAAGGAAGGAAGGAAGGAAGGAAGGAAGGAAGGAAGGAACCTCTCCATTCACCAACCAACCTCTTATCACTTTGCTTGTTACGTAAAAATCAAAGATCACATCCAATACACTGATACAAATTATGTTAATAATGTTTTTTGACCCCTTCCCCATATAAAATCACCTTTCACCAACTAAATTTCCTGCATATCATGGACATTTTCCTGGGAACAATATGAACAAATTTTAATTTACTACATTGTTTTTTCATTGTTTATCCATTGCTGCCTCTTCTTTCTGAGACAGTAACTGCCATGGCAATGAACACAACGAAGTGTGATGGGCAGCAAAGAGCAGGAAGAGGGAAAGAAGAATTAGGAAGAGGATAAAGAAGAGGAAGTACTTCATCCAAATGTGGTTTAAAAATAGTAGACACCAGTTAGGAAATTATACATGTATGTGAATATATTCCTAATTATGTCAAAATCATTTCTTTCAGTAAATACAGATGGGCATAGGAATCTTTGTTGTAATATATTACTAAATTATGATTTAATTTTTCAGAAAGCTCTGGGTGTTATGTGCCTTCAAGTCATCTTCCACTTCTGGAGACATTAAGTTTTCTTGGAATGATTTGTTCAGAGGGGGCTCCCTTTTGCCTCCCTCTGAGGCTGACAGAGTGCGACTTGTCACGACTGAGTAGCGATTGGAACTCTGCTCTTCAGAGCCATAGTCTAATGCTTATATCACCATGCCTCACTGGTTCTCTTGTATATTTCAGCCCCTTAACAATGCAATTTCTTGCTTGTTGTTTTATCTTCCTTCACCAAAATTGCCAAGAAAGAGGTGGACAAACTATGGGTGCATTCCAGTTATCACTACTTGTAGGTATTTCAAACCATTTTGCCAACACTGGGTCTCTTTTTTTAGAAAGAAATGGAAGGCTGCAAAAGCAATGCCTGAAAGATAGATTTATGATTTAGTTTTTCCATTTAAACCCATTTTTTTAAAGAAATAAATGGATTTGAATGGAAAACTAACTGCTATATCTATTGGTATATCTATCTTTCAGGCTTTGGTGCTGCTGCTCTTCTAGACATCTAACAAGGAGTAGAAAGACCATCATCATTCCTTTTTGGGTTGTATAACATGGTATTCAGCCATAGATATGACAGAACTTTGAAAAATTATTCAAAGCCTTATCATAGAATCATAGAGCTGGAAGAGACCACGGTGGCCATCCAGTCCAACCCCCTGCTATGCAGGAACAATCATCAAAGCATTCCCAACAGATGGCCATCCTGCCTCTGCTTAAAAACCTCCAAAGGAGACTCCACCACACTCCGAGGCAGCACATTCCACTGCCAGACAGCTCTGACCGTCAGGAAGTTCTTCCTGAGGTTCAAGTGGAATTTCCTTTCCTGCAGCTTGAATCCATTGCTCCTTGTCCTAGTCTCTGGAATGGTAGAGAACAAACCTGTTCCCTCCTTGACATGACATCCCTTCAAATATTTAAACATGGCTATCATGTCCCTCTTAACCTTCTCTTCTGTAGACTAAACATACCCATGAACCTTGAGCCTAAACATACCCATGAGATTTAACCTTCTGTTCTGTAGACTAAACATACCCATGAGCCTTATAAACAACAGGGAACATACTACCGCTTAGGTTTTCCCAAAATTCAGAAAGATTCCAATTTCTGCCTGTGGAATGGAGAAAAATGATTAAGCAGGAACAAAACGCATGTATTGAAATGTTTATCAAGCACTTATCTCAAAATAATTCTATATATTGAACTAAGACTAAAGCCATTTCTGTATGACATTGCTCTCTCATGACGGTGACATGTTGCTGCCAGTCTGCAAATCGTGCTTTTGCATGAGATCATCGTTGGACCCACTGCCAATGCATCCCCACTCCTCACAATTGTGGGATATTCCATTACTGGAACAAAATCTGATAATGGCACTCGATCGCACAATGCTCCCATCACTGGTGGCTGTGTGGGAACAGCAGAAGCACAATCTATGCACTTCCTTTCCCAGTGCAGCATGGGAAGTGACCAGCTGCACTGTGGAAAGAAGAAACCTGTCCCTTGCTCTACCCTTCTGCAGGCAGCCTGCTGGGTGTGAAGGGGAGTGTTTGGGTCGTGCCCCCATCCCGGCAGTGCCAATGCCAGGAACGTGATGGGACAGTGATGGAAAATGGTAAGGTGGGGAAAGGGCCTAAGTAGTAGGGACTCAGTTCAACACAAGGAACTACAGGAATATTCAGTTAATGAAGTAGATATCTTCCTGAGAATGACTTCCTTCACAGAAAATTTGGTATCAGAGGTACCAAACATTGAACATGGAAAGAGTAATGATAGATCCCTATATCACAGAAAAGAAGAGCAGTTCAACCTATTCAAAACTAAATAATGTACACATGTGAAATGAAACAGCTAGATCAGTTAAACCTTGCATAAGTAAACAAAAACCTTTTGAACGTTCTACAGACCACCCGAAAGCATTTTCCAAAACGTATCCAGGTATTGCCCTTTCCTTCATCAGTCTCCCCTTTTCCTGTTATTTCCATTTTTTAAAAAAAATCATTCTAAGATACTTTAATAGGTTTTCAAGACAGCTAGAGAGGCAGGCTTATCTGCACTCCCCTTTTCTCTATGTTGCTGCTCATGGTTGCCTAGTACAGGATTCTGGAGGTATCTGCTGTTTACCTTGCCTATTGCATGAATGCACACGAAAGGCCCCTCCCTAAACTGCCAACCCCAGGATTCCATAGAATCTTCACAACCAGCCAATGTATGAGATCTTCTGACCTCACTCAGCCAGTCATGTGAGGTCTTCTCCTGCCTGACGCAGAGAAACACACAAACTCACAAACAAACAAACTTTGACTTTTATATAGTAGATTAAGACTATCAATTACATACACACACATACAGAGAAAGGTAGACAGAGGCAGAGAAATAACCATCTTGACGGGGTTAGCGTCTTGGCAGGATTAAAGTGAGGTCACTGTTTCCTTGTTCCTAAAAGCAGCCAGGAAATAGTGATCTATTTCCCACTAGCCATCCAGTGGCTGATCAGCTGGGTGGCTTGGGAAATGTCTAGAGCAGTGGTTCTCAACCTGTGGGTCCCCAGATGTTCGTGGACTTCAGTTCCCAGAAGCCCCAGCCACTATGGTCAATGCTCAGGGCTTCTGGGAGCTGAAGTTCACAAACATCTGGGGACCCACAGGTTGAGAACCACTGGTCTAGAGCACCCCAGGGGCCACATAGAGAATGACAGAAGGTTGCTGTATGTGGCCCATAAGCTTCCCCATTGTGTTCTGTATCAACACAGCCTTCTCTCTCAGATGAACAGTTCATACCACAAAGAAAAAATATCACTTATATTTTAAACTTAAGGCCTTGTGATGAGAGACAGAGAACAATTACTCTTTCTGGAGGGGGGGTAGGGAAGACTATCAAAGCATATAAACTAATTTCCTGCACCAATGCTTGTAATTAATGTCCTCTCAGACCATACATAGTACATTACACCTGTAATTTCCCCAGGTCATTTGTAATACATTACCTTAGAGGCACTGAAAATACATCTGTTATTGCTGTTGTTGTTTTCTGCGTCAGAGATTGCATTCCCAGGTTCTGATGTGTTACAGCCTGCTGAGGAGCATGCAAAATAAAGCAAGATACAGTCTAAGCACTATATATGTTACAGGTTTATCTCTTACTATATCTGCGTCTCTTCTATAATCGTTGTGCTCTGTGAAAACCTGCACAGTGCAGAATGAGCAGAGAAACGTTTTCTGGTTCAGGAGCTTAACTGAGAAACATCTTGGAGCCTGCATTCTGGTAGTGTGTGGAAACAAGGCCATAGGCTGGGGCAAACCCAAAGCAGCCAGTGTCAGATGCAATGCTTTCAACAGTACAAAGCACAATTCAGTTCTGTACATGTCTATTCAGGATAAGCTAGTACAGCAGCTGACAGATCACTTTTATATCTGTACGCTTAAAGGAGTAAAGTAGCAGATTCCTGAACTACAAAGTAGAACTTGCTTCTGTGCAATATTCATACCTCTGTACCATGCAACAACTTTCCAGGATGCAAAGCAGAATTCAGTTCCATGGAACAATGTCCATGCATCACATGCATATCTACATGAATATGTACCTACCATCTCACTCACCATGTGTTGAGTATGATTTTCACATCAGGAATCCATTGAGGAATCCATTCGGTGGGGTATTTCATGCATTTCTCAGTAAAATGTACGGTTTGTATCCAAAATTTCCTCTTTGAGGGCAGAAAGGCACCACATGTGCCAGGCACCTCTATCCAAACTTCAACATCACCACGCACAACACAGGTACACAAACAGACACATCATATGTAAAGTCAAAGGCTTTCACGGCCGGAATCCATAGGTTGTTGTGGGTTTTCCAGGGGGTTTTTTTATAATCATTTTATTAAAAATTCACAAATAAAACAATTAATTTTCAGTGTTATTTCTGCTGATATATTCTTGATACTTCCGCTCTGATCTGGATTTCATTTTCAATATCCCATATCTAAGCTTTATCATTGTACTGCATTTTACGGCTAGATCACATGTTAGAACTTGTATTTCATTCACCATTTACTAGCTTCATGATAACAACTACAATCATCTCAATCTTTTAAACAGATAGTACCATAAATTACAGACTTCTATCACAGGTCACCCAGCAACTATCCACAATTTGCCATTCTTTTTGAATTTCGTCACCTGATTTCCCTTTAATCTTTGAGAGACCATATCAGCGGTTTTATTTTCAATAAAAGTTCCCCACCATTGTTCTATTGTAGGTATTTGTTGTGCTGAAGTTATCATATATAATAATATTCTCCAATATTTCTTGATATTAGTTCCATCAACTATATCTGTCATATTCAACAAGTACATTTCAGGCACCATAGCGAACTGTACCTTTAGTATTTCACAAATTTTGTTATGTATTCCAGTCCAGTATTTCTTGATCTTTGAACACATCCACCACATGTGGTACATAGTACCCACCTCTTTCTGACATTTCCAATATAGTTCAGTACCTGTGTTATAAATCCTGTTTAGTTTATCTGGAGTTAGATACCATCTATATAACACCTTGTAATAGTTCTCTTTCAAATTCTGGGCCACCGTAAATTTACTTGTCTTTTCCCAACTCTTTTCCCAGAAATCTAACTGGATTGTATGTCCAAAATCCTGTGCCCATGTGACCATAGCCTCTTTAACTGTTTCTTCATGCTTCTCCTGCTGCAAAAGTTCTTGGCTAATATGAGCTAATAGATGAGGAGGGTTTTCAAACAGCCATTTAATCACTCCAGTTTATTCCTTTCTTTCTATACCGTATGTCTTTACATCCATCTGAAATCTTTCAGTTAGTTGCCTGTAAGGAAACCAGTTTAAAACTATTGCTTCTTGCTCTAATTTTCCTCTTGTTATAATCTGAAGCTTATTTGAATCTGACTTCTCAATTATGTCATCATATCGAAGCCTTTTCTCAGATTCAGTCCATCTACCAAAGAAAGCTTCCTGAAGGGAGACCCAGGTGGGCAGCTGCCTAATGTTTCTAGTCTTATATTTGTCCCAAATTTTCAATAACGATTTCCTAATGTAATGATTTGTGTAATCTTTATCTATTTTTGCTTTATCATAGAACTTATAAGCATGCCAACCCATCCTTAGATCTGCTCCCTCAAGTGCCAACATTCTCATATCTTGTAGATCTATCCAATCTTTTATCCATGTAAAAGCCACTGACTTGTAATATATCTGAAAGTCAGGTAGTCCCAAACCTCCTCGAATTTTCTGATCCGTCATGATGTTCCATTTAATCCTAGGCTTTTTCCCTTGCCATATAAATCTGGTTAATTCTCTCTTCCATCGTAGGAAAGGTTTTGTATTCGTTATTACAGGAAGATTTTGAAAAAGAAAATTCATTTTTGGTAAAACGTTCATTTTTATTGCGCAATCCTCCCCATCATTGTCAGACGCATTGAAGTCCAGCTTTCCAAGTCTTTTGTTATTTCTTTCCACTTTTTCTCATAATTATTGTGGTATAACTCATTGTTTCTTTTAGCTATCCAGATAACAAGATATTTTACCTTTAGACCTCTGTTAAATCCTGTCTTTTGTATTATTTCGTCTCTTCTCTCTCAGTCATATTTTTTGTTAAAAAAGTTGTTTTTTCCTTGTTTGCTTTGAATCCCGAGTACTCTCCGTATTCTAGAATAGTTTTAAGTAATTTTTCAATGCTTCTTTGTGGATCATCCAGAAAAACAACTAAATCATCAGCAAAGGCCTTTAATTTGTACTGGTATTTCCTGACTTGAACACCTTTAATCTCTTATAGCATTGTTGAGTATTTCCAGTGTCATAATAAACAACAGGGGAGACAATGGAAACCTTGTCTAGTCCCTCTCTTCAATTCTATCACATTTGTTCATTTTGGGCTTTCCAGGTTTTGACACTGTGTTCTATTAGTATTTCCTCCTACATGGAGAGGAGGAGAAAATACTAATAGAACACAGCCTCAAAACCAGGAAAACCCACAACAACTTATACACATCATTGCTCAGACGTTCAGCAGATTCCTTTGTCCATTCAGGGGCCTACCATGGTGAATTTAGCTTTCAGTAGCCCAGATGTGCACATCTAATCTGGATTCAACATTTAGACCAGGAGCATTGTATTGTATTATGTTGCCATAAATGATAATTACACTAACACATCTATTTTTCCCATCATTATTTAAAGAGCCATTCAGTACCTACTAGTACAACAATTTTGTTTACCAGCACAATGGCTGCTGGATGGTGCCAAGATGTAGCTTGCTATCCTCCCAGGCCAAGTGCACACTTATTGGCCACAGAGGTAAAATAGGAAAGATCCCTCTTATTATTGTTGCTCTGGCGACTTCCATTCCTCCTTTATGGCATCTTGGCCCTTACATTAGGCAGTTGGGAGACCTTTGTACCCTGTCACCTTCAAACAAGATCTTGACCTTGTGGTCTTTGTTGCCACAAGAAATCTCCTGACGAACATAATAGATTATTTTTGTCTCTTCCCTTTAACCGATTGTAACAGATTAGATATATTTCAAGGACAAAGGAAACCTGGGTTTACATCTCTGCTCAGCCATGAAACTCACCAGATAGCTTCAGACTAGTCACCTTCTTGGCCGAACTTCACCCGTTTGTTTTTTTTTTATGAGGAGAAAATATGGTTAACTGCATGAAAGTCAGTGTGGTCTCAGAGGAAGCAAACAATGTAGAATATAATCATGCATATTTGTTATAGTCACTTAGCTGAGGGCAGCCTACGAATGCAGTGTGATGACCAAGCAGGATCTCAGCCAATCTGCTGTTTTTATGATGTCCCCTTGAGACTACCATGTGGTTTGTCTCCTGCCTTTGCCCTGTTGGTTCACAAGCTGGGCAGACCTAGTCAAAAGCAGTTATTTTTGTGATGGCACTCCCTGTGGCTATGTGAACAATATTCATTCAAAGGCAGTTCCTTTTTGGATTAAAATAAAAAAGGGCCATCATATCATCAAAACAATGAAACTGAAACATTCAATAATAAATCCTTCCATACATTGAGATGGGAGGGGAAAAAATGAAAATGTTAATCATTCTTATTCAAAAATGAAATGAGTGGACACCAACTGGAATAAAAACTTGATATTGCTGGATTATTTGTTTCTTTCTATACCTGTGAGACAAGTTTTTCTAACAAAGCCACAGACCAAACTTTTAGACTTTTCCTAAAGACAGCTATTCAGTTCACTGAACAGAAGGATGAGGCAAAGTGGGGTCTAATCCTTAGTTCTCAGCAGTTCGGCTTTGGTGTAAGATCTATAGACAAACAGTTGTGGTCTGCCTAATTTATTAATCTTACCAGCTGCTCATATAGTCTGAACAGCTTGTGCTTTGCCAAGCTGAATTCAAACCATGTATTACAACCTGAGAGGTACCTGAAGTCCTAATTTTTACTGTTCCCCAATAGACAGCAAAAGCAAAGTGCTCAGAATAGGCCACCATACAATCTTTTATGGATCCTTCCTCCCCCTCCAACAGCCCCAGAAAAAAACATCCTATATGGACAGATGAAGTAGCCCATTGAATGAGATGTGTAGAGGACAGGCAATCCCTGAAAACTAGGTATTGACACCTTCTGTAAACAGAGGTCTTTCATCCATGGAAAATAGATCTTGGATCCAACCAGAAGAAATCTTATTATGATACAAATTTATATGGACCAGAATCTCCACTGCTTCAAAGGCATGTAATGTGATCCTTAGCTGGCAGGTATTTATTAGGAAGGATATTGACAATCTGGAACATGTCCAGAGAAGAGCAACCAAGATAATCAAAGGTCTGGAAACCAAGCCTTATGGAGAATGACTGAGGGAAGTGGATATGTTTAGCTTGGAACAGAGAAGACTGAGAAGTGACATGATAGCTAACTTTAAATATCCAAAGGTAAGTCATGTAGAACCTGCAGCAAACCTGTTTTATGCTTCTCTGGAGACCAGAACACAAACCAATAGATTCAAAATACAAGAAAAGAGATTCCATCTAAATATTGGGAAGAACTTTTCTTAGTGTAAGATCTGTTCAGTAAAAGACTACATTGTCTCAGAAAATGATGGATTCTTCATTTTTTGGAGATCTTTAAGCAGAGGTTGGATGGGCATCTTTCAGGTATGTTTTAGCTGGATTTTCCTGCACAGTTGGGAGTTAGAACAGATTACTCTTGTGGTTCCTTCCAACTCTCTGATTCCTCCATTTTTTTTTCATTCATATATGCATTCTGCAAATTATTATTTTTTTTTAAAAAAAGAAAAGTGTTCTCCCCATGAAGAGAAATCATGAAAGTTTTTATTCATTTTTCAATTATTTTTCATATTCTTTTATTTTTCTTTTTGTGATTTGTGTAGAGATGTGTGTATCTGTGTATGTAAGCAAAACCATTTGCAGGGAAATTAAGTAAAATACATTTAAAAACACTATTCATGAACAATTTCACCAAAAAAATGTCCTAAAATACAAGGAAAAATGATATTTTCTCATGTAGGACAAGAAAATTTGCTGGGTCTTTATATCCCTAGTATTCATATATGTAGGCATAAAAGAAAAATTACAGTTAAATAGCAAAGCAAAGGTACAACAAGAGCTTAAGTACATACATGTTAGTATATCCAAATATACCCTTAAGCTTGGATAGACAGCCTTTTTCAATGTCATGGCAGGCATTCTCTCAGGGTAGTTTGTGAGGGCCAACAGTAGTAGCAGATGAAATTGAAATCACAGGTGCCTGTGACCAGAGTCAAATGTAGGCAAATGCCCTTGCTGAGTTCCATGGTTTGGGTAAAATTTTTGTGAAAACAGCATATGTTACTAGACAGGAAACCTGAAAAATGTCAGAGGGATGGATGTGGATGCTCATGAGTTATTGTAAATGAAAAACAGTTGAAGACTCCCTATCTCCTTCCTTTGGCTTTCCTCAATTCAGCTGGCACCATAATCATAGGAAGTACAAGAGTACAGAAATAGATGATGGGTGTACAGTAAGCAGTGGCCAAAGGCTGTGGACATCCAGATGTTTTGAAGCAAGGACCTAGTGCCATACCTTTGCTGGTTTCGCAGACGCCACCAAAATAACTTTGACTTGGGAAAGTAAACTAACAAAGAGCACTAAGAAGTCAATAAGCCAGTTACCACCAGAAGGAATTGCGCATCTACACGGGGAGGCGGAACAAGGTCTCAAAGCATTACAACAAATAGTTACCACATTGAGGTAAAACTACTTCTTTCTCTTTTGAATCAACGAAATATAATAAGATTGTGTAATACCATGGAATTATCAATCTGTTCATGGAATATTAATGGAATGAATGGCCCGATCAAGAGAAAAAGAGTTTTTAACTTTTTAGAGAAGCAGAAAACGGAGGTAATATGTATACAGGAAACTCATTTGTTAGAGAGGGATAAAAAATATTTACAGAATAACAAATTAGGAGTATGTTATGCAGCCTGTAATCAAAATCAAAAGAAGAAAGGGGTGGCAATATATATTAAAAATAGATTTCAATCTAAATTAGTCTATAAGGATACTAAGGGCCAATTTATAGCAGTTGAGATTAATTGGAATAATGAGAAAATATTATTAATCGGGTTGTATGCTCCCTTAAAAAATCAACAAGGTTTTTATGAGAAGGTTTTAGAACTTATTATACAAATAGATTACCAGAAAATAATTTGTATGGGAGATTGGAATGGGGTCATTGATGATAAATTGGACAGAAAGCAAAAATCAACTAAGAAAATTAGAGTTAAACATGGGAACTTACCCAATAATATTAAAAAAGGGCTTCAAACATTGAATTTCGTGGATGTATGGCGATTGAAACAAGATTATACATATTACTCAACATATCACCAAAGTTGGTCTCGGATTGATATGATTTGGACAACTAAAAGCTTGGCTAATTCAATAGATAATATTTGGATACTGCCCAGATTAATTTCTGACCATTCTCCATTATTGATGAGGTTTACTCAAAAGAAGAGAAGCTATAATTGGAGGCTTAATGAATTTTTATTAAGAGATAGTAAAGTTATACAAGACATTAAGGAGGATTTGAAAAAAAATGTTTGATAATTTGCATAAAGGAACTAAAATAGAGATGGTCTGGGATGCTATGAAAGCATATATTAGAGGGATTTTGATAAAAAAAGAATATGTACATAAAAAGCAAAAAAGGGATAAAGAAGATAAATTACAATTACTTCTTAAAGAGAAAGAAGAAGAATTGAAGATGGACCCCTCAAATAAAAAAATTCAAAAGGAAATTCAGGTAATACGTACTCAAATAACTACGTTGAATTTGGAAGAGATTGAACGTAAATCTAACTATGTTAAGCAAAAAGAATTTGAATTTGGTAATAAAGCTTCTAAATGGCTAGCATATAAATTACGTAAGAAAAAGGAAAAAAGTTATATAACACAGATTAGGGTTGATGATCGAATAATATCAGATCAAAATGAAATTATCTCTAATTTTCATAATTAGTTTATGAAATTATATTCAAAAGACAATTTAGGCCCTGGGGAAATTGGAAAAATTAAAAATTATTTAGAAAAAGGTAATATCCCCGAAATCACTGAAATTATGAGGAAAGGGTTAAATAAAAAAATATCATCTCAAGAGATAAGCTTTGCAATTAAGAAATTAAAATTGGGGAAAGCTCCTGGTACAGATGGATTAACGGCTTTATTCTACAAAATTTTTGAAGATGAACTGTTGGTACCTTTTTTAGAATTGGTTAATCAGGAAGGAATATTGGTGATTCCACCTTCATGGAATGAAGCAAATATTGTATTAATACCGAAAGAAGGAAAAGATAAATTGGACGTGAATAATTATAGACCTATTTCTTTGTTAAATTCAGATTATAAAATATTTACTATAATTCTGGCAAATCGATTAAAAATTTTTTTTGAGTGAATGGATACATCAGGACCAAACTGGTTTTTTGCCTAAGCGACAGATAAGTGAGAATTTAAGGTTATTAGTGAATATAATAGAGTACCATGAATATGTCCCAAAGGAATTGGCTCTTATCTTTATAGATGCCGAGAAGGCATTTGACAATCTTAATTGGAATTTTATGAAGGAAGTTATTAGAAAAGTTAATCTAGGTAAGCAATTTATCAATTGGATAGATTCTATATATAATAAACAAAGCGCGTTTATTATTGTTAATGGGGTAAAATCTAATAGAATCTTAATAGAAAAGGGTACTAGGCAAGGTTGTCTGATCTCCCCGCTCTTATTTATATTGACTTTAGAAATATTAAATAGAATAATTAGGGATGACTCTGAGGTAAAGGGATGTCAAATTCAAGGGGAAATGTATAAATTAAAAGCGTTTGCTGACGATTTGCTTATAATATTAAATGGCCCAATTAAAAGTATAGCAAAATTATTTAAAATTTTAGAGGAATTTGGAGAGGTAGCAGGATTTAAAGTGAATAGAAATAAATCAGTGATTTTAACTAAGAATATGGAAAAAGGGGTGCAAAAGAAATTGGAATTAATTTCAAATATCAAGATTGGGCATAAAGTTAAATATTTAGGTATTTTTATTACAAGCAAAAATTTAGATTTGGTGAGTAATAATTATATCTCAATATGGAAGAATATAGAAAATAAATTAATCATATGGTCAAAATTGAAACTTTCTTTGTTAGGACGTATTGCAGTAATCAAGATGAGTGTTCTCCCTAAATTATTGTATATATTTCAGACTATTCCAGTATTGAAAGATGAGAAAATTATTGAAGGGTGGTGTAAGAAAATTAAAAGTTTCTTATGGTTAGGGAAGAAGCCGAGGATTAACGAAAAATTTTTAATGGATAGCAAGGATAGAGGGGGTTTGGCGCTACCCAATCTTAAATTATATTATAGATCTTGTGCTTTGAAGTGGATCCTGGATTGGAGAAATACAGAAAATGTAAGATTATTAACATTGGAAGGTGCATCTAATAAATTTGGTTGGCATGGGTACTTATGGTACCACAAAGCATTAGAAGATAAAGAATTTAATAAAAATATAATCAGAAAGAGTTTATTGAAGGTGTGGAATATTTACAAAAAAAAAATTATTTAAAGAAGCCAAGATGGATTTCGGTGCAAGAAGCCATTTTTAAAGAATTATATACTACAAATAGGAAATGTTTGACATATGAAGAAATACTGTGTAAACGAGGGGGTAAAGATGAATTGTTAACATTGGATGAATTGAAAGAATTGGGATTTAAAGGGAATTGATTACATTATAGAATACTTCATGAAATGTTTAAGAAAGATATTGCGGAAGATGGAATCCAGGAGAAGGGTACAGATTTTAAAGAATTAGATATTAAATATCTAATTGGCAGCGATCACATCATTGGGAAAATATATCACATATTATTAAAATTAGAAACTGAACAGATAATAATTAAGGATTTTATGATTAAATGGTCAAGGGATCTGGGATATACTATTGAGTTAGCTGAATGGAGAAAGACCTGGAATATAAACGTAAAATTCACGAGAAGTGTACATTTGAGAGAAAATTTCTATAAAATGTTATATCGATGGTATATTACACCACAAACTATTGCCAGAATGTTTAGCAATTATTGTAATAGATGTTGGAAATGTGGTAAGAAATTAGGAACAATGTATCATATGTGGTGGGAGTGTAAGAGGGTAAAGGAATATTGGGGAAGATCATAATTTAGTTAAAAATATATTGGAACTCGATTTGAAACTTAGTCCGGAGCTATATTTGTTGAATATGTTTGTGGGAGCTAATAAAAAGTACCAGAAGCAATATGGTAGAATTCTTCTGTATATGGTGACGGCCGCAAGAATTGTCTATGCTTCCAACTGGAGAAGTCAAGAGATACATTCGCAGGATCAATGGATATTGAAATTATATGAAATGTTTCAAATGGATTTGTTGACTGCATTAATGGATGATAAGACTGATAAGGTTAAAGTCGAAAAGGAATGGTCCTTAGTGGCCAAAATCTGGAAAAAGGACTGGAAAGAGGTTTATATAGAATGAGGGGTTTATATTAATATTACTATTTGTTATTTCTGTATGTGATACTTGTTTATATTTTTTTTATCTATGTCTGTATGTTTTTTTATTGTCAATAAAAATATTTTTTTTAAAAAAAGAAGTCAATAAGCCTAGCCACATATGCTTCAGTATCATTCCAGTTGGTGACCCCGATCAAATAATTCACTGTGATTAGAAGCTACGTAAAATGATTTGATGTGATTAGAAACTAGAGGAGCTGCATACCTCAGCTCTCTTTCAGTACTCACGTGGATTGTTTGGAGAGAAATACGTCCTATTTGCCTTCTAAGAAATGAGTTATTATTCACAAAAATGCTGTAATTGGGAAGTTACTCTGTACAAATTTTGTATGTGGATGATTAGCAAATAAAATAAATATATTTCCTGCACAGGAAGCAGCTTCTTCTCTGCAGAAAATTTTGTTGGGTGCATAAAAGCTTTTCTTCTGTAGAAAATGCTGTTTTCTGTGCTAAACAAACATGTGTGAATTCTGCTCACAATAAGTCCCAGTCATCAGTCCAAGATTTTTTTGTCAGGATTTCTCAACACTTGAAAAACAATTTTTTCAACCACTTTTAAAGTGTTTTCAGCTATTCTTTCCATTCTCATAGTACCAAATCTAAAGCTGAATAGAAGTGGGACTGTAGATAAACATGCCTGCTTCTTAACAGACACAGGGCTACGTCGCATGTAAGTTGGATCATGGAAGTCCTTGTGACAGATATAAAACTTTAGCGGCAAGATTGTCAGTCTCCATTAAATGTTATAAACTTCTTCCTGTAATGCATGATCTTTTGGAAGTTTGCTGAAATAAAAAATAATACCAAGATGGCTTAGACATATTTATAAAGCTATTATTGGTGTTATTGGAAACTAACTTTATTTGGTTTTTTTACAGTCAAATGCTTCTCATTCTGAGGCTGGGCAATGATATTAAAGCTGTGCTAGCTGAAATAGCCTTGTAAGACACTTCAGTGTGTCTCAATAAAAAAAAAAAAAAAAACACTACAGAAGAATTCAATCAGTTCCTGGGAGAACTTTGTGATGTGAAGAAATAATTGAGTGCTTGACATCTAACTTCATAGGTCAAAGCTTGAAAAGCCAATATCTCAGCAATAAACTGAGATAAAATTGCGGAATTCCAGTTTGGGAGGTAGTCTTGTGGTTCTGCTGCATAGATTGAATTTGTGACCCAGATTCCAGAAAGTACTTAATTTCTATAATAAGAAAACAAACTGTTGACACAACTCTTTCAAACAGCATCACTAGGGTAGACAGCCAGGTAGAAACAAACCATGATTAGTGATGAAGCAAATATTTATGCTCTGTATTTCCAAGACTGCAAATTCCAGAAAATCAACACATATATAGCACCATACATTATGTGGAGCTACTGTGGATCCCTAAATAGAAAAAATTCAAAAGCACTGACTTGTTTCAGAGGATATTGTTTAATTAATTCGATTGCACAGAATAGCATATTGGCCAGGAGGTAAATGAGAAATTTTGATGAGCACATTAGACTGGATGACTGCATAGTGGGCAACTGGATTGTGCTTTGAAGAGAAAGCACAATGAATGCTAGTTCTACTTGAGAGATACATGGGAGATAGCCTGCAGTTTAAAGCAGGTATGATAATGACATGTAGTTCCTGTATAAGGAGGAACAAAGATATCTTTTTGCCTGATATAGGGCAACAAATGGTGTCCATACCCATAAAATGTAAGACATCCAAAGCCAAGCAAGTGTTTAGACAGATGAGATAGAAGGTCTCCCCGTTTCTAGTGGTGGAGGAGGAAGAGGAGGAAGAGAACAACTGCTACTACTTTGAGGAGCACTATCATTACTACAGTAGCCCCTCCACATTTGTGAAGGTTTGAGGTGCAGAACCCTTGCAAAAGTGGGAAAACTGTGAATAAATCTCCCCCCAGCAATTCCCCTTCAGAGCTCCCCCTCCCATTCCTTTGCCTCTGGCCTTGGTATTAAGAGGGAAGAAAAAAAAGACAAAGTAAAGGGCTTACCAGTACTTTCCCCTCTGACAGAGAAGTGCAGAGTTCTGGCATCCTAGTTACTTCTGGCAGCCATCCTGAGAAAGGAGGGGTAGGTGCAAAATAACACCTGACCAATCAGAAACCATTACACATCAGAATGTGCAGCCACATGGCAGAAAGAATATGCCTCCAGCAGAGGGGAGGGGAGGGGAGGGGAGGGCTTTGCTCACCCAAAAGGGAAAAAAAATCCATTTTAAAAACAAAGCTTTGCCAGCCTGGAGTGAGAAATGCAAGAGAATGGGGGGAGCACATGCCTCATGAATAATCAAATTTGCAAAGGTCAGCCCCATGAATCTGGAGGGAGGACTGTACTTAAATAGCTTATCATTTGTTGTCCTGTCATTATATTTATGTTGCAGGAGCCCTATATCATTAAAACCTGCAGCCTGAGGCATTTGCCTCACTTTGCTTAGTGGTATAGCTGGCCCAGCTATGGATACATAACTAGCTAGTCCACATGATTCATATCTAGTAAAGATGCACAGTCTGTGTATAAATAAGGAACAACACTCTTCTGTAAGCTAACTATTCACAATACCCTAAACTTAGGGATGATGCAAAGCTAATTACAGACATGAAATTTCACTTTTCAATGAAGATTGCATATGTACAAATAATGGAAAAGATCTTGACAAAGGAATATTTAATTTGTATGCCTAGTTTTGGTTAATCCAAATCTTTTCTCATCCGATATATCAACACAAGCAGCAAAAAGACATTTTAAATCCAGTCTCTGAAGCTGAATGCCCAGACTGTATGAAGATATCTCATGAGAATGCTCCAAGTTCCAAAATCTTTTTTTTTTCCCCTTGTTCTCACATCTACCGTGTCAGTGTCAGGTCAGGTGCAGTCTGGTTGCCTCATTTAAAGCTTTGGTGCTGCAAAGATGACATCAGAGTATCTGAAACTGTAATTTGTGGCATATATGGTCCTGGATATTTGCATCCATTCCCAATTGGATCTGTATCTGTTTAGAAACAATGAAATCAAGAGAACTTCAGCTAACCATGGCTATTTTATCACTCATTGATGTCTTCTTTTTTAAAAATATATTTATTAAACTACAGATGGGACAACCGAATCCTTGAATCCTCAGCAAGAATTCGAGATTTGCGAATCCGAAGCCCTTGGCCAAAATAGGAGAACCGAATCTTTTTCATCCATCAACCAAATAGTTTGTTGGAGACCAGGATGACTGAAACCCTGGGAGACCAGACAAACAAGGGGAAATGGTAAATAGGTGAGTTTTTCTCTTAGAGTAATAACAGCCTTTGCCAACAATTTCAGAAATTACAATTGGGGTTGTATTCTAAGATATTTAAATTGAACATTTCATATTTAAGTTCAGCACTTGACTGGAAGGTGCAGGCTTGAGATTTCAAGGACAGCTGAAAGATTTCTTTGCATAACTCCCTTGCAAAGCTCTTTCATACACAATTCTGGGGTTTGTAGTTTTACAAGGGGCCACAACCTTCTCTTCCAAAGTGTGCTAGTGTATCACGAAACTACAAACCCAAATGCCAGAAGGAGCTATGCAAAGAAAAGTCAATTTTGACCTCGATTATCTCTGTACTGTAGTATGTGGTCCTGTTTACACAGGCAGGAGAATGTGGGATTAATAATCCACATTTTCCTGCTTGTGTAGAAAGGGCCTTCATGTCATTTTCAATCTGGCAAGATCCTGAGGCAAAACTATGACAATTGTCCTGGCCTGATTTCTTCAGAGGGAGGTTTGCCTTTTCCTAGGCTTTTGCTAAGGTTGAGAGAGTGTGTCTTGCCCAAGATTATCTTTCTTTCCCTTGCTGTTTAAACCCTTTTTAATAAAAAGATTTGAAAGATTTGAGATTCATGAGATTCATGGATTCCCAGAACCTTCCAGGGATTTGGATCCAGATTCAGATTTGGAAAATTCTGGATTTGTCCCATCCCTGTATTAAACCAAATTGTCTATATATAAAACTACATAAAAGGATTACAACAAAAACATACATAAAACATAGCACAATAAAAAACTAATAGAATGCAAACTGAAAAAGGGTCACAAAGACAAAATATAACACAAAAAATAAACTATGAGTAGTTTGTTTGTTTGTTTGTTTTTGGGTGTTACATACCATCTATACCATCTATTTTATAAAAATTTTCTCTGAGATTATAACTCAATGTACATGTAACATCTTTAGACCACATTCTTTCCCATTGGTCCAAATGTATATATGATGGCCCACTTTCTGTGCTTATTTAATCATGCAATCTTTAATTGTCTCATCTTCCATTTCTAACGTTAGCAACTTCTTATTATCCCACATTGTCTTAAGTGGGTCTTCCATCAGTATGGCTGAGTTAGGCTCCAACCCTTCATTTTGTTCCCAAATTGCATTTGATCTATTCCTTTAGATATCAAGGAACAACTGTATCTACTGAAATAGATTTGCTTAGCTTCTTTACAGAGGTGTTTTTTCGAGGGGAGGGGGATAGTTAAAGGAAAGAAGCCTTTTCATTGAACTCAGAATCAGATTATATTTGGGCAACCAGATATCTTTGTGGCCTCTCACCTTTGCTTCTACACGGAATGTCACATACAATTTAAGTGAGCTAGGTGGCTATTACTATACTTTTCTTGGTGGTTTGTCTCAAAGAGTGGTGGTTTGACCTCTAGAAGAATTTTGAATCCATCTTTTGCTTAGTCAGCAATCCCCAAGAATATGAGCATCCTTGCTTGCATTCAGTCTGAAATTCATGCTGGATTAACTGTTTCTTGTCTACAGTTTGAAAATGTTTTTCTAGAAGTTTTGGTATTAGTACATCAGTGGCTGAAAACAGTTCATTTTGTGAGTTTTCTACTTAGCAATATAGAGAGATAGTAAAACAAGGCAGCTTTATCAGAAAAGTCAACAGATGTCACTTGGATTGTTTGCCGTCTCTGATATATTGTTCAAGCTGTGACATATAAAAGACTGTACTCTTCAAAGTAGTAATGCCGAACTATGAACACAGGTTAATTCCCTACTTAGTTATGGCTTCATTGACTTTCCTTGAGTAAGTTACCATTCTGGGCATTATAAATTAGACAAGCAAGGCTATTCATAAGTTGTACAGTATGTACTTTGAGTGAATTAAAACAGATCAGTCTTTGGGATCTCCAGTTGAAAGGATCAGGAAGCAGATGATGTGAAAGATCTCGGCCTTAAATTTGAGCCAGCTACTGTAAATCAGTATGGAAAATATGGGTTAGAATAATTTTCCCTATTATAAAGCTGTTTCCCCACTTTAATTATAAAAGCTGGCATTGTGTCTAAAAGACTGGGGATACCATTCTATATTCACTTGATTTGGGAGTGAGCTTCATTGAAATCAAAAGGATTTATTTCCCAGTAGGCATGTCTAGGGTAAAACTTTTTTTATAGTCTTATAATTTTATTTCACCTCTGGCCTAGTGGTAACAGCATTTCTACATATGTCTCGGCAGAATGAAGCCCCCATGAGGATTATTCGCTGGTAACCGTGCATAGGACTATATCCTAAATAGTCTTAAGCAAGCCAAGCTCTCCCACCTTTATTTATAAAATCGGGATTCATTTTGTTTACATACCTGACAGGGGAAATGTATGGGTAATGTATATGGAGAATATTTCATGGTAGTTTATATTAACTGCTCCCTGCATATAGAAATACAGTGTGTTTTTCCCTTCCATTCTGAAGTCTATCTTCTTCCTGAGACACTCATTCTTTCACACATATGGAATTTCTTTGCAGAGGCACATTCAAACTTTTCAGCTCCACATTACTTCAGCCTGATGCAATCTGGTGTTTAACATAGCTCAAAACATTCAACTTCATATACATTCAAACTGATACCATACAGTTCTAAAGCTTGAAGATTTGAATATTAAACTTCCTGAAAATAAGGCAGCATGATGTAAATTATATTTGCTTCTCAGTCATTGTTCCAATTCATTCTCTCAGGCTTGCCATCATTCCCCCACCCCCTTGAATTACACTTCACTCCATTCAGGGAGGGAAAGAGTACCTGGACTTTGTATACTCCTTCCTCTCTCAATGTTTAGTCAAATCATGCCTTACCTGTAATCTTTTTAAACCAAAATGGGGGAGATATCATCTAAAGTAAGGAGACTTTACCTCCTCAGCCTCCACAGTTACTTGTTTGTTTTATTCTTGATCTTTGCTAAAAAGCAATTGGAAAAAGTTCAGTCTGCATCCCAACAAATGATACTAATATACTCTATCACTTTGACCCATGCCTAATGTTTAATGTAATCTGAGTTTAAATATAAAGAGGGAAGTGTTATTCTACAAAGAAAGCTAAGTAATTGCTGGGAAGAATGCAATAAAGGCAACCTTAATGGTGTTGTGTTTCACTATGACTTGTCATAACTGATAGGATTAATGTGCTAGTCAATAGCTACAGGCAAAACAGGTAATTTCAAACATATATCAACAGTGAACTAAAAAGATTATTCACCTGACGTAAATAGGAATGCTGACATATGGTCTGTGCTGGTGATAATTATGGAAACGTATTTTGCAACAGGAATTGCATATAATTCTTTTTTAATAAAAAAATCTAGGATTGTGGAATTTAAAAAAAAGCAGTAGTCTCACCATTTATAGAGGTTAGGAAATTTAGTGTTCTGGACTACAGTCAGTCGTGTGGGGAAGGGGAGGCAAGGAAGGTGGTTCACCCCAGGCAGCAGTGCTTTGGGGGCATCCCAGCCTGTAGCCATACCTCCGAGCACCCTGGCCACGCCCCCACACACCACAGCCACGCCCCCACACACCATAGCCACAGTCACACCCACAGCGGCCACACCCCTTGCACTGTGGCCCCTCCCACTCCCCTCCCCACATTCCAAGCTTTGCCACTGACTACAGCTCCATGAAACCATCATATAACATGGTGATTGTGTTTGCTGAGCAATGCTGAGAGTTATAACCCAAAGAACCCACCTTGGAATGTTTCCATGGAGATGAGATTACATGCTCCTGTGAGATAAAAGGCTATGCTGACAGTAGTAGTGCTGCTAGTAGGATGATGAGCAGCAGCTGTGGGTCCCTGTTGCTCAGGGTGGAGATGAGTCCTGCAGCTCAAAAGCTCCCCCTGCTGCCATGGACTGAGCAGGCGCAGACGTCCCTCTGCCTGCTCCTTTAGGACAACAGGGATCTGATTCTGTGCCTGCTCCTTTGGAGCAACAGGGATCCGACTCTGAAGAGGCTCTGGAGCCTGGTTCAGTAAGCCCCAAATCAAGGCAGAGACTCAAGAGGGCTGTGCAAAGGGAGGCTTCCTTGGCTAAGTTTAAGAAGCGGTGACCGGACACACCTATGCCTGGGGCTATATAACTGCCTGCCTGGAAGCTTCCCTTTGCTTATGGCAAACTTCTTACAAGCCCTCCTCTTGCCTATACCTTGCTCCCAGCACCTGGTTCCTGATACCTTGAATTGATCTCTGGCTCTTGACCCTTGGCTTTGGAACTCTGACAACAGCTTTGCTTGGCGCTCTGATAAATGAACTTCCTTGAGTAAATGTTTGCTTGTCTCCTTCCAGCTGAACTTTGCTGGCTATCCCACTCTCTTCTCCGGGCTGGCTCACCACCCAGGTCTCTGACCTTGACAACTTCCACACTACACTGTATTATTTTTCTGCTTTCAATATTCTGTGGAATTCTGGTGTTTGTAGTTTACTGCACCCCAACAGCTCTCTGGCTGAGAATTCTAAATGCCCATCCCTAAACTGCAAACCCCAGGATTCCACAGGATGATGAAAATGGAATAATAGCACTATAACAGTGTAGTGCAGAAATGGCCTAAATGTGTCAAACATCACTTCATTTGCTGGGACCACTATACATTCTCCATTGCACAATGGGTCAATATAAGATAGACATTGCATGGTGCTGGTATTTAGTAGAATGGCGATACAGTGTAAGCATCACCTAACTACATAAGTGTAGCTTTATTCCACTCAAGAATGATATAGGTTCTCAGCCCTTATGTCTTAAATTCCATACCATATCTAAAGGCGATTCTATGTAAAAACTGTAATTCACATTTAGGAGATTCAATCTGCATTAGAATCCAAATGCTTTGTTCTTCAAGAGGCAACAGAACAGTACCTTACTCTGTTAATGTTGAATGTATAAGTAAAGCAATTTGAGAGAAGATAGTTTTGAAATGATTATCTTGTACATAATATAGAAGATGGTCTTGAAAAGCATTCTTTTCCTTTTTTGAGAAAACTTTCTCCTACTCTTAAATTCTGATCAAGCTCCCTGACAAAGGCAATTCAGTCTTCCACAACCATCTCTCCCCTGTGATGGAAAAAGCCTCTAGGCTCAATATGGGGGAGCTACAGAGCAGGAGGCACTTCAGACAAGAAAATTGCTCTACGAATGTCAAGATACTCTTCTACTCATCAACCTACAGCAGCTTCTACAATGATTAATGAAAATTGCACAAACACTGGTGGGTGCTCCAAGAGAGAGCCACGCACACCAGCAAAGTTATTGAAATAATCAAATCAAAACAAAACAAATAAATCACTATACTATTTTATTCTCCAGTTTTCCCCACCTCCCAGTTTCTTTCTCTTTCAATATCCTGATACTGTGCTCATAATATTCAGACAGCAAAGATATACAGGAAGCAGCTATTGGGCATGTCTATTTTAAAAAAGAAATCCCCATATATGGTTGGTAGTTAGGATTAAGTGCTATGGGTAGACAAGGAAGAGAAATTACATTTAAATGTGGTTTTGCCAGCTGCAGTAGTTGCAGGACTAAGGTAGTACAAACCACAGCTTGCAGCATATCAATCTGCAAAATAACAACAACAATAATAATAAATCTGGTGGGACAACTTGTCAGGTGGACCTCACCTAGATTCCTCAGGATTTTCCTAGGAATTTTGGAGCAGTTGGAGCCTATATTATTCTACATAATACAGTAAATCACCAATAGGCACAGTTCACTGCTATTTCTCATTCTTTCTCTTCAATACCCTGTAACTGGGGGTGCGATGAGGTGTTTGTGATATCAAAATGAGTCCTTGGGCCCCACATTGGGAGAAAGGCAGGATAAAAATTAATTAAATAATTAACTAAATGATTAAATAAATAAAATAAGACTGCACACAATCATGCCAATTATCTATTGTTAGAATGCATTAGTCTTCCAGACAGGGTGGCAGATGGATGCTTTTAGCTTGCTGTCTGCAGCTAGAAGAGTTTTTGTGGTTAATGTCCCAGCCAGAGGGATCTGTGGCTGGTGAAACTTGTCTGGATTAAAGAGAGAAAGAAGGGGATTGTTCACCAGGGTCTGGAATTCTTGTTACTTCCCTTTACTCATGAGAAAACACAAAATGGATGAGGAGGGAGGCAGGGAGTTACATCATCACTCTTACCATGAAATGTAGCTGTTCAGATCTCAGAGATCTGAGAGACACTAACTCAGCACCTGCCTTTTAAAACAATATCTAAATAATTATTTTTAATATTTAAGAATTCTTCTGATTAAGACAGTCATACAGAACCTTTCCATGCTGCCTTCGTTTTGCAACTAAATGTGTTTAACCTATAAGATCTGTACTTAAAATGAAAGGACTGGAAGTTGACGTGTTTAATGGGAATTAACAAAGATTTTAAAACTAGGTATTTCTTTTGATTATTGAATTTTCTTACTCATATGACTGAACTGAATTTTAGTGAACAAAAGCACAGCATGGGGAAATAGAAGCACTATCTCTTTGAAGTACATAAGATGCATCAAGATAACAGCCTGATTTTTAACTATTTAAATACTGGATTCAAAAAAAAAAAGAGAATCTCAAGACCTTTTTTCAACTCCACTCTGAAATCTGTCCTTGAGAGAACAGGAACTTCCAGACATGATGAAGAGATTGACAGCAGATTTGACATGAAGTTTGAAGCTGGAGATTGCTGGATCAAAGAAGGAACTGTTGAAGGATGTTGTGCAATGGGTGGAGGAATGTGGGGCTAATTCTGAAAAGATGGAGGGTGAAAATTACCATCAATAACCCCTGATCATGTGAGCCTTCAATTGCAGCCAGCCATGCAGAAAGGCTTGAAGTGTGATCTATGTGCTTCCTCCCCTACCGCAGCATAGAAGAAAGGCCAGCTGTACTTCAGAAGGACGAAGTGTGTCCCTTGCACTCTCTTCCACAGGCAACCAGTTGTGCACAGAGAGGAGCATTGGGAACACACTTCCATCCCAGCAGAGGCACTGCTGGGATTTTGACAGAATGATGCACAACAGTGACCATTTCCGCACTAGCCCGTTATAGCACGATGATTCCACTTTCAACATCCTCTGCAATCCTGGGGTTTCAGAGGATGTTGAAAGTGGAATCATCGTACTATAACAGGCTAGTGCGGAAATGGCCAGTGTCATCCTGCAGAAAGGGCCTCAGAATGAGTGAAGGATGAAAAACAAAGGTACCCCATTCCAAGATAATTCTTTTATAATAGAAAATTGGAAGGAAAAGGGAATAATAACAAAGTTTAAACAAGAGAAGTTGAGCAGATTTGGAGGAGAAAGGCCATGGTAAGGATAGAGAAAGAAGAAAGCAAGAGATAAATTTAAATGTAAAACAAAATGAAATGAAATAAATAATGTCTGGCTGAAATGAGGCTATGAGGCTGGCTACAGGTAGAGGATAAAGGAAAAATGGACATGGGGATGATTTTGATATGAATTTTATGTGAAGAACTCTTGTTACCAGGCCATACACCGCTACTCTTTGATATGGTTTAATTGGCAGGTGTGATTTAATTGGCATGAAATATAAATTATATCCTGCTATGACTGGCAGCTTGCTGGTAAAGAGAAACTGGCTGCACACGTGTAAGTTGCAAAACTAGGTCACAACAAGATCTCAGGGCTTTACTAGGTTATGGTCAGAGAAGCCCTGGACAAAAACTTGCAGATGTCTCTCAATTACACAAATAATTTGCTTTTTCTGCTTTCTACTTTTTTTTTCATTTTCTTTTTCTCTCATTCTCTTTTCTTTATTTCCTTTTTTTCCCTTCATTTTCTTTTTAGGTATTTGTAGGATATTTGAAAACTTTGAAAAAAAGTACTAAAAAAAACTATTGCTGGAATGTGTAGATGTTGCCTCTAGGCATATTTCTCTAGACACTCTTGGATGAGACTGTGGCATAAATGGACCAAGAAAAAGAGTCAACCTGCTCATCTACTCACATACCTAAAGTCACATTTTCTATTTCAGACCAGAAATTAATACATTTAGTTTCTAGATGCAGCCTTAGCTATTGGACTATGAAGTCTCTGGTAGGAATCTCTGCCATAAATTTATCAAGTGGTCTTAAGCAAGCCACTTTCTCCCAACCTCAGTCCCACCCTCCATCAATCTGTCACAAAATGTAACAATACTGACTTATCTACAGGATTGTTGTAAAAGATTACAACTAAGTAATGCATTGTGAGTATTTTGAACATTTGAAAATGCTAGATTAGTGTTAAGTTATTGTCATAAGGAAGCTTGAACTATTTCAATTGCAAGCACTTATTTTATAGGATTCCGCCAGAATTGATATTGGTCAATAAATTACAAATTTACTTTTAGGTGGACCTGTCACCAGTGGCTCCTCTTCATCCTGGAGAGAAGGGATTAGTGGGTTGTCACAGGGTTCAGTCCTGAGTCCAGAGCTATTTAACATCTTTATCAATGACTCAGATGAGGGAATAGACGGCATTTTTACCAAATTTGCAGATGACATCAAATTAGGAGGGGGAGCTAATACCCTGAGGACAGAATCAGAATTCAAAATAACCTTAACAGATTAGAGAGCTGGGCCAAAATCAACAAAATGAATTTTAACAGGGAGAAATGTAACACAGTTGGACAAGAAAAAAACAAACAGACACAGATATAGGATGGGGGACACCTGGCTTGACTATAATACATTGAATGGATCTTGGAGTATTAGTAGATCACAAGCTGAAAGTCTGTATCAGTTGGAATATCGTGTGTGTGTAAACAGAAGTAATAGTACTCTATCCTGCTTTAGTCAGATCTCACCTGGAATACTGGGTCCAGTTCTGGGCACCACAGTTCAAGAAGGATATTGACAAGCTGTAACATGTCTGAAGAAGGGCAACCAAAATGGTAAAAGGTCTGGAAACTATACTCTGAGAGGAGCAGATCAAGGAGCCTGGTATATTTATCCTGGAGAAGAGAAGCTTGGCTATGTTTAAATATTTGAAGAAATGTCATACAGAAGATGGAGCAAGTCTGTTTTCTTCTGCTCCAAAGACTAAGACATGAAACAATGGCTTCTAACTTAGGAAAAGAGATTCTATCTAAACATTGGGAAGAACTTCCTGATGGTAAGAGCAGTTTGACAGTGGAATACGCTACCACAGAGTGTGGTAGAGTCTCCTTCTTTGCGGGTTTTAAACAGAGGCTGGATGGTGATCCATCTGGAATAATTTGATTGTGTATTTCTTCATGGCAGGGGGTTGGACTTGAGGGGCCTTGTGGTCTCTTCCAGCTTTGATTCTGGGAAATGATCATGAACAAAGACCACTGAAGTAGCTGTTCCTTTGGAACTTTGCAATGCAGCAAATGAGTTGAGAGGAGATTTATCAGACTCTGTGATCAGGGTGTTCAGTTTCTTGGTTAGCTTTAGCAAATCTTTAACTTTGTCACTTCTATGTGCTTCTCTGACCACATGTCTGAATGAGAGGTGCCTAATTCAATTACATTGACAAGCTGATTTACTCTTACCACTCCACTTTTAGCAATCCTCAAAATAAAAGGACCTTTACAAAAAGAAGACAACTGCCTATCACATACCGGGAACAACATTATTCATTAAGATTTCTCTCATCTTATTATCCTGACAATAGTCAGGCAACTTTGCAGACTTGTCATCCAGATGTTTTACAGCATGGAAAAGAGTATATTCTATTGAAGTGGAACACATCTTTTGCCAAGTGTCACTCAAGTCTAGACACCCCAGTTATTGACTCTGGAAATGAGGGGAAAGAAACCTGAAAAAGTTCTAAAGAGTTTCACAGTAAGCCTCTACTACTGGGTTGCAATCTTATGTTGGAGGTAACCAAAAGACCCTCCATGTATTTTTTGCAGATGTTTCTGAATGGTTGAAGAATGATGCTGAGCATTCAGGGCATATATGCACAAATACAGATCTGCTCAATTCTCTGGGGTAAGATTTTCTGATTTATTAGCCTACATCTTAGCATTTATGTTCCTGGCTCCCCACTCATATGACAAGGCCTTCCTAATGTGTGTGTTTGCAGGGTTTCTTTTTTTCCCCCTGTAGAAATGTATATATCCTACTGAAATTTTGCACAGATGCAGAAAAAAGCCAGTTAATAATTAAGAGGGGCATTCTCTTTCCACATTAGAAAAATGCAAGGAAGTGTAGATGCTAATAAGAGAAAAGGACTACCCTCCCCGCAACATACACCTCTCACTTCCCAAGAACCTGTGTCTGATAATTATTATACCACAGCATTTTCTCCAGTCCAGCAGAGGCAATTAGTCTAATATACAATCCAGGTGAACAGACAGGGGGATGCCATTTCCCCTCTGTCATTCCTAATGATGATACTTTGCATTTAGCCACAATTACTTGAAATAAGCTTTTGCTTCAGTAGCTGCTTATTGACCTGTTTATTCACATTCTGCTCATTTGCAAGAGAGCTAAATTGCTGCAGCACTGCAAGATGTAGCTGTAGTGAACTGAAACAGTGACAGATTGCATCACTCCTTTAAAGAAGGAGGAGGAACGTGGGGAGAGAGAAAATTTAGAGTCAAAATATGCTGATAGTGCATTTGTGGAAGAAATCTTGAGAGCCTGCTAAATCTTTAAAGTACACAGAAATAGTGTGTGCACATGTATACACACACATATACACTGGGTATTGACAACCCTGCTTCCAGGTAGTTATAATTTGCTCAACAGATTCAGATGTTTTAGTGATATATACAAGTCCACAGGGAATAAATCAGCTCTCTTCATCACCTATTAAATTAGTGGTGGAATAAATATGTTTCTTATAGTAGCTAGAAGCCACAAATCACTCTACAAAAGGTCTAAGTTCTGCTACTGATTGCAGGACAAATGAATTTCAGGTGGGAAGGAGATTGTAGAAATGCAATGCATAGCTTGCTTAAAGCAAAACTCAGACTTAATTTGTGTGAGAGACAAGGGATGTTCTCAAATTAACTATAACAGAAGATGCACTAGAGGAGTGTAAGTAAGTAAATAAATAAATAGGGATTGCATGAATGGAATGATATATTCAAAATATATATAATTAGAACAACATAATCAAAACATACATTTCAAGATTATATCTGTTTCGACCAAAAGGGTCTTTTTTCAAAGTACAGAAAATATTTACAGCAACCAGTTCTGAGAGCAAACGTTTATCTCAATAATACATAAACCACCCCATATCATTTAACAGGAGCAATATTTTCACAAGCAAAGCTGTTACATAAATGATAGAATAACAAAAAATAGGTGTAAATAAGACAATAACTAAATAAGAAAGTACCAGTGAATAAAGACAAAGCCCAGAGTTTCTGCTTGCTTGCTCCTCTCATAGAATGCCTTCTGCATTCTATACATACAATCTCCCCCCTCCCTACCCATCTTTTTTTGGCACCTTTGGTGCTTTTTCTGATGGGATTCCTCATCGGTGTCTGTCTTTTGTTGTTGTAGTAGTCATTGTCTCAAATTAACTATGTGAGGCATGTAGAATTCAAAATAAGAATAGAGGAATACCATAACAAGGGGATTAGCACCTCCTTAAGCTATGGGGCACAGTCTAAAAAGAAATGTAAAACTTTCATTGACATGTCAGAAGGATTTCAAGAGAAGCCAATGGAGTCTGCAACACTAGCTAATTCATTAGAGACTTGAGTTTCCACAGTCTTCTCTCTTCAATCTTAGAAGCTACAATAAAAGTGGAATTAAAGACACATGTAAAATTGCTCCATAAAGTAAATAAATTCAGAGATAATTTCTTGGAACCTACCACTAAGAATAAACAAGCTAACTGAAGATCTAGTAATTCTATTAGATCTAAAACACTATGTATCTTACTGACAAGTGAAATTATCTTGGTTCTGTTATTAACAGAAACGTGAGGATTTATAAAGAGAAATTGTTTTATTTAGTACTTTTAAACTATTTGAATTATTCAGACTTTCCTGTGGATCTAGAGGATCAGGCAAAAAGAATCATAATCCCGTCATGAGAGGGAAACGCATCCCTTTACACCAGGAGTACCGACCAACTTTGGTTTTCTGGGTTTGAACAGATTCACCTAGACTATGATGCTGTTCACCGAAAAAATCAAACTATGATCTCTATGAGTGAATGTGTAGGCTCCTCAACTTCATCCCAAGTGTAATTCAACTCTGGCCTCCCATTAAGAAATAGTCCATATGTCTAACTTGAAATTTAGGTAAAACAAAGTGCATGAGGACAACAGCCTGGATCCAAGGTGTTCACACGCAGAATGGAGAAACACTAAGCCAAAAACAGCAATTGTTCCTATAAGAACAAACAGCAACTTTTTCTTGTGGAAAATATGAATGTTTCCACTTCAGTGTGGACGTTATTTTCACCATTTTTCTCTCCAAATTCTCAAACCCGTTTCAAGGTCTGAAGCAAATTCAACAGAGCTACTTTAATTCTCATGCAAAGAATGCACCCACCACTCTTCTGCTTTGATATGAATGGATAAGTCTATTTCTGATCCATATCTCTATCTACATGCATGCACTCATAAGTCAGTTCTGTCTTGCTTCTGGAATAATCTGAAGATTTTTTTTTAAAAAAAGTGCATAGTTAAATGCATTTAAATTATAGAGATATACAGTTTTCTGGATACATCATATTAAAGAGTGTTACCCTAAAAGGTGAGCAGCTTTGAGGTCCATCTGCAATGCCACCATTTCTTTGGAATTTGTGGAATTATAGCTCAAAGGAGGTTTGTGAGAGCAGGATCTTTTCATCAATGTATATCAGCACCAACTGCATAGACAACTCCAGTTAAAAAGTTAAACAGAATATTTTATTGGGAATTAACAAATGCACAAGAAATCAGACACTCTCAGGAACTATACAAGGCTATCAGAAAATAAATCAAGAAAGGTTAAGTAGAGAGAAATTGGGTGGAAAGGATAATAGTTACCAATCCTGAAGCAGAAGGTCAAAGTGGAGTGGCTCAGACAGTGCATCTGAGGGTAGCATGAATGAAAAGAGGTCTATGCATCATGTATCGCATCCAAATACTACAATTTAATGGGGCTGGAGCTGTGCTTTTTATACACTACTTCCTGCCCCAAATGAAGTTCATGAACAAAGCAGAAATGGCTTCCCCACAAAACTGACAGAATGGGCTGAATGTCTTAACTCTAGGTGACAAAACATTGATGGGAGCCCTGACAATCTCTTAAAGTTTTGGCCAGGTAGTGTGAATGGGGAAGGTCTCCAGGAGATATACTCACAGTAGGGGTCCCTGATTGTTTTAGCTGGACAATTTCTTCTCCTATATATTTTGGGAGTGCTCACAACTTAGTTTTAAGGATTATCTCAAGTCCATTAGAATCAGGCTTTTCTGCCTAATCATCTGTGAACTTATGACCTGAGTCTGAGATCATCCTGATCTGGGATATGCTTACAACCAGTGCACTTTCAAACATGTGTTCCAGACATTAAATATGTCCAATTATGAAAACAGTATATCCCCAAGAGTGGGGGTGTATAATGTAGTAACAAAAAGTTATAGGAAAATTGGAGCAACTTGAGAGAAAGGCAAGAAAAATGATAGGAGTTATAGAGAACAAAACATACAAGGAAAGGTTGAAGAATCTGGGCATATTGAACTTGGTGATGGGCGATGTGAATGCACTCTATAAATACCTCAAGGGCTGTCACAAAGAAGAGGTGGAAGGCCTGATCCCTGCTGCCCCATAGGGTAAGACCAAGTCTACTGGTTTGAGGTTACAGGAAAATAGACTTCAATTCAACATTAGAAGAATTTATTGACAGTAAGAGTGATTTGGTAATGGAACCAATTGTCAAAATGTACTTCTTAAGTGTTAGGAAACTGTAATGAGGAGAAGTCTGGAATGACAAGAATCTTTAGTTTAGCACTTATTCTACACAAAATTCACAGAAATTTGCAGAAATATTATTTTCTGCACAGAAAATACTGTAGTTTGGGATGTATTCTGTGAAAAAAATCACACTTTTGTTTTGCTTTGGCTAAAAATAGCATTTCTGTGTAGGTGCACGCAGTGTGTGTGAATTTTGTTCCAAATAAGTCTCAGGCTGTGAATTTGAAAATAGTATAAGACTTTCTTGCAACAGAAATGAGATTGCCACATTTACTTGTTGCATCCTTCAGAGTCGAAATTAGCAAAAAAACTAAATCCCTAAATGTTACTCATTGTCACTCAGTCCTTTACAACTTATTTTCATAGCTTTTTTACAGTATGTCAGATTTCATACTGAATAAGTGTACATTTCAATTTCCAGTCACCCTCTATTGTAGAGATCAACTTTTGAAAAATGGGAGCTTGTTTTATGTGACATGCCCATATAATCCACATAATCAGGACAGTGATTACCATAAAGAAGGTGACTAAACTTGAAACAGAGAGGGCAAGATAGTATACTCTTCGTCTTCGTATATTTGGAATTTAGAACACCTGAATAAGGGTCAAGTGGACCTCCTAGAGTCTCTAGATCATGTGTCCCGCCGTAAAAAAATGGACACGAGAGACTCCATTTAAATGATCGGGGTGTTATACAGAATGAAGCTGAAACAAGGTGTTATTGAAATAATTATATCTAACCTTGTGAATATCACTTTTCTTCTACTGTACTTTCTTGACTAGTTATAGTGTAATTATAATTGAAGTTTTAAATGGTAGGCAAGGGAGGTTCAAACCATATCATATAATTAGAGATGGGGGTATTTTACATTTAAGAACAACTGCTATCCATTTAACTCTTGGAGTGTTTCCCAGCTACAGAATTAGTCTGTGTGGAATAAGTTAATTTTGCACACTGCCTGGCTGCAGAGATTTCAAACCACTTATTTTAGAGCACCAGCTCATTTTGAACTTCCAGAGCTTAGGGCAAATTCATACATTAAGAATGCTTTGAGGCAGTTATTCTGGAATCTAACACTACTACTGCAACCCCTTCAGAAAAAGAGGCTCAAAACATGGGGAATCCCACCACCAAAGAAAGGTAGTACAATTGGTTGTTTTGATGGTGGACCACAATTCAAATCTCTGCTCAGACACAGAAACCCATTCAGTAGCCTTGGACATGTGACACTTTCTCAGCCTTAGAGGAAAGTAAGAGCAAACCTCCTCTAAATTAATCTTGCCAAGAATACGCTATTATAGGGTTGCTACAAACTGGGGTTGACCTGAAGGCACACAAGAACAGCAAGACTTGAAACAACAAAAACAACAACAGACTGGCTGCCAGTTAAATTCTTGTCAACTATTAGACCTAGTAGTACACACCTCAGGGACAGGAATCATGAAAACCTTCAGTTGTGGTTGGATTGTAGTTCCCAGAATTCCTTACTCTTGGTTATTCTGGCTTCAGCTTAAAGGCACATTGGAACAACAGCAACATTTGGGCAAAAAGCACAGAAGTCACCTTAGGAAAACTGCAACATTTCAGAAGGATAAATAAATGCATTCACGGAGAAATTGAGTCCAGTTTTGGTAGGCAGACAAAGAAAAATCAAAACCAAGATTACAGTTGAATAGTAAGAACACAAAAATAATTACCACATGAGTTCCATGACTTTCAAGTGGTTAACAATGACACTGAAACAACTGAAGATTTCTTGTACTTTGGTTCAATCATTAACCAATAGTCAAGAAATCAGAAGAAGAGTAAGGCTTGGAAAGACATCCATGAAGACACTAGATAAGATCTCAAGAATAAAGAGATATCAAATACCAGAGTCAGAATCATTCAGGTTGTAGTTTTTCCAATTTTTTTGTACTGTTGAGAAAGTTTTACAAACACCATGGACTTCTAAAAAGACAAATAAGAGCAAATCAAGCCATAACTCTCACTAGACATCAAAATGATTAAGAGCAGTGCATGTTGTTTGGATATAATCATGAGATGGTGTGATTCACTAGAACAGACGATAGAGTTTAGTAAAGTGGAAGACAGTAGGAAAAGAGGGAAAACACACTACAAGTAGATTGATTCAATCAAGAAATCCATAGCCCCTGAAAGACCTATGCAGGGATACTTAAGGATACTTGTTGAAAACACTGTAATCATCACACCTCCAGTACCACCACTACCACCACACCACAATGATAAAAATAATAGTAGCAGTCATACTAGTTGTAAGAAGAAGAATATTAGAAAGTATAAAATCAAGTTTAAAGCTATACATTTCTATGCAGCCAGAAATAAACATTGTTCCTAACTGTCCTAATGAAATCAATAATAATATAGAGTGCTTAACTTTAGTTGTGTTATGCTTTCTTTTTCTATTGTGTGACTCTCTTGGATGTGTTCATATCCTCTTTATTAGCTACAAGAGTTACAGCATTTTGAATCACACACTATAAAACAGGTTCTTTATTCTCCCGATTATTCAGATGCCTCTGCTTGCTTCCAGCACTTAAGCACAGAAAATTAAGCGTTTAGCTTTAGCCTTGAATCTCCCATCATTTTCCCCAGCTCCATCTTCCTAGTTAGAGCACCATTGTCATCTATGAAGGAGAAATTACTGGCAAATAAGCACAAAAGAGTGTTTCAATTGATCTTAATACAGGTGATATAGTCCTATCTATGACAGGGTATTTATCATCAATGCTGTTTAGAACAAGCGACTGTGTATTGAGTTTTGAAAAGGGAAATCAGCATGTTCTTCAGTTAGCCACATGCAAGTTAACTAACAGAATCCATAAATCCCTTATGTATCAAGACAGTGAGCATGTATAATGTAACAGCTTTAAGCTTTCTAACCTGGAGATCCATGGGAAACCTAGGTCCTCTCCACTCCCCTGCCCTACCTAGTCAGGTTGAACATGCTGAGTTTATTCTACCTGATTTCTACATGAGTTTGTCTACCTTTTCTTTTTTTTAAAAAAAAATTGCATGAAAATGTCCATGCATTGTTATGTACATTTCTCCTAATATGCACATTTTTGTGAGCAACTTTGCCTAATAAATTTACACTTCCTTTGGTATTGTAATGTGCCTGCATTTCCAACTCATGGTGGCCCTAAGATGAACCAATGGCAGGGTATTCTTGGCAATATTTGTTCAGAAGGGGCTTGCCTTTGCCTTCTTCTGAGGCTGGGAGAGCGTGACTTGCCCAAGGTCACCCAATAGGATTTGTAGCTGAGCAGGAATTCCAGTCTTGGTCTCCAGGGTCATAAGTCAATGCTCAAACACCATACAAACAGAAGAGCCTAGGGCAGTCACTGTCTCTCAGCCTGATCAGCCTCATAAGTTTGCTGTTGTAGAGATGGAACATATGGCACCTGAAAATGAACTTTGAGGACATCATAGACAATTTGCAGCAAGGAAGGCAAGAAAAATAATATTGTAATTTGTTTGTACATGGAAAAAAATAAAATATTTTGAATAATGAAGTTTTGTTTTGTCTTTCTCCAGAGTCATAACTGTGTTTAAGAAAGAAGTAGAAAATAAAAGATGGAGCTGGAATGATATGCATGTAGGGGTAGGGGTAGAAGGTAAGAAGGTAGGGGCACAACTTCCATGCTTGTCCTAGGCACTGTTTAGCCTAGATCAGCTATATTCCTACAGCTGGATACACAGCACAGAAGTGTCCTCATAATGTGCTAGAGCAGTGGTTCTCAACCTGTGGGTCCCCAGATGTTTGTGGACTTCAGCTTCCAGAAGCCCTGAGCATTGACCATAGTGGCTGGGGCTTCTGGGAGCTGAAGTCCACAAACATCTGGGGACCCACAGGTTGAGAACTACTGTGCTAGAGGATGATGCATTGTTGTGTGTCCAGCTACAAGAACTTAGACTCCTTTTATCTGCTGTAACCCAGTCAACTCTCCATAAACCAGTATATGGCTTTTTGGGGGATAGAGTTGTAAAAAGCACATGAACACACGCAAACACACATACGCGTTTGCAAAATAACTTTTTGAAGTGAAACGATGCATCTATTCTTAGAGGCACTCTCTATGATTTAAAATCCTAGAAAATTGGTATCTCCTACCTAAATTGTCAGCAACATGACCAAGCATCTGTTCTTTCAGAGATGTTCAGTAATTATATTTTTTCAGCTAAATTGGCCAATTTAAGTCAGTTCAAGAGCTACTGAAAATGAGCTGGTTGCTTTCAAAAATTATTTTGCTCAGAAATTCCAAGCATCATTGTGCTTTACAAGGAGATCATGGATGATGTTTTCCCTCCCCATCCTTTTATACCCCCTCATTCTGTGGTTGTTATGCAGTTCTAATGCTGAGCAGCTATTGGAAACATAAAAACCAAACCCCCACCATCACTAAGAGTATTAACACCTAGAGTCACTTGAGAGACAATAAAGCTTCAGTCCAAAATCTCAGAAGCCTTTCATACATTGCAAAGAATGCACAAGAATTAAAATGGGGGACAAGCCTGATAAAATATGGCCTCCAAACACAAAGATTGTTCTACTCATGTAGTAATACTTCCAGTTCACACAGGGATGTTAGAGATTGACAGCTGTGGGTTCCAGTTGTAGGTGCCTGTTGACATTAGTGAAGGAGCAGCAAACATGGTATCTCCCTCTCTCCATATTTAATCCTCGTGCGCTCTTTGGAATGTGTAAAGGAATGCCTAGATTTTTCAGTGCATCCCTAGGATCACCCATTCAAGCAATGAAAAATCAAGGGAAGCGAACCTGAAGCAGGAATAGCTAGAAATAACAACAGTGCAGTTCAGATGTAGTGGCAAAGTGTGATTTTCCATTATGTGAAAGGCTTGGCTTAGCATGTCACTTTTCAGACAGGCTTAGCTTTGCATGCTACTTCCCCCCCCCCATCTGATTTGTGCACCAACAGAAGATGAAGGCAGTGTATACTTCTGATTTTAAAATAACCATGGCTCTTTCTATATTTTCCATGTTTGGGAAAATATGGTTCATTTAAACTGTATATTAGTGAAAACAAGTCAGGATCCCGCCTGGTTCATAGCTCAAACAAACTATGACCTTTTCAAGTTTGAGAATGATAGGGGTTTGAAAACCGCTGTGTTCTCTTCCTTGCAACTGCTTAAGAGGACAAGATGATGGGAGGGAGAACAATTCAAAGGGCTAGCACTGTTTTCTGTTGCATCAGAACAATAGAAAGAAACAAGATTAATAGATAGTGAATATTCTCATAATCATATCATTCTTCTTAACTAGGAACATTTTCTGTTTTGATCTCCTGCACACTCATAGCCAGTTTGAGTCCACAACTGAAATAAGAAAACCCCCAATACATTTATACTGAATTAACTGAACTCAAAATTTTAATAAACATAGCATAGAAAAACAACATAACTATTAGCACCTGTGGTAGAACTGTTATAGCAGGGAACTCCCTATACTGTTTAATTAATAGTGATAGTCTGCTTCTCCTTAAGTCAGTACATTTTATTGCTTCTGTCCCATCAACCACACTTTTGGTAATGGAGGGACCTTCTTTACTCCCATTCCCTGATTCTGTATTCTCCAGAGTGTGTAAAACAGGGAAAACTCAGATGAGTTGGGCTCCAAATAATTGAGGGCTGTTCTAAAAAATCCTTTTTGCTTTTCTAGTGAGTCCAGGTAGTCATCAGCTACTGACCTTGTCTGCCCTACTATTGTTACCAAGACTTGATTGGCATAAAGTAAAACTTACTTGCCCTCAAAGTGACTATGGTCCTTTCTGCATGGGATAAGAAGTACGACGCGGTGCGACCTCTGACGGAAGTCGTCCGCACCTTGGGAGCGGACTGGGTCAGACTACTTGTCACAATTCCGCACCTCAGTCCACTCCGGAGCGACCCGAAGTGGTTGCACAGCGTGCTTTTTAAAAATCTGTTTTTACACTCCGTTCCCGCGCTCTGGTGCAGATTTGCAGGTGTGCACCAGTGCGAGCCTGAAGATCTGCTGGGGGCAGGCTTTAGGCTGGCAAGCTTCAGCGGTTGGTGGAGAGCCTCCACCAACTGGAAGCCGCCATTTTGGACGCTAGAGCAGTGCAGAGCAACGAGCTCGTACTGCTCCTCGTCAGGACAGACTGAAACAGACCCACCAAAAAGCTGATGAGTAGCGGCAGGGAGCATTTCCCTCGCCGCGTGCGGAAAGAGCTGAGTGTTTCTACATTGTATACAGAGAGTGTGGAGTACCAAGAACAATGATCAAAGAGCCCACCAAGGGACAAGTGACAGAGGTATATCTTTCCTGGGTTTGTCCTTGTACTGGTTATCATATGCTTGTTATGTTGGGGCTTTTCCACACTACACTCTTATAGTGCGGTTATTTCCACTTTCAACATCCTGTAGAATCCTAGGGTTTGCAGTTTAGAGAGGAGCATTTAGAATTCTCAGCCAGAGAGCTGTTGGGTCTCAGTAAACTACAAACCCCAGAATTCCACAGGATGTTGGAAAATGGAATAATAGCACTATAACAGTGTAGTGCAGAAAGGCCCATACCTTCCACACAAGGGTCTTTGCCACTAACATGAAGTTTGACCATGGTGTTGCCTTGTCTCCAAATACCGCTTAGACTCAGGAAGAGAGCTGGAATTCTATTAAGATATGCCAAGCTAAACTAAATGCATTTCACATACTGAAAGAAAACAATTGTGAATTCAGTACACATTATAACAACAATTATTTCAACATTATTGAATTTATTTTTTGGGGTACAAAAAAATTAGTCTATTACACAAAAAGAACAAGTAAAGCAATTTCAGAATTCCAATAGTACTGTTGTATATTTAAATTACAAGTCCCAAACATGAGTTCTGATAATTTATATACAGCTCTCTATTTATGTGTATTTTTTAAGAAACAACTATTTTCAAAGTCTGACTGCACTGTGTTATTAATTCATATTTTCTTTCAAAATATAATTTCATAAAAAATTCAGATGCACAGCACTAGTTAATTACTAACAAAGAATCTTTTCAAGTTAATCCTTGTCTTAAAATATATTAGGAACCTTTACTCGTATTTATTCTAGTGTTTTGAAGTCCAATCACTTATGCAAACTTCTACAATTTTCAGACAGAGTCTGAATTAATTTGTATGTATTTAATGATCAAACACATCATAAACAACTAGGAAAATGCTGATGAAGTGGTCCAAATGTATATGCAATAATTCTATGACTTTCTCCCCCATGCCAGATATTATCCTTCACTTTTTTCCCCCTTTGAATTATTCTCTTTCCCTTATTTACATGTTTTTAATTTTCTTCAATCTCAATTTCTTCTGCTTCTTCCTCTTCTTCCTCTTGTTCTTTTTCTCCTTCTTCATCTGCTTCCTCACTTATTTCTTCTTCTTCTTGCCTTTCCTCTTCTTCCTGTTTATCTTTTTCTTGTTCAAATTTTACTGTTATTTCTTTTTGATTTTCTTGTTTAATCTTCTTAGTTTCCAATTTCTGTGTGTACATTTGTAAGTCGTCTTGGGATACTTTTTCTTTTGCCATTCCATTTTGTTGTGCATCTACATCTAAATCTTTAATCTTTTCATAAATTTGATGTGCTTTGTGTATGGTATTTATCTTAAATGTTCTCTGTTTATATATGAATGATAATCCCTCTATCCCATTCCAAGTGTAATTAATATGGTTTTTGAACATGCCTGATATTATAATGAGATGATGCTGATGGTAATGACAGTGGTGATGGTAGTGAAGAAAAAGAAGAAGATGAAGGCACTATGCTAGCTCAGCTTCTTAGCTACATAATTTTCTTAGTTATGTAGTTATGTAGCATCTCCCATGTTGATCCCTCCAACCAGACATACTAGACAGCAGTTGCTGCAAGTGGCAAGGGTCTGCTCTCCTGATAATCAGATAGCAGCTGATTGATGTTTCAGCATCCCTATGAGTGATGTTTGGTGGTACAATCAGAAACAGGTTCCCTGTCATAATTCCCCCTCGTACTGGAGATTGCTCATGGGAAGGGGATGGAAACATCAGTCAGATACATCTCAATAGAAGGAGAAGAGACCCATGTTACACACACAGCACCCGCTGGAGGACTTTTATGATCCCTATACATTCTCGACACAATGGAATATATATGAATCATGTTTAAGAACCAGTCACAAATGCTGAATCTAGGTTCTGTGTTTGTAACTATGATCATGAATTCCATGATAAAGGTGATGGTGACAATCACAACAAGGGCAGATATTAACTGTTCTTTTCTCCCAATATTTCAACTGCATTCCTAGAAAATACTTAATATTGACAGGCAAAATATTGTTTTTAAAATCTTTGTTATCAGTTAGGCTCTTTGGCTTGACTAACAGAAGGCAGTAAGCTAGGTATCCCTACAATTGCCAGCAAATTCTTTTGTCACAGGTCTTCATTCCTCATTTTTCTTGCCTGTTGGATTGACAAGTGGGACTTGGGGAACCTAAGCAGATGGTGTAACCATTTCATATGTTGTTATGGGATCATACTCAGATGCTTTGGTGACCCCCTTGCTTTCCTCCAAGCATGAATAGCTGGTGAGGGGAGCTTCAGTGGCCATACAGGGTAGGTCTGGGGAAGTGGTAAATATCTCAGTCTAATGTAGTCCCACACATTGAGTCATGCAAAGATTGCAGCCAATGGCTTCCACCCATGTGGATCCCAGTGGCTGTCATCTTGTGGATTTCTCCCAGGAGGTGGGTTGGGCTGGGTTTCATCACTGGCAGGTCGATTGTTCAGTACCTCCATCCATGCCTGGTTTTGTGCCAAGGCTCTAATACTGTAGGCTGGTGTTTTGGGTAGAAACCACAGTATAGCTTCAACCTAGCCCTTGCCAAGTTCTTTAGAACTCGTGCTTTAGTTGCAGTAGAGGTGTGCCAATATTGTAGTCTTGCTGTGTGTCTTCATATTGCATTTGCAAAAAAAGAAAAAAAGGGGGAGAGAGAAAAACAAATTGTTGATAAGATTCAGTTTTATCTCTTAACATTTTAGTAGCATTTTAAAGCCCTGAGTCTGCTCCAAGATCTCAGTCTGAAATATTTCTGTGGGGAACATTGTCAAAGTACAACCAAGGGAAAAAAAAATTTCATGCTGTTTTTACTATTTCAATAAGTGTGCATGCATTACTTTCAATGGAAGCTCTTATTACTACTCGATATCATTTAAAGGACACTCTTAATTGAAGCTTTCCTATTAACAGTTCCAAAGAATGCATTAAGCATTGTTACTCTCCTCTAGTGAACTGTGAATGTCTTTCCTTCCTTTAACATCAGTTCTTGACACTTCAGTTTCCATTTTTATGCAGTTCTTCTACCGAGTTTTGTTTTGCTTCTTTCTACAAAAGTCTATTTCCATCCAAAAAAGACTATGATAAATACTAGAAAAAAAGTAAAGAAAGAATGTGGAGAGAAGGAAGGATGGAAGAGAGAAACGTATTAAAATTAGAACAGGCAGATCTTTAGATGAGAATTAAATCAGCCAATTCATTTAGCACAGATTTAGATATTCCCTTAAGTGATGAATCACAGCAGGTGATTGTCCACAACGATACATATTGCATTTAGCATGTTTTGCTTTGTGAGTTGTCATTGGAATGTAAATACAGGCTTAATCAGGTTTAATGTATTTCTTGGGAACCTTAGAAATCTAAGAGGGAGACATTTATCAATTGCAGAGAACATGCATTCCCCATAACATCTAGTTTACTGTATATACTCATATATAAATTGACCTGATATATAAGTCAAGGGCAGGTTTGGGAGCCATAATTATGGATTTTGAAATGACCCATGGATAAGTCCAGAGTCATTCTACAGAGTGGGGAAGCTGCCAGTGCTGCATTAGGGAGGTGGCCACCCCCGGCCACTGCCGCTGTCATTTTCTCACCTGGTCTTCAAAAAGGCTTTTCACTACTCTAGTAAGAAAAAGGGAAGGTTCTTATTTTGATAAAAGTTAAGGTACAGTATTAACTCTTATCATAAAAGGAACTGATTAGTGAAAGGTGAGAGCTTAGTCCATCCTGGGAGAACCTAAAAAAAGCATCAACCCTCTTTACTCTCTCAGTGCTTCTTTGAGGAGTCAATGTTTCTTTTAGGTTCTCCTAAGATACACTAAGCTCTTACCTTTTGCCACACAAGAGAAGAGAATTGTTTCTTTTTTGATAAGAGTTAAGGTACAGTACTTGTACCTACCCCTGAATAAGTTGACCCAGGTTTTGGGGGACAATTTTTAGACTAAAATTTCTAGACTCATACATGAGAAACTTACCAAATGGAAAGGAGATTCACTACCATGGAGAGTTCTGGCAGTGTCAGTAAGATATCTCAATACCTTCAGACAGAAAAAATCAGTTTGAATTTTTTAAGGAATTCCAGATTAACTCTTGGCCAGGTTAACAGCCATGCAGTAAATAACCAGTTTTTCTCTATCTTGTGAGGTAATGAGCAATGTTATTGCTGTACTAGCTGCCTGTCTCAGCAACATCCAGTACTTGTTTCTTGAAAATTCTTGAAGTTTTGTTCTTAGGCAAGAACAGGAAACTATTGTTGTAAGTGTGGTATTTTGCATTGAATTGTGGAAAGTTTATGTACCTCTCTGGTTTGAAGCCTAACATAACAATTGAATCATATCATACATACTTAACTCTAAAAATCATTGGGGTTTCAGTGAGTCACAACCATCTATCTTGCATTGGGATATAAAGATGACCAATGAGAGCAATCAGGTTCTAGATGGATACTGAACAACTCATATATTAATAAGTTTTATGGCAATTTTATAGAACACCGAGGCAAACAAATATAGTTACTATTCTGAGATTAATGAAACACAAATTAACATTTTGATTTAGAAATTTAAAGCACTCATTCTCAGAATGATTATATTTTAAATGTTTTGTTGTTTATGCAAAATGATTAGTATAATATTACCATTGTTTTTCTTAATTAAATGTAATATGATTAAGCTATTCTTCCTCCTTTTGCACCAAAATGTCGGGGGGGGGGTCCCAAGAAGTAATGACATCATTAGTTGAAATGGCATTTGGTAGTTGTCTCTCCCCTTCCCCATTTAAATATGTTTTCTTCTGTCTTTGACAATGAAGGAGAGGTTTAATTTCACTCAGATGATTCAGTTGTAAACAAAAGTGTCTCCGATGTGTTAAAATTTAAATGATATGAGTGGGTGGTTTTGTAACATATATGGTTACAAAAATGATGAAATATATTGTGACTGTCTGCGGATAATTCCTACTGAGTGAAATTTTATTACATACAATAAAGATCTTGTGATATGGTAAGAAATATATTAGATTGATGTTAGACAAAAGCCAATGTGGTCTAGTGGTTTGAGCACTGCAGTACAACTGTGGAGGCCAGGATTCAAATCCCCACTCAGCTATGGAGATTAGTGAGGTGACCTTGGGCACTTTGCACACTCAGAAAAGCTTGTGATATGTTTGCCTTAGGGTTACCATAAGTCAGAAATGACTTCAAGGCACACAACAGCAATTAGATAGGTCTATTCAGATAATGTGAAATAAGCACGTGAAGAGTGGAAGTGCACTAAGCCCCCCGTCACTACTTCCTTTGCTCTATTCAAGTGGAGAGAGACTTCCTGAAGAGGAAAATTCTGAGCATGTGTGAAAAATGAAGTGTTCTTGGATCACATGAAGGCCTTTACACAGCAGAGAAAGCTTTCATCTTCAAAACAGTGCTCCTGGACTTAGCCAGGGACTGTGACCAATATCTAGAAATAGGATAATAATGGATTCGTTCATTCCAGCTTGAATTCCACACAGAGACTAGATTCCAGTTTTGATGGTGAACTGTAATGATGTGGACAAGTTGCTTGGAGAAGTAAAGCCAGCCACTTGCTTGTTAGAACAGCACCCATCCCGCTGAATAAAATCTGTCTGAGGCAAGCTGGCCAATTGGGAAGCAGAGGTTCTAAATGCTTCTTTGAAAAAAGTGTTCCATTCTTCTAAATTAAAAGAACTAGTTATAAGACTTTGATGGTACCTTTTCCAGATCTCACCACTCCAGATAACAACTGACTACTTTCTAGTCTTCCTTTATAGAGTAAAGTGTTAGAGTGGCAGCAAAATTCCAGGCTTTCTTGCATGCATATCATTACTTGGATCCATTCCAATATGTTTTCTAGTCTGGTTTGGGGACAAAAACATCCTTGCTGTGGATGAGCTCACACTCCCTTTAAAGGACAAGGTGCACACATGGAGGTCTTACTGAATTCAGCATCACTCCTCACATGTGAGTTAGCTAATGGGTATCATTGCCCAGCTTTCACTACTGTGTCATTTGTGCCCTTTCCAAGGGAAAGGAGACTTTTCACAGTGATACATGCCTTAATTACCTCTCTTGATAGCATTATAAATGGGGCCAGCCCTGAAAAGTGTTTAGAAAATACAACTTATGTAAAATGCAGTGGCCGGGCAGACTCTATTTCTCCCATCATAAACCAATTGCACTAGCTTTCATTTTCTTTCTGAACTCACTTAGAGAGTTTGACTGGTTATTGTTAGATGCCTTCTAGTTTGACTAGCTGTGACCCTGTTACAGGCTTTTGTTGGCAGGATTCATTCAGAGGAGAGTTTCCATGACTAAGCAAGGATTCAAACCCTGATCTTTTGGAGTCCTAGTCCAGCATTCAAACCAGTACGTTACACTGGCAGTCTGAACTTTGAACTACAAACTAAGACCTATACAGCTTCCTTCCATAAAAACCTGCCATGAATTTGAGGTTTTCAATAGAGATTCAGTTGTATATTGCAGCACTCTAAGGTCTGTGAACACATAAAATGGCTGGCTTCATTGAAAGTCAGGTTGCCTCCAACTTTTCTGAGCTTTCAGCAGATGGCCAACACTACAATTCCACATGGCCTTGGGTTGTAGAGCATTTGTAATCTGTTTCATTGTAAAATGCTCCAAGAACTCTGGTGGGGTGAAACATGATAAACAATACTTTTTAATAAATCAGTTCAGTCAAGATGTATTCCCTAAAGTTAGTTTTTGTCAGTCAAGGACACTCCTATCCCTTGAGGAAGGGATGACATTTTAAAGAAAGGTTGGAGTCAGACAACCACCAGAGGGCTGGGTTCTGATTCTTGGCAAGCCACATTTGGTCCATGTGAGAGGATTCCCTGAGAACATAAATCTGGGCCCTCAGGGAATGGAAAGAATATTTTAAAATATATTTTAAAAATGCTCAGAAAATATGTTTTTATAGTGTAGAGGGATCCTGAGGATAGGAATCCTCAACTGACAACAGCCTTTACATGTTGCAGCTTTTCTGCACAAAATTTGCACATGATTGATTTATTATGGAAAACAGTAGACCTGCATGCTTTTCAAAGGCTTCCTTGCAGTGGGAAGAAAATTGATAAAATTAGTTGTCACTTCCTTCAAGAAGTAAATTAATGCAGAATTGCATCCCTGAGACTTTGAAGGCTTCCCTCACAACAGGATTGGGAGCCTTTGGCACTCCAGATGTTTTATCTGAAATCAAGGCCAACAGGGAACAGTACAAATTATCAGGGCACTGCAGTCTAGAAGGAGGAATGGATCCTGCCTGTATTGTGTATGTTTTGATACCCAGTTTTAAAACTGGTGACTTTCAAAGAAAACAATAATAATTTACAGAATTTGAAATCCTGTGTAAAAATGTTTCAGCCAGTCCACCAGGGACAAACTGCTGCTGGGCAGCCTTGAAAAGCAAGTCAGACTTCATGGGAGTCACTCCCCACAGCAGTCAAGTGAAGCAGCCTGATTGTATTAACAAAAGTTTTCCCTCCTCGAATAGATTCAGCCTCCAGGCTGCTCTAGGTGCCAGGAACTCTTCCTTCTTTTGCCCCTCTACCCATCTTCCCTGTTCTAGGAATACCGTGGGCATGCTCATTATGAAGCCCTGGACAGGAAAGTAAGGAGGGATGGTAATGGGAGAAGCATCTCTTCCTCAGATTCCTTCCCTTCATACATTATTGGGAGCCCATTTTCTACTCAGTCCAAAGCCAGCTCCCCAGCCCAGAGGTGCTTAGCAACCCAGACAGACAGCCTGTAGTCACCCACCAGTGACCCTCACCTGTCGTACAGATCTTCTGCTGGCAAGTTGCTGGTGGGCTAATCTGAAAAATAGTTTTCACTGGAGTATCAGTCCAAAACATGTGGAGATGTAAATACCCTCCTGTGACAAAGTTGTCTTGGGTATTAGCTATTTGGAATGTCACTGCAACTTGACGGTGGGTTTCTAGGCAACAGGAATAGCACCTCAAGAATGAAACCCAGCACAGTGGTGTGTGTGAGAGGGGCTTATGGATGAGAGGAATTCTATATAAGGCAAAGTCTCTGTGTGTCTTGAGCCTTAAGTGAGATCTTGGCAAGAGATGGTGGCTAAGTTGTGGTTAAGCAGCTGTGGAAAAGACACATAGAACTGGTGTCTAGGGCTGGGAGTTATTGTCCAAGTCTGCTGAAAGTTTTCACAGTTTAATGTCTCAATATGGTACTATACATGAAGTTTAACAAGATAGGTTATTTCCAATGTCATTATAATAAATAATACAGTTTATTTTACAACCACAGAATCAGCCTGAGTTACCTAAAGTCACAGATAATATAAAGAGAATATGCTATTTTAAATAAACTGTTTAGTTCTGAGTGAACACTTCGACCCTAGCCCTGTTACACAAAGGTTGTGATAAAAGGGCGGCATCAGGGCTAAGTGATAATGACAGGGTGCGTTATTAGAGTGGAACTGCCAGACCAATCTGAGGAGAAATAAGGGCATGTCACACCTTCATTACAACATGGTCCCTAATCCAAGAGTCTTCATTATTGCCCTTTATACACAAGAGCTATTCTAAGGTGCCACTCCTGAAAGGACAGAGAATGTTCCTCCAACCATACTTGGGAGATATCAGAAAATTCACACACTTATGGGACAATCACTCAGGGACAATCAATGAATGAGATGATTCATTAGAGTACTGTGACCTATACTTTTCCCAACTATACCATGAACATGATGCAGCACTCTGGCCTTATGGTAAAGCCTCAAGTGTGTAAGTAGAAGTATTACAATACTGTTGGGATACCTTTGATATTAGTAATCTTGACTAAAATAACCAGGCATTGCACTGTACATGGTGAACAGGAATCATGTCTAGCTAACTCAAAGCAATAATATAACACAACTAATAAGGGAATAACACTGGCAGATCATATTCACACATCAAGTGCCACCAGCACTTCATTATCATCAGTCACTGCAGTCCTATTGGGGTTTATTTCTGTAGCTTCAGAGTAAATGTGATACCCAGAATCAATTATCTGTATCACTAAAGATGGTTGAAGAACTTATTCAGTCAACAACTGGGGTTTTTACTATTGAACTTGTAGACAGTATAGCCTACATTAGTATTGTAAGCAGGCTGATTGTAAAACCGGAGGAGAGATCCAGGTAAATGGGCCCAGAAATCGGGTGAAACGAAAGGCCCTTTAACATTACATCATGATAGATTTCCCTTTAACTACTATGGTTAATATCCTCTGGAATCCTGGAGTTTGTAGTTTGGTGAGGTACTAGAACTCTCTGACTGAGAATTCTAAGTACCCATTCCTAAACTGTGTATCCCAGGGTTCCATAGGATGGTGTCATGGCAATTCAAATGGAATCATAGTACTATCATTGTGTAGTGTGAAAGGCCCCAGTTTAACCATAACTTGATGTCCTTTCACACTATACACTTATAGCACAAAGATTCCACATTAATGAGTACAGAATAAAGGGAAATGGGCAGAATATCATGAGCAGCAGTTGCCACAGGTCCCACAAGGGCCCACATCTCACATAGCCTATAGCCACACATAGCACATTGGGATATTTTGAGGCCTTGTACAGCTGCTGAAACTTTAGGAAGGGTTCATTAGCAGCCCTCTAGGTATTTTATACCCCCCGACTCTTCATTGATGCTGCTAGGAGTTATGCAGCAAAAAGACTCCTGGTATCAATCATGTCATTGGTGCTCTGATAACTACCTTGTTCCAAATGATACGATAGGTATAGCAAATCAAACAGAATAAAAATGAAAAGACCCAGAAAATTGAAGAACAGTCACATGAATATTGAAATTAAACCCAAAATATACCAAATTCTACAAAATTTGTTTAGTAATGGAAATAATGCAATCAAAACACAGACCAGTGACTGAATACATGTCTTCTGAGATACAGGCAATGCTGAGCATCTGAAACTAGATAGAACAGATAATATTCACAAAGAAGCAGAAAGATAATTTGTGATTCTCCTTCCTACCCATTGTTCCTGGCTTTTTGGTCTAATGATGTTGTGCAAACACAGCACACAGACAGATACCTTTATTCTAAGTCAGCAGCCCTGGCTGCATTGGAAGTGGGGAGAAGATAGCAGCTTAACTTTTAAAGCCACCACACATGGAGCAAAAATGAAACATTCTACTCTTCTGCTAGCATTAACATTTATCTCCCCCATCTGGAAACATGGAGAAACACAGTGATTCCCTGGGACTTCAGTTGATGTTTGAAATCTGGCAACCCTACCCCTGAAAGCAAAGCCATTTGCTTTACTCTGCAATGATAACTATATCAAATTCAAGGTGCAATTGCCCTAAAATGCTTCAGTAGACCTGTATAAGGGTGACTAAATCCTGGAGAATGCTGGTTAGCTTTAAGCTGGCTGGTTTTAAAGTGCTCGTAGTCTCTCCTGAACAAACTACATTGGAAGAAAACAGGGACCGAAACCTGGGCATCAGGCTCAGAGTTAAGTCCAGGTGATCACTTAAGCTGTAAGCCTGAGATTTTAGATGGAGTGAAACCTCATCCAGCACACATAAAGTCCTTATTCCTTGATCTGACCAGGAGCACCTCTGTCTTATGTGGATTATGTTCCTATTTGTTTGCCATCATCCTGTCCATTACTCACAACAGACAGTAGTTCAGTACCAAGACAGCTTTCTTGGAATCAAATGGGAAAAAGAGGTAGAGCTGGCTGTCATCCAAATATTGACAACACCAAATGCCAATACTCACTATGAACTCTCACAGCTGTTTTGTGTAGATCTTAAACAGCATGGGGAACAAAGTGAAATCCTGAGGGATCCTACAGGCCAATGGTCAGGGTATCAAACAGGAGTCCTCTAGCACCAGTTTCTCAATTTGCCCTACAATGAAAACCATAACCACTGCATAACAGTGCACCCAAGTCCCATCTCAAAGTGTTGATGATATCATGGTGAATGATACCAAAAACCACTAAAAGGTCCAGAAGAACCAATAGGGACAGTTCCGCACATAAGTTATCCATCAAGGGAAACAAAGCTGTCTCCATCCCATAACCAGGCCTGAAGCTACACTGAAGTGGATCGAGATAAATCCATCTCAGCCAGAAATTACTGGAACTGAAGGGCCATATACTCCAGAATCTTTTGCAAAAAATGGAATATTAGAGACTGATCAATAATTATTTGGAATGGTGGAATGCAGCAAGGCAGGCTTTGTTAAGTAGGTCCGACCCAGTCCGCTCCCAGGTGCAGATGTCCTCCCTGGATGAAGCCCTTAACAGTGATTGCAAACTGATTCACGGGAGAAACTTTAGGGTGAAATAAGGACCAATGGCAGTAGTTGCAAGTAAAATCAATGTGTGATTTCCCCGAGATGTAGACCAGATATCTATCTATCTATCTATCTATCTATCTATCTATCTATCTATCTATCTATCAGCCTAGTTAGACTTCCTTGTCCCTATCAGGTCATCTATGTGCTACCAGTTAACTACTGTTTATTAATGACCAATTAAGATAACGATGAATGTTTGTGCTTCTTACACATTCATTTTCTCTCACCTAATTAATTACCTTTTCCCATCCACATGTGTGTAAATCTCAGGCAACACACCTTGCATCTGATGAAGTGGTTGCAGTCAAATATGCTCTTAAAGTCTCCCTAAATAAATTTCAGCCTTTTCTCAATTTTGCTCTTCCTCAAGGTAACACCATGTAGTGGCCTGCTCAGGAGTGCCAGGGAAAATGAATTCAACTGCCCCCCTTCTTCTAGAAGACCACTGCCTCACCCCACTGCCTCCCTTGTGTTGACCTTATCTTTCACCCTTTCTTTCCCCTTTCTTTCCCTGACATCATGTCTTCCTTCCTTGCTTCTTGCAGACACTTTCCCAGACTGCGCTGAGGAAGGAAACATTGCCATCATGCTTCCTGCCCTTCTCCAGGACATGTAGGTATAGGAGTGTCATGAAATCGCGAGCATTAAAAGGATTTCATCTGTTTAGCGAGTACTCCACAAGTGGAACACATGGAGACAGGATTGAAGCAGACCAGCGATGCTGTTGTGCAGAAGCAAGACAAGCCAACTGCTGCCATCCTGTCCCCATAATGGGACAGCCCGGTTGTGCAGAAACATCCTACATCTCTCAACCTCCCTTCTTTCTTTCCCCTTCTCTTTTTTATCTCACACCTTCACCCAGTGATCCTGCATTTCTTCTTGTACTCTGAAACTTGTACCTCTCATGGTCCCTTCCCTCCTTCTCTCTGAGATTCTTCAGCTTGTTCTGCCACATCTCCCTTCCTTTTTTTTTCCTACGACACTCCCTACAGTTCTTCAATTCACTCTCACTTGCCTCAGCTTGCACATGTGTCATGCTTCCCTGTCCTGATATAAACTGTTTTTTTCCCGTTAATGTCAGTTCCAGGATTGTCCATGGATACTAACATGTCTTCATGGGGAATGGCATTTACTGTTCTATCTCATGGAGCAAAATGTCTTAGGCTTTTCAATAAGATCATTCTATTTTGCAAGAAAAAAAATTCCTTCCCCTCTTTTGCCTGTGATTCCTTGCTGCAAAAATTTAATCAGCGTTAGCCTCTCCATTTCTCAAGGCTGGAAAATGAATTTAAAAGTAGGGTTATAAGTCTTTAGAAGCAAAGTCCACTTCTTAGAAATTCTAAAATGAGCATATTTGATATGGAAAAGTTTCAGATGTATGGTAGTTAAGAGGAGCAAATTTCATAGTTGCTCATCATTCTATACAGGTTTCCAACATCAACTAATTGTTTTTCCCAACAAATTGAACTGAGAAAAGAACAGATGTCTAAAACTGAAAGAGTCGGGACTCTGTGTCTCCTGTACTCACTGAAGCCATTCAAAAGCCACTTTTAATAAAGAGTTCATCAGTCAAAAATGCCAAAAATTACATACAATGAACCCATTTCTCCCTTGTTCATTGATTCCCAAAGATGCACACATATTATATGCCATGGTCTTCCCTGAATAAAAACCACTAGGTCTAATTTGAATTATAGATTGCTTGATACCCATTTCCAACTCTGGGACTGGCTCTAGAATTTTATTTATTTATTTAATAGATATATTTACATAACACTTTTCCTCCAAGAAGTTCAAGGACATCTTCACCTCTCTTTTGTCCCTACAAATACGAACAAACAACGAGGTCACTTAGGCTGAGAGAGAATTACATGTTCAACAAACCGAAATGAGTTTTATTGTTAAGTGAGGACTAGAACCTGATTTCTCTAGACCAAGTAAAGTACTTTAAGCTATATAACACTGAGGATATCTTTCCAATTTTGGTGAGTTTCTTTTGTCCTGAACAGCTGTATGGAAGATAGAGATCACATTGCAGGCTAGAGACAAAGACACTGCAGGGTCAATACAAAATTACTATTTTCTTGTGTTCCTCCATTCAACACCTTCCTGGATTGGCAACTGAATATTACATCAACACTACCAATGAGAAAAATGTCTTCCACTGCATCTAAGGGTAGTTTCTGCTGCTAGCTTTGTTACTTGAGGTAATAGTCTCGCTCTGCCTAGTAGTTGGATCAGCTCTGGTTATTCATCAAGAGAAACATTTCTCAAAGTGGTACTCCATGTAAAATTTCCAAATGCTGAGTTCTTGGCTCTTGCTAAAACAAGGAAACTCAACAGAAACCTAGACCATGCAAAGTTGAAGATTTAAATCCAATTATTCATCTCAGAATATACCATCTGAGGCAATGGTAATATTGACTTAAGAACCAGGAATTGATTCAATGACTCTACTTTAGCAGGGACTAGCAATTGGATTTGAGCTATAATGAAAAAGAGAATAGTCTTAATGTATATAGACTGCTTTTTGTTTACCATTGAATAAACATATCCCTGATATCTTTACTAGACATTCACATTTTCCAGTGGAGCTATGACTTGTCTCCTCTTCCTACTACTACTGGACATATTCTCCATGCTCCTGCCAAAGCGCGCTTTCTCTCTCTCTCTCTCTCTATCTGGGATGACAGGTTATGGACTCAGAAGATAAGACCTCCACAGAAAAAGACTGAGAATCCTCAAAAGAAAAACACTGGTGAATGCAAAAGCAGAATTTGTGCCCATTGGATCTGATAATGTGGATGATGATTACCAAAGGTGGAAGGAAGAAGTCACTAGACATGGAGCTTGCTTAATCTGGGGCCTGATCCACTCAGAGGTGATCAGTCAGATTCACAGATGATAGCTTAAACTGTTCGTGTGAAATATTTTATTAAAAACAGTAGTGATAGATAAAAGAAGATAATGGATTACAGAATAGCAATAGCAGTTACAGTTCTGTGCTGCTTATCAGTGCAAACCACTCCCTAAGCGGTTGACAATGTATTTAGCTAATTGCCCCCAATAAGCTGGGTACTCATTTTACCAGCCTCCAGAAAGATGGAAGGCTGAGTAAACCTGGAGCCCTGCAGATTCAAACTCACAACGTTGTGGCTGCAGTACCAGCATTTAACCACTGCAGAAGAGAAAAGCTTATCACATCTTTGCCTTCTCCCATGCGTGGAAAAAAAGAGTTCACCTTTTCCACAAAAGTGGGGAACTCGTCTTATTTCTAGAAGGATGAATGAAACGTGTAGTTGTTTTAGTTTGCCTAAACCCTTTCAAGCCTGTGACAGCTGTTGCATGTATCTACGAACTATTCAAGTAGTTAAAGGTGGCAGCTTCTGTCAAACTCTTAATCCTCAACCGTTGACAGATGCCTTGCCCTAGAATTCCCAACCCAATCAGGGGTCCCACCCCAAGCAGATACCCTGCCTTTTCTGGAAATCCCACCTGTATGTGGGACATCCAGAGGGGGTCATGTGACCAGTAGGAATTAGTTTCAGAACCCTGTGACCCATCTTGCTGGAAATATCCAGTTGTTTCCATTCAAGATGCAATTTCCAATACATCTCTTGCTTGGTTGAAGATGTTGGGGAGGGAAGCGGCCTTTTAAGGACCATTTCCACAGTTTCATCTCAAATTGCCCCCCTCAAGCCATACAACTCCTCAGAAAACACTCAGAAACTCAGAAAACACAGCCTGGCACAAATGACCAATAGGAAAAGGATTTAGAGGATTAATTTCAGGTTGGGCAACCTGTTTTATACATCCAGGCATTTTTCTTGCCGGACACATTTGGAGAAGACAATATAGAACTGCCAATGACGTCTGCAAGCCCTATAGAGCAGGAAGCCCAAATTACAGAGGTGAAACCCAAAAGCAGAAAACAATATACCAGCACAAGTTATGATGATAAGTTTTTTTCCTTCAAGTGTGCTTCTTCTCCAAGTAATGTATGAGATTTCTCAAGTGTGGAAATGCATGCTGCTGGACTGTTGCAGCAGTAATGCAGGCTTATAATGCAGGTAAAAATAAAAGTACTATTTCTTCTTTTGGGGGAAGGGGTTGGCTAGGCTTGCAAAATGGGGCTCAAAAAGAATAATCAGTGTTCTTTATATCTTAGGAGACTGTTACCAGTAGTGAAGTGGCACAAAATGAAATAAAAATAGTGTGGCAAAGCATTTGGAGGTATACCAACACCTATAGTTTTATGGAAGATTTTGTATACAGGCCACACTCACCTATAAGTAGTGATTATTTAGGGGTGGGTTTAGCTATCACATGTGTGTTTTAAAAACAGCTTCTTAAATGATTTCTTTTCAAAAATATTTTATGAGGGTGCCAATTCAACTACAGTGCACCCAAGCCACGTTGTCATGGCTGGCCTGCTGGGGTTAGACACTGATTATGAAACAACTAATATGTCACCAAGAAAACTGAAAGATTTAATGGGCTCTATTTTGAGATCGACAGTTTATGAAGTGTAGAAGCACTGGCTACATTTAGTTTTGTATGAAGACTGCATGTGGTGTATAATTGAATATCCTGGCCAAAGTTCACATCACCTGGACAAAAAGTTTTATTTCAAGATAATCGTGTGTGTTGAGAGGGAAAATTTGTTTTTAAAGTTTGTTGCACATATCTATTCATGTAGCATACAGCTTCAGCTGTCTTTTGCTAACTAAGGAATTTGTAAACCAAGTTTTGGTACTAATTACCAAAATTGGGAGTGCTGAAAAGGCATTTAGAATGTGTTTTAAGCCCTCATGATAAGGCTTTTTTAGAAAATGTGTTTGAAAAATAGATCTTACAAGACATTTCTTACATCTTTTAAAAACGCTTCTGAATAATAAAGTTGACAATTTATTTAAAATTAGTGTCTGTTGAGAGATTTTGAAGACCACAGACTAAAAGTTTTCAAAATACTGAACAAAAATGGGTTATTTATTAAAGTGCTGGTTGAGATTTTCCTTTAAAAGCTTTTACTCTAGAGATAGGCTTCTAGGCTTCATTGCTTCTCCCATAAGTTCATCAGAAAAGGGAATCAGAGGACTGGAAAAACCCACAGCTCCTGAAACTGTTAGGATAAAGATGTAGATTCTACAATGGGCTATTCCTCCTTTGTAGGTTGTATTTTTATAGGTGAAGAGGGTATGGAAAATCTCACAGAATTTGTAGGACTGGTTGGTGACTCCCTACATTGCCTTTGCTGCATATGCCCCAACAAGCAAAATGTCTGCATGTACAAGACAGAATATCCATCTCAAATTCAAACTTCTAAACCCTCTTCCTAGAAGTCCTTGTGTTAGGAGGTAGTTGGTGGGGGATCACATAGCTCTAGAGGGACCAATCCAAGTAAGGGACTGTGGAAATAGTCCTCACAAGTTCATTTTCCCCCTAACACCCTCAAACAATCAAGATAGGTATAGGAAACTGTAACCCCATTGGATATTTCCAGCTAGGTATGTCACAGGGCTCTGAAACCTCTTCCTACTGTTCCACATGGATGTCATGTGATAGTAGAGAGGCCACATGATCACCCTGGACCAATCTGGGGAGGAGTCGAAATGGCCATTTGGGCCATTTCTGACTAAATGGATCATGGGGCTCTGAAATCCTTTCCTATTGGTCTTTGAGGCCATCATATGATTATGGAGGGTGACATGATCCCCTCCATATGCCCCACTTACAGGTGGGACTCCTGGAAAAGGCAAGGACTCTGATTAGCATGCAGGGCACCTGTCAAGGGGAAGGGCTTAGAAGTTTGATGGGAGGTGCCACCTTTAACTACTTACTCATAACACTATGGCTATTTCTTCTATGGGTGTGATAACCATATGAGATGACTATATCTAGTTCACTTCCCAACCCTGCCCCTAACAAGGTTAAATATATATAGTCAATTCCTGAAAGTTAATTAAACTGAAAAACTACGTCCTGTTTTGGGTTGGATCCTCTAACATATGGTTCCATGCTGCAAGAAAAGCCTATAGAGCTTTCCAAAATGTACCTTGACTGATATTTCACAGCAATAACTACTCTCGAACAACAGTATTTGGAAACTGCATCAAAAGTGCCCAAACTACTACATGTTTACTAGATCTTGCTGAGAGACAGAGAGAGAGAGAGGGAGGGAGGGAGGGAGGGAGGGAGGGCGGGCGGGCGGGAGGGAGGGAGGGCGGGCGGGTGGGAGGGAGGGAGGGAGAGAGACAGGTAGACAGACAGATACAGCTTGATTTCTTTGAAGTTCACTTGAAGATGTTGGCTATTGTTGCTATCACTGTTACCATACGTACTCTGAAAAATGAACTTCACTTGTCATCACTTGTCTACTATTTTCTCTTTCACTCTCTCCCTTCTCTTCCACTTTTTCAGAGTTGTACTTAACTATTCTGAGATGACAGCATCTACAAAATGACTTTGTATATAATGTGCAGCTCTTGAAATATATTAAAATAATGTATTACCATTAGCCAATATAGGACTAGATCCTCCAGCCGTTTATACATTATGCATAGTATGTATTTAGGGGACAATGGAGGAAATCCATGTTGTTCATCTCATTGTCACACACACTTTGCATTTACAGTATAATTGCAAAGGCCCACTCGTGTTGTGTAAGGGGAGGGGTGAAATTTCAGTTTGTGAAGAGTTGCTGACTTTGGAAACCTATGCAAGAAATTCTTAACCTCTTCAGGTGAAAGATGATCTGAAATAGTAGAGATGGGAAAATATGTGCTTAACAACTCAGACTTGATCTGAGTCTGAAACATATTGGGAATATCACATTTTCAAAAATATATGGGCATAACAAATTATCCCATACTGGGTGAGTGTAGGGTCCATTTTGGAATTTATAAAAGAGAAAAATTAAAGTTTCAGACATATATTATCAGGAGTGGGGAGGCATAGAATTTCATGAATTACTTTTTCCACAGACAGAGAAAGTCAAAAGCCTCCACCAAGCAGATTCAAGAAGCTCCCCTGTCAATCCTCCTCCATGGTCAGTGGTCCAGCAGCATAGAGGGCAAAAGGGGAGCATTCTAGGGCATGCTAACTGGGGGAGTAGGCAAGTCTGAGATGATGTGGATCTATGGAGACTCCAGAATGGTGGAGGAATATGCGACAGAAATAAAACATAGACTTCAGTACTCCAAGGAACACCTTTCATTCTACAAATATATCTGCCTGAAGATTGAGGTCTCCAGGAGAGACCATCTCTTTATCTCCCCAGTGGGGACAATATACTGTGGAAGGTTATGGGAGATGCCTTCTCTGCCATGGCACTCGAGTTATGCAGTATCCTCTGCCTTTCAGGACGAATTGATTTTGTCCAAATGATATGGCTTTAAATTGTTTTAACCTGTTTGAACCATTGTATTTTAACATCTTCAAATTGTGCAATGTTCGAACCATCGTATTTTAACATCTTCAATTGTGCAATGTGGTTCACCTAATATTTCCAACTGCTTTATATTGGTTAAATTGGTTAAACTGATTTTTGCTGACCTGAGATTGTGTGATACAGAGTAGGCTATCAATATTTTAAGCAAATAAACAAAATAACACAGTACAAAGAGTATGGCCACCTCAAAATCGTAAAGCCAACTCAGAATAACTAGCAAAAGAAATATTAAAGGACTCTCAGAATGAGTCAGAAAAACAGAGCCTCTTTCTTGGGAAAAGGACGTTTTCAGGAAATTGGAGGGCAGGTTTCACCACAGCCTTGTTCTGTGTCAATACAAGTACTTGTTGTTAATTATATTGCAGTTTCCTTTTGATATAAGTTTCTATAGATGCTCTGTGAAAAGAAAAATGAGATGAGAATGATGAGGAGAAGGAAGAGAATGATAATAACATTAGTGATGATTCATGGAGCACCTGGTAGCCCTGCACTGAGCTCAGTAAGATCAGGAAGAAAAGCTGGGCCCCATCCACCACCATTTATGACCCTCTACTATAGTGTCATTCAAATCTATGATTCATGCCTATGAGATGTTGCACTTGAGGATAAGATTATAATGGGTCCAAAAGTATCCTGACAACGATCTCCATTTTTACCAAAATGGACTGCTTGAAGGCAGCGATGCTTTGTGCTCCAGAGAGTGCATGTTTCTTAACACCCATCCTGTCAATCAAAATAACTCTGATTTCACTATCAAACAACTGCCATTTAATTTTTTATTTTTGTTATTTTGTGAGGAGCCCTTTCCAGTCAGAGATACCACATTAGCACAACCTTCTGTCATGCCTGAATGACGGAAACTTTTTGTCAACTGTGCTGTGACAAGTCTGAAGGATGTCTTGTTCCTCTGCTGTTTATAAACATTAATGTAACAAAACTGTTTTGCCAAGGGCAAGTCTTTCTTCTGGAATGAATGGTGCTATCAAAAGGATAGTGTGAGAGCAACCCCACAGTATTTTAAGTGCTATGTTTCTATTATCCAAAGGTCCATTACACATATCTCCAAGGTTACATGCTCTCCATGGTATGTTGCTAAACATCCATAAGATTTCCATTTTCCTGACAGAAACAATTACAATGGGCATGCAAGAATAATTTCCTTTTCAGAACCAAAGCAAGCACCTGACAATCTCTAAGGTCAGAATTGTAAAAACATTTATTATAATGTTAAAGTTGAATTTTTGTGGTTGAACATTAGCTGTGGTTGTGGTAGTGATGCTGCTGCTGATGAAAATGATGATTTATATGGTACATTTCAACAAGCATTTTGACAGTTTTACCTACGTTGCCTCAGTTCTTACAACTAGCATGTAAGCTTATACATTTATACATTTTTAGGACTGTTCATTTTAGAGCAAGGCAATTCATTTAGGAGAAAAAAAACAAAGTAAAAACATAATGGGAGGGGAAGAAGTGTGACCTATGAGCTGGATGCAGCTCTTTGGAAGTCCTGTGTAGCCCTCCTTGCAGAACATAGCATGCAAGGTGCCCATGACAACTTGGGCCCTCATCATAATCTTTTTTTAGCCAAAAAGCACAATTTTTCAGCTGGAAAAAAAGCAATTGATGTGGCCAAATAATGCCCTTTCTTCACTGTTTTAGGTGGCATGCTAAAATACTGTTTCTGGTTTGCCATGTTGGCCCCCTAGAAATCCAGAGAAACCAACCTTTTAGGCACTGGCGTGTGCCTGCCCCGGTGGAGACAAAGTGAATTGGGAAAGGTCCTTCTCTCCAAATATGCTGGAACCTTCTATCAACCAGTAAAGACAAAGGATGGGAAACTCAAGACAGATAAAAAGAAACACTTCTTCACACCATGCATAGTATGGTACTCACTACTACATGAAATAATGGCTGTCAGTTGGGACGGCTTTAAAGGAGAATGAGGTAATTTCACGGAGGATGGGGCTTTTAATGTCTCCTAGTTACGATTCCTCTGTAGTATTGAGATGAGTCTTTATTTATTTTGCTCTTGCATGTGAATACAAATAATTTCCATACTTTAGCCCTGCTTTGAGAAATTATATCAGTTTTTGTACATTTTTAATTATTCTGTATTTCTCTGGAAGTTTTGGCGAAAAAGAATCATTTGTGGAAAAATTTGTCATATACAAAAAACTTATTTGTCAAAAAAACAAACAAAAAAAAACTGTGGTCCAAAACATATATATTTTTTCCGGTGTGTGTAGAAAATGTATTTTGCATGTAATGTACTGCTGTAAATACAAAAATGTTGCTTTTGCAGAAAAAAAAGCATGAGTTTTTAAATGTTTTTTTCATAAAAATCTTCAAATGTTGAATAAATATCATACGGGATAACTTTTAAAAAACAGCAAGTATTTTTTGCTAAGTAGGAAATCTCTGAATACCAGCAGCTGGTGCAAAGTAGAGGGACAGTGCTATTGTGCTCATGTCCTGCTTATGGGCTTTTGTTAGACATCTGGTTGGCCAGCATGGGAACAAACTGCTAGTCTAGAAAAGTCTTTAGACTGATCCAGCAGGACTTTTCTTATATTCTTGAGGATAATTAGCATTCACATGGTGCATAAATATGTTGGGACAAGCTGAGAAATAGTGATGTGCCTTAGGCTTCTTTCTCAACATGTAGACCAATATAAATATAAGCTAGGGACTTCTTTATTCACATTCTTAGTGTAGCAAGGCAGAATGAACAATCTGCAGTTGGTTTCTAAACAACATGTTCTGTCTAAGAAGCATGATTATGCATACTTCAAAGGTTAGGATAGCATTAAAATTAATAGTTTCATGTGTCAGTGCTTTCTTTTTGTTCCTTCATCAGAGAATAGAAAAGTGCTAGCAGCTATCCTTTCATGGATGCATCAAATAGCACAGAGTAAAGCTGACAAAGACAGTTCACTTGAGCATTTACTTTAGTTTTAGAAATCTGGGAGGTGAATTAAATGGTTGCTGTTTACTACAGTTATGAATGTCAAAGGTCAGGCCAAGGGTAGATTCCAACAAGCCTAACCTCTGTGAAACAAAGACTTGGAGATGCTTCGCCATTAATCCATCAAACCCAGTATCCTGTCTTTGACAGCTAGTACCAGAAGCATCAATGTTCATGAGAGAGGGTAATAAAATTGTTTGTTTGTTGATGTCTTGCCTTTTCCCCAGTCTGGGACTCAAGGCAGTTTACAACAATTAAAAGAAAGATAGCTAAAAACATGTCAAACACATTTTTTTAAAAAAGTATCATTTAAATAGATATAAACTAAAACCAATTAAAAGCATAGCTGTTAAGAACAACTAATAAATGAAACATAGACAGACAGTGTAGCACTATTCTGAAAGGACCAGTCCCCTTTAGCAGTCAGTCTTCTTTGTATATGATTAATCAAAATTTTGCATAAATATGATGTCCATCCAATTCACAAAAGGAGAATTGTGCAGGGTGGCAGGATGAAATCTAGGGATGGGCCAACTGAATCCTTGAATCCTCAGATTCTGGGTAAGGATTCTGCCAAATCCTGGGTAAGGATTTGAGATTCCCAAATCTGAATCCCTGTGCCAAAATAGGCAAACCGAATTTTTTGAATCCACCAACTAAATAGATTGTTGGAGATCAGGATGCCTGAAAACCTGGGAGACCATATATACAAAGGAAGATAGTAAGTAGGTGAGGTTTTCCCTTAGAGTAATAATGGCCTTTTGCTAACAATTTCACAAATTACAACTGGGCTTGTATTATAAGATATTGAAATTGAACATTTCAGATTTATGTTCAGTACTTGACTGGAAACTACAGACTTGAGATTTCAAGGACAGCTGAAACATTCCTTTGCATAGCTCCCTTGCAAACTTCTTTCAGACGCAATTCCGGGGTTTGGAGTTTTACAAGTTGTCACAGCCTTCTCTGCCAAAGTGTACTGGTGCATCATGAAACTATAAACCCCAGGACGCCAGAAGGAGCTATGCAAAGAAAAACCAGTTTTGACCTGGATTATCTCTCTACTGTAGTATGTGGCCCTGTTTACACAGGCAGGAAAATGGGATTAATCTACATTTTCCTATCTGTGTAGAAAGGGCCTTCATGTTATTTTCAATCTGGGGAGATCCTGAGGCAAAGCTATGTCAATTGTCTTGGCCAGATTTCTTCAGAGGGAGGTTTGCCTAGACTTTTGCTAAGGCTGAGAGAGTGTGTCTTGCCTAAGAATATCCTTCTTTCCTTTGCTTTTTAAACTCTTGTTTAAAAAAGGATACAAAAGATTTGAGATTCATGAGATTCGTGGATTCCCAGAACCTTCCAGGGATTCGGATCCAGATCCAGATTCGGAAAATTCTGGATACATCCCATCCCTAATGAAATCTAATATTTCTCACTATGGCCATTTCCGCACTAGGCTCAGACCCTCCCTAAACTGCAAACTCCAGGATTCCATAGGATGTTGAAAGTGGAACAGCACTATAACAGTCTAGTGCAGAAATGGCCTATGATATTGTATTTTATTATTGGGAGTACCCTGAAGAGAGAACAAGCAACACAGAAATCAAGCCAGGCCAGGGTCAGACACAGAGGGTCCATTTGAGCAGAAGCATACCCAGTGCAATGAAAGGACCAAGCATGAAAAGTAGTTGAAGAGTCTAATGCTAGGCAGGGAATCACTGAAGAAAATAGTCAAAGGAGCAAGCCAAAAGTCAGGAAATGAGAGGGCAGGGAACATCACACAGTGCCAGAGTTATCGGAGCTGCAAAGAGATGGCCTTAAATTGTACTAATTTATAGCCAACTATGAATTAGCATAGCTTTCCCAATTATCTCTGTTTTCTTTTTAAAGAATGTCCAAGGATTTTCTGCTCTTTATTGCTGCAAATTTAGCTTATCTCATTCAGAAGCTTTCATTTCTCTCATTCTCCAACCCCTGCTCTTCAAGATCTGAATGGAATAGGCGCCAATTTTAAGGCAGAGCTGCCATCTTCTCTGGCTTCGAGGTTGAACTGCCAGCCACCCTTTGGCTCTGACTAAAGACTGTACTCTGGGATTTTTTTTCTTCATCTTGCTACTCAGAGGAGGTCTCCTTCTTGTGTACATGGTATACACCAAGCTACAATTGGAGTTTAGTTAAAGTTATCCAAAACCATTTTTAATTAATTAAATTGATTCATCATATTTTGATACCAAGCACTCATGAATAACAAGTTATTTTGAATGCAGCCCTTCTACTCTGCCATGTTTATGCCTTTAACTGTCAGGGTTCTGCTATCTTGCCCCTCCCTACAAATCCACTTATATTTCTGAGTTACTTTAGAAAGTTTCAGTTTGTTTGTTTTTTTTAAAGTTACACTTCTTGTAATTCTTCCCAATTGTCATCTCAGCTTAGTCTGCTTTCTTCAGTTTTCCACAAGAAGATCCTGAAAATAAAATATGAGTCATGAAGTGGTGTTGCTGTTGTGTGCCTTCAAGTCAACCCTAAGTCCAACCTATCATGGAGTTTTCTTGGCAAGATTTGCTCAGAAGGGAGTTGCCTTTTGCTTTCACTTTCTTCTGAGGCTGAGAGAATATGACTTGCCCAGATCAGGAAGTGATGTAGTCCTAGTTAGATCTCATTGCTTTGTGTGTGTATTGAGCATATGTTGAACCCTCCAGTTTAATTAAATGGAATGTAAGCATGGAGCATGTCTCTGTTTCTGTCTTCACTTGTAGTCTGCACTCGTGTTGCTGTGTTATTGTATCTTGGGCATATTGTTGTAATATTTAACTTAACCATTAACAATTGACTTTAACACCTGAGTGTCTGGGTCTCAGAGTAAAGGAAGAATCTCCAGAAGGAAAGTCCTACCTTGATCTGTATGTTACTGTGTGCTGTTGATCTCTGGTGCTTTGGAAGATGGCTGTAGATACTCCAGGGGGTGCCACTGGCCTCTCTTTTCCTCTCTCCTAATTCTCTCAAAATTTCTCAAACCATGGTTAGCAGCAGGGCTCACCAGGGAAAATGTTAAGCTGCCTCTGTATTCTCTGCCTCTGTATTCACTGCCTCAAGAGACTCTGAATTACTGCTTTGTGGCATCTCCTACCAGGTTTCATCCTCCTCATCTTTCAATGGTTGAAGCCATAGACAAATATCCTCTTTGATTTTGGATGCACATTGAAAGTACCACCGTTAATAAAAGGGATTGTATGAATGTCTTGCTTTTTCAGCATTGCTTAGAAAATTCCAATCTCTTTTAATTATCAACTACACTTCTCTATCTTTTATCCTCTTTTTCTTCTCTGCCCCACTCGTTCCTACCTCTCTCATTTCCTTGTACCTCTTCATCTTCTCTTCCGTCTCTTCCATCCAACTCCTGCTTCTTCCCCCCTCTCCATCTTCTCCTCCCCACTCTACTCCATCTTCCTCTTTCTCCACTCCAGAGTCCACAACTACTACCTAATCTGTCTTCATTCTCTTCTTTTTTTCTCCTTCTTTCTCTTCATCTTTTAATTGCACTCACCTACTCCTACCTTTTTCACTTTCCCCAGAATAATACCTCCCATTGTCCTCCTCCTTCTCCCTCTTCCTCTTCTCCATTGTCTTCTCCTTCCCCCTCTCCTCACCTCTCTAATTCAACTGGATACCTTGAGCCTTTCTATCTCTTATCCTACTGCTTCCACTTTTCCTAGTTACGCTCATCATCTTTCTTCTTTCTTCTATCCTTTCTCTCCAACTCTGTCTCCCCACCCAAAAAAGCTTTAAAACATGACAAGAGATATACTAGATTCTCAGCATTTTAAAGTGATGCCCTATTCAATTCAGTAGGGCATGCTTCTGAATACACATGTGTACAATAGATAGGATTGCTCTGTTGGTGCTATTGTGCTGTTGATGGCATCTTTCTTCCTCCTCCTCCTGCCTTCCCCCAAATACTTGACAATTATTAGCAAATTATAATTATGGTTACTATGGGGTGAGAAATTCTATGATATGATTTTTAAAAAGAAATAATAAATAGGGTCAGTGAGAGACACTAGTTAAGGAGAGCAGTCCATTAAAAGTAGAATTTGAAAAACTTTCTTTTTTGCTGTTGGAAAGATTTCTTGGATTGGACTGCCCCTCCACATGTATTAAAATCTGTGTGTGGAAAACTTAAAAAATAGCTTGGAAAAGTTTTCAATGTGAAGCATTGAAAAGTTTCTTTGGTTTAGCTATAACTCCCATATGTTGTTAAAAACAATGCTTTTAAGAGTTAAAAACAGACCGGGAAAATTTTGGACCTTTTTTTTTTCCTGTTCCAAGCAGAGCTGGGAAAACATTATTTATTGGAATAAATAAGTTGGACCCATTTGTTTTCAAAGGCAGTGCTTGTGAAAGTGTTAGAAACAAAGCTAGGGGAAGTCTGTTTTCTGTGTGATGCAGACTTTGGAAAACATAATTTCCAATCAGAGAAATATTTATTTCATTTGTTAGACGTGGTGTTTTTTATTTGAATGATGAGTCTGAAGTGATATTAACACTTAATATATAATACTTAATTACACCACAAAGGACCACCCCCATGACATGACCGGGGCTGTCTCTAGGTCTCAGTTTTGGGTCCTGACACCTCAGGTCTAGGACTGACATCAGTAACCAGGTGAGTATCCACTTGAGCAATCTGTAATATTTTTGTATCACAGAGGTAATTGGTTTTGTTGGGAGGGGCAAAGCACAATTGTGTGGACTGCTACTACCCCATTACCATATTGCCATTGATAATTTCACATAGCTGCCTCTAAACCCTATTTCTGGTACTTTCCATCTACATCTGAGCGATGTAGTTTCTTCAGTTTATTTCAGCATCCATACTTCTGGCATATAGATATGATAGTAATTCAGGGACCAGATGAGGGCAGAGATAAGGAAGAAAGGAAAGAGATCTCCTTGCTACTGCTGGAACAGCAGCAACGAAAATAAGAGGGAGCAGCAGAGGAGATTTGGAGGCAGACAGCTGTTGATCAGTGAGCAGTGACAAGGCCAACAAAGGTAAACTCTATTCCAGCTCAGATTAAAATATATACCAAAGAAGAATTTTTAGAGCCATAATGCTTGATATATACTTGGGGGAAAAATATGAATTGTCAATATTTATATTTCCAGGCAGTATCCCTAGTTTCAGGAATTGCCTCCTTATGAGAGAAGAGAATACAACAAAGGACTTGTGAGTTAATTGAACCAGCAACAGCTGAGGAGGGTTTGTTGCATGTGCGTACATGTGTCTGTTTCACAACAAGCTTAAGGAGAAATGGCTAAGTACTTGAAACTAAATTAGCAGTACTCTTAAAGGCCTACAGCTGGGCTGGGCTAAACTGTTGTTCATTGTTCTTCTTTATTGGTGTCAGTGCTGTTTTCCAGAAAGGCAAAGAAATAGGCTCTAGTCTTAGGAACTGAAATGAACTGATATGATGCTGTCTAGCACAGGACCTGGACATCTGGTGTCTGTGTTAAAGGAGAAATGCAACTTAAACAAAAGATCTGCTTAACCTATTTGTCTGCAAAACCTATTTGTAAACCTAACTGTTTAACCTATGCATGTTGATCCAGAAGCTCTATTGCCAGGTAATGCAAAAGGGTTGAATGCAAATGCAAATGCAATGCAAATACTAATGCAAAAGGGCTGAATACATGCCATTTTTACTGGGAAGATATATATGTGTGTGTATGTGTATACATACACACACACACACACAGCTGTAGGCCTTTAAGGGTACTGCTATTTTTTTTAAAAGTATGTATATCTTTGTGCATGTATGTATATATGTGTGCATGCACATGCGTGTGTGTGTATAAAAAACCTGAGCTTATCTTTGAACATTGAGCTAGATCAATGAGCTAGGTTGATGGTTTGACTTGACATATTCCTTCATTTCCTAAATATCAATGCTTGCTTCAAAGGGGAATCATTATTTGTAGAATACGGGTTCTGAGTAGTTTATGTTGGGTATTTCTGACTTCTGTTTGTTCCGCCCAGCACATACTAATTTACAAAAACCAGGGTTCTCTGAGAAGGGAATGACAACTATGCCTTTTTAAGCCAGCAGTTATATGTCCTATCTTTTCTTACTATGGCCTGAATTCTGTTGTTAGTCCGACTTGGAACAGAGCCACTGAATCAATGGGACTTAGCTATGTGTTGACTCTCCACTCAAGAGTTGATTCAGTGGGCTCAGTTTAAATTATTGATTTTATTTATTGATTTATTGCTTTATTTATTGAATTTATATCCTGACTCTCCCCCAAAATGGAATTCAAGGCAGCTAATTGGAACTAACCAATGTTATTTAAGCCCCCGTACTTGTTCAGTTTTACAGATCTCACCTGCAAAAGAGGAAGCAATAGCATGTAGTAATAGCATCTGTGTTTCTATACCACTTATCACCTAAGTGCTCTCTAAGTGGTTTACAAGGTGTTAGCTTTACATTTCTATACCACTTATCAGTGCTAAGCACTCCTTAAATAGTTTACAATGTCATAAGCTAATTGCCCCCAACAAGCTGGATACTCATTTTACTGAACTACAGAAGGATGAAAGGCTGAGTCAACCTGGAGCCCTGCAGGATCGAACTCACAGCGTTGTGGCTGCAGTACCAGCATTTAACCACTGCACCACCAGGGATCTTCATGACTCTACATGAAAAACGTTGATCATATCAAAATACTGAGGTTTCAAATAAGATGTGGGTGTATGCAATGGCTTGCAGAAGCAGAAGGTACTATCTCCCTATCCATACCAGCTTCCTTAACTCCCTGAAAATGCTATACAGAAGACCACAACACCCTGCTGACTGAGGTAAACTGTGATACAAGGAGAAAGGAAGGGAAGAAGAGAAGATCCACTGAATTAGGATGTAAAACCTTCAATGAAAGGAGTCTTTCTATCAACAGAAGAAAGATACTGGATTCACCCCAATAAAACTATCTTTTAACTTAAAAAAAACCCACCCCACAATACATGACTTCCATCCTAAGGCAAAGTACATGGTAGATACTCCCCTTGACCTAACCTATAAAATGTACAGGTCAAATAAATAGATCAGTTAAGAAAGCTTTATCCCAACACACTCACTGATACACGTTTTAATCTGGTTTTAATTTTTTGATTGTTTAAATTCATTTTAACTTTTGTATCTTGTGGATTTTTTACAATATATTTTTTAAATCTGTTGTAAACTGCTATTACTGTTATTATTGATGAGGGAAGGAGTCTTTCAAACTCCTGGATTTATCCATCAAACTTTAAATCTTTTTCAAAATAAGCAGTTACTTATCCCTTTGACCTCAAAACTGGCACAGACCTTTCTCAAGCCTTTCTCACTTACACTGACAAGAGTAAGCCTAATCAGCTTATCTGTCTTCTATGTATAAGCCATAATGGCTACTGACCTCTGCCAGTTTTCTGGTTATATTGGCAGAATTCATCTGTCTTGCTTTTAACGTAGGGAAGCAATGGCAGCCCTAAAGGCACATTAAAAAAATTGTTTCAGATAAAATATCTATATTATATGTACATATGGAAGCAAAGTGCAAATTAAAGGTTAATCTATTCCACCATTTTGCCTTGTAGCTAATATGCCCTTGGCTAGACATTCATTTCTAATTTTTCTAGAGACAGCTGTATTAGGTGGTTGATGTTTCTCATATATTCCTTGGGATGCTGCATCTAAAGAATGAGACATAATCAACTGGAACAGAGCTTAATTAAAAGGCAGAAAATGGAGCAAAGATGTATTGAATAAGAGTTATCCTGGGCCCATTTGGATGGATGATACCTTGTACTTGTCTGCCTGATTGCAATAGAAAATACAAAAGTGATGGATCTTCTGAGATCAGTTTTTTTAAAAAATCATAATTTGTACCAATGACCAGAGGAATCATTTACAGATGAGATGGTAAGAACAGGAAAAAATGTAAGTATTCTTCAGTTGCTAGTATGAGGTTATTGAGATGACAGTTTTGAGGGAAGAAACCACAGCTTAACAGTGGCATGCAGTTTACGTGTAAAAGATGCCAAATTCAATTCTCCAGTTTAAAGGAGCACTCAGATGACCTATTTTCTACTTGGGGCCCGGGAAAACTAAAGCTAATTAGAGTAGCAGAGGCAGCTGGGACTCAGCTTTGGGGAAAATAGGGTATAAATAAAGTAATACAACACACTAGAATTATACAAAGTGAAGTAATTGCCTCACATGACAATTTCTGGGGGCAATTATGCCAAAGCCTCTCTGTTCTTTCAGAGATCCCAGAGGACACAGGTATGTGGACTACATGGGTTTGCTGCCCTCTGATAATTTTCTTATCCTGTCCTGCCCCCAACTTCTGTATATATTCATCTTCTCCATCATTCCCCAGTCCTTCTCCTGCCTGTCCCTTTACTTTCTCTTCCCTACCTTATTTCACTCTCTTGTTTCCATCTTTGATCCCATGCTTGGCTAATCATCTTTTTCCATTGTCTCCTCTCTCTCTCTCTTTCCACATCTCCTGTTAGCACAATTCTTTGGTCCCCTCCCTCTCTTCCATCTTTCTTCTCCTTCTCTCCCTTCCATTTTCCCTTCCCCTTTATTGGGGAAATTGAGACACTTTGGTATAGAGACTCTCAATCAGCAGAGTATTTTAGTAAATGCACTGAACGGAAATTGAACAGATCACCAGTCCCACTTCTTTAACTCCACCCTAAACACACTTAATCTAGCTCAAAATAAGCACAAAAACGGTTTGGTTAAAAATATAAAAGAGTTTACTCACAAAATCTTGTGCATAGTCTACACAGGCTCAATTTTTGAGGAAGGTAGGAAGAGAAATAAGCACTCACATGCTCGCTGACCATGATCCCTGCTGGGAAAATCTCAGAGCATGCTTTCAGGTCAAAAGGCGAAGACAAAATGAAGGATTAAAATGGCAAGAGAACCTTTTAAAAGAACAAGGAATGCGTACGTGCTGGAGGAAGAGGTGTTAACCAACAAACAGGAAGTTCTCTCTAGGCTATCTCTCTATGCTTACAATAGACATGCAAACTAGCCATTTAATTAGGCATGCAAAGGTTGCCACTCCCAACACCCTTCTCCCTCTTCCCTCTCTTCCATCCCCTCTCACCTAATTCCAGTTCTCACAGCTACGCTCCTTGCTTCCCACTTCTTCTCTCTATCTCTAAACATTTTTCCCTTTGCTTCCACCAACATAGAAAACCTTGAAACTATGAGCCTTATCACACTGCATTGTTTTAGTGCTGTTATTCCACTGTAACTGTGATGGCAATGTTGCATGGAATCATGGGATTTGCAATTTAGGAAGAGGCATTTAGAATTCTCACTGAGAGAGCTCCAGTGCCTTACCAAACTACAAACCCCAGAATTCCACAGGGTACAGCCAGGGCAGTTAAAGTGAAATAATAGCATTGTGACAGTGTAGTGTGATAGGTATGTATGATTGGGATGATATCTTTGACTCTCTGCATTTTAAAATTGTAAGTCCTATTAAAGTCAACACAGTTTGCATCTGAGCAGACATGCACTGATATGATTGCCTTGCCAGTCTATTATCGTTGTCATCATCTCTCTCTTCCCAAAACATCTTAATCATTAATAGCATTATTATAATTAAGATGAGCTGTCATGGGCTCCTACCTTCCAGAGACAGCATGGGAAGAACCCTCCTGTTACTGCTGCTTTGAAAATCACTGGTTTTAGTTAGCAGCTCTCAACTGATTTTCAGGCTATAAAAGGAGTTGAAATGTTTGCAAGGACTGATGTAAAGTCATTCAAAGGCCAAACAAAGGAACTGGAGGAGACTACATATAGAGCCCAGAGAAAGAGAATAATCTGTTCATAGGTCTAAAGGAATGCCCAGAGCATTGCACCCACCATGAGATTTTACAGATGTCAGAAAACCTTTCACAGGGCTAAAGTTGTACCCCTTAGCAATTCAATGGAAAATTTTCCTCTTCCATTTTTGCTTCTTCACAAACATCATCCACCTACTTGCAGATAAAATGTCTTAAACTACAACTCTCATAAATCTTGATGATTGGCTCTTCTGGCTTAAGCTGGTGGTGGTTTTTTGTCCAAAGACTCAGAACGGCACCAAATTGGGAAAGTCTTTAGTATGTCATTCCATTTATACCTCTGTCTGGATAAAGCACTAAGCATGCAAACAGTTGGTGTAACTGGTATTCGAAGTCTGAGAAAGCCAGTCCAAATCTGATCAACTCTAGAAAAAAAGCCAGTTTTGGGGACTTTTGGGACTTACTAAAAAGATAGCATTAAATATCGCCTGGGATTCTGGACCAAACTATATGAAATGTCCCAGCTCACATCTCTTCGACTGTGGATGAGCAACTTTGGGGGTTTCAAGCATCTACATCATCCCAAGAGACCTTAAACAACTGCACCTCCCAACATGCAGATTCAACAAAAAAAATTCAAAAACTTTATGCCCCCAAATGCCCTCTAGATGTGGAAAGCAATTTCACTACATTCTCCCCAGCCCATTTTAGGCATAGCAGAGACTTTTTTCCAAAAGGAAGTGCCCCAAAAGTCATTTATTAAAAAAAAATTATAAACATTTTTTAAAAATGGAGAGGTCTAGAGAAAATACAAAAATGGTCCTGATGGGCACATATAGCCCAGGTGTTGCAGTTTCCCTACCCATTTTTAACCTAGTATGTGGATGTGTAGCTATCGAGAAGATCCCTCTTTTCTTTGATGAGGTAGCACATTTTTTAAAAAAAATAAGTGTGGCAGTTTAAATATATATCAAATAAGTATTTTGATAGATTAAAAAAAAAGAATACAGATTCATGTAGGAAAGGAAAGGAATAAACTAAATGTAAACACATGCAAAGGTCGCACGGATTGGAAATAGATATATTTGTCCATCCCTAATATGAATGTATCAGTTTCTTGCTTTCCGCGCCTTCTGCTAGATCAAGGCAGCGAGTTTGCAGATGCCAAAATTCAAGGGATCTGGCTTCTGCCTAAATCCCAGAAGCCTGTCTGTGTTAACAACCAGCTCCATCCACTTTGATCTTCAGCTTACATGTTTCCTTGGATCTTTTCCAACTGATGGGACACACACACACACACACACACACACACACACACACACACACACCCTTCCTTCTTAGGCTTAAGCAAACACTTTCCTATTGTGAGCATCTTCTTCAACATGTTGCTTCAATGGAAAGTGAAATGCAAAAGGCATTGTGTTATTCACTGTTAAAAAGCAGCTTCCTCTTCCAACATGCCCTCTGGATCATACTTGAATGGAGTTCTTATTTAATCTATAGTAAAATGCAATCCGTGTTCTACATTATAGCACCTTGACAAAGCCCATGAATGTCATCGGTTACATCCTGAAAATATTTAAATATTTCTGAACCAAGCAGCCTGTTTCCTGCAGATAGTATTCTACATTGTTCAACATGCAGAATGAGTGAAAGCAACAAACACATAAAACAATTAGCAGACAGGACAGAAGGCTTATGTCATGCCAAAAGGCTTGCAGCTGAGAACTGCATTATATCATCAATCACAACACAACAATGTACTGCTTGGCTTTGTGCCCCTGCCTTCAACATTGTAGGGGCATTCATTCTGTGGCCAGTATCCTATTAATGGATACTTGAATATAATTCAAGCTCATACCTGTATTTTATTTTATTTTATATTTTGGTTGGTGTTGGTATTCCGCTCCTTCTTCTATAGGGACCAAAAACTCCTGTTATGCTGTTTACTGGGGGTTCCGGGAGGGACACCAGAATGTGCTCAACTATAGGTGGGGAAAATCAGCTCTGAGCACTGCTTTAGCTTTACGAGAGGCAGGGTAACTTAGCAGGATCCTGTAACCCAGTGTTTACGGGGTCAGGCCAAGTCAAGAAGCAGACTGGTTTGAAAATAATTAATGATCTTTATTAAATACAGGCACACAATGTAAGCAACACACGCACGCAGATAACTAAAGAAAATAAAGGTGTGAGTAAGATAGTGGGATTTTCAGAGGGATAGTTGGTTCAGGTACAACACCTGTTCCTGAAGCCTGGAAGAAGACAGAGAGCGATGCTGGGGTTCAGTGTATCTCAGCACGTGGAGCTGAGGGGAAGCTCGCCAAGCAATGTGGCAGCAAGGCAGTTGGAACTTGGGAGCGATCCAAGGAAGGTCTCGGAATCAGGGGTTTTTATAGGGAGAAGTGAGACTGCAGGCCATGCCTTACTCAGGGACAATAATGAGTTTTGGGTGCGAGACAATGTCTCAGAAAGGTCAAAGTTTAACATGATTGAGTTAAGTCCGAATTGACAAAGAGGTAGACTGTATGCAAATGCTCAGTGCTTGGCAGCTTCTAGCTTGCCAAGTTACCTGCTCGGGGCAGGGAGTCCTTTGTAAACAGCGTGCATACATAGTGAGGGTGTTTGCAGAGAGGTCTCCTAAAGCGGTGATCTGGCTATTTCTGGCCTGCCTGTATTGTCTTGGGATATTGCAGCATTTGATGGCCGAGCCTAGTTCTGGGCTTGTCAGGGGGCCTCACAAACATGTGGAGAGGGGTGGTACGGTAAGGCCAAATTATGATATTAAAGTGATATCTAGTGCTATCGCCAGGTAGGCCTAAACTGCAGTAACACTCCCCCAGAAACGTATTATAGCCCCTCTGCAGCCCTTCCTATGGCCATTCTGTGCATGGATAGGGGCATCAAGGAAGCTTTGAGCTATATCCCCATAGCCAGATGTAAAATGATTACATTATCCCCTGAGACCTCTGAAGGACACTAGCAGACCTCAGCCAATCATGCAATCATTCTACACATGACTATGTGGAACTACTATGCTATGCTGATCCATACAGGATTCTGCTATATGTTTTCTCTATACCTTTGATTGCCAACTATTGAAACCAGATATTTTGAGATCAGGGCAGAATTGGGGTGTGGCCATTTCAGTCAGAGTGATGAGTTGGTCTAGCTGTACAAACATTTCCAGCAGATCCAGGAACAATAACTGTAACTTATTCAAGAAAGACAGGAGTTAAGAAACTAAAACCCTCCATAACTTTTGGACTAACACCACAGCCAGCCTTGTTAGTGCTCAGGGATCATATGGATCTCAGTCCAAAATATGTAGAAGAAACCAGATTCTCTAGCCATGTGTGCAATTTAATAAAAAAAAAAAAAAGCTAGATTTGCCTCTTACTGTCAACCATTGCAAAAACAGAAAGAAAAGAACATTCCTTTATTGCTCCATTGAATTAGATGAGGAAGAATGTGAGCCTAACTTCTCACTAACATAGTGAAATTGCCTGGAACCTGGGATGCAAGTTGTCAGAAAGGGTATGAAGAATGTTCTCAATTTCTGTCATTGTGCATAAGAAAGTGAGAGCTCACTGAATGTCAACTGCCATGACATTTTTCTTTTTTTCAGAAATTTTTGCAAAAATTACATGAAGAATTTTGTTTGGCCCTAACCAGCAGTTTTCTGAAAAGGAAAAAAGTCTGCCCATAAAAACATTACTTTGTGTTTTTACCACAAAAAGTAATGCCTGGTGAAAAAAAATGTATAAAAAAAATCATCAAAAGATGCACAAAAACTCTTCCAGTTTCTCCCAATGGAGAGAGAACTTGAACATCTTCCATTCTTACATGCAAGAATGAGATAAGTGAAGGTATACATCTGTCATTGAGAGAGCAACAGATTTAATTATTATATGGTTTGGGTCACTGAGGGCAGCCAGAAGGAAGATGCAGCTTTAGTTTCTTCCCTAATGCTGTCTTCTGGTAGATTACCTTTTTCTTTTTTTTTTTTTAAAAAAATCTGTACATAAATAAATAGTTTTATTTTCTCTACATAAGTGAATGGTTTGCTAGTCTATCTTATGCGGCAACTTCTCCCCATCTATCTTCTGGGGAATTGCCGAACTTTTTCAAACTAACATCCAAAGAGGGGTTTAACAATGGCTCTTAGTTCAACAGGCATGGGTTGCATTCCATGCATATATACCAGAGGTGGTCCTGTTAGGCAGAGTGAATCAACCAATCCAACTGCTACTTTGGATATCATGTTGGGGGGTGGAAGGAAAAGGAGGGTTTAGTTATTTACAGTTCAGTGGAATAGGCGTCCACTTGGTAATAACACTGAGTTGGACTGATTCCTCAACTTTACTTAGAGGAGTTATACATGAGACATTTGAAGATGTCTCAGTCAAACTTTATAAATTTCTCCACATTGCACCTACATTTCCTTCTTACCTTTCTTTCATCTCTAGTTCTGAGACTTTTTTCCTCTTCACATAAATCTGCAAATTTACCTTGTTCATTTTTCCTAATTTATGCAATATATCCTAAATTAAGCAATTTTGCACAATTTACCGAATTATGCGATTTTCCAAAACTGACTACAGTATGTTTCCGCATTTTTCCCCCAGTGAGGCACATTTTAGCCATTCTGGTTTTCAAATATGCTTGCTGTTTTGAATACATTTTATTTCTTGAAATGCCATGCAAGCCTCACAAATATGCAAATGCTTGTGGCAAGCTGTGTGTTTAATCACAAGTCTAAGGAAATGAGCAAATGTTACTTTTGTTCAGGCAATCCAATCCAATAAATATCTTTGCATCCCTAAGAAACTCTTATGTCATTTTCTCCCTCAAGGATCAAAATAAATTTAACAGCCTATGAACTAGAACTTTGTCAGGGTAAATGTGTGTACTGCTCTGTCTCGGGCAGCAAAATGGCTTGAGCTAGTCTTGAAACAGACATACACATCCTAAATTGTCAATATAGAAGTAGTCCCATCATAGAAACTCCTGACACTCACAGTGGCAGGCACTTCACTAGAAATAATCACCAGCTGGCTTATACTGACTTGTAGTCTCAGCACTGCAATTCACTATCATGTCTGTTTTGTTTTTGTTTTTTTTCAGATCAAGACTTCCATTTGAGATTTTCACCCATGTTGCATTTTCATCAGTTGATACAAAGGCCATTTTGCATGGCAATTATATAGAGAAAAAAACATACTGTCTGAAGAAATGCCCTTAATTTGAATTCTTCCACGGTGCTATGATGTTGAACTTTGCAAGCAAGGTTGTGCTGTGTTAACAATATTTTGTTTTTAATAGACAGAACAGGGCCACCTGATTGTCTGTGTTGTAACATCAACAGGGGAAAAGAGAACTCATTGTCATAGCGTATATCAGGATACAGCCCATAAACTGCAACGTGTCATCACTATCACTCCTTGACTACACTAAAACAGAGATGCAATTAATTATTTCTTCATCCCTCAAGCAGAGCAGAAAAACTAAAAGGAGGACAAAGAGGACATAATTTACAACGTGAAGATTAGTTGAGCCATTATTTTATCCTGCTTTTTATAGGCGTAGATAATAATCTTTTTTTTTTCCTGTTCTGGAAGATCAACCATTAATTTATAGCTCATGATATGTAAGCTAGTTATTCTTTCCTAACTATCAATTACTCAAATTACTCCAAGAAGATAAACCATAAATATTGCATGCATGCCAACTCTTCAGAGTCCCCATATTGCTTAAAGCTATTAATCAAGTTGTCTCTATTGTTGATTTTAATTGTCTGATGTAGTTACGTCTATTAATTGCTTGGCATCAGCGCTCCAGCATTGGAAAGCAACAGACAAAATTGATTCCAGCACTAATGGCACTGGGGATCCGTTGTGTGTTAAACATGCCTACAGAAGTTGTCTCAGAGTAGAGGCACACTTTATTCCACTAGCGGGAGGAGGTAAGATCTTTAATTGAGCATCGTATAGTGCCCTCTCACTGTCATTACGACTAGTAAGGATTTGAAGCACATTTCCTGAGTGTCAGAGTTGTGCTAACCATGTATGAGCCAAAGCTCTTGTAGGGTTTTTCTCTTCTATTCTTATTCATAGCTGACAAAAAGAACCTCCTGTGCTTTCAGCAATTTTTGCCGGCTGTTTTGGAACACATTCACTCTATGCAGGCTTTGATTGAAAAAGGCTGTTTAAGTGTGATACCTTTGTCCACTCAGTTATTCTTCCACTCCCACCTTGAGATCTCAGAAAGAGTTTGTTCTTCCAGTATAGTTCTCTATCTCCTATTTTTGCCTGAGACATCTACTTCAGGTGTTATGGCATCCACTATTCATTTCTCTCTGCAAAGCTAATTTCTCTACATTGTTTCCCGCTCTTATTCTGTTTCCTCTGGAACTGTTGCTCCTTCCTCCAGATTTTCTTTTTTTTTATTAAAATATAAATTTTATTATTAATTGCACAAAAAAAGAAAAGAAAAAAAAACATAAAAGATATACAAACATCCTTGACAACATACTACAAAACAAATTCATTCTACCAATAACAAAGACAAACTAATATAACCAACAAATCTAACAAACAAAACTAAACAAAACAAAAGAAAAGAAAAAAAAACCCACAACATTACATTACATTTAATACCACATTTTACACTAATAATCACATTCATACTTACAAAATTTCACATTCTCTCTACTTTCATCCTTTGACTTCATTTAATATCGCCGGGGGGCACTATTTTACCTTTATTCCTTTCTATCTATCCTGCTCACTCATATTTTCACCTAAACTTCGCAGAAAATAAAACCACCTCTATTCGGCAAACAGTGTATATTTCTCCTTCCATGATAACATAAACCTCATTCTTACGTCTATATCTTTTAAAAAAAGAAAAAAAACCCACTCTAAATGAATCTAGGGCAGTGGTTCTCAACCTGTGGGTCCCCAGATGTTCGTGCACTTCAGCTCCCAGAAGCCCTGAGCACTGACCATAGTGGCTGGGGTTTCTGGGAGCTGAAGTCCACGAACATCTGGGGACCCACAGGTTGAGAACCACTGATCTAGGGTCTACACTATCTGAAATATCAACTCCACTTGGACCCATTATTACTTAATATAATATTATAACTCAAACTATTTTTTACCTATCTACTCGTCTTATCCTTCTTCCTTATCTTTATTTTAGTAATATTAGTAGTATCTAAAATTAACTTCTTTCCATCACTAAATCAACATTTCTTTATTTTTACCTTCTATATCTATGTTTATATATAACTCATTGATTATTGACTATTTCAATTGGAGGGAATTAAAGATTACCTTATCTTATCATTCAAATTTTCACTTTCTTTCCCTAATCTTGCTTATCTTAATATCTTGATATTATTTAAACATAATTATATTTTTATAATTATTCTCTTTGTGTTCTTTATATCTACTGTCATCCTCATTAAATCTCTTAACGTATGAAATTAATAATACAATCCTGTCAGGGCATGTTCACTCCATTTCTTCATCCACCATTGATTCAAGATTTCCCATTCACGTTGAAAACTTTCTTTCAACTTATCTTGCAACATCCATGTTAGCTTATCCATCTCAGCCAGTTCGTAAACTTTATATATAATTTCTTCTTGGGGGGTATATTCTTGTCTTTCCAATATCTTGCGTAAACAATCCTCGCTGCATATATAATATAACATAAGATTCTTGAATATTTAATTCTAATCTTTAAGTCGATCCCCTCCAAAATATTCAATAAATATATTTCCGGAAGCATACTAAATCTTGTGTTAAACGTTTTTTCAATTAACTCATGTACTCGCGTCCAAAATACCTTTGCTTTCTTACATTTCCACCACATGTAGAAAAAAGTTCCCACCCCCGACACTTCCAACATTTCCCAAGCTTTTTACTTTTATACATTTTAGATATTTGAATTGGGGTTAGAAACCACCTATAAAACATTTTTTTTTTAAAAAAAAAATTCCTTTAAATAATAGCTTCTTGTAAAAT